>JBBMOL010000006.1:6256255-7456255 GCA_037954665.1 Laguncularia racemosa
TCAATCCTTAATAGACCCGCTTATAAAGCCAATCTGGAAGAGACAAAAGAGATTCAAAGGCGGGTAGAGGAACTAGTTCAAAAGGGATTTGTGCAAGAAAGTCTCAGCCCATATTCAGTTCTTGTGCTTTTGGTTCCCAACAAAGATGAAACATGGCGTATGTTTGTTGATTGTCGAGCCATTAATATGATCACCATAAAATATAGATATCCTATCCCCAAGTTAGATGATATGCTTGATGAGTTGTATGGTTCACGTTTATTTTCAAAAATTGCTTTAAAAAGTGGTTATCATCAGATTTGAATAAAGAACGGTGATGAATGGAAAATTACTTTTAAGATAAAACATGGGTTATATGAGTGGTTAGTCATGCCATTTGGCTTAACTAATGCACCTAGCACCTTTATGAGTCTAATGAATCATGTTTTATGTTCTTTCATTGGAAAATTTGTTGTAGTCTACTTTGATGATATCTTAGTGTACAACAAAAATTTAGATGATCATGTAAAACACTTATAGGTTGTTTTGAGTATTTTGAGGGAAAATAAATTATATACTAATTTTTAGAAGTGCGATTTTTGTATGGAACCTATTGTTTTTCTTAAATTTGTTGTAAGCTCACAAGGAATGAAGGTAGATGAAGACAAGGTGAAGGCGATTAGGGAATGGCCTACCGCAAAGAATGTAAGTGAGAAGGCCAATTTTGTTAAGGATTTGCATGCTAAAGTTTGTGCTAACATAGAAAAGAAGAATGAGCAATATGCAAGCAAGCTAATAAAGGGAGCACTAAGGTTATTTTTGAGCCTAGAGATTGGGTTTAGGTGTATTTTCGTAAGGAAAGCTTTCTTGAACAAAGGAAATCCAAGCTACAACCTAGAGGAGATAGGCTATTCCAAGTGATAGAAAGGATAAATGACAACGCCTACAAGATTGACTTGCCCAACAACTATGGAAACGTAAGTGCTAATTTTAATGTTCTTGACTTATCTTTATATGATGTAGGTGATTTGAGGACGAACCCTTTCGAAGAGGGAGGGAATGATGGGAATCAGCTTGTACTAACTCTTTTCAATGATTCATTGGAAGGAATTGGAAGACTAATGACAAGGGCAAGAGCAAAACTCATGGAGCAAGCTTTAAATGGATTTGTTCAAGATCATCTGGACCAAGCATTGTGGTTGTGTAATCCAAGAGATGAAGAGATCATTTTCCATTTATCAAGCATCTCTAAAAATAATAATGAAGATCAAAGCTTAGAGCGACCTTACCAAATGGAAAACTTTAAGCTTCAAAGATGTCATTACTTAGAAGATATTGAAGACTAACTATGAGTGGAAGAAGGCTATTGACCTACTTAGCTAGCCTAGAAATAAGGGTCGTTGGCTTACTTAGCCGGCCTAAGTTATAGGTCGCCGGCTTTGGGGCTGACTTAAGATGCCAACGTATATGTTTTTGTCTTGTGATTTCTTTTGTAATTTGCCCTTTTTATTTGTACACTATAAATAGTCTTTTAAGGAGATGAAAAAGACAGACCATTTATGAAATTAAAAGAAAATCCCTCCCTGTTCTTCATTGAGAACTATATCTAATCTTATCAAGGTGACTTGTGGCAATCAAAATCCTATTATAGCTTTGGTTCTAATTTGACATTACGAATTAGGGTCGAGTTTTGTTGCTTGATTTCAAGATGATTCTAAGGTTTCTTTTCCATCCAATCGGGTTCTAGGAACATCTCAACCTAGGGTTCGCATCATTTGCGCATTTAGCTAACCTTTCCAAACTGAATTAAAATGGCGTAGATAGGATATGTTGGGATTCAAGGGATTAGGAACAAAGTGGAGCACGGTGAAACAACCGAGTTCAATGTGGATGTTGAAGAAATGGTGAGATAAGGTATGAGGTTGTGTGTATTAGATGATATTGAGTTGAAGAAAGAAATCATAAGGGAAGCTCACTACTTAGGGTACATAGTATATTTCGAAAGTATTAAGATGTAAAAAGATTTGAAAAGTCACTATTAGTAGAAGAACATGAGATGGGAAATAGAAAATTTTGTATCTAGATGCTTGACATGCCAACGAATTAGAATTGAGCATTAGAGGCAAGCCGGTGAGTTACAACCACTTCTAATACCTAAATGGAAGTGGAAAGACGTAATTATAAATTTCATTATAGCTCTCCCGAGAACTAAGGAAAAACATGATGTAGTCTTGGTGATCATGGATAGATTGGCAAAGTTAGCCTACTTTATGCCAATTAAATTAAAATATAAGTTAAAGAGACATGCTTAATTGTATATTAGGGAGATTATTAGATTGCATGGAGTGTCAATCATGATAACTTTTGACTAAGATACATGATTTATTAGTAGATTTTGGAGAAGCTTAAATAAGGCTTTGGGCACCGTATTATAGTTCAGCATTGCTTTTCATCCTCAGATAGATAGATAGTCTGAGAAGACTATGCAAATCTTAGAAGACTTGTTGTATGCATGTGTTTTAGACTTTTGAGGTAATTGAAGCGATCTCCTAGCTTTGGTAGAGTTTGCATACAATAGTAGCTATTGGGCAACTATCCAGATTACTCCATATGATGCACTATATGGCAGGAAGTGTAAATCTCCCCTATATTGGGATGATTTTGGTGAAAGAAAAATAATAGGATCAGAGATAGTACAATAAGTAGTAATAAAGTGAGATTGATAAGACAAAGAATCCTTTCTACTTAAAGTTGCCAAAAAAGCTATGTAGGTAAGAGGTGATGCACCTTGGAGTTCCAAGTAAGAGATAAGGTGCCGTTGAAGATTTCTTCAACTACGTGAGTAATTAGATTTGGTTTAAGAGAAAATATAAACTCGAGGTATGTGGGTCTATTTGAAATACTAGAAAGAATTTGTAATGTAGTTTATAGATTAGCTTTACGACTAATTTTTGAAGGGGTATATGATGTATTTCATGTATCCATATTGAGGAAATTTTGTGCCTAATCTAAATTAAGTAGTTGATTTGGAACCTTTGAATGTACAACTGGATTTATCCACCATTGAAAGAATTGCAAGTACTAAAGAGCAAGTGTTAAGAAGGAGGATAATTCCTTATGTTAAAGTATAGATAGAATATGAAGCAACCTGGGAATTAGAAAAGGATATGAGAAAGATGTATCCATAATTCTTTTCAAATTTAGGTGACTTTTTGAGAATGAAAGTTTTTGTGGGGGGGGAAGGATGATGTAATATTTGTAAAATAAAATAAACCAAATAAAAGGGTAAGAAAATACTAATGTTTTAATAATTGGGGTATTTTAGACTTTTTGTGGTTAGGGTATTTAAAACCCTTTATGACTTATTTGCCTTCTCTTTTCCTTTTGTGTAGCAAATACATCAAAAGGCCAACATTAACACTCATCAAGTTCCTTAGCGAATTTGCACAAGGAGCGACAAAATTTCATTTAGGTAAGATACAATTGATTGTTAATAATCTAGTTTCAATAATTTGAATGTTATGTGGTTGATTATTTACAATTTAAGGGATAAGTGGTGCAAAAGTAGCAAAACAAGTTTGTGGGTTTGGGTGGAGAGTGTGGTTATTCAATTTAATTGAAGCAAGTAAATGTTTTTTCATCATGTAAAATTGTAGATTTAGTGTTTGGATCGAAGAAAAATTGATTTGATGCGTAGAAATTAGGGTTTGTACACTATTTAGATAAGAGGAAGAGTAAAAGTTTTGAACAAGGGATACATAGTTAGGCACACAGGTGTGTATATACTTGTTTTGAGTTGGAGGTATACGGCTAGGTATACGGTATGTACCTGCTTGTGTTGGAGTACACAGCTAAGTATACGACTGTGTACTTGGGTGTGTTAAGGAGTGTTTTCACACAAAAGGATATACAGTCATATACATGGCCATGTTATCATGAAGTCTTATGTTGTGTTACTTTCTTCTTTTTATTTTGGTTTTTCATTGATTTTAAGCTAGTTTTATTTACAAAAAAGTGATGGGGAAGGGAAATACACGATAAATACTTAGTTAAATAATCTAGCAAACTTAGGTTATATTATAGGGTAGTACTAAACTTAATGTTTTGATACATGACAGGTCTTGATATATTTGATAGTTATAGTGAAGTTAATTTTGGAACCACTCTTCTAAGTATGTGTTTACTTTATCTGTTACTTGTATTTAATAGTCTAGTTTGCTAAATGAACTTAATTGATATTTGACATAAATGTGTATGTTGCTTGTGCTTGGCTTGGCTTAGGAGCCCATAGTGGTAGATTCCTAGGAGGCATTTCAATGATTGGTATATAATGTTATCACTAGTGAAATCTTATGTCGAAATGATTTGGGGTAAATTTTAAGGGTATTAGGGCTTATAGTGATGATACTCGATATCACTTAGAAAGTTGGGACTGGGAGTAGCAATTCCCAAATTAGGATCTATACATATTTATATTATATATGGTATGGTAGGATCATGAGTAGCCTTATGATGGTTGCTAGTTAATTAAAAGATAATGCATGAATTGGTTGTGTTATTTCTATTGCATTTTGTATGCATGTATGTTGTTAATTGTGTAACACATATATATGCTTGTAGCACTCAAATACCGGGCTTAGGCTCAAGCCTCTTTCTTTTTCAACTATAAGTGAGTATAATGAATATTTAGAGTATGGCGAATTTGAAAATACATATTATTACTACTAGGATGGAATGAGGGAGATTATTACTACTACTATGGTGACGAGTAGTAAGGATAAACTAGGAGTTTATACTTAATAGATTTACTTGTTCAGGGTTCTTTAATATTTAGTGAAAATTAAGGTTTAACTATGTAACTGAATTAGTATTGTCAGTTAATTTCAATTATAATTTTGGTTGAAGTGACTCACATATGAGTTATTTATTCTCATTTATTAGAGAAGTTATGTTAATTTGAAGATGGAGGTTGAACAAATTTAAAGTTACAAGTGTAAATGAGAGTCTTGGTGTGTCGCTATATTGTAAAAATATGTAGCGAGTTGTGACGTCCTAGTTTGTGGCTGTTATACAAATACGCATCTTGAATTGATGCCCTTATATAGATCTAGTCATTTGTTACAAGGTAAAAAGAGCCATAAGAATTTGTTGTTATTCATGACAAGAGCTAGTTGATCATTAATTACATAAAAGGCTCCTTTTTACCACTCTACAACATCGCATGCACATGAAACACAACATGTTGGCTGAACAAAACAACTAACTTGTCTCCTTGATATAATTGATAGATTGGACTACTTCCTACACACCACCTTAATTGCACATGGAATGATTGGACTAGACTTAGGTGACTTGAATTGTTCCAGCTAAAAACCAAGGTGGGGTTGCAACATGTAGCTATTATTTGTTTGTGAGCATGTTATTTACTAAGCTTTTAAAGGGAAAATACTTATGATCCGGCCAGAAATTGCAAGATGTATCGTATAGACTATCATGTGCCAAAACACTTACAAAGGTCTTGATCTAAATGCCACGGATTGGGAATTTTTTAGCAAAGCCATTATACATTCTATCCACATTTGAATTACCCTTTAACAGGGAAAATATTTGTATGAACAGGATTTGAATTATTTAGTTGTAAATCTTATAGCATATGTCAAAATACTGACAATAAGTCTTAATATGATTACACTACATTGGTGAAAATTTGTGGCAAAACCTTTATAGGTAACATCTACATATGAATTTACCTCTTTAAAGAAAAAAAAATTGTATAGATTGATTTATTAAAAACCTGACACAAACTACATTCTATGTTACAAGTATTGATAAAATGTTAAAAATACTCCATACAATTTTCATATACTTACTGAATGTCCAACAGTTTGTGATGGACCAAATAAAAAACTGTCATATTAAGATTTCCCTTTTGGAGGGGGACCTCTCAAAAAGAGGCCTAGTGATATGCAAGGGTCCATTTCCATGTTGGGTGTTGATATGGTTTGCTACAAGTGGGACTAGGGGACAATACCTTGTGAGGGGCACTTCCTATTCATCTAAAACTAACAACATTTAGATAGCATTCACATGCCTTTTGTGGATGTGAGCTTACGTTTGAATGGCTTTGTCTCTAGAGGAGTTCTTCTGTTTATTCAGGATCACAAAAATCGACTCTACAATAGTTTAGGGAGCAAAAGAAGAATCGAAGAAAATAAAGAGAAGACGAGAGAAAATATATTTTGTGATTTTCCTTTGGGGAAACTATGTTCGTTTTTCCTTTTTTTTTTTTCTAATTTTAAAAACCAACTGGAAATTTAAAAAAAAAAAATAAAAAGAAGAAGATAATCTTCATGATTTTCCATTTAAGAAGAATACAACTAAATGATATCCCTCACGATTTTCTATTGAGAAAAACTTATTGTTCTTTTCGGCGCTTATTATGCTTATTAAATCGATGCAGATAAATAGTATGTTCATTTGCTTATTTTTTAAAAATTAAAAAATTGAATGTATAATAGAATTTTTTATAGATCTAAATTCGCTATATCAAATGCAGAAGTTACATAGATGTATTATTATTTTTCTTGGAAAAGACATTGAATTAGGGGGATAAGTATATTATTTATGTTTGAGCAAAAATTTTATCTATTTGCTATCTTGTAAAATATTGTTAAATTTATTATCATGCCGGAGAAAACAACATTTTAGAATATACAGTTATTATTTTAATTGTTCTAGCGTTATATGTCGAGTCCATATCCATTATTTCTGAAAATGTAGACAAGTACTGCGATTTGGTAGCGAGGGGACAATTGAGATTATGTTTCAGAGAACAGAAAAGGATGTAACTTTGGTATACCACTTTCCTACTAGACAAAGAATTAATGTGCGTATAACATGTTATATCCAAATCATGCAAACTGCTCTTTTTTTTTTTATTTATTCAATTACTCATTTTTGTATATTCTCATGCCAATATCTCAAAATAATTTAATGAATGTCTACTTTTATTTTGTCACAGAAAAACACGAACCTCCAATTTGTACGTATGTGAAAATGATTCATGCATGGAAGGGACCGTCGATCCGGACATGCATGTGCTCCTAACATGGTAGGCCCTAAAAGCCTCCTAATCCTTGTCAATAATCTGAATTCTGAATTCTGAATCTTCTCTCTCTTTCTCTCAAATCAAAATTAAGTGTATAGGGTCTAGTTTTGTGTCACTTGGTGTATACTCTTTAATTATTCCCAAAAATAAATTTAAAAAAAAGAAGTAAATAAGCTTCTATCAAATAATTTTATTTATTTATTTATATATATACATAGAGAAAATATGATTAGAAAGAAAATGACAACACTAGATTATTAAGAAAAATAAACTTTATCCAAAGGAAACAAAAAATCACGAAATGTCTTTAATATCTGTGGATTGAGTAGACCTTCCAAAATGTTTAAGACTTGATTGATAAAATCCAAATGCCATGTTTAATATACTAGGAATTAGGAATTGATTCCAATTTCTCAAGAATCTGATTTCACCATTAGTAATGAAAATGAGCTAGAAGTACGATTTCACTGGGTTTCCTATTCCTTAAAATCTATAGAATCATATCACTTTTCTTACTTTATTATTTGGATTCCAGCTTATAAAATACATGCTACTTCCCTAAAAAAAATATTATTACTGGACTGTTCTCTGAAATGCCATTTTCTCTCTCTCTCGGCCTTTCTCTCCACATATGCTCTCTCTCTTTCCCCCCCACCTCCTCCTCTAGCCATATTCTTTGTTGTGCTTGTTTATTTCTCGCTTACTTATAATTTCAATGTCCTCTTTTATATATCCATTCTTTATAAATTACATAAGCATGGATTATTACTCAAATTCTAAGAAAATTAGATTTTAGGATTGGGATTATAGAAATTAGATTTCAAGATTGGATAAAAAATAAGGCTAAAAGCTTAAGGATTTAATTGCTTATAGGACTAAGTTAACAAAATTAAAAAAAAAAAAAACTTGGGAATTCTAGTAACCTTTTTTTTATTAAATTAAATTGTGAATATACCCTTTATGCTTGTTTTATGTCTATTTGACCTCCTAGTGTTTATACCTAAACCTTAGGGGGGGGGGGGGGGGGGGGGGGAAAGAAAGAAAAAAAAAGGGTACTTTTTGCCTCTATATGATCATTTTGCCATTTTAAAAATTAATAAAAGGTATTATTAATATTTTTTAATTATTTTATTTAAGGTAAAATAATAAAAAAAATTCAAAAAAAAATTATAATATAAATCAAAGCATTCTTTTAAAGATCAGAAATCTAAACGCAAATGAAATAAATTTAAAAACATACATTTATAATTAACCATTTCTCATATCCATAATATTGTAGCAAGATTGGATGACAAAAGGAATATTTGCATAAAGAGAGGGTATCTACGATAAGATGATGCTCATCTACCAGATCACAAAGATTCATGGAGCTATGACTGTGGTATATTTTCTAAATTCTTTAAAAGCAATCATGCGTACAAGAATTTTGCATATGCATGAATGAGTGACTCATGTTTTATGTTTGACAAGGTAGGGACTCTTTAGGTGATTTTAATATTACTAGCCAACCGACTCTTTATTCCGGATATATATTCCATCCTAAGTCCTATATGCAAATCGACAACCATTTATGTCTCAAACTTTTCCTTTAGGGTTATGAGACATGACACTACAAGAACAAAAACAAAGTTCGGTGATTCGAATCTTTGATTAAAATATATATGTCCTGTCAGTAAATGTTGGATGATTCCTCAAGGACATTGTAGGCACCGCTACTATAATACATTACTGTCCGTGTGCGTTCTACAGGATATCCAAATCAAATTGCATGAATAGCAGAAAATCTATTATATAGATTACAAATTATGGAGATAACGATATAAAAAGATATAATAAATGATAAGGTGAAAAGATTATGTTAATATGATGTAAGTTGGAAATCGATTGAAGGAGAATAAAACATGACATCTCAATGCTAGATAAGCTACCATCCAAATGCTAAGTTTTGAAAATTACTGGACAAATTTAGACACTTTGACATCTGGAAGCTACGTCGGATGGCATTTGGATACTAGGTGGGATGATGTCTAGATGCCATGACCAATTTTGAAACATGTTACTCTCTAATCAAATTTTTAATACTATGGCGTCTAGATGATAGGACTGGCATCCAAACATCATCTGATATTTTAAGTGAATAAGTGCAATGTCTCAAGCTTTAGATGAATTTATAACTATTATAAATTCAATCTAACAATTAAAACAAAGTAGTTTTTTATAATCAAGTCCTTTGGAAGAATTGTATGTAACTCATGGAAATTGAAGATTGGATATCTAAGTATATATTGATTTTTTGCAAAAACTTTTTACACGAATTTTTACACTTATTCTCATTACATTATCTCTCAATATCCATATACAACCCAAAAATGACCACCTAAAGTTTTGTAGATTTGTATGATCATTAAGAACAAAAGATGGCTACTTTTGTTTTTGATACATACTTAGTTGTATCTTGAGAGAGTTATGATATCCTTAGCAACTTTGTGTAGTACTCATAGAACTCTTTAAAGAAAACATTTCATTTACGTGCCTCTAAGTGTCTTAAGTTTTCCCCTATCTTTCTAAAAATTTCTAACCAAATCGAATGTGCAATATCTATTTTAGAATTATTATTGAAGCTACTTTTACATTCCAAAGTAGAGAATTACATATAGGGAAAACATAAAAGTAACTACCTGCATTGTGAGTATCTTTTTCTTTTTCTTTTTTTTTTTAAAGTTTACTCATGTTTGTATATATTACAATATCATACTTGATTGAAATTTAACTTATCAAATTTATTACATCAACTCTTATTATGTAATTTTACCCTGTAGAAAGTCTGAATTGTGCAATTAAGACATGTAAAAAGTATGTAGAATACAATCTAGAAAGAAACTCCATTAATAAAAGCTAAGAACAACTCTGATTCTTGAAGTGAAAAGTAATAGAATGTTAAGTTAAAAAAAAAAAAAAAGAAGAATAATAACATTTGGCTTTTATATCTGATCTTCTGTCTACTAACTACTTCCTCGCTATATGTACACATGTAATTACAAGATTATTACGAGTGGACTAATAAAAAAATTACAATAGTAAAAATAATAAACCCCCGCCCCCCCTCTTCAAGTTGGAGTCATTTGAAGGCCCAACTTGGAACAAATCATAAGAAGTTAAGCATGAGAAGGCAACTTGGTAAACAAATTTGCTAGCTATTGTGAAGATGAAACATGAAGAGGAGACAAAAATCCACGAGAAACATGATCATGGATGAAATGTACATCAATATCTATATGCTTAGTTCTACCATGTAAGCATAGGTTATGAGCAATAATCAAAGTAGATTTATTTTTCACAAAATAGAGAAATCGACAACACAATAGGAACATGAAGATCGCAGAGGATATAAGAAGTCCAAAGCTATTCTTTTGTCATAAAAGCCATACTCCTATGTTCAGCCTTTGTGGTAGAAGTATTGATAGTATTTTGTTTCTTAGACTTCCAAAAAATTAAAGCATTTCCCAACATGATACAATAACCACTAAGTGGCTTGTGATCAAAAGTAGAAAAGCCCCAATTAGCATCACAGAAAGCTTCAAGAGTGAGAGAATTCTAAGATGAATAGAATAAGCCCAATTCAGAAGTTCCTTTAATATATTTCAATAAATGCATAGCAGCTTGTAAATGTTGATCACATGGTTAAGAAAGAAATTGACTCAACTTGTTACCAACAAAAGATATATCAAGTTTGGTTAATGTGAGATAAAGAAGTCTACTAATGATTCATCCGTACAATGTTGGATCTTCAAGTACAACTCCCGTGTCTTTCTCAAGTGTCAAATTAGATGATAAAGGCAAAGAGGTTGTTTGCAAGCAATCAAGCCCATATCATTCAGCATATTAATAATGAACTTTCTTTGATTTAATAGGGTACTTGTTGCAATCCTACAAATCTCAATGCTAAAGAAAAACCGAGCTAAACCGAGATCTTTAATAGTAAAAGTAGAGTTCAAATCATGTTTTAATGAAGCAAAAGAATCCTCATTGGTTCCTAAAATCAACATATCATTAACATACAATAATACCACTAAGAAACCATCAAAAGAAGAACAAGTAAACAAAGAATGATCACTAGTTGACTACTGAAAACCTCACTGAATAAAAAATCAAGATATCTTATTGTTCTGTTGTCTAGATGCTTGCTTAAGTCCATATAATGACTTTTTAAGCTTGCATACTTAAGTAGGACCAACTTTAGAGTAACCTTGAGAAAGCACCATATAAATCTTTTCATAAAAAAAACCATGTAAGAAAGCATTATTAATATCGATCTTATGTAATATAATGGCCAATGATAAGTTGTGGTTACAACAATTAGAATTCTAACCATGTTCAATTTAGCCACTGGTGAGAAAGTATCATGATAATCAATCCCTTCCACCTGCATATAACCTTTGGCCACTAATCTCACCTTATACCTCTCAACACTGCCATCGGGTTTAAATTTAATCTTATAAATCCACTTTGATCCAGTTGCTTTCTTATTGGGATGTAACTCGGTTAACTCCCAAGTGTCATTAAACTCTAGAGCTTTAATCTCCTTATTCATAGTCAATACCTAATCATTACTTTTATAAGATTGTGAATAAAAATGTGGTTCATTAGTTGTTAACACATGTGCCAAGGAAGCAGTATAATTGAATGGAAAATGACTAAGAGAATTAGGTTTGAAGAAAGGATATGAACAATCAGTAAAGACAATTGCATTAGCATAACTATTATTAATGAAATGCATGTAATTAGTAAGCCATGAAGGAGCTTTACACTCTTTAGTGGACTTGCGCAAAATAGGAGAGGAAGGAATAGAAAGATGCTAATTTAAGGATGGAATATTAGAAGAAGAATGTTGATCAGTAAAAGAAGAAATATCAAAAGATAAGGATGCAGAAGTGTCATTTGATGCAAAAGAAGGCATAGGAATAGGCGAAGATGGACAAGATAAAGAAGAACAATTCTATTTAAAAGGAAATATATATTCAGAAAAAATAATAGCTCTACTAAGAATTATCTTATGAGTTTACATGTCAAAGACTTTATAGCCTTTGTTACCATGTACATAACCTAGGAATACACATTGAATTCCTCTAGATCTAATTTATCACTTGAAGGAATATGAGATTTAATGAAACACAAGTAACCCATGATTCATAAATGATCATATGATGGTTTGTCTTTGAACAACATTTCATGAGGAGTTTCCCATTGTAGTTTGGACATAGGCATAATATTAATAAGATAAGTGGTAGTAAATATACACTCTCCTAAAAAATGTTTAGGTAAACCAACATGAAGTCTTAAAGCTCTAGCGATATTGAGAAGATGTCTATGTTTTTGTTCTACCTTCCCATTTTGTTATGGTGTGTAAGTCAAGGAGGTTTGATGTATGATTCCTAGATCAGGAAACATAGTTTGACATGCATGTGACAGGTTAGCAAAGAAAAAAAAATGATATAAAAAGGGAGAAGCCACCAGAAGACACAAGAGCATGCGATAGGGAAACAGAGGACAACGAGAGAGACAAGAGAAAAGGAGAGAAAAGAGGGGAAAGGAAAAATTGAACAAAAAAATTCATATCTCACACATTCGACCTCCAAACGACGATTTAAGACTACCAGCACGTTCCTTGAGGTAAGTGCAACTCAACTAAACCAATTTTATGCAAAAATGGATCTATTTTTCGGAGTTTAGGTACAATTATCAAATAGTATCAAAATTTGTATTTAGCTTAGAAAATTTTTAGAATAGCTAGAATTACATTAGATAGAAGTATTTTGAGCATAAATAGCATGTAATAATGTATTTTTCCTCATATTTTAGGCGAAACCAACTCATCCAAAGTCGTTATATATATACATTTGTAGAGGTGATGAGGCCAAGAAGAAGAGGAGAAGGGCTAGAATTCCATAGTGTTGACCGGCTGAGAAGATAGATATAAATGTTTATATATATGTTATTGCTAGACGTGGAGGCTAGCCTGGAAAATATATATATATGTTTATATGTGTGTTATATTTGGACGGAGTGTATGTGCGTGGTGTGTGTACGTGAGGCGTATGTGTATAGTGTGTATGTGGTGTTTGGCATGTAGGAGATATGAAGTAGAAGGGGGAAAAGAATTGGGAAATGAAGAAAAAGAAATGGAAAATAGAAGATGCCTAGGAAGAAGAAAAACATGTAGAATTAGAAAGAAAGATTTGAAATATATACATACATAAATGTGGGCTAGAGAAGAGTGAGAAGAATGAGAAGAAGAAGTGAGAAAGTGGAGAAGTTCGAGGGGTGAAGGGAGTCTAACTAGGAAGCAAGGGGGAAAGTTATGGGTATGGAAGCTAAGGGGAAGAAGAGAATAAGGAGAAAGGGAGAAGAAAAGTTAGAAGATGGAGAAAGCAAAAATGAAAGACGAAAAAGCATGAGGAAAGGAGAAGAAGAGCCGAAAAATGAAATTAAGAGGGTATTAATCATGTGTATCTGTGTAGTGAAACTTGTGTGTACGTGTGTGTATGATGTTATTACGATGGAGGTGGGCATGTGTGTGTGTTAAGGATGGCCGGTATGTGTATAGTGATAGAGTGTAAGTGGGGATGGAGACTGGTAAAGAGGATGAGAAGCCCTGTTGGTGGAGATGTTAACAAGGAGAGAAGAAAGAAAGTGATACAAAACCATTAGCAATTGCTAACCTTACGGTTTGTCCTACAAGTAGTTCATTGGAAGATATTAGAGACAAATTAATAAACAAAAGGTTCAAAGTTGCTCCATATAAAGGAGAGGTGAATTTGGGAAATTTCCAAAAAGGAGAAGAATAAGGGAAAATAGAGAAGAAGGAATGAAATGGTAAAGCCGAGGAGGAAAAAGGAAATTTCATGAAGGAAGCAAGTGTGTATGTATGTGAAATTAAACGGATAAGAAGGAATATTATCGGTATAGAAACGACAACTTAAGTAGCTTAACCAAGTGATCAAGTTATAAAAGGAAGCCTTGGAAATGCATGCGTGCCATCGATGAAATGATTATGTGTATGAGTGCATGTGGAAAGGACATAAAATTATGAAATACTAATGTAAAACGAAGAAATTATACTAAAATACTAAATTAGGTATAAGTAAAATATAAACGAACCTTACTTAATACCTTTAACTAAATTAAAGCTCTACTTAGATTTTAGACATTTACCTTATTTTATTTTATCTTATCATTAGGTAAAAGGATTATGTGTCGAAATCACTCGATGATGGTTAAGACCATGACCACCATAAACAGGTGAGTGGGAAACTCCATGATGTGCTATAATGTTGTGATTGATTTTGATATGTTGTGTTCGATCTGGATATGTTAGTATATGTGTATTTGTATATTGAAGGTGTGGATGTGTATATGTAGATGTATGTGATTATACGTGAGTTTACGTATGGGAGTATGCATAGTATATATATGTATGCATTCATGCATGCGTGTGTATGCGTGTGTGTGTATATGAGGTATGTGTCCATGTAAATCTGTGTGTGAATATGTGCACGGTATGATGTGTAAGTATGTGATGTATATGTATAAGTGTTGATATATGTGTATTGATGTGTATATGTGTTGATCAAAGGGAGTATGTGTTGGAATATGTGAAGATATGGGTATTGGATTTGTGTATGAAATGCATGTATAAGCAAATGGAAAAAGGTTTAAGGGTGTAAAACGTAATGGGTTTGATTGCAAGATTTGGATTGATTTTTTTATGCTTGTTTGTGGAATGGTATTTCTTGAATTGTCAATAGATTACTTTTTTTTTTTTATCTGGATTAGCTTATTATTGTATAATTATTGATCACCCTAAATTGAGCAATTAAAGGCTATGACTTAATATAAACAGGACATGCGTTGCACGAGACATTGTATAAAGTTTGAAGGCCATCACTACTATAGGGCATTTAAAAGTAATCATGGTATTATTAAACCGCCATGTGCGAACTAAGGGATTTGGGGATTGTCAACGCCTTGTCAATTCAAAGTCCGGTATGTTCCTTGAGGTTGTTGCTCTGACTGATGACTATACATGGTTACGGGAGTGCTCAGTGCATGGACACTTGAGCACCACATGTTAAAGTAAAGATATTATAAATATCAAAGTGATAAGATAATTAAACTGGGTAATGAGACTTAGGCATTGATGGTGGCTTCAGAATCCTCAACTCAAGGTCAGGCGGGGGGGGGGGGGGGGGGGGGGGGGGGGGCTGGGGGTTGTAAACCCTAAACTTCACGTCGGTTACCAGAAGATCACGTGAGATGCTACATTCATATAGTTGTTCATGCATAGCATATAATTTGAAATTTCTTGTGCGTGTGTAGCATTGAGAGTATTGCACTCTCATTCACTATGCTCACCCCTCCACAGACTGTTTTGCAAGTAAAAGTCGTAAAAGCTTAGGATGGGATGGGATGTGAAATGTCGAGTGTTTTCAGAAGCCCAGAACGATAAAGTAAGAAATTAATTGATAGGTTTGCTAGATAAAATCTTATTTTAGGGCCTTAATGTAAGGTTTGAATTTGTAAAATCTAAGGTTTAGTTTTACTCCATTTTACTGGTTAGTAGAGGATATCGACTCTCTATGATCTTGGTTGACCATAGGGTATGAAATCCATAGTTATATTTTATTATATAATTATATGTAATATGATTAGTCATAAATGTAATTAACTATTTAGAGTTTTAACTCTCAAGTTTTTATGGCCTTCGTATAAGTAAATTTAGCGCGTTTGGTCATTTCATGTTGTGATGGCCTACAAAATTCAAGAAAAGAGATGACCAATTACTTTTTATTTTAGCTTATCTTCTATGGTTTTTCTTGTTATATAGATTGGAATATAAACACAAAGGAGTAAGAAACTTAAATTGGACAATTGGGAAAGTAAATGCGGAAGTTGCACTTGCAGTATAGGCATTCCCTATTCCAGCCAATCAGCACATCCTTTCACACCTGTTCCATCCTTGGAAAATCAACAACAAGAGTAGCAAACCATCTGTGTCTACTTGCTCTAAACCACCAGTAGGCTCTTTGAAGCTCAACACGGATGCATCTTTCTCAAATGATGTTGCAGCAGGTGGAGGTTTAGTTCTAGATGAAATAGGTCGCATCATTTTTGTATTTGGATGCTTGCTATTAGCAAACAACATAGCACAAGTAGAGTTGATGACAATAGATCAAGGATTACTTCTTGGACAACGTTACAAACTTCAACACTTGCAAATTGAAGTGGATTCAAGGACGACAGTAAAGTGGCTTGAAGATGATGTAGACTTCCCATAGTATATATTATATATTGTTCATAATATAAAAGCATTAATGCAAAGTTTAGAATCTTCAATTACCAACACATGCAGAGAGGCAAATAAGACAGTGAACTACTTGACCAGCAAGGCGAAAAAGATCAATACCAATTTTATGACTTCCATTTTTTTTTTTTCACCTAGATACTTATTTGTAGAGGTTTAATTTTTTAAGATAAAAAGAAGTATCTTATATTAGAACTTGATGCATAAGTTTATTTATGAATAAAAGATCCTTCATTTTGTGGTATATATATATAGATATAGATGTGAACACATTTAAAAATTTAGTTAATAATTTTGTGTCTTGATATTATTCCTCTTCGTATGTGACAATGTAGCGGTAAATGCAGGATTATTTTACCCACGGAAATATATTTTATACGCATCACAATGACTTTGTTCTTCTAACTGGCTTTTTGTGGATTACATAATGGTTCTAACAAGTCCTGGACTTAGCCATTAAAGATGTTTCTGATTTAGCAGAATGGTCGCCAAGCACCTGGCTGCAGCATTGCCTTACGTTGAACTAACCCCATGAAGTACAAATAGCAGATTTCTTGCCGACAGAAATGTAGTTTTCCGTGGAATTGAAAATCCTCCTTATTCTTTTCTGTTTGTCTAATTAATTTATGTACTTTCTTTTGATTCCAGACTTAGTGGTATAAACAAATGTAATGAAATTTAATATTACTAAGCTTGATTTAAAATTTTAAAATTTAAGTTTGACTCTAATTCAATTGAGTTTAGATTTTTAAATTTAAATCTAACTTAGAGTGCTGCTTAACAAGTTTAAGTTTGATTCGATTAATTTCGTTTGAATTGGACTAATTAGAAAATTTTAAATTCATTTTAATATTCCAGCTCAATAAAACTCAATAATGCACTTAAGCTTAGTTCAAGTTCAATTAGGCTAACTAACTTATCAAGCAAAATAAGTTTGAAATTGAACTTGACATGCTAAAGTGATTAATTAATTTGATTTGACTTTAACTGAATTGAACTTAGAAAAAATATCAAATGAGCTCGAACAATACGTAAATTATCTCAATTCATTTACAACCCTACTCTACTTGAAGACTTTACTCTATTCTCTATTTTCATTGTCCCTGTCATAGTTATTAAAAATATTAGTTGGGCGTTAGTCTTGCTCTCCTTCTTGAGTAAATTGATGGCCAGAGTCATTTTCTTTTTTTTTTTTCTTTTTATTTATTTGTTTATCTTCAAGGGAGTCATTCTCATTGATTTTTTTTTTTTCTTTTTGCTGCAATTGGAAGCGCACAGTGCTGCTCATGTCTTGTTTGTGGATTGCAAATGGGTGTTATTTTGCCATATCAAGAAGCTTCATTAAAGACAAATTTTTTACGTGTATGTCTTCCCTTCAATTGATATTGATGGATAAGAAAAGGATCTCAATATTATCTCTAATCAATGATTATTGTTAACTGTTTCTAATAATCAACTCATAAATCTTTGTAAAAGGTAAGTGAGACCTTTTAGTGTTGTTACTCTATTATTACCAATGATTTTATTAAGGAGTAGCCTATATGGCCCTCTTAATGGCCTAAATACTAATACCCGTTTCCCATGAATGTAATATAATATCTAGAGGGGAGGAGGGTATCCAACAGAAATTAGTGGAAACAGAAAATGTTAAAGTAGAAAAGGAAAGAAATATAATTTTTAATAATAAGAATACAAACAAAAAGAAATAAAGATAAATATTTCTATTTCCTCTATTTTATTTTATTAGTATCATAACGATGACAAAATTGCTCCATAATTTTTTAGCAAAGAATGTTACAATGGGTGCTCCGATAACTTTGCCCTAATTTCCTTCCTTTTTACCATTTCTCCCCATATTTGAAAAAACAAAAAAAATCTCTTAACAAATATAAAGAGATACTTGTAACTTATAATAATATTTATTCATGACAACTAAAACACCCATTAATCGTATAAAGATATTGAAATAGAGTATAACAAGTTATTTATTAACAAAGTATTATTATCAATAATAATCATATCATACATAAACTGCCATCAAGATGATTCTTTTTTAGACAGTTGAAGGAAGCAGTGGTTTATGAACTTAAAATAAGAAATTAATGGTACGAAGTTTGATGCATAGGTGGATGCGAAACAGGATATTCTTTTCCATGGTTACTTTTATGAAATTCAAAGTTTCTTGACATAGATAAAGGAATCCTAAAATTTTCAAAAGTTTTATCAATGCTTCTGTCTTGGTCTACCACCCCCCTAACAGATATCGCTTCTTGTCCTGAGAAAATTCCAAAACTAAACGAAATCACCAAATAAAAAAGAACGTCTTATACTCGTTTTGATTTGCGCAATTTCAGGCAAAGATGGAGAGAAGAAATTTAACATATTCACACGTAAGAAGTAATATAATAAGTATGAAAACAACTGAAACACGAAAAGAAACAAGATGTAGAAAACGCTCGAGAAGTGCATGTGCAAGTGGGGTCATTGAGCCTAGCAGTTGGTAGCCCCCGTTGGAACATTTGCATGTGCAATTTGATCCTTTGCAAAATTTGACCCAAGAAAATGGATTCTCAAAGTTTCGGTGGTTTTCAGGATACGTTTCTTTTTATATATGTTGTCCTAATGTTCACAATGAAAATTTGAAAAAGAAAATTGTCTCTTTCTATTGCAATTTCCACACCTTATCCTAACTCTCCCGAATTTCTATATAAATAGATGCACCCTTTACACCATTTTCCCACCAAGCACTAAACACTAAAGGCTACATTCTAAATATTCCTATCCCTCTCTTCTGTAATCAAGCGTCTACACTTCAAAGCAACAATGGTAACAAGCACAACAATGTCAATTGTTTCTCTTCTCTTCATTGCTCTCAACTTCTGCCTTAGAGGTGTTTTTGGTGATAATGGAGGATGGCAAAGTGGTCATGCCACGTTTTATGGTGGTGGTGATGCCTCCGGCACAATGGGTGAGTAAAAAACTTAGAATGCGATAATTACAATTTACCCAAAATGTGTTAACGCTTTTGAAAATGTCAACATTTTTCATCAATGCTAAAATCTAAAATTTAATGACAAATTACTACTATCATAGTCTCACTTACTTCTTACTAATTAGATGTCTAATTGATGATGAAATATTTTGTATTAAATATAGGTGGTGCATGTGGATATGGTAATTTGTATAGCCAAGGGTATGGAACCAACACTGCTGCATTGAGCACTGCTTTGTTTAATGATGGATTGAGTTGTGGATCTTGCTATGAAATGAGATGTGATGCTGACCCTAAATGGTGCCTCCCAAAAACAATCATCGTCACTGCCACAAATTTTTGCCCTCCTAACTTGGCTTTGTCAAATGATAATGGTGGCTGGTGCAATCCTCCTCTCCAACACTTCGATTTGGCTGAGCCTGCCTTCCTCCAAATTGCCCAATACAAGGCTGGAATTGTCCCAATATCTTTTAGAAGGTAGAGTCCCTTTTTGACATCTCATGATAAAGATTAGGGAAAAAAAAGTTAGAATAGGCAACTCAAGGAATGCCTTCGAGACACTATTTAAGAAACAAACTAATTAAACACTTTACAAAAAAGGCAAGCACATCAATAAATGAAAATTTTTCTTTATATAATTATTAATTTAGCTTCTCAAAGATGGGTATCACATATAGAATCATAGCAATTACTATAAAACACAAGCAAAAAATATGGTTGCCTAAAGAGTACTTGATTCAAAAAGCCCATAAAGCCAAGTTTATATTGTCAAATTTAGGAAAGGAAGAGTTTGGACATGAACTATTCGAGATAGAACACATCATTTAGGAATCATTTAGTCATATGCTCTATCCTCCTAAAAATATTATGTAATGCTCTATCCTCCTAAGAACATTATGTAACTTCCACTAAAAATTTATTAAATGACATTTTTTCCCTACATTTTCAGGGTACCATGTATGAAGAAAGGAGGAATAAGGTTCACAGTCAATGGACACTCTTACTTTAACTTGGTTTTGGTCACAAATGTGGGTGGAGCAGGAGATGTCCATTCTGTTTCAATCAAAGGTTCAAGGACTGGTTGGCAACCGTTGTCGAGAAATTGGGGGCAAAATTGGCAAAGCAACACTTACCTTAATGGCCAATCTCTCTCCTTCCAAGTCACAACAAGTGATGGAAGGCTAATAACAAGCTACAATGTTGCCCCTGCTAATTGGCAATTCGGACAAACATTTGAGGGTGGTCAATTTTAAATTAAAAACTTGTTAATGGGTGTTTCATGAATACTTGTTAAAAAAGTAAATTGAGAAACGTTTTCATTTTTTTTTCACACTTACTTTTCTCGTAAAGTCAGTGTTGAAAAACATGAAAACTTTTCATTTTTAACTCTTAACAAGTGCAATAGAAACACTTGTTACTAGTATACTTTCAAATTATATATAGACTAAGTAGCAATTATGAGAAAATTTGTATATGTTTAAAATGTAGTGTGGAGCCAATTGGTTGTCTAATGCTGAGGTGGCAATTTTTTGGCACCCGCTAGGCATTTAATTATTATATTCCTAGGTATGGGAAAAAAGGTTTGTGAGAATTAGCAAATTGAGAGAGGATGATATTTGAATCCCTTGTTCGCCTTTTAAAATAAAGGCAATGAATGTTATTAATGTATTGGTTTGATTAATCCTTTTGCATATCTAATGGTGCAATTTCCTTCTGCAAAATTTGATTTAACATTTCCACTAAGTTTGTATACATTAAATTGAGGAAAAACAAAATAATTTTCCTCTATATATTTTACAAAAGTTAGAAGATTGGTGGGTTACTATATGGAAGCAATTCGGCCCAAAGAAAAAACTCTTTGCTAACAATAATAATGGCTTAAAACAAAAAAGCCCAAAAGAAGACATCACATGGAGAATTTGGTTTATGTATTACTAATTCTTGAACAAGCTTTCCAAATTGCCCACTAACTCTTTTAAAACCTAAATTTAAGATAAACTTAATGATGGATGCATGGATGTTTTTTCATTTCCCTTAATCTCGGGCGTTTACGATAGAGTAACTTAATATAAAGTCTGGCTTGAGCTACCAAATGAGTTATAAAACCTAATCACCAACCAAGCAAAGATAAATGTATAAAATGCATGTTGCATGCAATCATTTTATATGAGTGATGTCTAATGGTATACAAGTCGAGGAGTTGGCCGAAGTCTTGAAGCTAAATCACATGGAGATTAAAAATACTAATGAAATAAGGAGCAAATATTATTGTTTACACCCTTAATCATCTAAATTATGAGTGAGTATTACAATACTTTGTGTTACTTTGGAGTATATTAGACCTTATATGTTTGGGTAGGTTTTAAAGTGAATATTAAACATTACAAAATAAAGATGTGGTTTCAAATTTTTAAAACCTTATACTAACAAGATAGGATACAATGTACAACTTAATACTCATCTCAGAACCTACTCAAACCATGATCAAATACTTTCTTAATATATATAAAATACCATAAACTTGACATGTATGATATCACCAATACATTGAATTTAACTTGAAAAATACAATGGAAATTCAATCATATTATTCTAACCTATAACCTAACCATGATTTACGTCAATTCTCAATCAAATAATTAAATTTTTATCTAACATCCAACCTCAATCAGTACTGTAGTTTATTTTTATTATAGTTTCGTTGCTTAATGTTTTTATTGAACTGTGCTGTATTAATATTTGTTTTAATTTACATTTAAAAAAGGTATTAACTTGAAATTTGGGTTGTTGGGAAAAAAAAAAAAAAAGGTAATTTGAATACTATGGTTTTCGACAAGAATTATTAATAATATTTTAAACTAATAAATGTCGCTTAACCTTTAGCAAAAAAGTCAAATTCCATGAAAATGAACTTTTGGTTCTTTTAACGTTTTTCTTGTTCCGGATTGACGTTGTTCTTCTAAGCAATTTCCGAGCAAAACTTGTCCTAGAATTTGGGTTGACCCATTTGCTATACAAGATATAGTCTCTTCACAGTCTATGGGCCAGAGCAAAATTGAAAGGAATCAGCTTACGGCTCCAAGTTGTCTCGTTTGAACTCGATCCAAATGTTACTAATGGATTACAGTTCTTTGGCCTTTTTATTGCTAAATTATCTTGATTATCAATACCAGTGGCATTTTCAAAATTTGTCTTTTGATTTGCACTGACGTTCCATTAATCAAAGCTAATGTAGGGAAAATGCAGTCAACGGTATTCATCAGAAATTATCAGATGTTGTAATTAGGATACAAATGAATCAAGTCAAATCTAGACAATATAATACTAAGTTTAAGCTTGAACTCGAGTTGAAATTTCAAAGCTCCAACTCAATTTGAGCTCTATCAAGCTTACAATTTTAGACTCTAACTTGACTCAAAATGTACTCAAAGAACTCAAGCGAATAAGCTCATTTAGAGTTGATTTATTTAGAAAAATATTTATCTTCTAATTGAAATAATATTAATATTCAAACTCAATTTAGGCTAGGATAACATTTAAGTTCGACTCGAGCCTACTTAGACTTGTAAGCTAGTTGAACTAAATATTATGAAATTTGAGCTTAATTTGATAAATTAAATGAAACATTTAAGTTCAACATGAGCTTGATTGATCGCATGAACTAGCTATATTAAATATTATAATTATAAAACTCATACTCAATTCAATAAATTACTCGATTAGTTGAAGTTTGAATTTTATTCAATGATTATTGAATCAAGCTTGCTTAAGTATTAAACTAAATTCAAATAATTTATGAATAGATTTGATTCAATTGCTCTAATAATCATCACTTGGTAGTTTGATTTCAAAGGGAACATGATTTTTTTCTCGTGCTTGGGAATTGGATAGCAAATTCTATGAAGAATCTCTGAATTTCTAAGTCATTTAAAAAAGAAAGTGCACTAAGAAATGGTAATGTTATTTTCAAACTTGCCCTTTCGTTTTTGTCGATTTTACATGTGGATTTTATGGCACCGTTAAACAAACTTACTAAAAGGGCATAGATGTTAACTTCATTTTTTTTTCTTTTTTACCTTCAATTCTCTTTACTATCCACAACATAAAATTCTCAATTTCATTCCCTTCATTTTCTCTCCATTGTTTTTTCTCTTCTATCCTCCAATCAAAACATAGGACAAGGGTATTATATGTCTCGATTTAACTTTCAATTCTAAATTTTCAAAATTTATACTTGAAATCTAGAATGTCATTAGAATCATGTACAACTTATCTACATCAAGCCAATGTTCTTCAAGAAAAATTTATGTTAACTTTTGATTAACAAATTCTAACATTAAAAGTGAACGTAACAAAATTATAAATTCATTAATTATATACAAGTATATAAATTAAGAGTGTGTAACAACACTTGTTGCATACTATAAGATCCTATATAGTTAAGTAGATTCAAGGTGGATATCCTACCCCTTATAAAATAGATTTTGTTGTTACTTGATCTTCACTAGTTTATATATGGTGTGATCATTTTGATGCTTATGTTAATGATGGAGGATTAGAGTAACAAGAGAGAATGAGAACATGTATAGAGTAATAGAGTGTCAATCCCTTGTCTAGAGACCTGATCTTATATTTATAAGGGAATGGCTGAGCTAAATAAAAAAGTTAATTAATATTCGAGATCTCCTTTTAACTTCGAATATGGTGGAGATAAATCAAAGAAGTTAAGAGGTTATTAACTTGCCTTATTTGCCAAGCTCTTCCTATCTATCTTTGTTTAACCTTTGGGCTAGGAGCAGGCCCAAGTCTATGGCAACTTATCATTCGACCCTAAGTCTTCCCTTTCCTATATATTTGACCTTAAATTGTCTTCATGGGTAGTGTTTTTCTTTGTGCCTACACCTAAAAAAAAAAATTCCCCAAGGGGTGAGCTAACACCCAATACATATAATCGACAAATACATATGCATTATCAAGCATGAATTAAATGACATACATTTATGTAGATACTAAACATCACACAACATGTTATTATTTTACTTAAGTCTACATAACACCAATAGGGTACTCATGACTCCACCAAACATATAAAGATACTTAATATATGATACGATGGTGGAAATTGCCACAATGGGCCCCAACACCCATGAATTCTTAAACCTTAACCTATCCAAATTATTTTCAAGCACGACTCTAATACGGACAACATCACACAAGGATCATTGGGTTGCCCTCTAGGGATCTGCTTCTATGGGCCGCTATGCTGAGCTTCGCATATACAATAAGTAATTTAAACTAATTCATTATTTTAATCCAGTTTGCAATATCCTAACAACCATAAACAAAAAAAAAAGGTTACATGTACCTAGAATCATAGTCTTAAGCACAATTTGTCTTAGATTATCGGCTAGATTGTAATACGTAAAACGTCATGAGTTTACTCTTAGTACTTTTCTAAAAATAATCTCATTTCTCAGTTTTCTTCACTTAACTATTATCGAATTATTTCTCTTACTCTATTAGAATTCCTAAAGTTATTCTAAGTGTTTAGGTTGAATGTAAATTCATCCAAATAGAAATTAAGTCAAGTAACAAAATGTTTCTAAGTATACAGTTATGCTTTAGGCAATATACTTTGGCATGGTTGGATACACAGTTGTGTGTAGTGGTTGTGTATCTTTCTGTGTATTTTTTCATTTTTGGCACACTCAAGTCTATAGTCGTGTAGTTGACTATGCGCCTTTCTATGTAATTTGGTATTTTGGCAGACCTAGGTACATGGTCATATAAAGTGGTCATGTACCTTTTTATGCACAATGCGTATTTCTATATGGGTAGGTACACAAGCATGTACTTGACCGTACACTATGCTGTTCTTTGTGAATCATTTTTCCTCTTTTCCAATTCATTCTTAAGTTTGATTCCTTTGATCATAAGCCTAATTGAGTCCTAAGATTTGTAAATTCCTAATGCAATTGTAAGTCTTTCTTGATGAAATCGTGTTTGGTCTTTGTCATTGTTCACTAAATTGCCTTAGGTTTTCCTTATTCTAGAGAGTGTTTCTTTTTTAGTCACTATGTAAATGGTAAAGGGTAGGCTCTAGGTCAAACATGGGGTTTATATATCCCATCTGTAAAAAGACCAAATTATCCCCCATCTCTTATAAAAATTTTACGTTTGACCTTGGTTTATATTATATAAATGTTAAATAAATATATATTTTTCGAGTGTTTACATTCTCGTCACCCCCACCTATAAAGACTTTCATTCTTGAAAGTTACCTAATTTTAGAAGAGTTCTGGATTTTTTTTTTTCTCATATCATCTTCCAATTCCCATGTCACTTCATGTTCATTTTAATTTGTCAATTGTACTTTAACGTAGGGAATCACTCTTCGTGTTAACACTTGTTCTTTGGCATCCGCAATCTTGATCAATCTTTCAACCATAGACAAGTTTTGTTGTACATTCAAAGGCTCTAAAGCCATTATCTGATTCTGGTTTGGTACAAACTTCCCTAGCATCGATACATGAAAAACATCATGTACCCTAGCCAAACTTGGTTGGAGAGCCAACCTATAAGTTATAGTACCTATTCTTTCTAGAATTTCAAATCGGCTTACATATTTTGGGTTTACCTTAACTGTCAAATCAAATCTGATCATCCCTTTTGTTAGAGAAGCTTTCAATAGTACTTTGTCTCCTACTTGGATTTCTAAGGGGCATTGTCTTTTATCTGCATAATTCTTTTATCGGGACTAAGCTTTTTGTATTCTCTACCTTATCAATTTTACCTTACCTATAGCCTCTTAGACCAATTTCAGTCTCAACATCTGTCTTTCTCCCACTTCATCCCAATGTAATGGGATTTGCATCTTCTTCCAATAGAGCTTCATAAGGAGTCATTCGAATGGATGCCTGGTAGCTATTGTCAAGGTTGTCAAAATCGCGATTTTACGTAGAATCGCTAAGGGGTCCATAGAATCGGAACGTTGAAACGGAATGTAGAAACGTAAGTTTCTACAACCTATGTAAAATAACTTTCAAATATTATAAATTTACTTACAATAGTCATTAAAAAATATAATGAATAATAGAAATAAGGAAATTGAGCATTTATTTTAGCCATAAATTGCAAATTTGCAATAAAAGTCATAATATAGATAATCGAGAATAAGTTGTATAATATAGATATTTTATTTCTAAAATGATAAATCATATATAAAACAAGTTCCACCTAGTTATATATACAAAAGCTAAAAGATAATAGATAAAATTTAAAAATAAATTGTGACTTTAAGAAATTACTAATAAATAAAAATTGATAACGAAGATATACCATTAGAAATGAATAATATTAAAAAATGACAAATAATTACTAACCAAAAGTACATAATAAAGAAGATACTATAACAAGAAAAACTTTCAAAATTATATATTACTAGGTAAATTTTTTCAATATTCGTGATTATTAATTCAAAATATATTTACTTAACAATATCTCACATTTACTTGACTATGAGAATGATATATTGAAAAGATAGAAATATAAATACATTTATACCTTTCTTATAAAATTAAAAATCTAAAAAATTCTTATAAAGTTAAAGTTATCTACCCTTTATTTTATTTACTATTACAAAAATATTAATTAAAATAAGGAAAGTTACAACAATCAAACATGAGTGCTTTAATACGAACATGATCACAAATAGGAACAAGAAGACTAACAATAGATAAATACAAACACAAAAACTTCAATGCAACGCAACACACTGACAAGAGAGGAGTGATGACCGACGAACATGTTGGGGTATGACTCATATTCCCCTACGATAGGAAAGTACGTGGGTCCTACTCTACACTAAGCGGGCGGGGGTCTAGAGAAGCTGCCCTAGCGGGGGTTTCAGGGGGCAGCACCCCCTAGACGCTAGAGAGCTTTTAACAATTAAGCCCATATTTGTTTATTAAAAGTTTGGCTTGAGCTATGAATAGCTATTATTACATATTTGTTCATTTGGATTCGGATGGTTGAAATTTTACTTAGTTGTGCAATATTGTGGAATTGATGGAAACATAGTAAAATTGCAATTTTGACGATTTTACTGTTCAAAATCTCAATTTTACTACAATTTTACCTCAAAAATGTTTTTACATGCGAGTTGACTAGGAATGTACTCACCAACTCGTAAAATCGTAAAAACGTGCGAGTTAACTCATGATTTTGACAACTATGGCTATTGTTATAAACAAACTCAACCAAAGGTATGTGCTCATTCCAATTACCTCCAAAATCTAATGCACAAGCTCTAAGCAAACATTCTAGAATTTGAATGGTTCTTTCGTATTATCCATTCGCTTGAAGGTGGGATGCAATACTTAATTACAGTTTTGTGTCCAAAGCTTTATGTAAGCTATTCCAAAATCTGCTTACAAACCATGTATCTCTATCAAAGGTTATAGTTATTGGCACTCTATGTAATCTTAATATCTCCTGTATATATACCTGAGCCAATTTCTATAGTTTATATCCACTTTGATAAAAGCACCTTCTATACAGTAGATGAAGACACTTCTCCCATAGTGATTCAAGTAAGGAAATCATTAGGCTTTTGAAGAGGAGAATTTCCAATGCAATACTTAGGATGTTCATTAGTAATTGGTAGAAAAGGCAAAGGGATTTTCTATGACATAATCTAGAACATAAAGGATAGCATGGAAAACTAGGCAACCTAATAGTTATCTAATGAAGGCAAATTAACTTTTCTCAAAAGTTTCCTTCAAAATTAATTATAATGGACTTAAAAAGAAGCTTCGCAAGGTGTTTCTAGAAAAGAATGGAAAATCATAAAGGTAATACTAGATAAAGTGGGAGAAAGTTTGCATAACCATTGAAGAGGGAGGTTTGGGGATTTAAAAACTTGAAGACATTGTGAAAAGATAGGAATGAAGCTCTAGTGGTGGCTGAGGTCAGGAAATTCTCTATTCTCGCACTATTTTTTGTTAAAGTATGTATGCAATTCTCATCCATGTCTAATAAAGGAAAGGAAATCATACTCGCTAGTTTGGAAGAAAATTATTAGAGCTAAATCACTTGCAAAGGAGCATATATTTTTTGGGACATGTAATGGAAGCTGCAACTTTTGGCTTGACAATTGGTTCGAAGAGTTAAATCTGCACCATCTGAGGTTATTGCAAGAATGTTATATAGAGAAGGTACTAGATTACAAAATAGTAGGCGGCTGGAATGTTGACTTGCTACAATAATGTTTGAGCCATGATCAAGCTTCTAAGATCTCTAAAATTCCATTCAACCCTTTATCAATAGAATGTGTTAAATGGAAACTGCAAAATGATGGGAACTTCTTTAACTCACAAACCTGGAAATTCCTAAAAAGTTCACAAAGTCCATCAACTCAAAATGCCTCTCATTTCTAGAGCAAAATAATTCCACCTAAGGTATCTATTTTTCTTTAGAAGTTAAGGAAAGCCATTCCAATGGATGATGTTCTCAAAAAAATAAAATAAATAAATAAAGGAGGTATACAACTAGCCTTAAGATGTTAGAGCTGTCAAGCAAAATGTGATTCAGTTAATGATTGTGTCTTTGATTGAATTGTATTATGGGACCACTAGAAGCAGCTCTCAAGTTTTTACAGCCTTTCTTTGAATAAATTTAGCTCATTTGGTCATTTCATGTTGTGGTGGTCTACAAAATTCAAGAAAAGAGATGACCAATTATCTATGATTTTAGCTTATCTTCTATGGTTTTTCTTGTTATATAGATTGGAACATAAACACAAAGGAGCAAGAAACTTAAATTGAGCAATTGGGAAAGTAAATGCAGAAGTTGCACTTGCAGTACAAGCATTCCCTATTCCAACCAATTAGCACAACATCCTTTCACACCTATTGCATCCTTGGAAAATCAACAGTAAGAGTAGCAAACATCTATATCCGCTTGCTCTAAACCACCAGTAGGCACTTTGAAGCACAACACGAATGCGTCTTTCTCAAATGATGTTGCAGTAGGTGGAGGTTTAGTTCAAGATGAAACAGGTCGCATCATTTTTGTATTTAGATGCTTGCTATCAACAAACAACATAGCACAAGTAGAGCTAATGACAATAGAACAAGGATTACTTCTTGGACAACGTTACAAACTTTGAGACCTACAAATTGAAGTGGATTCAATGACAATAGTAAAGTGGCTTGAAGACGATGTAGACTTCCCATGGTATATATTATATATTATTCATAGTATAAAAGTATTAATGCAAAGTTTAGAAGTTTCTTATTCATATATATAGAGAGGTAAATAAGATAGTGGACTACCTGGCCAATAAAGCGAAAAGGATCAATACCAATTTTGAGACTTTCAATTTTTTTTTTTCATCTAGATGCTTATTGTAGAGGTTCAATTTTTTTAGATAAAAAAGGAGTATCTTATAGTAGAACTTGATGTACAATTTCATTTATGAATAAAAGATCTTTCATTTTGTGGTAAATATATATATATATACAAATGGGAAAGCATTTAAAAATTTAGCTAATAATTTTGTCTCTTGATATTATTCCTGCATATATGTGACAATGTAGCGGTAAATGTAGGATTATTTTACCCACGGAAATATATTTTATACGTATCACAATGACTTAGTTCAAGTTCAACTAGGCAACCTAACTTATCAAATCAAATAAGTTCAAACTTGAAGTTGATACAGTAAACTGATTAATTAGTTTGATTTGATTTTAGCCAAATCGAATTTAGAAAAAATATCAAGTAAGCTTGAACAGCATGCAAATTGTCTTAATTCATTTACAATCCTACTTGAAGACTTTGCTCTATTCTCTATTTCTTTTTTTTTCTTTTTATTTATTTATCTTCAAGAGAGTCATTCTCATTGATTTTTCCTTTTTGCCGCAATTGGAAACTTACAGTGCTGCTCATGTCTTGTTCGTGGATTGCAAATGGGTGTTATTTTGCCATGTCAAGAAGCTTCATTAAAGAGAAATTTTTTACGTGTATCTCTTCCCTTCAATTGATATTGATGGATAAGAAAAGGATCTCAATATTATCTCTAATCAATGATTATTGTTAACCGTTTCTAATTGTCAACTCATAACTCTTTGTAAATGGTAGGTGAGACTTTTAATGTTGTTACTCTATTATTACCAATTATTTTATTAAGGAGTAGCCTATATGGCCCTCTTAATGGCCTAAATACTTATACCCGTATCCCATGAATGTAATATAATATCTAGAGAGGAGGAGGGTATCCAAAAGAAATTAGTGGAAAATGTTAAGTAAAAAAGAAAAGAAATGTAATTTTTACTATTAAGAATGCAAACGAAAAGAAATAAAGATAAATGTTTCTATTTCCTCAAAGATGACAAAATTGCTCCATCATTTTTTAGCAAAGAATGTTATAATGGGTGCATGCGAAACACAATATTCTTTTCCAAGGTGACAAAATCATGGTTACTTTTATGAAATTCAAAGTTCTTGACATAGATAAAGGAATCCTAAAATTTTCAAAAGTTTTATCATGCTTCTGTTTTGGTCTGCCAACCCCTAACAGATATACCTTCTCTTTTGTCCTAAGAAAATTCCAAAACTAAACGAAATTACCAAAAAAAAAAAAAAAGAATATCTTATAATCTTTTCGATTTGCGCAATTTCAGGCGAAGATGGAGAGAAAATTTTAGCATATTCACACGTAAGAAGTAATATAATAAGTATGAAGACAACTGAAACATGAAAAGAAACAAGATGTAGAAACGCTCGAGAAGTGCATGTGCAAGTGGGGTCATTGAGCCTAGCAGTTGGTAGTCCCAGTTGGAACATTTGCATGTGCAATTTGATCCTTTGCAAAATTTGACCTGAGAAATGGATTCTCAAAGTTTCGGTGGTTTTCAGGATACGTTTATTCAAATGACACTTCTTTTCATATTTCTTCTAATCACATATTGTTAAATATAAAGAATACTTAGTTTGTATTTTAATTTTCGCTACTCTGCCTATATATAATAGTATGTAATTAGAAAGAATACAGATTAGGATATTTTATGGAAATTGGTAACTATTGTCCCTCTCTTTTTCTTAATGTTCACAATGAAAATTTGAAAAAGAAAATTGTCTCTTTCGATTGCAACTTCCACACCTTATCCTAACTCCCCCGAATTCCTATATAAATAGACGCACCCTTTACACCATTTTCCTACCAAGCACTAAACACTTAAGGCTACATTCAAAATAATCCTATCCCTCTCTTCTATAATCAAGCGTCTACACCTCAAAGCAACAATGGCAACTAGCACAACATCGTCAATTGTTTCTCTTCTCTTCATTGCTCTCAACTTTTACCTCAAAGGTGTTTTTGGTGATAATGGAGGATGGCAAAGCGATCATGCTACGTTCTATTGTAATGCCCCGAAAATTTTGAAAATTTATACAAAAATTAAAGAAAATAAACGGAATAATAGATACTCTTAAGCCGGGTAGTGAGAATGATAATTTTGCAATATTAAAAATTTTGAGAAATTTATGATGAAAAATTTAAAACATCGTGATATATTAATATTATTTTAATAATTTACGTATAACAAAAAACTTATGACAAATAATAATAGGCTTTAAAATAGAAAAATGAGGAAAAAGGTGAAAAATATAACAAATAATGAGAATTAGACAGAGAATAATCGTATACGAGGAAAAGGATAACAAACTTAGAATTACAAATTATATGAAACATATTACTAAATAAATTTAGGGAACGAAGTAAGTTGAAAAATACCTACATATAGGTATATAGACAAATAAATAAAAATATAAATAAAAACAATTGCAAGCCCTAATTTTAGTTCATGCAATTTAAATTAAAAGAATAAGTTCCTCGAAACATAAATCACGAACAATATTGAGTTAAATAATGAAATTAATTGAAATTATATATTTAGGATTTTCAAATAAAAATTTTAAGTAAATATTTACGTTCGGAATGGTTGAATTTGCTTAAACATAAAATTTTGTGATAAAATACCAATATCGCAAAAATTATGAATATCATCATATATACAAAATTAAATATAAAATCCTAAAATATAAATAATCATCATATAAAATATAATATAATATATATATATATTAAAATAATATGGCGACAAGTTAAAAAAAAAGATATAAAAAGGGAGAAGCCACCAAAAGACATGAGAGAATGTGAGAGAGAGAGAGAGAGAGAATGGAAAAAAAATAAAACTTCTTAGGGTTTTAACTTTTGTTAATTTAGGTTTTCGATTCCAATTGTTGTTTTCAATTTCAATGGAAGGTGAAGAAGAAGATAACTCAAAAACAAACCCTGGCTTGAATTCTCCACTTCCCTAACTGGAGATATCAATAGCTACACATGCGCAAAGAGCGCTCGGTTCTAGTGAATCGCAATGCGAGACATGAACTGAACCTCTACCTACTAGAGAATTTGGCAAGTCACTAAGTCGAGCTGAGGTGGAGCATCACGAGTCGCTTGCTGATAGTGGCCTTAGGAGCGAGGAAGGTAGAGAGAAGGACAGTGAAGAGAGAGGGATGGTTGGTGGAGAAATAATCAAGGAGGGTAACATCATAGAGGGTGGTGAATTGGATAATGCGAGTGGAGAGACTGAGTTGAAACCGGTTGCTGTAGTGGAGACTGTGATGGAATCGGCAAAAGTGTCTGAATTGATTACGTCGGAGGCGGAAATGCCATAAGCAGACAGTGGAAATGATGGAGGGGGTATAATTGAAGGGAATGAAGAACCGACGGTAGGCATGGAACCAGATTCTATGATGGTGGGGAAAAGTGTTAAAGTTGGTGGGGATTCTAGGGTTTTGGATGCAAGAATTGATGTAACAGAAAAAGAGGCAGAGAAGGGTGTGGCTGCTAACATGGCACCGAGTGATGGAGATGCTGTGATGGAGGAAGTTAAGGAAGCTAAGGTGGAGGGTGCAAACAAAGTGAAAGAGGAAGGTAATGAAGTGCCTGCTTATGTGGCAGAGGATGCGAGACCTTTGGAGGATAGTGAATGCAATAAAGCAGTAGAGGATTCGGGGGAAGAAGAGATATATATATATATATATGCATATCGATGCATGCTACACAGCGAGGAAGGAGAGGAAGATGGATGATCGGAGATACAGCGTGAATACGACGAGGAACAAAATGGAAACAAAGGAGGAAAGGAAAAGCAAATAGGGAAGAAAAGTGGAATTTTGAATAAAAAAATTCATATATCACAGGTACGACCTTAGATTGACAATCTGAGACCACCAGTGTATTCATCAAGGTGAGTGTAATTCAACTAAACTAGTTTTTCACGAAATTGAGGTATTTTTTATATTTTATGAATAATCATTAAAAATTATATTTAGCCTAAAAAATCGATTAAATAGATAGAAAAATACTAATATGATGATCTAAAATATGAATAGAGTGTAATGATATACTTTCTTGAATTTTTAGGTAAAGAAAAATTATCCTGTAAATATACCACAGACTACTACAAGTAGCGATGAAAATGAAACCTAGCTAAGTAGGACTCCGTGACATGTTTTATATTGTGTGTATATTGTTGTGTTACATGTGTCTTGTTGTGAATTCATGTTATCGTATAACTATATATATTAATATATATGTACATACGTAAGAGGCTGGAACATTGTGTAGCCCTTTCCTTTGCGTAGACAACGTTCTCCGATTGCTGGCCGTGATATAAACATATACATATATTTGTAAATGGAGGATGGCTAGACGAGTTAACTATTAAACCGCCAGCTTCTCTAATTATGTGTGTGTGTGTATAAGGTCCTTTTACTGGCTACAATATTAATAATATATACATATATATGTGCAAACAGAGGATGGTTAGGACGTTTCCTTTCTCCTAGCTGCCATATGGAATCATATATATATAGGTATATGTATAATGGTCTGTTGGATTGTTGGCCAAAATCACCGTGATAATATATATATATATATAGATGTATCCAAATGTTGGGGGAAAATATGCTGTAAAATATATATATGTGTGTGCACGTGTTGGGTGCATATGTAAGGGGACTCCCATTGTGTTGGTGACGTTATTTTATTTTATTTTCTTTCTTTTGCTAGTTGTTGTGTCCATATATATATATATGTCTAGACGTTGGTTATCCTGCATAACTATGTATATATAGGGGCCGAAGACGTTGCTGGACATGGAAGAAGGGAATGAAAATGGAAAGTACTGCTGTGGTATAATATGTACAATATATATATATATAGGTATAATAGTGGTTGTGCAGTTGTGAATAAGTATACATGTGTGTGTGATGCTTGGAGGATGGAACAAAATACTAGGAAGTGGAAGCAAGCATAGGAATGTCACATCGGTATATGTTGTATGTGAGATGAGTAACGTGGAGATGGAACTCTGATTTGAGTAGGTAGATTATAAGATGAAATGGAGGTGGGAATTAGGATTATATTGATGTAGTTTTCTTGTGAGCTTGTGTGTTGGGGAATTGGAAGGAGGGTGGAAATCCATAAATGAGGATGCGAGAAAACATGTATAGGCATATAAGTGTTAGATATTTTCCTTAGCGAGTGTATGTGGTTTTGCTAGTAAGAGTAAAGGGAGACATCATGGTATGTTCATTGTTGATGATTGTGGAGATTGATGAGGGAATTATAGACACATGTTGACATGGAAAGTGTTGGAAGTGGAGGCTAGAAAGAAGGGAATCTAAGGAGCCGACCCAAACCATATGTATAAATGTATATTACAAATTTTGGGAGAGGAATTAAGTCTCCAATAACCTAAGTCCTTACACATATACATACATATATTATATGTAAGTGAGAGGAAAGAATAAGATGTTGCCAATGATATAAGCAATAGTTATATAGGTTATATAGGAGTGAGGAAGGAAGGTATTCTTACATGACCATAAACAATACATACATATACATATGTTGTGTATATGGCTAAAAGAGATATGGGAATTTAACTCAACCTCCATATGCTATAGGTATATATGTATATATTCAAGGATAAGACATATAATTATAATTATGAATGCAAGTTATATGAATGAGAGAGGGAAGGGATTTGTAATGAATGTAGTTGAAGTAGAAGTCCCTTGCTTAATTTTATGGATGTTGTGGATGTGCCTTGCTTGTGGAATGATTGAATACACTATGAATAGAATGTATGTTGACATGGTTATTGCTTGCATATGTGCATGACCTTATATGATCACCCTAAAACCGTAACTAATCTTTAGACCTAATTAAAAACCTAACACACACTGTAAGAACATTGTATTGTTCAAGGCCATCACAACTATAGGGCGTATGGAAGTAATCAGAAGATTACTGTTTCGCCAAGTGCGAACTAAGTGACTAGGGGATTATCGTGCCTTGACGGTTCCGAGTCTGACCCGTCTCTTGAGGGTGTGTAAATGCTCGATGTATAAGAGACACCTGAGCTTAGATCACTAAAGCTAAGACACGGTCATAATAAAGTGATAAGAGTAATTAAATTAGGTGTAGGATCCGGGCTCTAATGGTGGCTTCAAAATCCCTAACCTAAGGTCAAGGGGGGGTGTAAACCTTAGACTTCACACTGGTTACCAAAAAACCGTGTGAGATGCTACATTCATATGATTGTTCATGCATAGCATTTGTTTTGACAACTTGCTTGAAATTGTTTGTGTTTATTGCAACACTGAGTGATTGCACTCCTATCTCACTAGGCTATTAGCTCACCCCTCCACAAACTGTTTTGCAAGTAAAAATCTTAAAAGCTTGGGATGGGATAAGATACAAAGTGTCGAGAGTTTTTTGAAGCCAAGAACGATAAAGTAAGGATTGTAATTGGTAGGCTTTCTAGATGAAATGCTATTTTAGGACCTTAATGTAAATTTTAAATTTGTGAGGCTTAGGGTTTTATTTCATTTTACTGGTTGGTAGGGGATTCTGACTCTCTGTGATCTTGGTAGACCATGGGACATGAAATCTATAGTTATATTTTTATTGTATGATTATATGTAATATGATTAGTGTCGAGTCTAATTTTTGAATTCCCATCCCTAATCCGATCTAGACTGGACCCTATGCTCATCTAATGTAGATCCTCGACTTGAATTAGGAATTTCGTTTGATTTTTGGAGTCGCCACCCAACTGTTGTTGGGAAATATTGAATTAAGACTAAAGGAGCGGATTAGTCTTAATTTAGACCACTACTCGTCGTTATTTCTTTTTTTCGTTTTTGAAAAAAAAGAAAAGGGAAAACCAGAGTTTCTAAGTCCGGAGGCTAACCTATTAAAACCTTTACGGTTACCACCTAATCTCCTAAAATTGTTCCTATTTAGAAATGTGTTTTATTGTGTTTCTGTTACTTTTTATTATGTTTTTGAATTATTTTAAGAAAATGATTTTTTCATTCATTTTATGGGTTGACCCGAATGGGTGCCTACGTACCTGCTACTCAGGATCAAACAAGTCGTAGTTCGCTTTTCTAAAAACTTTAAGTTGGTTTGTGAATTTTAATTTATGAAACCTCTTTTGCTTTATGTTCTTGCCATTTTTGGGATTTTTTTCTAAAAAATTCTAAGCCTAAGCTTTAATTTGATTTGGAAAATGATTTTAGGGAAAAACATCAATTTTGGATTTATTTGAAGAAAAGGATTTTTCTAAGTGCTAAAACTCATTTTTTATGATTTTTTATAATTTTTGAATTTTTTTTATGATTTTTGTGATTTCTTTGTTATTTTTGTGATTTCTAAGAATTTTGTGGATTTTTGTGATTTTTGGGAATTTTTGTGATTTTTATGATTTTTGGGATTTTTGTTTATTTTCTATCCTATTTTGACATCTAAAATTTTATTATTATTTTCCTAATATTTTTTATTATTTTTCTATATTTTGTTTTTTTTTTTATTTTTTTATTTATCTATTTATTATTTTTTTATTATTTATTATTTTTCTACATTATTAAATTCTAGAAAAATCTAATTTCTACATTTTCCTATTTATTAAAAATAAAACATGAAAAAATAAATAAATAACTAAATAACAAATAATAAATTAATTAATGAATTCCAAATAAATAAATAAACAAAATTAATTAAATAAAAAAAATCCAAAAAATCCGACTTACCTGGATCCGGGTCGGGTCGGTCGGGTCGAATCGGGTCGGGTCGAGTCGGTCGGACACGGCGGCGGAGGAGGCTCGTTCACGGCGTTCCGGCGGTCTTTTGACGCGGGTGAGGTGTCGAATCTTAGCTTCTCGAGGGTGCTGAATCCAATGGTGGTGGTGGTTCACTCCCAGATCGCCTCCTAGTGGTGGTTCAACTCCGGTCGGTGCTCGCGATTTTGGGCTCTTCTCCGATGCTCTCCGATTCACTCCTTTCTCTCACTTTCTCTCGATTGTGATCTCTCCTTTGGCTTCCTCTACTCCTCCTCTATTTATAGGCACTTGAAACCGAGCTGGATAAGCTCGGATTTCCTCCGATCGAAGCTAATCGGATTTTCGGTTAAAAAAAACCAACTCCGATTTGTGCCTATCCATCGATTTGTTGCGATTTGATTCCAATTAGATAATGTTTATCTTATTTCTGTTGAAGATCTGTTGGATTTGTGCAAAAAATCGAATTGAAACGGCCGAAATACGAATTTTTCCTTCCGCCGGCGATCTCGGGCTCGAGGTAGATCACGCGCCCGGCACGTGCGCTTCCTCCAGCCAATCAGATGCTGCCACGTGTCCTGGGTAAATGAAAAATTCGCAAAACGCGGAAACTGCTTCCCCCGCGTTTCGAACCCGTGACCGAGCCCCCCTGCGCGCGCCTTAGCCATGGTCCGGACCAACTGAGCTAGCCCATTTTCCTGATTTTCTTTTATTCGCAAATTGCATATATGCAATGCGATTTTTTTATTTTTTTGTTTTTTTTTTGAAATTTCAAAAATTTGTAAAAATTATTTATTATTTATTATTGCCCTTTCTGAAATCATTTTTCAAAATTGATGTTTTTTCCTATTTATTTTTATTTTTTGAATATTTTTAATTATTTATGCTAAATTAGAGGAAAATTGGGAAAAATTAAAAATTGATTATTTTTTGGTATTATTGACTCCTAGGGCAAAAATGGGGTGTTTACAGCTACCCCTCTTTGTGGTAAAGTTTGAAAAACTTAACTACAAAGATAAACAAAAGACACCATTTTTGGCCTCTTGAATTAGGTTTTGGTAGGAAAATGCTCCAAGAGCTAATAATCCTACGATTGAAGATGTTCCTAACAATTCAAGGTAATGTTCCTTCCGAAAAAGTGCTTTATGGGCTTACTAATTGACAACAGGACACATCTCAAGCATTGTGTAGGAATGTATGAGAAATGATAATAGGAAGCGTCTTTATCAGACTCGCAACCTTTTGGAAAGAAAATTTACTCAGGAAGCGTCCTTATGAGCTGGCTACCTGTCAACAGAAGCGTCTTGCTAGACTAGCAACTGTTTGGAAGAATATTTCCGAAAAGTGCCCCAAGAGCTGACTAATCGGGAGAATTTAGAAAAGTGCCCCTCATGGGCTGACTAACCTTGAATCGAATACCTCAAAAAGTGCCCCCTATGGGCTAACCTTAAGGTAGATTTTTAGGAAAGTGCCCCCTATGGACTAACTAACTTTTGATGGGATTGTCTCAAAAAGTGCCCCCTATGGGCTAACCATAAGAACAGATTTTTAGGAAAGTGCCCCCTATGGGCTAACTAACCTGGAATTGAATTGTCTCAAAAAGTGCCCCCTATGGGCTGACCATGAGAACAAAGTTTTAGGAAAGTGCCCCCTATGGGCTGACTAACCTTGTATAAAAATGATATCTAGGAAGGCATCTTTATAGACCGACCTTGGAAGAGATCTAGGGAAGTGCCCCTTTTTGGGCTAACTACCCTATGATGAAAATGATGGCTCAAAAGGTGCCCCATGTGGGCTAACCTTGAGAGATCTGGGGAAGTGCCCCTTTTTGGGCTGACCACCCTATCAAAGGGCATGTTCAGACAAGTGCCCCACTATGGGCTAACTCATCTTATGCTTCTGAATATACTTTCTACAGCCTGAACTAAATGATGTGATGATATGATGATAGTTATATGCTTGCCAGTTTATCGTGGATAGCAACCAAACAACCGAACCTTCGAGCTGGTTTGCTTCTGCTTCATTTCTTCTTATCTTGACACAGGGTCGACAATTTTGATGTGGTCCCTTTCTTTATACACAACGCTCTTTTGATGGTAATGTTATCCTAATAACGTGCTCAGTTTTAATGCTAAAAAATAGATAGGATTATATCACAAACCATATTAAGATTCATTATCATTTTAGTGTTTATCTTTCATTGGTGAAATGGTGGGTAATGTGTTTAAGAATATTTGTTATGGTGCGAATTGATTTGGATTATTGACCATTCAGGGATATTAACTTTGCTTGTAAAAAGTAAAAACTTGACTCAACGAAATTCGTATCGAACATTGGCTTTCATAAACATTGGCAAAATTTCAATTCCCTTGCCTAAAGATAGTACATCTTTACAGCATCTGTGTTAATGGGGTCTCTCAATTCTGGACCATCCATTTGAGTCAATATCAGAGCACCTCCTGACAAAACCTTTTTTACCACATAGGGACCCTCATAGTTTGGGGTGAATTTTCCTCTAGAGTCTTACGCGTTCGGGAGAACCTTCCTTAACACCAGATCCCCCTCTTTAAAGTACCGAGGTCTCATCTTCTTGTTAAATACTCGGGCCATTCTTTGTTGGTAACACTGGCCATGACATAATGCGGTAAGTCTTCTTTCATCAATCAGATTCAGCTGATCAAGCCTCTTCTTTACCCAATCTGATTCGGCTAACTGAGTTTCTGACAAGATTCTGAATGATGGTATCTCAACTTCAACTGGTAGCACTGCTTCAGTACCATATACCAATGAGTAAGGGCTAGCTCCTGTAGACGTTCTTATTGAAGTCCTGTAAGCCATGAGAGCAAACGGTAACATTTCATGCCAATCTTTGTAAGTTGTTGTCATTTTCTCGATGATCTTCTTGATATTTTTGTTAGCTGCTTCTACTGCCCCGTTCATTTGAGGTCGGTAGGGAGTTGAATTTCTATGGTTTATGTGGAATTGTTGACATAAACCTGTCATCGATTTGTTGTTAAGATTGGTACCGTTGTCGATGATGATGGACTTAGGAACTCCGTATCGGGCTATTATGTCCCTTTTTAAGAAGCGGACTATTACCCCTTTTGTAACATTAGAGTATGATGAAGCTTCTACCCACTTGGTGAAGTAATCGATCGCTACCAGTATAAATCTGTGGCCGTTGGATGCTGTTGGAGTGATAGGGCCAATTATGTCGATTCCCCACATGGAGAATGGCCATGGTGCTGATAACAAATGTAGCTCGTTAGGCGGAGCGTTGATCCGGTTCGCATAGACTTGACACAAATGACAGTGCTTGACATATTTTATGCAATCTAAGTCCATAGTCAACCAATAATATCCTAACCTCATGATTTTTCGAGCCAACATGTAGCCATTCATATGAGATCCACATACTCCTTCATCTTTGTCCACACATCTCAATAGGGTGGTATCAGATGATCTCTTGTAAAGTATGGACCCACTTAATAGGAAATGGCTTGCTAACCTTCTGAGTGTTCTTTGGTCGTTCTTGTTAGCCATTTCGGGGTATTTACCTTCTTGGAGAAAGGTCTTGATATCATGATACCAGGGTTTGTTATCTTGTATCTTTTCAATTGTTAAACAGTAGGCAGGCCGACTTTCGATGTCTATTTTCATCGGTTGAACTTCGGCTCCCCCTGTTATCTGGATCATAGATGCTAGTGTAGCTAGGGCATCTGCGAACTGATTCTGAGTTCTCGGGATGTATGTGAAAGTGATTGCCTTGAATTCTTCAACTAGCTCTGTCAAGTGTTGATGGTACGGTACCAGTTTGGGGTCTTTAGTCTTGTATTCCCCTCTTATCTGTAGTATGATAAGCGACGAATCCCCATATACTTCTAATTCACGGATTCCCATTTGACAGGCCATTTTGAGGCCAAGAATACATGCTTCATATTCTGCGATATTATTGGTATAGGGAAATGTAAGTCTCGTCGCTGCAGGGAATTGAGTGCCTTCCGGGGATATCAATACTGCCCCAACCCCACAACCGAATACGTTGGCAGCTCCATCGAAAAACAGTTTCCATTTCGGGTTCTGCTCTATCCCAAAGTCTTCTACCGGCCTATCTTCCATTGACAATATATTCTCATCCAGAAATTGGGCCTGTAGTTCTTGGGAATCTATCTCGACAGGGTGTTCCGCCAACTGGTCGGCTAAGGCTTGCCCTTTCATCGAGTTTTGATTTACGTATGTGATGTCAAACTCGGATAGGAGCATTTGCCACTTAGAGATTCTCCCTATCAAGGCTGGTTTCTCTGCCAAGTATTTCAAGGGATCATGTCTTGTCAGTAGCTCAATATGGTAATAAAGGGTGTATTTCCTTAGTCGATGCATGACTCAGATTAAAGCACAACACGTCTTCTCCACCTCTGAGTACCTCTGTTCCCCATCTGTGAACTTCTTGCTCAGATAATATATGGAATGCTCTCTTCCCTCGTCATCTTTCTGCCCCAGCACACATCCCATGGATTCAGGGAGTATAGTGAGGTATAAGAATATGGGCTTTCCTTGTTTCGGGACTATCAAGACCGGAGGTTTTGTAAGATAGTCTTTGATTGTTTCGAATGCCTCTTCGCATTCGTCGTCCCATTCTATTGTGGTGTTCTTCTTCAACAGACGGAATAATGGCCGGCATTTGTCGGTGAGCTGTGAGATAAAACGAGCTATGTAATTTAATCTTCCCAGTAAGCTTCTTACTTCTTTAACGGAGCGTGGGGAAGGTAATTTTAATATGGACTTTACCTTGTCAGGGTCGATTTTAATGCCTTCCTGGCTTATGACAAACCCTAACAATTTCCCCGTTGTGACCCCAGAAGTACATTTTTCTGGGTTTAACTTGAGCTGGAACTTTCTCAGTCGTTTAAACAATTTCCTCAAGATATCTATATGGTTTTCTCCTTTTTTGGATTTGGCTATCATGTTGTCGACATATACTTCAACCTCTCGATGCATCATATCGTGAAGTATAGCGACCATGGCTCTCTAATACGTCGCCCCGGCGTTCTTCAAACCGAAAGGCATGACTTTGTAACAGAAAGTTCCCCATGTTGTGATGAAAGTCATTTTGGTTTTATCTTCTTCAGCCATTTTTATTTGATTATATCCTGAGAAACCGTCCATGAATGAGAAGAGATGGTTTCCCGCAGTGTTGTCTACTAGAACATCAATATGAGGTAGGGGGAAGTTATCCTTTGGCGTGGCTTGGTTCAAGTCCCGAAAGTCTACGCATACGCGTACTTTTCCATTCTTTTTCATGACGGGGACTATATTTGCTACCCATTCTGGGTAGTCAGATACTTCAATGAACCCTACTTCTAGCAGTTTCTTGACTTCCTCTTTGATTTTCAGTAAGATGTCAGGCCTAAATCTTCTCAGTTTTTGTTTTTTAGGTTTGACATCTTCCCTTGTGGGAAGCCTGTGAACTACTATTGACTGGTCTAGGCCTGGCATGTCACCATACGACCAGGCAAACACATCTGCATATTCCGTTAATAGCTCGGTTATCTCACGTTTTTGCTCGGCACTCAAACTGGTCCCAATTTTGAGGTTCTTAGGGTTTTCCATGCTTCCTAGATTTACTGTCTCCATAGGCTTGTCGATCGAGATTCCGCCTTGTTCATGTTTTAGCCAATTTTCTTGTATTATTTCGTGGTCTAAAATATCGCCTTCAACAACTAACCCAGCAGCGTTGGAAACGATATCAACGTTTTTACTTTCTACCTGCGTGAAATATCCCTGATGTTCGATGGTAGGAGATCTAGCGCTACTGATAGGATAACAAAACCAATTGTTGAGAGTCGGATGCTGGTTAGACGTGCGGGGAGTTGATTTCCCCTTGCTGTCGTCCTCTTCATTTATCCGAAGCTCTTGAATGACGTTTGCCTTTCGGAAAGATTGTTGGAGAGGTGGGATGCACATCTGGGTGTCGGTCAGCTTCTCCCTTATTCTGCCTTTGGCCCCTTTTGTTTGCGCTTCTTCTGCGGCCGTAGGAATGTACCCTAGTCCAAACGTCCCATGCTACCCCTCTTTAAACTGACGGCCCTCCTTGCTGGTCACCATGTTTACTTCATTGAAAATCTGCAACCCTAGGTCTTCTGAACCTTCTTCCCCGATATAAGGTATGGCAGTCTCTTTGTATATGGCGTAATCTTGCTCGCCCAGTACAGTGACTATCTGCCCGTTTGTGATGAATTTGACCCTTTGGTGGAGACTAGAGGGGATGGCTCCAGTAGCATGTATCCAAGGTCGTCCCAAGAGCAAATTAAAAGATCTTGGGATATCGAGGACCTGGAAGGAGATGTGGAATGTTTGTGGACCAATTTCCACCGGTAGGCTCACCTCCCCTATTATGTCTCTTTTGGACCCGTCAAAAGCTCTGACCATTGTGGAGCTGGGTTTTATATTGCTTAGATCGACCCCCAATAAGTCGAGCGTTGCCAATGGGCAAACGTTAAGAGATGATCCGTTATCGATAAGTACCCGGGAGACAATGGTGTTATTGCACTTGACCACTACGAATAGTGGTTTGGTATGTTGGTCTCCCTCTTCCCCTAGCTCTTCCGGAGAGAAGGATATTTGGTCCATTGCAAAAATGGAGTCCGCCACGTGACCCAATTTGTCTGTAGCGATACCTTCTGGGACCTGAATCTTTTTCAGCACTTTAAAGAGTGCTTCCCTGTGAGGTTCGGATGTTGTGAGAAGGCCCATGAGCGATATCTGTGCTGGAACTTTATTTAATTGTTCCATAATCTTGTATTCACTGGCCTTAACTATCTTCGTGAACGTAGCAAGTCCCCCTTCCTCTTCTTCCCCTTTTTCCACGGTGGGCTCTTCAGTCGGGCTCTTATACTTTGGATCATATAATCTCCCAGAGCGGGTGATGCCTCCCACTATAGGAGGTCGCTCTTGTTCGAGGGCCCGATAGTCGAACAGTGCAGCCTTGTAATTCTCTGCCGGTATCGGGACATTGAATACATATCTTTTTCTTGGGATTTGCACCTCAGTTAATTGTCCCTCATAGCACTGTATAACCCTGGGCTTCTGGTGAGAGTTGATAATGTGGACAGTCTTCCCCTCTTCCTTTGCCGGGTTGTCCTCCTTCTCAAACTCCGGTCCCCATCCGCTATGTGGCCCTTGCTCAGTCGGGGTATAAGAATAATTCACTAAGTACTGAAATCTCCCGTGTGATTCCCCCAAAGTGCCGACCGTTGGGTCTCCAGCTGACCACCTTCTTTTAATGTGTGTTTTTGGAGTCTGTTCTGGAGCTTGGCAAGATTTCTTCTTTTGTGGTTCGGTCTTTAGGGCTTCTTTGGGAACCGACTCCTCAGATGTAATCATATTAATGGCGGGCCTGTGATTGGGCAAGGGGTTGGTGTTGACATTGGGTGCTAGCGTGTTCACGAAATCCAATTGTATGATTCTTGCATCAATTAAATCTTGGATTTTGTGTCGGAGCCTCCAGCACCTATCTGTGGAATGCCCCTCTTGACCCATGTGGTAGTCACACTTGAGATTTGAGTCAAAGTTCTTGGGCTTGTACCGGTCGTTGGGGATCTCGAAACTAATCAAGTTGTCTGCCCTCAACCGAGCGAAGACTTGACTGAGTGGGATGGGGATTGGAGTGAACTGCCTTGGGACCCTGACAGCCTGAGTTTGACCCGTCGTGGTTTGCTGGACTGGGGTACTCGTGGTCTGAAATGTAACACGAGTCCCGGCCTTTTCTGCTTTACTGGAGTGGACCGTGCTAACAGTGGACTCTTTAGCTCCGTTTCCTCCCACAGGCCTTTGTGTCGGTGTGACCCTAGGAGGCTCCATTGTTTGGAGTCTACCGGTGGTAATGGCGTTCTCAATCCTACAGCCCGCGGCCACCAACTCTGCAAAACTGGAGGAGGTTTGGCCTACTAGATGTGAAAAGTAGGTCTTGTCCAGGGTATTGACAAATATGGATGTCAATTCCTACTCTGACATCGGGGTTGCTACCCTAGTGGCCTGGGCTCTCCAGCACTGAGCATATTCTTTAAACGACTCAGCATGTCTCTTCTGGAGACTTCCCAGGTCGATTACAGATGGGGCGACTTCAATATTGAACTTATATTGGTCATAAAACGCCCGGGCTAGCTTCTCCCAAGTGTTGATAATGTTGAAGTCCAGGTGGGCATACCAGACCAGTGCAGGGCCTGTGAGGCTGTCTTGGAATGTCTGAAGCATGAGCTGGTCGTATTGAGCATACTTGCTCATTTTCCGGGCATATAGCCTAGTATGCATTTTGGGGCAGCCGGTCCCATCATACTTTTCGAACTCTGGGGTCTTGAACTTCTCGGGGTATGCCTCTTCTCTGTATGCTGGCAGGTTGGTGATTCCGGCCTAATCAAAACCGTCAGGGCCCTCAATGGTTCTCATCTTGTCATGGAGCTGCTGGAAGAGTCGTTTCTCCATCTCCTTTTTCAGGTCATCAAAGGTCGGCCCCTGGTTGACTTTTGGCTCATATTCAAAGGCCGGGTTAAGGTGGGAATTGATCTCTTCATATTTCGGAGGCTGTCCCTCCACTGCTTTCCCCTTTCTGGCCCCTGAATACTCTTCCTGGGTTGGCTGAGTGTTGCGCAGGAGGCCGATGCTTTCAGTTAAGAGGTGAACCTGGGCAGCCAGTTGTTGGACTGTTTGTTCTAGGGACATGATCCTAAAGTCCGAGGCAGCTTCAGTGTTGGTGTTGTTGCGGTTGTCACTACTGTTGGCCATTTTTGCTCTTGAGCGCGTGAGAACTGAGCTTCGAGGAGGGTTCGATTGTCTGGAAGCTATTTTGATACCTGGATTCGCATTTTGTTTTGCTTTTAGTGTAATAAATGCAAGAATGATATGCATGTGTCACGTGGATGCTAAAAAGTAAAAAGGGTTGACAACTGACTGACAATGTAATATTGAAAATTCACTTTTATTAATATTAAAAATTCTGGAGTTCAAAATAAAATATTACAAATAAAGATCTACTTCCTAGTTCTTTTAGTCTTCTGTTGTGGAGGCTCAAACTTCCCACTGATGACGGCTTCTAGTTCCTTGACTTTGGCTTGGCACTTCTCTAATTGCGCTTCTAAAGCCTTGTTCCTTTGGTCAGATTCTTTGAAGCGTCCCTTCCAGATGTCTTTCTTATAATCTGCAGCTTCAAAGTATACCTCCATTCGGGCCTTAACTTGCTCCAGGTAGATTTCTGTCTCTGGGTTAATCTTGTCTGGTCTTGGCTGAGTGACGTCTGGAACCCGATACGCTCTTTCCCCCGTCTGGTATAGCTGGTAGATTACAAATTCTCTGGTGGTTCGGTGCTTTCCCACTTCGCCATCTAATTCCCCGAGGTCCACATTCGGGCTTTCAATTCTAGCTTCCCAAAGTGCTTTGACCTCTACTAGCTTCACAAACTTCTCAGCTACTAACAGGTTCGGATCTTGATAATCAAAGGTAACTGCTTGTACCAAGGGCCGATAAACGATATCTTGGATAGTGCCGAACTGGCGGACCACTGAATTTGGGTGATATCCAATATATCCGCTTATTCCGATTAAAGGCACTGATTGGAAGTTTCTGCAGGTCAAGATGATTTGTTATAGCAACTCCACCTGGCTGTCCATAAAATATCTTCGGCACTGAAGCTCCTAAGCAGCTCTACCCAACTGTGGCTGGTAAAGTCGTCAAGTAGCTTTACCTTTTCTACACATGAATCCACCAGGTCCACCTGTTAGGCTAGGGTTTTCCTGACCATGTTCAACCCAAAACACTTGAAGTGGCTTACAAACCATATTAGCAGAAGGTTGAGGCTGGAGCGAAGGATCCCATGGCCTTTTTTCTTGAGGAAGTTTAAATTCCGGATCTGTTCAGCCAATAGAGCCGGGATGTAGGATCTTCCCTCCAGGAATTGGGTCACTAGCTCTGCAACCCTGTAGTGAATATAGAAGGTCCCGGTGGGGAACAGTATGGTGGCGAAGGCTATCAAGATAAAAGCGTTCACCCTTCTCTGTCTGTAAGTCTTGGGGTCCCCACTTAGGACATCCTTTCTATCCCCATTGTCCTCTCGGGCGATGAACCATGCTTCTAAATCATCCATCCGTATGCAATATCCATTATAGTCTGTCAAGGCTTTGTTGACTGCTATCTTACGGATGCCTAATAATCTGCTGAAGGTACCGGCTGGCCCGGCCTCTAGGTCTGGAATGTAGATCTGATCGGTTAGTGCTGGAGCTTGTAGCAACTGGGTGTACTCCTCCAAGGTAGGGGTGATCTCATGCGGCTCGATAAAGAAAGCAGCAGGTTCGATTTCCCATAATTGGAGCATGGCTCGGACTAAAGGAAAATTCACCTCTATCTTTGTCAGTGAGAGTATGGGGCCGATCTTTTGCTGGATAAAGGCCTACTCCTCTGGGTTGTACAAAGTAAACCAGTGGCCCAATACCAATTTCAGGTCCAAAGGTTTGTACACCCGTATTTCTTTGCGGAGGAGACGGTTGACTACACTGCTAGCCATCTATTGCAATAAGAAATAGCCTAGTTACAAACAGAACTACGAAAACATTACAGGGAAATGGTCCTGAACTCCAAGGACAAAATAACAAACCATTACATCGTCATTCAATTGTCAACCTCTTATGATGTTATGTATGCAAGTAGGTTGGTTCTAATTGGTTCCCGAGCTCTATGGCCTCCCACATTCTCGGAGAAATGGATCTCAGGCCATATCGAAGCATAGGGTGGGGTAGCCTAATCGGTCCCGAACGGTGAATCAACTCACTTCGCCCGAAACCTACACAATGGCTCCCCGTCTTAGGTTTCTAGGACGGTCCGGGTTCGACCGCATCTACTCACACAAACATATGTATGCATGCTGAACCCCCACAAGAAAGAAAAACTAAGAACCTAACTAATTCCTGAAAGGTTAGCAACAGAGTAAAAAGAATGAAACATATTTCTTAAAGATAACAATTTGAAGAGATTCAGGTGGCTAGCCTACTAGCATGGGTCCCCAGTGGAGTCGCCATCCTGTCGAGTCTAATTTTTGAATTCCCATCCCTAATCCGATCTAGACTAGACCCTATGCTCATCTAATGTAGATCCTCGACTTGAATTAGGAATTTCATTTCATTTTTGGAGTCGCCACCCAACTGTTGTTGGGAAATATTGAATTAAGACTAAAGGAGCGGATTAGTCTTAATTTAGACCACTACTCGTCGTTATTTCTTTTTTTCGTTTTTGAAAAAAAGAAAAGGGAAAACCAGAGTTTCTAAGTCCGGAGGCTAACCTATTAAAACCTTTACGGTTACCACCTAATCTCCTAAAATTGTTCCAATTTAGAAATGTGTTTTATTGTGTTTCTGTTACTTTTTATTATGTTTTTGAATTATTTTAAGAAAATGATTTTTTCATTCATTTTATGGGTTGACCCGAATGGGTGCCTACGTACCTGCTACTCAGGATCAAACAAGTCGTAGTTCGCTTTTCTGAAAACTTTAAGTTGGTTTGTGAATTTTAATTTATGAAACCTCTTTTGCTTTATGTTCTTGCCATTTTTGGGATTTTTTTCTAAAAAATTCTAAGCCTAAGCTTTAATTTGATTTGGAAAATGATTTTAGGGAAAAACATCAATTTTGGATTTATTTGAAGAAAAGGATTTTTCTAAGTGCTAAAACTCATTTTTTATGATTTTTTTATAATTTTTGAATTTTTTTTATGATTTTTGTGATTTCTTTGTTATTTTTTGTGATTTCTAAGAATTTTGTGGATTTTTGTGATTTTTGAGAATTTTTATTGATTTTCGTGATTTTGGGGAATTTTTGTGATTTTTGAGAATTTTGGGAATTTTTATGATTTTTGGGAATTTTTGGGATTTTTGGGATTTTTGTTGATTTTCTATCCTATTTTGACATCTAAAATTTTATTATTATTTTCCTAATATTTTTTATTATTTTTCTATATTTTGTTATTTTTTATTTTTTTATTTATCTATTTATTATTTTTTTATTATTTATTATTTTTCTACATTATTAAATTCTAGAAAAATCTAATTTCTACATTTTCCTATTTATTAAAAATAAAACATGAAAAAATAAATAAATAAATAAATAACTAAATAACAAATAATAAATTAATTAATGAATTCCAAATAAATAAATAAACAAAATTAATTAAATAAAAAAATCCAAAAAATCCGACTTACCTGGATCCGGGTCGGGTCGGTCGGGTCGAATCGGGTCGGGTCGAGTCGGTCGGACACGGCGGCGGAGGAGGCTCGTTCACGGCGTTCCGGCGGTCTTTTGACGCGGGTGAGGTGTCGAATCTTAGCTTCTCGAGGGTGCTGAATCCAATGGTGGTGGTGGTTCACTCCCAGATCGCCTCCTAGTGGTGGTTCAACTCCGGTCGGTGCTCGCGGTTTTGGGCTCTTCTCCGATGCTCTCCGATTCACTCCTTTCTCTCACTTTCTCTCGATTGTGATCTCTCCTTTGGCTTCCTCTACTCCTCCTCTATTTATAGGCACTTGAAACCGAGCTGGATAAGCTCGGATTTCCTCCGATCGAAGCTAATCGGATTTTCAGTTAAAAAAAACCAACTCCGATTTGTGCCTATCCATCGATTTGTTGCGATTTGATTCCAATTAGATAATGTTTATCTTATTTCTGTTGAAGATCTGTTGGATTTGTGCAAAAAATCGAATTGAAACGGCCGAAATACGAATTTTTCCTTCCGCCGGCGATCTCGGGCTCGAGGTAGATCACGCGCCCGGCACGTGCGCTTCCTCCAGCCAATCAGATGCTGCCACGTGTCCTGGGTAAATGAAAAATTCGCAAAACGCGGAAACTGCTTCCCCCGCGTTTCGAACCCGTGACCGAGCCCCCCTGCACGCGCCTTAGCCATGGTCCGGACCAGCTGAGCTAGCCCATTTTCCTGATTTTCTTTTATTCGCAAATTGCATATATGCAATGCGATTTTTTTATTTTTTTGTTTTTTTTTTGAAATTTCAAAAACTTGTAAAAATTATTTATTATTTATTATTGCCCTTTCTGAAATCATTTTTCAAAATTGATGTTTTTTCCTATTTATTTTTATTTTTTGAATATTTTTAATTATTTATGCTAAATTAGAGGAAAATTGGGAAAAATTAAAAATTGATTATTTTTTGGTATTATTGACTCCTAGGGCAAAAATGGGGTGTTTACAATTAGTCATAAATGTAATTAATTATTTAGGGTCTTACGATCTCTAACTCGTAAGACGGTTATCATGTAACGAGTGAACACCTAACATGATAACTTTTAGCGGAAACTTCCAAACCCCCCTATGGGTGTGACATCTATGGTGGTGGTGATGCCTCTAGCATAATGGGTGAGTAAAAAACTTAGAATATGACAATTACAACTTACCTAAAACATGTTAATGCTTTTGAAAATGTCAACATTTTTCGTCACTGCTAAAATCTAAAATTTAATGACAAATTATTGCTATCATAGTCTTACTCACTTCTTACTAATTAGATGTATAGTTGATGATGAACTATTTTGTATTAAATATAGGTAGGGCATGTGGATATGGTAATTTGTATAGCCAAGGGTATGGAACCAACACTACTGCATTGAGCACTACTTTGTTCAATGATGGATTGAGTTGTGGATCTTGCTATGAAATAAGATGTGATGCTGACCCTAGATGGTGTCTCCTTAAAACAATCACTATCACTGCCATCAATTTTTGCCCTCCTAACTTAGCTTTGTCAAATGATAATGGTGGCTAGTGCAATCCTCCTCTCCAACACTTTGATTTGGCTGAGCTTGCCTTCCTCCAAATTGCCCAATACAAGGCTGGAATTATCCTTATAGCTTTCAGAAGGTAGATTCTCCTTTTGATGTCTCATGATAAAGATTAGGAAAAAAAAAAGTTAGAACAGGTAGCTCAACGAATGCTCTTTAGACACTATTTAAAAACAAACTAATTAAACACTTTACAAAAAAGGCAAGCACATCAATAAATGAAAATATTTCTTTATATAATTATTAATTTAGCTTCTCAAATATAGGTATCACATATTGCATCATAGCAATTACTATAAAACACAAGCAAACAATATGGTTGCGTAAAGAGTACTTGATTCAAATAGCCCATAAAGCTAAGTTTATATCATCTAATTTAGGAAAGGAAGTGTTTAGATATGCACTATTCAAGATAGAACACATCATTTAGGAATCATTTAGTCATATGCTCTATCCTCCTAAGAACATTATGTAATTTCTAATAAAAAAATATTAAATGACATTTTCCTGTACATTTTCAGGGTACCATGTGTGAAGAAAGGAGGAATAAGGTTCACAATCAATAGACAGTCTTACTTCAACTTGGTTTTGGTCACAAATGTGGGTAGTGCAGGAGATGTCCATTATGTTTCAATCAAAGGTTCAAGGACTAGTTAGCAACCATTGTCAAGAAATTAGGGGCAAAATTACCAAAGTAACACTTACCTTAATGGCCAATCCCTCTCCTTCCAAGTCACAACAAGTGATGGAAGGACAATAACAAGCTATAATGTTGCCCCTACTAATCGACAATTCAGACAAACCATTGAGGGTGGTCAATTTTCAATTAAAAAACTTGTTAATGGGTGTTTCAAGAATACTTGTTAAAAAAGTAAATTGAGAAACTTTTTCATTTTTTTTCACACTTGCTTTTCTCGTAAAGCTTGTGTTGAAAAACATGAAAATTTTTATTTTTAACTCTTAACAAGTGTAACAAAAACACTTGTCACTAGTATACTTTTAAATTATATATAGACTAATGTATATGTTTAAAATGTAGTGTGGAGCCAATTAGCTATCTATGCTGAGGTGGCAATTTTTTGGCACCTACTAGGCATTTGATTATTATATTCCTCGGCATGGGTAAAAAAGTTTGTGAGAATTAGAAAATTAAGATAGCATAATATTTGAATCCCTTGTCCGCCTTTTAAAATAAAGGCAATAAGTGTTATTAATGTATTGTTTAATTAATCCTTTTGCATATCTAATGGTGCAATTTCCTTCTGAACATGTTATACTACAAAATTCAATTTAACATTTCTACCAAGTTTTTATACATTAAATTGAGGAAAAGAAAAATAATTTCCCTCTTTATATTTTAAAAAGGTTGGAAGATTGGTAGGTTACTATATGGAAACAATTCGGCCCAAAGAAAAAACCCTTTGCTGGCAATAATAATGGCCCAAAACAAGACATCACATGGAGAATTTGGTTTATGTACTGCTAATTCTTGAACAAGCTTCCCAAATTGCCCACTAAATCTTTCAAAACCTAAATTTAAGAGAAATTTATTGATGGATGCATGGATGTTTCTTTCATTTCCCTTAATCTCGGGGGGTTTATGATAAAGCAACTGAATATAAAGTCCGGCTTGAGGTAATAAATGAGTTATAAAAGCTAATCATCAACCAAGCAGAAATAAATGCAAAAAATGCATGTTGTATGCAATCATTTTATATGAGTGATGTCTAATGATATACAAGCAAAGGAGTTGGCCAAAGTTTTGAAGCTAAATCACATGGAGATTAAAAATACTAATGAAATAAGGTGCAAATAAATTATTGTTTACACCCTTATTTGTCTCAATTATGAGTGAGTATTAAAATACTTAACGTCACTTTGGAATATATTAAACCGTATATGATTGGGTAGGTTTTAAAGTAAGTATTAAAAATTACAAAATAAAGATGTGGTTCTAAATTTTTGAAACCTTATACTAACAAGATAGGATATTGTGTATAACTTCATACTCATTTTAGAACCTACTCAAACCGTGATCAAATACTTTCTTAATATATATAAAATGCCGTAAACTTGACATGTATGATATTGCTAATACATTGAATTTAATTTGATAAATACAATGGAAATTCAATCATATTATTCTAACCTATAACCTAACCATGATTTAGGTTAATTCTCAATCAAATAATTAAATTTATATCTAACATCCAACCTCAATCAATACTAAGGTTTATTTTTATTATAGTTTCATTGCTTAATGTTTTTATTGAATTATGTTGTATTAATATTTGTTTTAATTTACATTTAAAAGCGATATTAACTTGAAATTTGGGTTGTTGGAAAAAAAAAAAAAAAGAAGGTAATTTGAATACTATGGTTTTCGACAAGAATTATTAATAATATTTTAAACTAATAAATGTCGCTTAACCTTTAGCAAAAAAGTCAAAATCCATGAAAATGAACTTTCGGTTCTTTTAACATTTTTCTCGTTCTAAATTCCTAGAATTTGGATTAACCCATTTGCTATACAAGATATTATCCGATGTTGTAATTAGGGTATAAATGAATCAAGTTGAATCTAGACAATATAATACTGAATTTAAGTTTGAACTCGAGCTGAAATTTCAGAGCTCTAACTCAGTTTGAGCTCTATCAAGATTACAATTTTAGACTCCAACTTAACTCAAAATGTACTCAAAGAACTCAAGCTCTATTTGATTAAGCTCATTTAGAGTTGATTTATTTAGAAAAATATTTATCTTCTAATTGAAATAATATTAATATTTAAACTCGATTCAGACTCGAATAACATTTAAGTTCGACTCGAGCTTACTTAGACTTGTAAGCTAGTCAAACTAAATATTATGAAATTTGAGCTTAATTTGATAAATTAATTGAAACATTTAAGTTCAACATGAGCTTGATTGGTCACATGAACTAGCTAAGTTAAATATTATGATTATAAAACTCATACTTAATTGAATAAATTACTTGATTAGTTCAAGCTTGAATTTTATTCAATTATTATTGAATCAGCTTGCTTAACTGTTAAACTAAATTCAAATAATTTATGAGTAGATTTGATTCATTAACTCTAATAATCATCACTTGGCAGTTTGATTTCTAAGGGAACATGATTTTTTTCTCAACCTTAGGAATTAGATAGTAAATTCTATGAAGAATCTCTGAATTTCTAAGTCATTTAAAAAAGAAAGTGCACTAAGAAGTGGTAATAATATGTTATTTTCAAACTTTCTCTTTTCATTTTTCTTCTCGATTTTACATGAGGATTTTATGGCATCGTTAAACAAACTTATTGAAAGGGCATAGATGTCAACTTCATTTTTTTTTACTTTCAATTCTCTTTACTATCCACAACATAAAATTCTCAATTTCATTCCCTTCATTTTCTTTCCATTGTTTTTTCTCTTCTATCCTCCAATCGAAACATAGGATAAGGGTATTATATGCTCAATTTAAATTCCAATTCTAAATTTTCAAAAATTATACTTGAAATATAGGATGTCATTAGAATCATGTATAACTTATCTACATCAAGCCAACATTCTTTTAGAAAATTATAACATTAAAAGAGAACGTAACAAAATTATAAATTTATTAATTATATACAAGTACATAAATTAAGAGTGTGTAACAGCACTCGTTGCATACTAGAAGATCCTATATAGTTGAGTAGATTCAAGGTGGATATCCAACCCTTTATAAAATAGATTTTGTTGTTACTTGATCCCTATTAGTACATAAGACCTGCATGAGACAAGAAAATAAGCTAAGGGGCATCGGAATTGTTTCCAATGTGATTATTTTGATGCTTACGTTAGTGATGGAGGATTGGAGTAACAAGAGAGAATGAGAGTATATATAGAGTAATAGAGTGTCAATTCCTTATCTAGAGGCTTGATCTTGTATTTATAGGAGAATGGCTGAGCTAGATAAAAAAGGTAATTAATATTCGAGATCTCCTTTTAACTTCGGATTTGGTGGAGATAAATCAAGGAAGTTAAGAGGTTATTAACTTACCATATCTGCTAAGCTCTTTTTGTCTATCTTTGTTTGACCTTTAGGCTAGAAGCAAGCCTAAGTCTATAGCAACTTATTAGCATATTAGCATCAATCCAATCGACTTAAGTATGGAAGCTCACATTCAAAATAGCATATCATTAATTTTAATTTTAAATTTTTGGAACTTGATCCCTAAACCAAACCATGACAAAAACTAACTTGAATCACTAAATGTAACTCCACTCTCGAACCATTTAAAGTAGTTCTATTTGTCACACTAAATTGAACTAGCTTTGATTCCAATTGAATTGCAATTTTGGAAAAGAATAGAAAAAAAAAAAAACTTGTATCAAGAGGCTCCATCCCATTTTTTACACTCTTGATTTTTTATAAATTCATTTATTTTATTTCCATTGAATATAAATTATTCTAACCTTAAAAGTTCTAACATTTAAATTTCTTGATTTGCAATATTTTCTCTAAATTAGTAAAATATACATATTCTTATCAATAAGGGCTGATGAATGGTATTAAGAAGTAAAAATTGAATTTAGATATGAGTAAAGATAAGATATATAAAAACTAAGAAAGAATAAACAAAGTACATTTATAAGTGGAATCATTGTAAAGTGGTTACAAAGATGGTAGGAGAGCTAGGGGTTATCATTGAAAACTCTCAAAGCTAATGGATGAGAAGTTTTATAAGGAATCTATGTATAACTTATCCCTTTAATGATAGACTACAAGTTTAACATACCTATTGAGAAGCAAATTGTTGTGTTTATTTGCTAGCAAAGTGAAGAAGAGATCCATTTCCAATTTTGAAGAATACTAGACTACATAAGAAATCTTGCATCTTTAATAAGGCTATAAATGCTCATAACTAGTAGGGGAACTAACATGCTACTTTATTGGATTACACTACATTACGGATAAAGAAAAAAAATATAGAAAAAAATTGAAAAAAGAATTAAAACGAAAAAGGAAGTGAAGGAAAAATCTTAAGCAGTAGTTTTTGTTAGGATTCAAATTGAAAGGATGTAGAATAAAATTGTTAAAGTGGAATTGAAAAGCTTTCCCAAACAATAGAAAGGAAATTAAAAGAATAAAAAAAGGAGATAGGTGAGCTATAGAATCAAGGTAGTCATAAGGATGTTAAACGTAAAGCAAAGCTGATTAAGAAATTGAGCCTTCTATGGAAAAGAGAAGAAATGTATTAGCATCAAAGATCAAAGCCATCTTAGGTAAAGGAAGAGGATAGAAATACAAAGCTTTTTCATTAGTCCACAATAATGTGGAGGCAAAGAAATAAGATACCAAAGTTGAAAGATGGTAGTAGAAGTTAGATTGAAACAAAAGATGGTATATTGAGGGTCTTCTATGATTTTTATGAGGATTTATTTACCTCTAGTGATCATAGGTCATGGGGAACATCTTGGAATCAATCCCTAATTTAATTAGTAGGGAGACAAATGAAAAATCTACAAAAAACTATGACTTCTAAAGAGATTGAATGTGCAACTTTCCAATTGGGAGTGTTAAAGGCTCTAGGTCCAAATGGATTTTCAGGAATCTTCTTTTAGCATTATTGGCACATTGTAGGCAAAAGCATGGTTGACACAATTGAGAACTTCTTCTCCATAAGAATCCTTCCATCTTCCCTTAATTACACAAATATACTCCTTATTCTAAAAGTCCCTTCTCCTCAAGAAGTAGGTCATTTTCATCCCAACAATTTGTGTAATTTTACATATAAGATTATTTCTAAAGTCCTTACAAATCGTTTAAAGCCTTTTCTTCATATTTTAGTGTCAAAACAACATACCACCCTTATGTTTGGTCACATGAAACATGACAATACTATTATAGCACATAAAACTTTTCACTTCTTAAGGAATAAGTAATCTAAGGTTAAATATTTCTAGTGGCCTCAAACTAGACATGAACAAAACCTATGATCAAATAGAATGGGACTTCTTAAAAAGCAGTGTTAGTTCAATTAGGCTTCTATGTGACTTGGGTTAATTGGGTAATGGAGTGTGTATTAACAATCTCATATAAAATAATTGTAAATGGAAAAATAGCAAATAGAGTTAAGTCATCTAGGGAATTTAGACAAAGTAACCTATTGTCGCCTTATTTGTTTATCTTGGTTGCAAACGTCTTGTCAATGAGTGTGTCGAAGGTGGTGGAGGAAAATATGATTATTGAGACAAAAAAGTTAGACATGTTTAATTACATCACACTTATTGTTTGTTGACAATTCCTTGTTCTATGTTGATGCTACCTCTACTAATATATAGGTCTTCAAAGATCCTATCCTAACGTATTGCAGAGCATTTAGTTAGTTAGTGAATTTTCATAAATCCAATATATTTTTTAGCAAGAATGTCCCACTCGAACAAGTGGAGGAGATTAGTGCAATTATGGAGATTCTAACATCTACTAATCCTAGGAAATATATGGACTTACCTACTCTATAGAAAAGAAACAAATTAGAGGCTTTGACATTTGGCAGGTATAAACTTAAGGTAAAGCTTAAAAGTTGGAGAGGAGCTTATTGTCAATATGTAGGAAGAGAAATACTTATTAAAGCAGTGGCAAATGCAATCCTAACTTATTCAATGAGTTACTTTAAGTTTGACCAAATGGTATACGGAAGTAAATTCTACGATTGCATAGTATTGGTGGGGACAAGTAAAAGAGGAGAGGAATATACATTGGGTGAGTTGAGAGAGAATGACTTTTCCATAATATAATGGAGCCTTGGGGTTTAAATATTTATTTACTTTTAAGTCAACCTTGTTAACAAAATTGGCCTAGAGAGAGTTTTCAAATGAGAATGCCTTTTGGGTATGCATTCTTAAAGGATTATATTTTCTAAACTCTTCTTTATGTAGGCCACTAAAGGAGTCCATGATTCTTAAGGTTGGGTAAGTATTTTACATGGGAAAGAAATCATATTCTCTACTTTAAAACAAAAGCGTATTTATACTAGAAAGTACACTAAGTTGTATATATAGTATATTACTAGTGAGACCAAGTCGAACCCATAGAGACAAATGAATTACTAATACTTTACTTCTTCCTTTATAATCTAACCTTCAAATTAAGGTTCATAAAATAAAACTAATAGAATTAAATTAAAACCTAATTAAACTAACTTTATTAAACTAAACTAACAAATAAAAATAATTAAAATATAAAAGAATATAAAACTACATACTCAAACATTAAATTTCCTAAGAAAACTATACAATTTATTCCATTGGTTTCATCTTAATTTTATTAGATAATGAGAATTTATAAATTAATAATTCTCTTAAGACTATTAATTCCTAACTTTTAGTTGATTAATTGAAACTTTTTTCTAATTAAAACCCTTTTGAATCGCATTATCATTCTATAAATCATACTATTAGGTTTGACCATAATCTGGAGGATTTACGTTGCCCCATCTTTAGGGTTTTGTGAAACTCTTTTTAATTACATAAATCTAATTACATATATGATTTCTCAATTTATATATATAATTTCAAACATTGAATCAATACTCCAAAATTATTAATTCAAAGAATAAGCAAAAAACACGCAATTAGACCTTAATGAATCAAGAATCATATAATTGAAATAACAAGAAATAAGAATTCAATTACATAGTTTAAAGGGTTTCAATGTCTCACAACTATCTAATCATAATAATAAAGAATTAACACAAAAAATAAAGATTCATTGTGAAAAACCCTTTGAAATTTGCTAGATTTGCACCTTTTTTTACTCTTAACTACTCTTCTCCAAACCCTAAGCTATGTTCTATAATGCCAAAAAATCTTCTCTTTCTTATCTTCAAAATCTTTAAGTACTAAAGGAAAATTTGCAAATTCTAACATGATCATGAGCTATGAACACAATCATGAACTTAGACCGTGATCTTCTTTAATATTCTTTTCTCGAATTCCAAAACTTGGTGCATTTATAGCCAATTATCATGGGCATGATATCAAATCTTGAACCCTTTTGCTCCCTTGCATCTTCTTTAATTGATCACTATCTAACTTCATAGGGCATGATCTTTAGGTGTGATTTTTTTCCAAGTTCTATAACTTTTTTAATTTAACTCTAAATTACATGAAACTTGATAAAATTTCTTCCTTATTCTTCAAATATTTTCCCTAGCCCTTAAAAACAAAATTTAATTTAATTAAACATCAAATTTAATAAAAAAAAACCTATTAAATTCATTAAAAATTTGATAAAATCACCTAATATAATAGGTACAATAAGCCTTACCATTTATAAACCAACTTTTTAACGGGATAAAGGGATAACACATATTTGCTGGTGGTTAATCTAATTGATGAGGAAACAAGGAGCTAGAATGTGCAGAAAGTCACATATTATTTAATCAAACAACAATTAATGCTATTCATGAGATCCATTTATCTTATGTAATGATGAAGGATCATCTTGTGTGGCCTCATAATAGAGTAGGTGTTATCTTGGTTAAATCTGCCTATAATTTTATTACATGCGGTAATTTTTTTGATGTGTTTGTGTGCCTCTTCATCACATCAAATGATAAGGCTCTTTGGAAGATGATATGGAGTTGCCTTTGTTTATTAAAGATTAAGCATTTTGTTTCGCTTGCGCTTAATAATGGTTTGTCCACCCATGATACCTTATGGGGAAGGAAAGTGTATAGTTTGGATACATGCAATTTTTGTACTTTTGATGAAACAATAGAATATCTTCTATTGTGTTGCTAGTGGACATAACTAGTCTAGTTTGCAACTTTGGGCTTCAAGATAGTTCCCGAGAATATTGCATCTTTAGATAGATTGCTATTATGTTACTTGGAAGGGGTTGAGTGTAGTGGAAAAGATAAGAAGATATTTGTTTGCAAAAGTATGCACCATCCTTTGGATTATTTGGAAAAGAAGATTCAAAAGTGTTTTCGGTGGAGTTTGTTGAATTGAAAGGTTTATATATGATTTTGATGGGACAAAACATGGATTAAGTTGTGAATCTTTGCATAAAATTGAGCTTAATTTTAGACCCTTCTTTACTCTAGTCATGTGACAATGTTATATCTTAAGTATGTGGTTAATTGTGCAAAAACCCAAGTTTTTGTGTGGAAGTTTTTGGTATTAGGTTGTCTAATGTAGGTTTGTATAGGGGATATCATCTAGCTATCGCCAACATTAGCATTTAGATGCCACAAGTGAATGTCTTTTAGGGTGCTAACATCTAGACACTAGGGAATGACATCTAAACATTAGCTGGTTGACATTCAAATGCCAAAAGGAGATGTTAGGAGACTTTGCTTGGTGTCTAGACATTAGAGGGGTGTTTAACCGACACCTAGAAAAATAGCCATTGAAGTGCATTTAATATGGGTGCTAACATCTAGACATTAGGGGATGACATCTAAACATTAGCTGGTTGACATTCAAATGCCAAAATGAGATGTTATGAGACTTTGCTTGGTGTCTAGACATTAGAGGGGTGTTTAACCGCCACCTAGAAAAATAGTCGTTGAAGTGCATTTAATATGAACTAACTTCTGCCCTCTTCCTTCAAACAATTAACTATCTTAAAGAGGATATAAACACTCATCTTATGGCCGATATGCAATATCTTATAGAGCCAAGAATTGTATTTAATCTTCTTGTAACTTACTCATTACAAAGTTTGTCTCTTGTACATCAATTGCTATTGTCTTGAGTGAAACCTTAGTATAGTACAAGTGAACTTTGACTTGCTTATCGTAGGTAACAATTTTAACCAATAAAGGTAGCACACTACTGCATTTTTTTTTTTGCAGGTTGGACATATCTAATAGGAGACTCCTATTTAAGCCTTGTCCGACCCCAACTTGATGCTAAGTTTAGGCATAATAGATCTCTTTCTCTATTAGATGGCAACATAGGTAGTTTCTTGGAAAAATAGCAGCAACGTACTGTTGAATCATTTCAAATGAAGAGCGTAGCATTTCTAAACTTGCAATTCTTAGTGCTTTTTCAAGGCTATTAGGTACATTATGTTATTCTTGTAGTAGTGCTCTATCTTAGGTCTAAACAATAGAAAATGAATGGCAAGCTCCTACAAGCCCTTCTATTAACATTAATTTGGATGGAGATTTTCTTCTAGATAAGAAGTTGCTGCCATAAGTGTAATAGTAAGAGATCATGCAAAAGTTGTAGTGAGGGTTTAAATAGGAGATGTTAGGTAAATTTTCCTTTAATAATAGAAGCAAGTGCTTTAAATGATGTTATAAATCTTGCTAAGGAGCATCACTTGTTGAATGTAATCTTCGAGACTGGTTGTGCGCAATTGTTTGAAGCTTTGTCGACATACTATGCAATTGGATGCTTATGTGATGGATTTATAATGCTCCATGGAAAATTTTAGATTTGTCCAAGTTAGTTTAATCAAGCAACAAGAAAATTTGGTGGCAAATTGGTTAGTGAAAAATACTTAAGTGGAGATATGTTCATCAAGTTGGGTACATGTACCCCCATCTTCACTTTTAGATATTTTGTGTTTTCAATTTTATTTGGCTTACATATGGATATGGGCACTTTGTTTGTTAATGTAGCAAATTGTACTTGTAATTCATGATTATCAATAGAAATCTTATTTTTGCCAACAAAGAAGAAGAAGAAGAGAATAGAAAGGAACTTTCATATCCCGATATTAAGATGTAACAAGTCAATTACATGTTCTTATATGAAGATATGGAGTTTAGAAACCTACCACTATAATCCACAATATAGGTGTACATATAAAACATGTTTACTTCTTCTAAACTCCCAAGTTTCAATTATGTCAAAGACTAAAAGAAATGATTCAAATTTTAACTTAGGGGGAAAATTAAAAAATTCATATTGTAAACACCTCATTTTTTACCCTAATAATTAATAATGGCCAATTTTCAATTTTTTTATTTTTTACAATTTTTCTCCTAATTTAGCAAAAATATTCAAAAAAATAAAATAAATAGGGAAAATATATCAATTTTGGAAAATAATGATAAGAATAATAAGAAAAGGAGTTAAATAAATTTTACAAATTTTTTAGATTTTAAAATAATACAAAAATAATAAAAATTGCATTACATATATGCAAATTGCGAAAATAAAAAAACTGAGAAGTGGGCTAGCCTAGCTGGTCCAAACCATGGCCTCATTGCGCGCGCGAGGATGGCTTGTCACAGGTTCAAATCATGGAGGACGCATTCCGCGTTTTGCAATTTTTTTTCCTCCCCAAGACACGTGTCAGCAACTGATTGGTCGACGCGAATGCACATGCCGAGCGCATGATCATTTCCTTCCTTCGTCCGAAATCGTCGCCGACAGTAGGAGAAATGGAATTTGGCCATTTTGATTCGATTTTTTTTGCAAAAATCTACCAAATCTTTAATCAAAATGAGATAAACATTATCCAATTAATATAAAATCATAACAAAATCCAACATTTACACGGATCGAAACAAATCGAAGATGGGTTTTTCGACCGAAATCCGATTTGCCCCAATTGGAGAAAATCTGAGCTTATCAAACTCAATTTCCGGTGCCTATAAATAGATCATCGTGTGGGGAAGCCAAAGCACAGATCAAAAGTGAGAAACGAGAGAAAATAAGAGAGATTGAAGCTTTGTCGGAGTTTTCGAGCACAACCGCCGATCACCACCACCTCGAAATGCCACCTAGGGAGGTTTTCGACCGCAACCACCACCGGCCTTAGGTTCCTCATCCTCGGAAGCTTCAGAAACACCCCTCATTCGACGAAAAGGACTGTCGGAACGCCACCAACGAGGATTTCCAACCACAGTGACCCAACCCACGACCCGATCCGACCCAACCTAGTTCGACCCGACCCGCGCACTGCATCCAAACCTAGGTAAGTCGGATTTTCCGATTTTTTTTCATTTATCGTATTTTATTTATTTATTCATTTGTTATTTATTTATTTATTCATGTGTTATTTATAATTCGAAAAATAATATTAGGAAAATGTAATAATTTATATTAGTGTTTTTAGGTTTAGTTTAGAATAGAATAAATAATAAAAGAATTATAAAAATCATAAAAAATATTAAAAATAATAAAATAATAATAAAAGAAAGAGAAAAGAAAGAATAAAAAATAATAATAGAAAAGTATAGAAATTAAAAAGAAAAAACTGAAAAGAAGATGGAAAAATAAAAATAAAATAAAAAATAAAAAATAATAATGATAATAATAAGAGGTAGGTTAATAATAGGGAAATAAAAATAATTTTCATCACTTAGAAAAATCCTTTTCTTAAATAAATCCAAAATTGGTTTTTCCTTAAAATTAATTTTTAATAAAACAATCAAGCTTATGTTTAGATTTTTTTTCCAAAAAATGCTAAAAATGATAAAAACATAAATTCGAGGTATTTTCATAATTAAAATTAATTAACCCACTAAAGCTTTTTATAAAAAGTGAACTACGATTTATTTGATCCTAAATAGCAAGTATGTAAGCACCCTTATGGGGGCAACTTTAAAAAGAATAAAAAAACCATTTTCCACATTATAATAGTTTGCTTTTAATCAATAAGCAAAAACACAATAAAAAAATCACAAAAATAAAATAAATAACAATAAAAGACATTAGGATATGGTTTAGATTTCAGAAGAATAATGTGATAACTTTAAGGTTTTAATAGGTTAGCCCCCGAACTTAGAAATTCTGGTTTTCCCTTTCCTCTTTCACAAAAATGAAAAGAGGAGACCTCGTTAACTAGTTGTCCAAATTATGATTAATCTGCTCAATTAGTCATAATTCAATAATCTTTCCCAACTTTAGTTAGGTAGCGACTCTAAAATAAGACAAAATTCCTAATTTAAGTCGAGGATCTATATTAGATGAGCATATGGTTTAATATAAATCGGATTAGGAATGAAAATGAAAGATAAAAAATTAGACTCGACACATATCAACTAAAATAGCCTTCATATGTATAAAATATCAAAAAATTCATTATTTGAACATGAGCCTATACTAGGTCCAAGTACATGTCATAATTGTTTGGTGTACTAATGGCATCCCTACTTTCAATCACAAGTCATACCTAAGGTTGTCATAGTTATTAATTTCTTTAAATTCATAATTACAAACCCAATAATAAAAAACCACTTAAAGCACATATGATTTGCCAAATTTCTCGCATACTATGGTTATACAATGCACAAACAATTACAAGCAACATCATAGGCTTGGTTAGTTATTTTATTTAGGTGGGAGAGGCAGTAAACACAAGCAAATTTGACTCTTAGGCTAAAACAAGAGCTTAAGAGTCCAAGAGTCTAAAATTCAAAACTAAATCATCTTATACTAGGTTTACTATTTGCTATCAATAATCTAAGCTACCCACTGAATAGGTTCATCTTGGATTCTCAACTTATATCAACCAATAGTTCTACCATCTTGACAACTCCCACATCTACCAATAGTATCGATGCCTAACTACCAATTGCTTCATCTTAAATGTTACACCTCGAAAGAGGGCTTAAAAGTTTCCACTAAAATCATCATGGCACATGTGTACCTATTACATGATAATCGTCTTACGAGCCAGAGATTGTAAGACTCTAAGTAATTAATTACATTTACAACTAATCATAGTCCATATATTTAGATAATAAAATATAACTATGGATCTCGTATCCCACGGCCAACCATGATCACAGAGAATCGATAACCCCTACCAACTAGTAAAATAGGATAAATCTTAGGTTTCATAATTTCAAATCTTATTTACATAAGGGTCCTAACATCTCATCTAAATAATCTATCCTGCACAATTCTTACTTTATCGTTCTGATCTTCCAAAACTCTCGACACTTCACATCTTATCCCATCTCGAACTTTCGAAATCGCTACCTACAAAAAGGGTATGTCGAGGGGTGAGCACTCTATGGCTCAATTACTTCCTAGAAGCGATGGACCAATTCAAATTCTTGAGTACATCCATGATATAGTATACAAGAAAGATTTACCAGGTAAGTATCCAGTAAGTGTCACGTTTAATGTTACTGATCTGAGTCCATTTGATGCAGTAAATGATTTGAGGACAAATCCTTTTCAAGAGGAGGGGAATGATGAGATCCGGGATGAGAGCCAAGCCGGAAGAAGAAACGTGGATCCTCTTAAAGTGCCACCTGGACCGATCATAAGAAATCGAGCAAAACGATTCAAGATAGCACTTAACGGGTTGATAAAGGTTGTCCATGAAGCCGGAAAGGATTGGAGCAATCATGAAGTTGGAACGGATTGGAACAACCATTGGAAGACCCTTGCTTTTGTACAAGTTATACTGGATACGGGTTGAAGAGGGCGTGTACTTTCAAGGCACGGCCGTGTAGGACTCTCAAGATTGCCTAGAATCATATACGGCTAGATACACGGTTAAAAGGCATGGCCGTGTATGGAGTCAAGCAAATCCACAGAAAGATACACGGCTAAAGTACACGGGCGTGTATGTTGCCAGAAGTTGCACAGACAGATACACGGTCAAAGTACACGGGCGTGTATGTTGCCAGAAGTTGCACAGACAAGTACACGGCCAAAGTACACGGGCGTGTACACAGGCCGTGTATCCCCTGTCGGCCGGCTTGTTCTGTTTCGCGTTTTTATGTCACTTAACTAAACTACGTCGTTTTGGACTTGTTTTTTACACGAATTGTAACCCTAGTATAAAAGCTCCTAGGGTTTAGAACATGAGATAAGACATCATTGAACATTAAACACTTTTGAGAGGCACCTCTCTTGGTTCTTCAAGAACTTAATTCGAACTTATCGGATTGATTTCTGTGGCGTTCATCCCGACTTATCAATCGGTTTTCCATCCCGATTGTGGCGTCTTCACTTTTATACCAAGGTTCTTGTCTTGCTTATAGACAACGGGTCGCGGTTTTCCACTTTAGGTGTTTGGGCGTCTTAGGCAATGAATTTCCGAACGTATTGGTATTGGGTTTCGTCACGAGTTGGCGTGGTTCGTATCATCTATGGCTCAGTAAATAGGATGGTAACACTTTCAATGCTATATACACACAAGAAATTTCAATCAAGTTATCAAATCATATGTTATGCATAAACAACCATATAAATGTAGCATCTCACGCGGTCTTTCGATAACCGACATGAAGTCTAGGGTTTACGGCCTCCTTAACCTTGGGTTAAGGATTCAGAAGCCACCATCAGTGCTCGGGTCTTACTCACATCTTCATTATTCTTATCACTTATTTAAGCTGTGTTTTAGCTTTAATATTTTAGGCTTAGGTGCCTCAATACACCAAGCATTTCACCCTCAAAAGATAGGTCGGACTCAAAACCATCAAGACATGATAATCCCCTAATCACTTAGTTCGCACTTGGCGGAACAACGATCATCTAATCACTTCCGACGCATTCTGTAGCAGTGATGGCCTTCAATCTCATGCAATGTCTCGTGGAAATGCATGTCAAGTTTTAATCAAGTCCACTTCTTTAATTAATTGATTTGAGGTAACGAAACAATACCAATTCCCACTCAAGGTAACGAAGCAAGGTACCAATCATTTAAGTCTACCACTCCAAGAACAATCAATAGGAACTTAGTAGAGTCCCATTAACAATCCACTACATTTCATTTTCACACGTACCACAACAAACAATATCATGCATTTTGCATCACAAAATAAACAAAGAACCTAGACCAAGCGAATAGGAGCAATCCAGCTATACATCAGGTTTTAGTTAACTTAACACCTCTATGCCAATTGTCTTAAACGTCAAATCAACAACTCGGGATTGATTTACAATCATCATTCCTAAAACCTTTGTGTCATCGCACTTCTCAAGTGCTATGTTTTCACACTTCCGAGAGCCAACAAGGTCGTCTCGTCTATCCCTTCAAATCCCTTAATACACCTATATATATATATATATATATGTCCATAACATAGCTTTAATTAGAGGACCATTTACTAGACATCTTCCCTCACTTGCTTAAGGGCCAAGAAAATAGGATTATTAAGTTGTAAAATCAAAGTTACACTCATGATTTGTGTAGTTATTTACATGAGTGTATTCTATAGATATAATGGGAAAATAAATTTGCCTAAGCATATGTACATATTCAGAAGTAAACTCCGATATGTATACATAATGATATTTATATATCCTATTCTAGCTATGTACACCTACTTGGTGGCTATAGAAGGAAAAGCTAGGTTTCTATATTTTGGCTTAGTTTGAAGAAAACAATTGTGAATCGTTGGTTAGGCCTGAAGTAATAGCATTAGCAATATGGTGCGAAGTGCTATCATTAAGGTAATGACATCTAAACACTCAATCCATTCTATCCTCTACATTCTTTAAACAATATCCATCCTTAACCTATCTAACTACCAATTTCTTATAACTTCTTTCCTAAATGCAATTAACCCCACTATATGACTCAACTTAACACAAATCACATTCAATTGCAACTGCAACAAAACAAATGAATTCACATACATAGCATATCAACACACAACACAACATTGTGGCATATCATTAAGTTTTCCACTCACTTGTTTAGGGACGTCATAGTCCTAGTCGGAATCGAGCGATTCCAACAAGTAACCCCTTTACTTTCCTTTTAAAATCAGTGTCTTTCTGCAATGCTTCCTCAACTGAACCATAAAAGGCAACATCTTCACTTGACTTTGGTAGTTTCTTAGTACCTAATATATGTACTCTGCTCATATTGTGTTTGATGGCAAGGCATGAAGTCCCTTCCTTAAGGAACTTTGGGTAAACAATATTTGAAATATTGAACACTTCTTCAACGTGATCCTGGTACAAGGTTCCAGAAGAAACGACCTTCCTACAAATCATCGCTTCCAACACCCCAAGTTGCTATGATCAACTGTCTACTTTCCTTGTGTAGAAGTCGAGCAATGAAATGTCTTCGACCTGCCAAATTTGGAATTCCTTCTTCTATGTATGCAAGATACCTTTATAGAGGACAATTAAAGGTCTTGCATTAGGGTATTTGGCCAAGAATAATCTTTCTCAATATCCTTTGAACATTCCATTGCAAAATTCATTTCATTCTAAATATTTCCCAAGCCATCATCTTGGACGTTGCTCAAATCATTCCCTTCACCATCTACACCAACATAAACACCTCCCCTTTACATGAAGCATCTTTGAACCTTTTGTTTATCAATTTGTCTCTAATAACTTTTAACGAACTACTTATAGAACAACTCGTAGGATTTAGTAGTCCTTAAAGGTTTTGTATCACCTTCTTTCTTATCTCCTTCGTTGATATCTCCACCTACAGGATTTCCTATCCTTTCTACTGGTTTTCATCCTCACTCACGCTTCCATTACCATACATACACTAACCATTCCCACACACCACGTACACACTAACATACTCTTATCCATATACATGCACACTTCACAAACCATGCGCGTACCTACACATACATATACACCATCATACTATACACCTACTTACACACACACACAACTGCACTTTGCTATCATCTTTTCTCCTCAAGCCTACATGCACACACACACATGCACCACTAGTGCATACATACACATATACTCTATACATGTCTCATATCACCGACACACACACGCACATACTCCACTTACGCCACACATCACCAATACGTACATACCCACATACTCCGCACACACTACATACCTTTCATACACATACACATACACATACCCACATACACCACACTCACCTTCCATACCCACACACCATACACCATTTCATACACATATACACATACCCACACACACCACTCCTTTCATATACATACACATATACTCCATGCATCACTCACCTTCCATACACGTACACACACATCCTTATACACCACACATCATCCATATACACACACATACTACACACACCACCCACCATCCATATACACACACATACCGCACACCTTACATCACCTCATGCACATACGCACATACTCACACATGCTACATACTCGGCTCCCCCTTCCCTACACATACACACACCCTCTCACACCACACACCACCACATATATACACACACACCACACACCATCACATATACATACATACATACTCGCACATCCCACACACCACCACATACACATACACATACACATACATACATCCTTGCACACCCTACACACCATCACATACACATACACACATTCTTGCACATCCCACACCACCTCATTTACATCTAATTTCCCATTCCTTTACTTCTTCTCTCGTCGGCTCCTTTTTCCTCTTCCTTTTTCTTCTCTTCTCTTTTCTTCCATGCTGGCCTTCCCTCTTCTTTTCTTCCCCTTTCTTTCTCCTTTCTGTCCTTTCCCACCGCAACCACCTACAGCCGTTGTTGGATCGTTATTGACATTGTTGCCGTTCTCCCTCGAACACACCACGCACTTAGCCACATACCGTGCACCTCCTTCAGCACCTACCAACCGGAGCAACCGCAGCCACATCGTCGCAATTTTTGATTGATGAACCTCGCTTAGATGCTGTCCGAAGAGCGTCTGAAATGGCCATCACAATACGGTATCCCGAATTCCAAAAGCTAGCTTAGCGGTACTTGTAAATCCCCATCCTAAACCAACATAGTCCAAGCTTAGTTCTACATACCACCAATTTCAACAGCCATGGCGTAACAAGTTCACTCCTCCTTCCCCTTTCCCCCTTCTTACGCTGCTGCTTCGATCATCACGGTCCCCATTGTTGCTGTTCGTTGTTGCCGTTGTTGTTGTTGTTGTTGTTGTTGCAGCTGTGGTTGTCATCATAGCTGCCATCGTTGTGTGGCCATCGTGGTTACTGTCGTTGTGGTCGTCGTTTAGGTCATTGTCGTCTACATGAAAATAGAGATGAGAGAATTTCAATGAATATATATTATTCATAGTTTTTGAGATTACAACAGGAGAGCAATATATAACAAGAAGAGCAATGTAAAACCTACACTAAAAAGGTAACAGATGACCAATTCCTTGCTACAAATCAGGAACGTAATTGGTTCCAAAAATAGGAAGAAAATATTTACAATGGTAAAGAATATGTAAATAATATTTCTACACACCCCCTCAAGTTGGTGCATAGATATCATGTATGCCCAACTTGTCAATCCATCTCAGAAAATCACGACTAGTTACTGCCTTAGTTAAAACATCTGCCAATTGGTCTTCTGATCGTATCTGAGGTAACTCCAAAGTTTTATTATCCAGCTTCTCCTTGATAAAGAATCTATCAACTTCAACATGTTTAGTTCTATCATGCTAGACTAGATTGTGAGCTATATCACGAGCAGCCTTATTATCACAGTACAACTGAATTGGACGCTGTAAAGGATAACCCAGGTCTTGTAGTAACAATTTTAGCCATATAGCTTCACATAATCCAAGTGCAATTCCTCTATATTCAGCTTCTGCACTTGAGCGAGAAACCACATGTTGTTTCTTGCTCCTCCAGGTAACAAGATTACCTCCTACGAATGTAAAGTAACTAGATGTAGATCTCCTATCTACTAATGCTCCAGCTCAATCAGCATCAGTATATACAACAATATCTTCTATCGTTGCATTTTTCTTGAACAAAATACCTCTTCCAGGTGAAAACTTCAAGTATCTCAATATTCTCATGACTGCCTCCATATGTTTCTCTCCAGGATTATGCATGAATTGGCTAACAATACTCAAGGCATATGCTAGATCAGGTCTTGTGTGAGCCAAATACATTAGTCTCCCAACAAGCCTTTGATATCTTCCTTTATCAACAGGAATTTGACCTTCTTCTATGCATAGTTTCAATCCTTCTTCAACTGGTGTATTAACAGGTTGACAACCTGACATTCCTGTTTCCTTCAATAAATCTAGAATATACTTTCTTTGAGATAAGAAAATTCCTTCCTTTGATCTTGAGACTTCTATTCCAAGGAAATATTTCAAATAGCCCATATCCTTCATCTCAAATTCTTTTGACAAGTATTCTCTTAGAGCTTTTACCTCATCAGGGTCATTACCAGTTATAACCATATCATCAACATATACAATGAGAGCTGTGACTTTATCCTCCACTCTTTTCAAAAATAAGGTATGGTCTGAATTGCTTTGACGGTATCCAAAAACAATCATTGACTTTGTGAATCTTCCAAACCAGGCTCTTGGGGACTGCTTTAATCCATATAACGCCCTTTTTAATTTGCACACTTTTCCAGTCATTCTTTCATGCATCGCACATCCTGGTGGAAGCTCCATATAAATCTCCTCATTTAGTTCACCATGCAAAAAAGCATTCTTCACATCAAACTGATGCAGAGGCCAATCCAAATTAGCTGCTAGCGACAACAATACTCATACTGTGTTGATTTTGGCAACAGGAGCAAAAGTCTCTTTATAATCAACTCCATAGGTTTGAGTATATCCTTTAGCAACCAATCGTTCTTTAAAGCGTTCAATTGTACCATCAGCTCGATATTTGACAGTGAATACCCAACGACATCCTACTGGTTTCTTTCCTGGTGGACAATCAACAAATTCCCACGTTCCATTTTTTTTTAGTGACTCCATTTCTTCATTTATTGCTGCTTTCCACCTCGGATCAGCTAACGCTTCCTGTTCATTGTTAGGAATAACTACAGAAGATAATTGATTTATAAATGCCTTATTTGATTCTGACAAATTATGAGTTGAAACATAGTTATTCATGGGGTATTTAACTTTACTGGAAAGAGAAGGTTCATAAGTTGGTTTAGGAATACCTCTAGTGGAACGTTCAGGCAATTGTTTCCGAATAGGTTCAACTTGCATGTTAGAAGCATCCAAAATAGATGATTGGTGTAGTACATCTGGGACATCATTTTCTCCAATTGCTTCTCTACCCATATCTTCATGTGGCAATTCTGTAGTAGTCAAGTCTCCAGTTACGTCTTCAGACTGTTGTTCAACAAATTCTTCAGGTTGTGCAGAAGATTTTCCAGGTTCATTTATAGGATCAATCCTGTAGTACTCCTGAAGTTCATAATCAAGTGTCATGATGTCCTCTTGGTAATTCTTCCCCTGAAATTCAGGCTGAGCAAAATACATTTTTTCCTCATGAAAAACTACATCTACTGTAACAAACATCTGTTTAGTGGGAGGATGATAGCATTTGTATCCTTTTTGTTGTATAGCATTTCCAAGGAACACACATCTCAAAGCTCGAGGAGCTAATTTATGGCGTTGTTGCTTATGAATATGTACAAAGACAACACATCCAAACACTTGGAGAGGAAGACTTGATATAGGTGGACAGCTCATAGTCATGCACAAAGTGTGTAATGGTGTTTGAAAATCAAGAACTCGTGAGGGAGTCCTATTAATTAAGTAAACTGCAGCACACAAAGCTTCTCCCCAATAAGAAAAAGGCATATGAGCTTGGATTAATAGAGCACGAACCACTTCAAGAAGATGTCAATTTTTTCGCTCTGCTACGCCATTCTGTTGGGGCGTATCAACACATGTGGTTTGATGTAAGATGCCTTGTGTGTCTAAATAATTTTTTATCTCCAAGTTTTTATACTCACCACCATTATCACTATAGAGGATCTGAACTTGTGCATTATATTGAGTCTTGATTATTCTGCAAAACCTTTGAAATAAGATATTCACCTCACTCTTAGATTTCATTAACCACAGCCATGTCATTCTACTGCAATCATCTATAAAAGTAACAAACCAACGAGACCCCCCTAATGTATGAATTTTAGATGGTCCCCATACATCGGAGTGAATAATCATAAATGGAGATGGACTTTTATTCAATACTAGTAAAAAAGAGGTTCTATGACTCTTTGCAAGTTCACATACATCACAATGCATACTGGAAATATCAATTTTCTCAAACAAACTAGGAAATAGTTTCTTCAAGTATCCAAAAGAAGCATGTCCCAATCTTTGGTGTTGTAACCAGATTTCATTTTGACTGCTAGCAGAATTGCCTCCATTCATTGCAAGAGCTTGACGTAATTTATCTGAAATTGTTGTTTTCAAATCCAGGTAGTATAAATTCCCGTGCTTAGTACCACAACCAATCGTCTGTTTTGTTTGGATGTCCTTAAACAAACAAAAATTAGGCCGAAAAACAATAATGCAAGATAAGGCAGTTGTAATTTGAGAAACAGACGAGAGGTTATATCCAATGGAAGGAACAATAAGAACAGAATCTAAATGTAAAAATTCTGTAACTTTTAAAGATCCTTCACCAACAATAGGAACTTCATCACCATTAGCAGTTGTAACAAAATTTTGTGAGGAGGGTTTAATTTTATCAATTTGGTTAGAATCAAATGCCATATGATTGGTGGCACCAGAATCAATTATCCATGTGTTATTACTAACAGGTGAAGAAGCATAAAAGGACTTACCACCATTACCTGCCTCGGCTATCATCACTGAATGCATTTGTTCACCTTCATTCGTTGCTTTCGCTTCAACAGCTGCAGCAGTAGGTTGACCTTTCTTTATGTTCTTCTTTTGAGATTTGTTATGATCCCACCAATCTAGATACCCCACCAACTCATAGCAACGTTCTTTTGTATGTCCAGATTCATTGCAGTGGGTACATTTGTATGCTGATTTATTAGTGCTTCGATTACCTCTTTGTTTATTTCTGGCAATCATAGCTGCAGTTTCCATAGTTTCAGATTCTCCTTTGAATGTGATTTTTCGATTAGCCTCCCGTCGGATCAAGGCATAACATTCTTCAAGACTGGGAATGGACTCCTTTCGCAAAATATCTCCATGGACTTGTTCAAAGAGGTCATCAAGTCCAGCCAAAAATATGTGCACCCTCAATCTTTCAATGGACTTTTTGTATATTTCAACATCATCAGGATCCTTCATGAAAACTTTGTCTCGATGATCGAGTTCTTGAAAAATCTCAGTGAGTTCACCATAACATTCTGAAAGTGACCTTTCATTCTGCTTAGCTCCAAAGGCCTTTTGATTCAATGCAAAAATCTGCAATTCATCATTCCCATCATAGAACGCTTTTGCCAACGCTGTCCAAATTGCATAAGCAGTAGGCAACCGGACATAGCGTTTCATAATATCAGGAGTCATTGATATTAGCAACCATCTCTTAACTTTCTGGTTTTCAGCATACCACTTCTCGTATCCTTCTTCAGATTCTTTGGGTGGTGTTGGTTTCCCACGTATATAAGAGAGCTTTTCTCTTTCCGCAATGTGCATCTCCATTAACTGTGACCAAACATCATAATTTGATTCAGTCAAAGTAATGCCAGCGTTAAACGCCCTTTCAGATTGCACTATAACTGGAACATAATTGTTCTTTGAAGATTCAGATTTATCATCAATTTATTCGCAACAGCGTTTCAGATTAATGATTTAGATCAACCTTGCTTTGATACCAACATGAAAATAGAGATGAGAGAATTTCAATGAATATATATTATTCATAGTTTTTGAGATTACAACAGGAGAGCAATATATAACAAGAAGAGCAATGTGAAAGCTACACTAAAAAAGGTAACAGATAATCAATTCCTTGCTACAAATCAGGAACGTAATTGGTTCCAAAAATAGGAAGAAAATATTTACAATGGTAAAGAATATGTAAAGAATATTTCTACAGTCTTCTCCAGGTTGTTTGTTGTTGCCTTTGTCATCGGGAAAGGAGGCAAGACAAACACGACGCTGAAGCTGCTGTCTTCGTCATTGCTGTCCCCGGTGCTGTGTCGTCGCTGCCGTCGTTATTGTTGTTATGGCCGCTGCTGTTTCCGTAGTCGGTGTAAAGGTCGAGCAACGCGACTTGGAGCTACTGAAGGAGACGTAGCTTGGATAGGAAGAAGAGGAGGAGAAGAAGAAGAAGAAGAAGGAAAAGAAAGAAAAGAAAAGAAAAGTAAGGGAGACAAAAGGGAAGAAGAAGAAGAAGAAGAAGAAAAGAAAGGGAAGGACGGTGAGGACAGGACGGGATGGGACGCCCCTACCGTCATGCTGCTGCCGCCTACTACGCCTAACGTGATGAAGAAGCCTGACGCCGTCTACTGCTATTGTACGTGCCATGGGAAGGATGGGATGGCAGACATTTCCAGATTTCTCTCTTCTTCTTTTTTTTTTAATTACAGCTGTGTATATATATTTATATTATCATATATATTATATTTTATATTATAATATCCTTATTTTATTATTCTACTCGCATATGAGAATATCTTTAAATTTTACATTTTTTGCGTTTTAATACAAAAGCTTACGTTTAAACTAATCTAATTATCTCGGACATCAATATTTATTCTAAATTTTTATTTAAAATTTCTAAATCTATAATTTAAATTAATTTTATTATTTAACCTAATATTGTTTGAAATTTGTGTTTTGGAAGATTTTATTCTTTTAATTTAATTTACCCCAACTAAAGTTGAGATTTATAATTATTTTTATTTATCCATTTATATATCTATATTCAGATATTTTTTAATTACTTTTCTTCCTAATTTATTCGATAATATATTTGATATAATTCACTTTGCTACGTTTGTTATCTTCTTTTATTTGTAAAGGTTGTTCTTTCTAATTGTTTTATTTTTAAAACCTATTATTATCGCAAATTATTAAAATAATATTTATGTGTTGCAATGTTTGAATTTTTATTGTACATTTATCAAAGTTTTTAATATAGCGAGATTGTCCCTCTCACTACCTCAACTTAGAAGTATGTATTATTCTATTTATTTTCTTTAATTTTCATATAGTTTTTCAAAAATTTTAGGACTTTACATTAAATGTTTGATCTACAATAGGCAGTGAATACTAAGTCCATGACTCGCTTATTTAGATCTTAGCCTTGACACAAGCACAAATAATAGCACATTTAAAGTTAAACAAATGGGTTCCTTGTCTAATCTTATATGCACATTCATCATATAGCAATATCCCACATACTTGGAATTGACTCACGAACTTGTAAGAAATCCAACTGTAAAGAAACTCCTATAAATTATTCATAAATTATTTGAGTAAACATTTTAAGTATAATAAAATATCAAATTTTCACTCAAAAACTATAGAGTAGCCTAAACTATTTAACCACATCAAAAGTAGTTTGACCAAAACCTCTTAAGTGAAAAGTGGTTGACTACCTTTGTGGTCCACTTGACTACTTGCTTCCTTAGTCCCCAACATTGTCTATCATATTAGCAAGGTGGTCGTCTACTTTGTCATATAATCAACCACTTTGGCCATTTTACACCATCTTTCGTCCCTTTTTGTTAAGAACTCAATTAAGGGCACCTTTGTCAAGTTCTAGGCTTGACACTTGTCCTAAAGTGTCCCGGACTGCCTTAAAATTCCAAACCAATAACCAACTAAAACAAAGAAGAAGAAGAAGAAGAAGAGGAAGACTTAGTAGTAACATTAATAGCAATTCTCCCTATAAATCAACTCAATACTTCTCATAACTCCACAATCTCCACAACTTTACATAATAGAATATACATAAAATTGATAGTAACAACGAATTATGATTTGAAACTTAATTGTATTTATCTAATTTCCCCAATTTATGATCACATGCCTATAAGATAACTTAAACCTAGTTTTCTATGAAAACTCCAAAAAGGGTTTAGGGTTTATGGCACTAAACTTAATATAAAAGCCAGAATTAAAAATAAGGAAATCTCTAAACATTGCAACCCATGAAACAAATTACACTACAATGCTTGATCAATGCGCCTTTTGATTCCTTAATGAAAACCTATGCAAAGTGTGAACTAGAATCCTTGAATTATAGATAACCAAAGAAATCCGTAACCATCCTTACCTTGAATTTTATAGAAAAATCCACACAATAACAAAAGCTTTAATGTTTCTTGTGTTTGTAAATGCAATAGGAGCTTGTTGAAAGAAGGGCTTAAGTCCTTTTTGTAGAAAAACGACAATGGATATTTTTAGAAAAGTTGTGAAAGAAAGTTAATTAGATTTGATTTTATTAAAATATAAAAAATCTTTAATATGGAAATACCTTTTTAGTAACAAACTATTTAATTTATTGTAAAATTGTCCACATGCTCCCCTTAATTAAGGACTACATAGTAACTTAATGATCCATTTCTTCCCTTTTTTTAATTTTTTTTTTCAAACAAGAAAAGAGTGACCTTTTCCCATTCAATTCATTTCTTTTCCTTTGCTTCCTCTAATAAAAACATAATGTTAAAGCACTTGATTTTATCATTTCTTTTATAATTTTTGAAATTCTTATTCTTATTAGAAAATGTTAAAGAATATCATACAAACATTTTATAAGAGACAAAAAAAATTCTTAATTATTTTATGTATTCATCTTTTCATAGTGTATCATCAATAACACAATTACAAAAAGATTTTGTTTTCTTAACTAGTGCCTCAAATAACCTCAACAAAATTAATTTTAATATATACTTAAAACTATTTTTAGTAATGTAGGATAGAAGTAAGTATATTCATTTGCATTTGTTTTTATATGCATAATTCATTCTTCATTAATTTATTAGCATGGGACTTTGAAAGCATACATTTATTTTCTCTATAACATGTTGTATCTAATCTTTCCCCCTTTAGTGTTAGACTAGAGTCCCTAATATATTATATGGGAAAATAGGTGACTTGTGTTTTGAAGTTTTTGCAAAAGAAATGTTAATCTTTGCTTTTCATTTTAATAGACACATGATCCATGCTTCATAATATTTGTTAATTTTAATTAGGAATACATGTTAATTTTCTAAGTGTTTAATAATAATTAATTTAATAAAGTAATATTATAAGTTTATAACTTTAGCCTCTCTAATGAAGTGAGAAGCCACTCGTTACTCCAAATTGAAAAAAGAGAAAACAATTTTGAAACACAAATTTGATGAGTCATAGCACCTTAATTATGATTGAGTCGGATTTTGCTTAATAATCATATAGATGGGCCATAAAACCAATAGGATATAGAGCACCACACTTGAAGGTAAGGGATGGTTGACAATCACCTTGAAAAAGGGAGAGTAGCCTAATGGTGGTGTCCAATCAACCCTATCTTGGAATAGTAGATAAGAATAATTAGTGCATTTTTCTCATTTTCTTTTCTTTTAAATTTTTCTACATATTTAATTATATATTATTTAGATAAATACATCTAATTAATTACTTTATTAAATTAATTATTATAATCTAATAAGCTATACATGCCTTTAATTAAAAGTAACAAACATATCCATGTGCTTGTCACATCTAATTAATGAATATTATTATTTTTTAATTTTGGGATGCAAAAAAAAAATTCTCTTTATTAAAGTTAAACCCTAAAATACACTAATTAAGAAAGTAATTAAAAAAATATATCATTTAAAATTAACACTTCAAATATTGATTTCACAATAAATAAAAATAAGGAATATAAAAAATACTGTTTTCAATCACAAATAATAAAATTGATATTTTAAGTATGAATTTTAAGTATAGTTTTTAAATTATTTTTTCAATGAATGTATTTTAAGGTTTATTTTTCGAAAAAGGAATATTTTTTTTCCTTTCCCCATTTAATTTTCGCAAGTAGAAATATCGGTAAAAATATTGGAAATGATGCGAGATGACTCCTGGCAAATGAAGAGCGGCATCTCATTCCTCTCCAAACTTCCATTTCCCCAAAGTCCAAGTCCTCCATTGACTTCCTTTACATCTCCACACTCTCCTGACTTTAACATCATCACCAGAATCCATTACTCTAAACCCTCTTTTATCCACACCCTTTTCAAAAACAACGTTAACAATCCCTCTTCATCCGAACCCAACAAGCTTAAGGTGGTCTGTACAATGTCAACAACACAAGGAGGTGATTCTGGGGTGATTCGCTTCCCTTTGGCTCCATCATCTGCTGCTTTTGTCATCCAAAAAGGTGATATCACTAAATGGTCCATTGACGGGTCTTCTGATGCAATCGTGAGTGTTGTTACTCCTGTAGTTTCAATTTCGTCGCTTTATCATGGTTTTATGCTGTGTTTGAGTAAAACCGACAAAATTTTTGCTGTTCCAATCGCTGTTTTCATCCATCCCTGTATGCTTCAACCACACGATGCTAGCATATATGAGTAAAAAAAGAGTAACGTGGAGTTGAGTAGATGATCGGAAGGGACATGGATGGAAGTACCAAATGGGCTGGAAACATGATTTGTGTAAAGTGGATTTGATTGCAAGTGGTTAATGGCTACTAAGATTGCATTTTCATCTAAATATACGGATAAAGGTTGGAAATATGAACATGATGGGTGTGTGATTGTGATGATTCGTCATTCGTGTAGGTTTGCTTTGTCGAGTTTTTTTTTTTTTTTTTATGTTTGTGATATTGAGTCTTGGTTGCTTTTTAGAGTTTTGTATTGCATGGCGTTCCTGGTAAAATTTGAAAAGAGATAGAAAAAACAGATGCAAAATTCTTAAGAGATAGATGTGATAGCTGATGGAACATTAAGAGATTTCCATGTTTCTTCCAATCATGTATAGGTGAAAAACAAAGACTTGCATTAATTATTTGTCATGATACGCAAATGAAAAATCGAGTAAGGATGGTGAAACTATTTCCCTTATATATATGAAGAAGGCATGTTGATTGGTTTGTTGTTGGATGATTTTGTATTTGAATAAGTACACTACAAGTCCTCTGTGTCTTTGTCGAATTTGATCAAGTACTCTATGTTTCTGATGAAATACAGTTTAATGCCTTTATTTATTTTAAGTAAGTTCTTCCATGTTTGTGCCCTTGCATCAAATAAGGCCTCTTTGTTTATTTCCATAAATTATAAGAAGCTGATGTAAGAATCTACATGGTGTAAAAACACAAGCATATAGGACTCAAATTGCTCATCTATGGCATATATGACTTAAATTGAACTTCAAAAAAAAATGGGGCCTAAATAACTCAAAAACATTTAGAATTCAATTCAATTTTGGTGCAAACATAAAGAACTTCTAGTGCTTTACCCAAAAAGATAGGACTTCCAGTGTACTACTTCTGTTTTGTGTTGATTTATTATGGTGGATCTTCAAGTGAGGAAATTCTGTTATGTTTTGTAAAGCAAAGCTCTGCTATTGAAATCGATCACACACAACAGTTCTATCTTGAACTTACAGCAGACGTATTTGTGAAGTAGAGGAGAAAACTTGTACAGAAGTAGTTATTGTTTTTATTAGTCAGTTCTCAACTGTACAACATGCTATTTATACTATTGCTGAAAATAGAAACTAACTAATGACTAGTAAGGTCCAATCACCTATTGACACTTGGACCAATTAGTATAAATAGAAAAGTATGTATTATTTACACATAATGTTAACATGTCCCCCTCAAGTTGGCATCGTAGAAAGGCCCAACTTGGACAAAACATTAGTAAATTGACCAACTAAAGGCACTTTGGTAAAAATATCAGCAAGTTGAGCAGCATTAAACACATGATGGAGATCAAGAAGGCCATGAGTCAACAAATCCTGAATGAAGTGAACATCAATGTCAATATGTTTGGTACGACCATGGAAGTAAGGGTTGTGAGCAATCAAAATGGCAGATTTATTATCACAAAATAAAGGAATGGGAGTAGAGAAAGAAACCCCGTAAGTCCCAAAGTATATAAGCAGTTCAAAGGAGTTCCTTGGATGCAGTATCGAGACTTTGATATTCAGCCTCCGTGGTGGATGTACTAACAGTAGATTGCTCTTTAGACTTCTAAGTAACAAAAGCATCTCCCATAAAAATGCAAAATCCTGATAAGGATTTTCAATCAAAAGTAGAAGAGCCCCAATCTGCATCTGACAATGCACGAACGGCAAGGGAATTGGAGGATGAATAAGAAAGTCCAAGATGAATAGTTCCTTTAAGATATTTCAACCAATGAAGTGCAGCATGATAATGAGGCTCTCGAGGATGAGAAAGAAATTGACTAAGTTTGTTAATAGCAAAAGTGGCATTCGGGCGAGTAATAGTCAAGTACAATAAACGCCCAACAATGCGATGATAGATAGAAGGATCATCCAAACGATCACATCATCTCTAAGAAGATTGCTAGGAGGAAGAGGGAGTGAAACCGGCTTGCAACCAGTTAAATGAGTGTCATGTAATAAGTCAGCAACAAATTTATGCTGATGAACCAGCAAGCCTGCATCCGAACGACATATCTCCAATCCTAGAAAGAAACGAGTTGCACCAAGATCCTTAATAGTAAAAGCAATATTCAACTCAGATTTGAGAACATCAATTGCGGAAGGATCAGTGGCTGTGACAAGCATATCATCAACATAGAAGAATACCACAAGAAAACCATCAGGTCTAGCTCTGTTGAACAAAGAATAATCACTAGAAGATTGAATAAAACCATGAGTGAGAAGAAAACCAGATAACTCCTTGTTCCATTGACGAGATGCCTGCTTAAGACCATAGAGAGACTTTTTAAGGCGACAAACCTGATGAGGACCAGCTGTAGAATACCCCGGTGGAGGAAGCATATGAACTTCCTTATCTAAAAAACCATGAAGAAAAGCATTGTTAATATCTATTTGAAACAAGGGTCAGCCACGAGCAGCTACAACAGCTAATAAGATCCAGACAGTACTGAGCTTGGCAACTGGAGAAAAGGTGTCATGATATTCAATTCCTTTGACTTGTGTATTACCCCTAGCAACTAATTGGGCTTTATGCCTTTCAATGGTGCCATTCGGGCGATATTTGATTTTTAAAATCTATTTGCAACCAATAGGGCGTTTACTAGATGGCAAATCCATAATATCCCATGTGTCATTAAGCTCAAGAGCATCTAATTCGTTTTGCATGGCCAAAACCCATTCCTGCTGTTGAACAGCTTGAGAGTATGTGCATGGTGCTTGAGTTGAGTACATTGGCCATAGAAAGAACAAAATCATGAGGGTAATTATGAAATGTATGGGATGAAAATAAGGGATAAGAAGAAACAGGAAAAGTGGAGGTAGGGGAAACAGGGGAAGAGAAATGGTCAGATTGTAAAGTGTGAATATAGGACTGTAACTAGCGTGGTGAGTGGCAAGAGTGAGAGGATCTGCGGAGAGAATGTCATTCTTCAAGAACAGAAGAGTTAGAAGAATGAGGCTGAATAGAATCAGGACAATTGGGAGCAGGAGGAAGAGAAGCAGAACAGTCAGAAGCAGGAGGAATGGAATCAAAAAACACAACTGGAGAATGAACAAACTGTTCAGTAGATAGAGATGGATGTGGAAATGAAAAACTGGACTGATGTTCAACAGGAAGAGAAGAATTAGAAATATTAGTGGATGTAGCAAAAGGAAAGGTAGTTTCATGAAAAATAACATCACGATTAACTAAAATTTTACCCTTATGTAAATCATACAATTTATATCCCTTTTGTCTAGGAATATAACCAAGAGAGACACATCGAACACCTTTAGAGTCAAATTTATCGATATGAGGAGATTGATCAATGGCAAAACACAAGCAACCCATTACCCGTAAATGATGATAAGAAGGTTGTTTGTTGAATAAGAATTCATAAGGTGATTTCCAGTGAAATTTAGATGTAGGCATGAGATTAATCAAGTGTGTGGCAGTTAGGACACATTCCCCCCCAAAAGACTTAGGTAAATGAGCTTGGAGTCATAAAGCATGAGCTGTTTCAATGATATGCTTATGTTTACGCACAACTCGACCATTTTGTTGTGGTGTGTACGGATAAGATTTGTGATGAATAATACCAAATTCATGGAAAATAGATTGACATTGGTGAGATAAGAATTTAGCTCCTATCGGTGCGAATGATTTTAGGAACAACATGAAATTGATTCTTAATAAGTTTAAGAAACTTATCAAGAAAACTGACAGCTTGAGACTTAGAATTCATGAGATATATCTAAGTACATGATCTGAAATCATTAAGAATAGTCAAGAAAAACTAGCTTCAGTAATGGAAGGCACTGAATAAGGACTGCAGATGTCCATATGCAACATTTCAAAGACATTATTTGTATTGGATATAGACTTAGGAAAAGGAAGTCTATGAATTTTAGCAGCATCACAAACATCACAGCAAAGATTAGTAATAGTAGAATGTGCAAAACAATGTATATGCTGTAATTTGGACAAAGATACATGACCTAAGCGTTTATTAAAAAAATGAACTAAAGAATCATTACTCTGAGTATGAGAAATATGGACAAAAGAAGGAGACATATCAGCTTGAAGCAGATATAACCTGTTGGACTCTTTGCCAATAGCAACCACATGATTATTGACTTGGTCCTAAAAAGTAGTGGTTGTAGTGTTAATGTGTGGCACTAACTTGTTATCTTTGAGTATACGACATACTGATAACAAGTTATGTGAAAAATCGGGCACATAAAGGACATGTCGTAAAGTAATAGAAGACCTACTATGTACTAACCCGCAAATTTGGACTGTCTTAAGACGTCCATCGGGTAAACGAATTGAAATGGGATATGGTAAGGTGGAAATATCAAAAAGAAGGGAAAAATGAGGTGTAATATGATCAGTGGCCCCTGAATCAATTATCCATGATTCCATATCATTACTCACAATGTTAAAACAAGAGGAAGTAGATATCGTACCAGAAAAAGCAATAGAGCTCAAGTTGGATGCCTTTGCTTGCTGCTTCTCCTGCATCATCTTAATGAGTTCACCACACAGTCCTTGCAACATCTTGGGATCATAGATGGAACTTCTAGTATTAACGCAATCTGCAGAAGAACCAGTATGCACAGCTGAGGAAGGAACAATCCCTGTTTGTAAAGCTGAATCTGAAGTATCATCCAATGGAGTAGAGTGTATCCGGCATTGAATGAAGGAGTAAAGCAATTCATTGCTGTTTTGTTGGATAATTTACCCAAATTTAGTTTTTTCCCTTTAAACCAATGAGTTGGAAATATATCTCAATGCTATGTCCTTCATTCTTGCAATTTCTGCAATATAATCTTTTTCCTTTCTTCCTATCAGAACCACTATTTGCATTGCTTTTGTTGTTATTTCTAGTAGAAGCTCGATTAAATTGAAAAGCAGACATTTCCACTTCAGCTGACACTCTAATGTTAATCTGTTGCTGCCTCTCCACTTGTTGAATCAAATAGTATGCCTTATTAACTGAAGGCAAAGGATCCATAGCCAAGATTTGACTTTTCACCATCTCAAAACTATCATTCAAGCCCATGAGGAATTGAACTAGCCTAGTTTCTGATTCAAAGGTTAAAATTCGTTCCTGAAGTCAACAATTGCAGCTGGCTAAACCTTCACAAGAACAGGTGGGATAAGCATGTAGCACTTGCAACTCGTCCTAATATTTCTTCAATTTGTTATAATATGTTGCCACGGATTGATTCAACTGTCTAAGATTGCTTATTTCATATTGGAGTTGAAAAATCGGAGGTCCATTACTTTGCCCGTATTGCTCCTTCACATCATTCCACAAATCATATGCGGATTGAGCAAAAACATAGTTTTGAGATATCTCTTTAGCCATAGAGCTCAAAATCCATAGTCTCACCATGTAGTCACACCTCTCCCAATGAAGTAGATCTAGTGAATTTGAATGAGGTTTAGATAGACTATCATCAACAAACCTAATTTCATTTTCAAACCTAACCCCATCTTAACTAACTGAGCCCACGCTAGGTAATTCAAACCAGTAAACATGATATTTCCAATAGCCATATTAGGATTATTTGATCTCGCAAGATACAAAGGATCCAAATCAGGAAAATTGCTATTTTGTTCTTCTACCGAACTACTGTGTTTTGATGAACTAGACATGATTACACACGAACAATCTTGCTTAAAGAAGAAATTGTACTAGATCTTATCAATGTTGCTCTGATACCATGTAAAGCAAAGCTCTGCCATTGAAATTGATCACGCACAACAATTCTATCTTGAACTTACAGTAGATATATTTGTGAAGCAGAGGAGAAAACTTGTATAGAAGTAGTCATTGTTTTTATTAGTTAGTTCTCAACTGTACAATATGCTATTTATACTATTACTGAAATAGAAACTAACTAATGACTAGTAAGGTTCAATCACCTATTGACACTTACAATTAGTATAAATAGAAAAGTATGTATTATTTACACATAATGTTAACATGTTTTGCTTGAAAGTCAAAATCTTTTTTTCTCCCCATTCTTTTTACTGGTAAGACTAGCTTTGATTGATTGATTGAATTTTTGAAGCTAGGAGACTTAAGCACAAAATGAAAGCAGGCTTGCATTGTGATGATCATAACCAAATGAATGAAACACCAAGAAATAGAAAAATAAATGGATATCCTACTGGTGCAGCTTTTAGTAGCATTTTGTTTAGGTGCTCTTGATACATGTATGGAAAATTGGAAGAATGAATAGAAAAGCCACTTAGACAATGTTATATAGGTATTTCCCATCAACCGTCATCATTACTAGATTTGCCCGTAGGTTTCCTTTGTATTGTGCATATGTACATTGATTGGAATTAACCTAAAATTTCTAGGCTATGAAATTTCAGGTCCAATTTTGAGATTTCATCAATATGGAGTTTGATTTTATCAATTATGACACCTTATTATTTATTTATTATGGATAGAGATTGCCATTTTCTTCATACTTCCGTCTCCAAATGAAAAAAGCCATAATTAGTTTATTCATAATCATTTTCCAGGTATCAATAATGGAATTGACTTTTTGATGTGTGCTTTTGATGCCTTGAAATTAATCTTATAAATAATTCAATCATGCCTTTTTTTTATCAAGACATGGAAGTATTAAATAAATGAAAAAAAAAAAAAATTCCAGTTTATATATCAAGTCTTCCTAGGAGAAAGATCATGGACTTCAATGTTTCCAAATTGAGGTGAATTGAGCACATTAATTTCAAAATAAAGGACATTGGTTCTTCACATTGTTGAGAATTTTCTCTCTCTTACTTTTAAGTATACCTTTGATATAGATTGGAATTGGATTTTTTTTTTTTTGGATACTTAATAATTTATTGATCTAAAGATATTATACAACCGTCAAAAGATGAGAATAATACATGGAGAGTACATATAAAAGAGAAAGTAACTTGAAAACATAAAGTAAGAAAAGTGTTACAAGAGAAGACACTATGTTGGTACAAGTGTAATGTATACTCTAATTTGGTGAGCTAGAAAATGTGGACTAGGGGGGCTGCTGCCTAAGCGTATTTTATTACGGGTTCTCCATATGCAGTAAATTGCTGTAGCTAAGCCTACTCTCTACACATGGATGATAGGAGATTAGGACTCGGTTGTTGCAATTAGGGAGGCTTTAGCACTTCTCAAATCCTTGAATGAAGGTGGACATTGTAGTAGTGAACAAATTGGTTCCCATGTCTGCGATGTATATCCACAATTGAAGAAAAGGTGGGTGTGATCTTCAGATCCCTGTTGATATAGAAAGCAAGTGGTAGAGGTAGCAATTCCCCAAGAGATCAATTTGTTAGGAGTTGATAGTTTACCTATCTAGGCTAACCATAGTATAAACGAGTGCCTAGGTAGAGAAGTCCTATTCCATATGATTTTGTGCCAAGGCACAGTGGTTCCAGGAGGGTTGAGGAAGTTGTAATCGCTTTTGATAGTGTATTCTCCGATTGTAGAGTGCATCCAACAAAGTTGGTCAAGTTTTGAGGCATTTGGTTGGATGTGGGCTGGGATGTCGAAGTCCGGCTAGAATGGAGTGGCAGGTAATCACCAGATGTTATGTTCCATCAAGGAACAAAGTTTGGTCAACAATGGGAAGCCTGTTCTTCCAATCTCCCTTGTACTATAAATTGTGTCTAATGGGCCTATTGGAAGCTAGTAGTTTGACCATAGTGGTATGGATAACCCTTCATTGGGCTCCCATTGAAAGTTGTTTCTGACCAAGGATCGCAATTTTAACAGCTTCTTCCAGGACCAGGAGCAAATGGCCGGTGCACGTGATGACTAGAAACTTTTACTCTTCAATAAGGTGGAATGTACTCATTCCGGCCATAAACTCCTGGGGCCAGGCTTACAGAGGTGTTATATGTACTTGATTTGGATAGCTTTGTTCCAGAGGTGAAGATTTGGGATTCCAATATCTCCACATTTCACTGGTGTGCATACCTCAGACCACCTTACCTTAGCCTCGGAGTAAACATTGGGGTTGCCACTCCACAAGAAATTTCTAAGCAATTGTTCGATCCTTGTTATTATAGCCTTAAGAAGGAGAAATACACAGCTCCAAAACACCTGCATTGAAATTAAAACAGACTTTACTAACTAAAGCCTGCCTGCATAAGAAAGATATTTGGATGTCCAGGAGTTGATGTGTTCCATGATACTTTCAATGAGGATATCACAATCTTCTTTCTTGAGTTTTGAGGAGATAAGTGTGATGTTAAGGTAACGCATAGGGAGCTTGGTTTCTTGGAATTGAGATATCCGCAGGATGTTTTCCTTAGTCCGTGTGGGAACTCGAGAGAAGAAAATATTGCCTTTGTTGTTGGCAACCAACCTAGAGAGAATGAAAATATTGAAGAACATCCCTGATTAATACAATAGATTCAACTTTGTCTTTAGTGAAGATGAGGAGGTCATTTGCAAAACAAAGATGGGTTAGTCTTTTAGGTTTATATCTCCAATGAAAGGAGAACTTGGGGTTAAGTGTGAGATGCCGCATTAGGGTGGAGAGAACCTCCATGCCGGTTACAAAGAGATAAGAAGAGATGGGATCCCCTTGCCTTAACCCTTTTTTACTAGAAAAATAACCTATCAGTTCTCCATTGATGCAAACTAAGAATTTAGGAGTGGAGATGCATTGTTCTATGAGGGTGCAAAAGTGAGAAGGGAATTGCATAGCCTTGAGCACTTCCAATAAGAAATCCCATCTAACTGAGTCATAGGTCTTATGGAGATCCACTTTTAGTGTGCAGTGAGGAGCCCCTTTTTGTGAATAATAGCTGGCCACCAGCTTCTGAGCTATGAGGATATTATCTGTGATACGATGTCCTGGAACAAAAGTAACCTATTCTTTTCCGACAAGAAAAGGAAGCACTTTCTTTAGGGGCGCTGCTAGTATTTTGGAGATAGCTTTATATAGTACATTACAGTAGGCAATGGGTCGGAATTAGCCTATTCTTGAAGGATTAGCTATCTTTGGAACTAGAGAAATGATAGTGGAGTTGGCCTCCTCGAGTAGGTGGCTTGTAGTGAAAAACTCCCTTACTGCAGCACAGACATCATTCCCTATGATCCCCCATGTCTCCTTGAAGAAATGGGTTGTGTATCTATCCGGTCTAGGTGCTTTTTTGTTAGCTTGGGAAAAGAAACCACCCTTGGTCTCATCATTCGAGAATGGAGCACTCAATTCATTCTTCTGTTGATTAGATAGTTCCTTATCCACAAGGTTATGAATTTCTTCAGGGTTGATGGGGGAATGAGTGGTGTTGTATAGCTGCTGAAAGTAAGTATCAGCTAAGGCCTTGACTTCCGTTTCCCCTATTGCCTCACTCCCGTCATCTCTAGACAACCTATGCAAAGCACTTCTGTTATGGAGGTTCTTCATAGCCTTATCGAAGAAAGAAGTGTTTCTATCTTTTAGTCTCAACCAATTCGCTCTAGATTTCTGTTTGAAAAGGCAATCCTCAACACCTCTCAATAAGTAATACTTTTTAAAAGTAGCTTTCTCCTTCTCCATGTGTGATGTGTCACCTATACCCTGTATGGAAGATTTTAATTGGTGGAGAGTGTTTTGCGCTAGCTTGACCTAATTGGAAATGTGAGAGAACTTAGAGTGGTTTAGCTTCTTCAGCTCGTGTTTCAACAATTTGAGCTCTACTTGAAACATTTTTGAACTAGTGATCTTCGTGCTCCATGTGTGGGTAACCATGTCTTGGAATTGTTCATGTTCAAGCCAAAAATTGAAGAACTTGAAAGGGGGCTTCCTGACACCACGCCGGAAGTCCATACATGCAATTGCTAGGGAATGATCCGAGAGAGAGGGGGAGTTGAACTTGGCTTGAGTTCTTGGGAAGACGTTCAACCAGTGCTGGTTAACTAGGACCTTATCAAGCTTCCTCAAGATAGGATTATGCTCTTGACAGTTGGTCCAAGTGAAGAGGTTGCCAAAGAATCTAAGGTCCTCTAACTTAGAGTTTTCTAGACAGTTCTGGAAATCATTCATCGCAACTGTTGTCCGTGTTCTTCCCCCCTGCTTTTTTGATGGGTACCTCGTGATATTAAAGTCGTAGGTACCAACCAAGGGCTCGTGGCGAGAGTCGGGGCTATGGACTCCAAATTATCCCAAAGAGATCTTCTTTGCCCATCATTATTTGAGCTATATACAAACGTGACAAAAAGTAGAGTGTTTGTTTTCAAGCATTTGACTGCACAATGCATGAGCTGCATATTGATGTCCTCAATACGGACATCCCAAACTGTTGGGTTCCAGACCAACCACATACATTTACTAGCAAGCAGATTCACAGCTACTTTCCACCTAGGTCTCAAAATGGTCTGAATTCAATTTTCATTTAAGGGATTGACCTTGGTCTCCAATAGCCCTATGAAGGAAATTTGATTGATTTCACACGCCTGCTTGACCTCTGCAATTTTAATAGGGTCGTTAAAACCTCTTATATTCCAAGCTACTGTATTCATAAAGTTGGTTGATCTGAACCCTAAAGCACCTATGTATAGGTGTGGCATCTTTTCTTTTGCCTCTTCTTTTGATGCCCCGACGAGCTGGAGCCTTTGTGCTCACTTGGTTGATGTTGGGGGTCTTGCTGATTTGCACAAGGAGTTCATTTAATGGTGTATTTTCATACTCCTCGTCCTCATCCTTGTCAATCTGTGCTGGTTGGGCGTGGTGAGTTTTTATTGAGTCTGGTGCTGGTTGCTGAGGAGATTCTGGACTTAATGAGGGACTACCTTGCACATCTTGATGAGGGGAACTCGCTGGAATTGAGTTAGAAGTGGTTAGATCAGCTCCCACCACTGTATTTCTTTTACCAATGGAGTTGGCTTCCGTGATTCCATCGGTGGGATTCTGCTCAGATTGTTGGGAGATTTTCTCACTTTCTGTTTGCAGCAAGCTGACATCCACATCCGTACATGCAACATGTTCATCTCGCACAGTAGCCCTGGCTTGGTCCTTAAGCTTACTCTTTCCACCACGAGTAACTTGTACCCACTGTTCATCCCTGGGCTTGGAAGTACTAGATGTTGGTTGAGGATCCGGGGAGGTCTTGTGGGTGCAAGTATGGCCGAAGACCTTGCATGAAGAGCACCTAGGTGGGAGCCATTGATATTCTATCGATATATTAGCTAAAGAGCCATCTGATTTTTCCATCTCCACCCGGGATGTCAGCTCCTCCCCTGCCTTGATTTCAACAAGGATGCGAGCCTGATTAGCTCTTTGCCTTGCAGCGGTAAGTGTATTAGCTTTTATGGGAGTACCTATTGCACTAGCTATGTAGCTAACTCCTTTAGCACTTAGAAGTTCACATGGAATCTGGCTGATGGTCGTCCATACCGGTATATGCGTGGGTTGAGGTTTGTCCAAAGACATACTCCTCCATCTTTGTAGGATGAGAAATCATTGAGAAAAGTACCTGGTTTTCTCATGAATGGAGGGAAGGCTCTAGTTGTCCAAAAACTGGAAGTAAAAGAATCCATCTTTGTTTGCTAACACATTGATGAGTCCATGGTCCTTCCGAAGCCTAAAAGCCGTCACCTTAACTAGGGAGTATGGCATTTTGTGCCCAAGGAAGCCGACAAGGGTGGAGCTCCAATAAGCTGCTCCTTCATCCTCCACCGTGCTTGGAATTCGTACCCTGGGAATGCCTCCCTTCTTTACCGGAGGAATAAACCTAAGGTTAAACTCCGGGACATCCTCCTGGGGTTGGCACACGTTAGCATAGGTTTTGGCTGAGTGAGGTTTGGGAGAAGGCTGTTTTCGTTGGTGGTTTTCAACCTCAATTGTGTCCTGGAAGTGGTTTGCTTCCTCCAAGGTAGAATTACCAAATATGGTATGGCTGTTAGACGTGGGGACAGGGTAGAAATGATCAGACATTGTGGGCCCGATGTTGACTTGATCTACTCCTCCAGCTGGCTTGTCCTTGTGGGCAGAGGCACAAGGCTCCTAGTTACCATTTTTGTGTAATTGGTTTTGGGTGGTCACAGCAGGTGAAAAGGTGACTTTTGCTTTTTTCCTTTATTGTATCAGCAAGCAAGACCACCTCTGGAGCTGTGTTCGCATGGTTTGAGTCCTGGTTTGGGTAGAAGGATGGAGGGAGAAAGTCTCCTAAATTGCTCCGGTGACTCGGGAGGGAAGGGGAGGAACTGGTGGCCGAATCTGACCGTGAAAGCACTCCTCCCTTCATCCGGTCCGGTAGGCAAGCTAATGGAAAGTCTGGGTAGGGGTAAAAATGAGGTTTGTGTGTGTATTTGACCTAAAAGAAGTGGTCTTTTAGTGGGGGAGTTGTGGGGTGGTTTCTAGAGAGAGGAGAGAGCATTTTCTCTCTCTTAACCTCCACAAGCAAATTGTTTTGGAGATTACTTGATTGGAATTGGATTTCTTTGTTTGTAGAGTAAATTCTTGTTAATAATAAGATTATCTTTTTACAGGTTAATCCAGCAAATGAGCGCATGCTGGGTGGTGGTGGTGCAGATGGAGGTAAGCATTTTCAACTTTATCTTGGTGATAAATTACTCATTCGATGAACCTTTTAAAACTAGTGTGTTTTCTGATAGCTATACACAGAGCTGCTGGGCCTGAACTATTGGAAGCTTGTTATAAGGTTCCAGAAGTCCGTCCACGAATTCGCTGCCCAACAGGAGAAGCCAGAATCACTCCGTGAGTGTCTTCAACTAATTTCTGATCTACAAGTTACAATTGGGTTGATGTTCAGAGCCTCTACTAGGTTTTTTCTGACTATCAATACAAAACTTGGTATTCCATATTTGTGCTTTGATACTTTATCTAAACCCTTTCAATCATTTTGCAGTGGTTTTAAGTTGCCTGCATCTCATGTGATACACACGGTTGGCCCAATCTATGACAGTGATAGCAATCCCCAAGCATCCCTGGCAAATGCCTACAGGTAAGCACAAATACTAGTTGTCAGTTGTTTATATCGCCATGCTTTTCTAACGGATTGTTTTACTTGTGTATGCAGAAACAGTTTGTCTGTGGCCAAGCAAAACAGCATTCAGTACATTGCATTCCCTGCTATATCTTGTGGTGTCTTTAGGTAAGCTGGATGACAAAAGTTTTATGGTGTCTAAAGTTTATGTGGTTGAAGTTGAAAAAGTTTCAGACTTGCAGTTGATGCTTGAAATGATGTGTTGATTTTGTTGAAATTTCTCGGTCTCTTGTATAAAGGCAAAATTTAGTAGACACAATTATACTTGGTTCAATTATTTGGGTTGCATGTGTTACCACTGATTTCAAAACCAGTGTGGAATAGACCAAAAAGGACATGGAGAGAAGCAATAAAAATAATGCAACATATTTAGTATTAATGAAAATATGGTCCATGATACAATGCGATAATGAAATAAGATCCATACAGCTGACTCCACCTAATGGGAATAGAGCTTTGAGTGTTGTTTTATGTGTTATCACTAATTTCTGGATTTTTGGCCATTTAACTCAAACTATTAGAATACATTTGTGTTCGATATATATATTATTTTTATTTTTATTTTTTATTTTTTATATACATCAGCTGTTCTTTCTGTGCATCTGACTAGCAGCTAACAAGTGGCTGTAATCTCAGATATCCTTTTGATGAAGCGGCCACAGTAGCCATTTCTACTATCAAAGAATGTTCAGATGGCTTAAAAGAGGTAAATCTTCCAGCCCTTTCCAATTTTCTTTATTTTCATTTAATATTGGTGTGTGCTTGAGAAAGGAATTGCGGGCATTTTGGGAAGCATGACCCATTGTATGATCAGTTAGTACAAAATATTTTGTATATAGTTCAAGCAGTTTTAGGTTGCCAGCTAAGTGCGCTTTCTTTTCTGTGTAGATCTCAGCTCCTTCAAATTGCTAAAACACCCTACAGGGTCACAACTACCCTATTGAATTGGGATTTCTGTATGATACATATCTTAGATTTAGCAACAGACCAATTATTGCCTACCCCACATGCATTGCACGGTGCATAATTTGCTACAAAATCTGATAAAGCTAATGCATGGAGCTAAACAAAAAGCAAAAATTCTACTGCAGGTGCATTTTGTTCTGTTCTCCGATGAGATCTATGATGTCTGGTCAAGCAAGGCAAAGGAGCTGCTTCAGAAGTGATGTTATCTTGCAGCTAGAGACTATATTCTTCAATTCATGATGAGAATGATGCCTCTGGCAGGTGAAAGTCAAAAAATATGCACGCTGACGTGCAAGTAATATGGTGTGGCTAAAATTTCTACCACTGGATAATAAGTGCTTATTTAGTAGGATACCGCTTTACTGGAAGAGCAACTCTTGTGCACAGTAGCTTGTATTTTTCAGGATTCCTGCAGTTCTTCCTGAAACTTTTGATCTTATGAGTTATCTCGTTCAATTTAGCTTCATATTTGAAGAAATGTCAGGAACTCTTGGAATGCTTTTTGCATTAGTCTGTGTGCTGAATTGGAAGCTATACAAGTGAAAGCGATGCAAGAACCGAGGGATCACAGGGGGAGAGGGGGGAAAAAAAAAGTTAAAAACTTCAAGCTGCGTATATTAGCCAAACCATATGAAATGGCATCAGCTGAAGTCTTTGTAACTTGTCATCTTTGTCAATTGAGGTACAAATTAAATTTGACTTTAGAGATTAGAGTTTAATGGAAACTATTTTTGGAAACATAAGATGCAGAGCAAACCCTACTGAATGTTAACGGTTGTGCTGAATCTTATGGGGCTTCTCATTGTGTAATATTTTCATGCTTTCATTTGGTAGTTCACTCCTCTTGCAACTTTTGCAAAAACCTACCTCTTAACAGTACAGACGGGATTCCAATGGCGCCTAACCAATGACAGGTAAATGGAGTGGCATCATAACAGCGAATTGCCAGACGGAAAGGTGCGTTAGCAGAGCTATTGCTTGTAGGGTACTTTGGTTTGATGTTATGAGCATGATGTGCTTTAGGAGAGCTATTGTTTGTGGGGTACTTTGGTTTGATGCTTGAGCTATTGCTTGTGGGGTACTTTGGTTTGATGTTATGAGCATAATGCGCTTAGAGATGGAAGTCTTCTTTGCTTTCTCTACAATGGAATAAAAGACCCACCGTGCGAGTTTTCTTATCTTAAGCTGGAACAAGTAGATGGGATTCCTCATCTAAGTACGAACTGTAGTGTAATGGAATGAATCAGTTTAACCAGCTAAACACAACCCATCCCTCCACCTCAAGACTACATTTTGACCTTCTCAGCCTCTTCTACTGGTTCTTGTAAGTCAATATTATGCAACGTGACTTTTTCGCCTTATAATGATGACTCCTGGATACTGCCTAAATTTGCAACAAACGTTGCAATTTCTAGGTTGTTGCTTCGTATACTTGAAAGGAACAGAAGGAATCAACTTTTGACATACGCAAGACAAATAGTTCACGTATTGGAAAATCTTGCCACTCGTGGATACGCCAGTGCAATTTGCATTATACCTTATCGATGAAACTGTCATAAAGTGAAGATGGCTTTCAAACAATCAACCTTCATTTTCAATGAAGATGAGGTTCTTAATATCCAACCAGGATGTCCACCGTATACAGGGTCATCCCTAGTATCGTCTTCCTTGCCTTCTTCAAGAAGAGCATGCAATAGTTGCAACGGAGGAATTATCCATAGCGTTTCTTCTCCAACGGATGATCATCAAGATTTGTAACATCAAGATCATTCCAGGTGCTTTTCCTATAAGTCCTCGTACATGTTATGAAGTACTTCAGATCCAGCTAGCGCTTACAAAACTTCTGTAGAGCACTTCCATCAACATTAAGAACTCGGGATTATTTGAAGTTGGCTTAAATTACGACTTTGTTTCACGGAAAATCTTTTCCTTTAGACTTTTTCGATATCTATTATAATTAAAGTAGCTTAAGAAGAGCATATCGGAAAATGCTGATAAAAAATGAGGAAAATGTTCATTGTCTTTTGAAAATGGAAATTAATTTCCTTATTCTCCATCTACATTTTCCGTGATAGTTATCATCGTCACTAATCATAAGCAACCACTGCCTTTCAAGATCACTTGCAGTTGAAGCTACTAATAACTGCAATAATATTCGATGATTCTAAGGTTTTGATTATAATAAACGTTGAAAAGTCCAGAAAATGTTTGTTGCAAAACAAACACACTGTATTAAGCTTCTTTACAGTATACTTTTGATACATGAGCACAAAGATTGGGCATGATAAAAGCGAGCTAGTAGTGAAATGGGAAATGAAAACAGCAAGTAACAACTGACAACATCAGAGAAGTGTGCACAGAAGTATCACACAAACAAATAACTAGTTAAAATGAACAATGAGGTGTGAGATAATATTCTCTTTTCTTATTGAATAACATAAATTAACACTTGTGAAATGTCCAACTCCAGTCGAGGTGGTGAAGTCGAGATCCAAAGGATCATCAAGTTCTCTCTATCGCCAAAAACCACCCTAGTCATTCAAAAAGGGTACATAACTAAGTGGTTCGTCGATCAGTACTCTGATGCCATTGTCAGTACTATCCTCTGCTTAGTGTCTGTTTTATTGATCTTCTATCTGGTATTTCTTCATATGTGCTGAAATATATGGTAATGCAAAGATGGACTAATTGCATCTTTTAACCTAAAACTTCGTATTTATTCAATTGAGTGCTATAACTTGCTCGAAGCAAATGTATGTTGTATGATACTATCAACACCTTTTGTAGTTCCTAGCCTTTCTTCAATCTTTACCACTGACAGAAGAAAAAGCAGACAATTACTGTATTTTGATGAGTGTGATAGCAATGGTAACATTAACAGGTGCCATAAAGACGCTAGCTAAGAGCTTTTGTGTTTCCAACTATAATCGGCTAATTATAATACTTTCACGAGCGATCGATCATATTAAATGCATTACAAGGAAAAGACAATCTTAAGTGGCGCCTTTGGGGAACTTGTCTATACTACCGATAAAAATATACTTCCGACAGTTAATTTGCAGGGAAAAAACGGGTCATTTCGGTTGCATGTAAAAAATGATGCAGCTTCAACGGATTTTGCGAAATATGTAAGAAGACAGGCTACGCAGATGAGTCTATTGCTCCTTGTATGGGTTTAAAAATCCCATGTATTGAAAATTTAATGAGATTCACATAAAAAAATAGGTGCAACCGGATGCACTTACTTACTTTTCCAAGTTGCAAACAAACAACCATGGAGCTACTTAATCCTCTCGATGCTTGGTTAGATTGATAAAACAAAATGATTTCTATGCTTTTGCTGTCAAGCCAATTCAATTTTAAAAAGATTTATATGTTTTAGGTCAATTCAACTTCTGGCATCCTGATGTTTGGGATGGCTGGGGTAGATAAAGGTAATTTCTTTCAGCTGACCTTACCTTAACATTGTTCCTTATTAGATGCACTTCAGTAAACTTCATATGGATTTTCTATTTTCTTTCAGCTATACACAGAGCTGCCGGACCTAGCTCTTTGAAGCTTGTTGCGATTTCCCAGAAGTCACCCCATTTGTCCATTGTCCTACAGGCAAGCACTAATCACTTTGTAAGTCGTGTCTATTAAATTCTCCTCTTGAATGGTTAACACAATCTATGTATATATTGCCATGCGGAGGCTTTAAGTTGCCAGCTTCTCGCACGATCCACACTTCTGGCTCAGTCTATGATGCTGGTAGGTCAAGAGCACTGCTCAAAAGCGCCTGCAAGAGTGAAGTTTGCTACTTGGAAACAATGTCAAGCGTTCAGTTGAGTTGTAAACATTTTATGAGTTTGCAATTTAGATCATTTTGGGCACATGGTAACTATTTTGATAGGATTGCTTAATCAACTAGGATCCCACGAAGCTTTTATTATTCGAAAACAAAGAATTACATGGATCTGGTTTAGAGGACCAGTACCTCCAGCTTATGGCTCAAGTGTCCAACAATTTCCTTAACCTTCTATGACTAACACTCTCCCTTATATACTGAGTAACTTCTGTTAACAAACTTGGGTTTCTCAACAACCCATGTTGGACAGTTAGTAACTTCCTAACTAATCTCAACAGCTAGCAACTAACCAACCAAACAACTAATCAACTAATGTCCTTATCTGTCAACTTTCCCTTCTTCCGCCTAACATACACTTGAGTTATGTTAGGTCTATCATTACTCCCCCCCATCACTTTCACCTTGTCCTTAAGGTGAAACTTAGGAAATCGAGCAACCATATCAGCAAAAGGTTCCCAAGTGGCTTTAGACAAGGAAAGACCCTGCCATTGAATTAATACTTCCAATCCCGGACCATCAAGAAGATTGCGAATGGCAAGTAAGGCATCTGGCTGCAGTTGCATGCTGTTTGGAAGAAGCAGCTGAGCAGGAACAGTTGTGGCTACGACATTAGGACCTAAAACCTTGCAAAGCTGAGAAACATGAAAAACCATATGTATTCTAGCTGAAGGAGGTAAATGTAATTGATACGCTACAGCCCCTATACGTTTAAGAATCTCAAAAGGGCCAAAATAGCGAGGTGCCGGTTTCGCACTACTACGTTTGCTCAAAGAATGCTGACGATAAGGAGCCAAGCGGACAAAAACTTTATCGCCAACTTGAAACTCCAGCTCTCTTCGCTTCCCATCTGCTTGTAACTTCATCCGCTGTTGAGCGAGTAAGAGATGATGTCGTAGCTCAGCCAAAAAACAGTCATGTTCTTACAATAAAGTATCAACTAAATCAAAGGCTGTAGAGGGAATATGATAGTGGAGAAGCCTAGGAGGATCTCGACCATACAGCACCTTAAAAGGTGTGGTACCCAAAGTGGAATGAAAAGAAGTATTATAACAATACTTAGCCCAACTTAACCAATTAACCCAACACTGAGGTTGCTGGCTGGTAAAACATCGCAAGTATGCTTCTAAACATCTGTTCACTACCTCGGTTTGACCATCTGTTTGAGGATGATATGCAGAACTATGCTGTAGAAGGGTGCCCTGCAATCAGAACAGTTTTGTCCAAAATTTGCTGAGAAAAACTTTATCACGATCAGAAACAATTGAACGTGGATAACCATGTAATCATACGACTTCCTTAACAAAGACAGTTGCTACAGATTGAGCCATATAAGGATGTTTCAATAGAATAAAATGAGCATACTTACTAAGTCTGTCAGCAACCACAAAAATAGCAGAGAACCCTCTTGATTTAGGCAGTCCTTCAATAAAATCCATAGTAATATCCTCCCACACTTGCAAGGGCACGGGCAAAGGCTGTAAAAGACCAGCTGGCGAGAGAGACAAATATTTATTTTGTTGACATGTAAGGCACTCTGCAACAAATTTATGCACATCACGTTTCATCCCCTCCCAATACAACTCCCCAGCTAACCGCTTATAGGTTTTAAGAGCTCCTCCATGGCCTGTAACATGACTACTATGACTGTCAGCCAACAAAGACGGAATGAAAGAGGAAGTTCGAGGAATTACTAAGCGGTCCTTATACAATAGACGGTTGTGAACCACTGTAAACGAAGGATGAGCTCCTCCATCGTTCAAAATCTCAGCTTTTATCTTGGACAATTTAGGATTTGCAACAATCTCCTCCATCACTTTATCCAACTCCAATAAGCTATCAACAGTAATTGCCATCAACTCTGTATCATGCGAGACTTTGGACAAAGCATCTGCAACCCGATTCTCCCTCCCAGATTTGTATTCAATAGAAAAATCATAGCCCAACAACTTGGACAGCCATCTTTGGTAATCTGGATGAACTTCCTATTGTTCTAACAAGAATTTAAGTGGTTGTTGATCTGTCCTTATAATGAACTAATGTCCCAACAAATATGAATGCCACCTTTTGACTGCCAAGACAATGGCCAACAATTCACGTTCATATGCGGATTTATATCTTCTATCTCCAGACAAGGCCTGACTATAGTAAGCGATGGATTTACTGTTCTGCATTAACACTGCTCCAATGGCATGAGATGATGCATCGGTCTCCACAATAAATGGCTTGGAGAAATCAGGTAATGCAAGAACTGGTGCTCTAGTCATAGCCTGTTTGAGCTGTCGAAACGCCTCCTCACTCTCTTCAGTCTATGTGAAATGGTCTTTGTGAAGAAGCTAGGTCAGTGGCTACGTAATTTCCCCATAATCTTTTGCAAACTTTCGATAATATCCTGTGAGCCCCAAGAAACTTCGTAAGTCTTTGACATTCTTGGGTCTTGGCCAAGTCACTATCACTTGAATTTTTCTCATATCAGCTGCCACTCTATCTTGTGAAATAATATGACCAAGATACTCTAAGGTTGCTTGCTCGAAGACACATTTCTTTGGATTGGCATATAATTGTTGAGATAACAACACTCCCAAAACTAGTTGTAGATGATGCACATGGTCAGTAATGCTCCGACTATAAACTAAAATATCATCAAAAAACACAAGCACAAATTTTCGCTAGTAAGGTTTAAAAATATGATTCATAAGAGATTGAAACGTAGCTGGAGCATTCGTCAATCCAAAAGGCATGATAAGGAATTCGTAATGTCCCTCATGAGTCCAAAATGCAGTCTTCTTAATGTCTTCACTCCTCATTGGAATCTGATGATACCCGGACTTAAGATCTATCTTAGAAAACACCATGGCTCTTGTCAACTCATCCAGCAACTCATCTATAATCGAAATGGAAAATTTATCCACCACAGTGACTCTATTTAAGGCACAATAATCAACACAGAACCGCCACCCCCCCCCATCCCTCTTCTTAACCAATAACACGGGGCTTGCATATGGACTAACACTTGGTCTTATAATTCCCGAATCCAACATTTCCCGTACCAACTTTTCTATTTCATTCTTTTGAAATTGGGAATATTTATATGGTCGCATTGATACTGGATTCACCCCATCCTTTAACACAATTGCGTGATTCTTAACTCGTTCCGGAGGTAGGCTATGAGGCCAATTGAATACTGCCCCGAATTCCTTGAGTACCTGATGGATTTCTAGTGGAGTTTCATTGAGATCCTTTGGCTTCTCTACCCTTAGTGATCTTAACTACAGCAAGTATAGTAAATCATCGTCATCTATGGAGTACAGCAAATTCCGCATACTTACAGGTGTTTTGGACAATGCTGGCTCTCCTACAATTGTAACAGGCTGCCCTTCTACTGCAAACTCCATGGTCATCTTACGCCAATCATGTACAACCTTCCCTAATGTCTGTAACCATTTAATTCCTAAAATGATGTCACAACCGCCCAACTTCATAGGTAAATATTCTTCTTCTACTTTCACTCCCTGAACTAACAACTCCACTCCTCTGCATATCTCTTCACGTCTAATCTTCGTCCCATTGCCTATAGATACCATATACTTTGTAGTTATCTCCAGTCGACAATTCAACAATGCCAATAACTCCTAGGAAATGAAATTATGCGAAGAGCCACTATCAATTAATACAATAATAGCTCTTCCTTCCACCATTCCTCTTACCTTCATTGTCTTAGGAAAAGTAAAGCCCAACACAGACCCCGTAGCTAGTTCAATAGTTTGGAGAGTCTCTTCTATTACCTCCTCTCTAACTCCTTCCTCCGATTCCCTTTCATCATCCATTTCAACTAAGACTTGCAAATCCATTTTCTTACATCTATGCCCAGGACTAAATTTCTCATCACAACGAAAACAAATTCCCTTGGCTTTCTTGTCTTGTAACTCTCCAAAAGCCAGCCTCCTAAATCCTCCCAAGTTCTGGCTTTTATTTCCTTCCATTAATCTATTACGAGGTAACATACTAACTCTGCTTTCATTACTTACCAAATCATCCTTCGTTTTTCCCATTGATATAGTTTCCAGCTTTGAGCCAACAACGGCCATCCTTACTCCTAATCCCCCATGATTCCACTTATAAACACTCAGCCTTCTCAATTTCTCTTCCACTTGTTGTGCTAATTCCATCATTTCACCCAACCCCTTTGGTTTCAAGATCTGCACCTCCAGTCTGATGTCATCCACCAATCCATTCATGAAAGTACTTTCAAACACAGAATCTGGTAACTTAGGTAATGGTGCGGCAAGTTCAAGAAACTTACTAGTATATTCGGCTACCGTCCTAATCTACCTCACTGCTAGTAGTCTCTGACATTGTGTGCCTTCATGAGCCGATCTAAACTTTAGTATCAGCAACTTCTTGCATTCTTGCCAATTTGTTATCGATTTTCTTCCTTTTACCTAACGAAACCACGTTAACGCATCTTTTCCAAACTCATTCCCACCAATTCCATTTTCTCTGCTTCAGAAAATCTTCCTACTGAGAAGAATCGTTCAACCCTATAAATTCATCCATTCGGATCTCCTCCTACGAAAATGGGCATCACAATCCTCCTTGTTCAATAATCCCGTTGTAGTTCCCTGTTGCTCACAAACCCTAGAGTTGGGTCGTTACAATTTCCCGAATTATTTCGTAATTCATTACTCTCAAATTGCTCGTCTACTTCAATGGGATCTTTCCCTAATTCTTTCCGTCGATGGAATTCTGGTCGATTCTCTTCCGTCCTATTCATCCCTACAACTTCTCCACTGTCATTTTTTTTCCATGTTTGCAAAACCGACAACATCATACTTCTCATTTCTGATTTCAAGAGATCACACATTTCTTGATCGGATCGATCCATTTGCCGCTGAACATCCTGATGAACTTGGCTAATGACTCATTGTATCTCCTCCTTATCATTTCTACTTTCTTCTCGGAGAGATTCTAGATCCCTCTCAATTCCTTCTATCCTATTATCTGATTTCTTAGTAGCCATCTTCCTAGGATCGGTGCTTTGATACCAATGATAGGATCCCACGAAGCTTTTATTATTCGAAAACAAAGAATTACATGGATCTGGTTTAGAGGACTAGTACCTCCAGCCTATGGCTCAAGTGTCTAACAATTTCCTTAACCTTCTACGACTAACACTCTCCCTTATATACTGAGTAACTTCTGTTAACAAACTTGGGTTTCTCAACAACCCATGTTGGACTTCCTAACTAATCTCAACAGCTAGCAACTAACCAACCAAACAACTAATCAACTAATGTCCTTATCTGTCAACTTTCCATTCTTCCGCCTAACATACACTTGAGTTATGTTAGGTCTATCATATTCATGGAAAATGAATTGAATTGCAAGCTTTAGAAAATGGTTTAATGCTCAATTGTGGATTAGCCAAAAGGGCTAGGCTAAAACTGTAGTTATCTTATTTCTTCTAAATATAGATGTATGCATTGCTAATATATACAGGGAATGCCAACTTATCTTAAAGTTAAAACTTCTAAAATAAGGTGTGGTTTTAATTATTGTATGTACATTTCATATTTGTGGACTCCAGCTTTGATTAGTGTATTAGAAAGGATAAAATGGGGATAAATTCACACTAAAGGTTTTTAACTGTTGGATATTGTTTGGTTCCTGGGACAGCATAACATGATGAAGCCAGGATATCACAACGCAGAGCAAAAGCAGCACAACCCTTTTGTACCGTTCTCAATGTAAGGCATTTTTAAAAGATAAGAAGGGTTGTTTTAGGATTATTTTGTTTCATCCATTGACAAGATTTTTATACCTTATACTAGATGGTATAAAACTTTTACATTTCATTTTGTCTTTTAAGGGGGCTTATTGTTCAGTATTACTTTCAGCTTGCAAACTAATCATGATATTAGATATTTTGCCTGGTCTAAATTCTTAAAAATTGCAAACCATATGCTAATTGTATATTAACAGTATGTACAAGTGTAATACAAAATAACAATTATATATCCCTTGACTCCCTTTTTGTATTGTATTACACTATTGCTTATGTTTTGTAAGCATCTTACTGGTTTATTCTGTATTTGACCACCGGATATCCATTAGATGAAGCAGCTAAAATAGCTATCTCATAAATAATTTTTTTTTCACATGGCTTAAAAGAGGTAAATCTGTGTTTTCACTTTCTACCTCCAGCATGCTATTTGCAAGGCAGCTATATCATACAACTTAACAACTGAAAAGCATAGTATTGGTGAGACATTGTTGGTGTTAATGAGCATGTAGTAAGCTCATGGTGATGAATTGGCAGGTGCACTTAGTGCTTTTCTTAGATGAGGTTTTCAATGTCTGGTGCAGTAAAGCTGGTGAACTGCTTCAGAAAGGGTGATCTCACGACCATCCGACTTTTGCTTCTACAGCATGCAGATAATTGATGATCCATTGAGTGTGCAATGGGATAAACTTGTTAGAATGATACACAACTTCTTTCCCCTTTTTTACTTTTTTATTTTCTTATAATTAATCAATGAAACTTTCCTACCACTAAATCCCCGCATGGTCGAATGGTTTCAAGGATGTGTATTAGGCATCAAAGATAACGTGCAGGGTGCGTGTGTGTGCGTGTGCGTATGTGTGGAGAATTTACCCAGCAAGCAATTTCATTCTTTCAAACTATAGAGTACAAGTAACAGAGCACTTACGGAACATTCTCAAGAGAAAGTAAACCATCTTAACACCCATGTAATGTATTAGAAAATAAATAGTGATGGAAGAACCAATACAAGTGAAATCGATCAATAGTAGAGAATAAAAAATAAAAGCTCATAATCCGAATATGGTATGCTTATTGCAGCAAAGTTTGACTCCAAAGAAACATCAGGAGGCTTTGAGCTGAAGAAAGCCCTGGCATCTTCAACCTCTCACTGTAACTCGCTCCTCGCTCAACCATAAATGGTTTGCTGGAATTTTCATTGGGATTTCACACAATATCATCGACAGCCATCTCCTCAAGCGTTAGTATTACTGATTCGTGCATCCCAGAAATCTAATATTGCAAAACACATGGTCTAAAGATCATGTGATCTATGCAAGAATAATCCCACCTGAAGATTTATGCCTCAGTCTCCTGCTCATCTTCTACCACTAGAATTTTGTTATTGTTTCCCCAGACTCACAAGCTAACCTTACCTTCGTGTCACGAATCACATTGCACACATAAGTTTTAGACAAACCACGCTCCAACAAACATGCCGATCTATAAACTTTCTATTATAAATCCACCTTTAGCATTGATAGTCACGGATCACATCATGCATCTTAATATAACTTTTAGATGAACCATGCTCCAACAGACATACCAAACTTTAAACTTATCATTGTAAATTCACCTATAGGATATGCTTGTATACATTTGCAAGCGTATCACGAACCACATCATGCATCTTAGCATAATTTTTAGTTAGGACACGCTCCAACAAACATGCTAAACATTAAACATTTTATTACAAATTCACCTTTAGCATGTATTTGCATACATTGGCATCATCCATACCTTTTTTATTTTTAAATCTCTCCAGAAGTACGTGATTACCACATTCAGTTGCTCCAATGCATTCTCTATCAACAATATAAATTTCTTCTTATTCAAAGCTCTACATACTTCAGTTATTCTTTGATCTTCAAGTGATTCTTTCTATCTTTTTTATTGAATATAGAATCACTTGTTTCGACAGAACAATCCACATTGCCGCAGTAAAGCTATTAGCTTAGACGATTGAACTCCTTATCGATTCTTTTTAGGAGAGCTGATTTGTCAACACCACCCATTCCAAACAAACCAATTGTTCATACATCCTCTGCCTCAACGTACCTCCACACTTCGAAGAACATGGAGTCTAGGCAGATGGGCTTCTCCTTAGGTGTCTTGTGTACTTAAGGGGGCAATGAATTAACAACCATATCAAAACAGTAACTATAATGCTCCGAAACCTGGATATGTTACGGCTCACCACATGCTCTCATTTCTCGAAGACACGCAAAGGCTCATTTATTATTATTTTTTAAATACTCTTGATGATAGTTTTAAATTATTTGTTGTATAACAAAGATTAATGAAATTTTTCATCCTTAACAATAAATCATCAATAATCTTCTCAATTTAAACAGCGGAAGTGATTAACATTCACTTACAATAGAAATTCCCAAAATGATTAAATAAAAATTTAACATGTCTTTCCTTAGTCTATTTACTAGTCATCGTAATAGACATATTCTATATTTTCTTCATTGTTATAATCTTGAGCTAATTTTCCCAGACTTTCAACATATCTTACGATCTCTCTAGTAGCATCTATAATAAAAAAAAAATTCCCACGAGGGGTGAGCTAAAGCCCTATACAATGCATACCTATACGCACACGCATGCTATACTAGAAACAATAACACATGCAAAATGCATCATAATATTCATTCACAATTTTATTTATCTTTTACAATCTTCAGTTAATGCTCAATCATAACATAAACATCTTTGCACATAACATTCTTAAACATTAAACATTAATTTACAGCCCATCCACAAACAATATATATATATATATGACTATACATATGTATTTATATATGACAAAGGTAATCCTCTTTGTCCATGAGTCTTTTACCAGATATAATAATAATATATATATGACAGAGGGTACTCCCTATTGTCCATGAGTCAATGAGTCATCGCACATCAACCTTCTACACCCATACATAATATATATATATATATATATATATGACAATGGGTACTCCCCATTGTCCATAAGTTCATGAGTCCATACACAATAACTTTCACAATACACGTTACAACTTTTCATATCACAATATTTCACAACACAACCTTCCATATAAGACCCAAATCATTTTGGTACATGACTCCACAAGGGACAACGTTACATACTGATCATCGAGGTGCCACCCCAAGAACACCGACGCACACTCAGTTTCTTAGACCTAGCAATTTAGAATCACATGGACACTTAACTTAGTTCATTTACAATATCATTAAACCTACACATAAAAGTCTAACTTATCAAGCACAAGCAACAAACATGTTATACACGTACTTGACTTTGCAAAACTTGGTTTGTTTTATATTTTTCTAGCTACACAATCCTTCCAAACCTATATATGATTCAAATGGTTTGCTTTAGAATTATATTCCTATAAATATCAAAATAATGCTAAATGCATTGCAACTCGACATGGTCATGTTAGGAGTTGTGTAGTTGAGTGTGAGGTAATACATGACCGTGCTAAAGGTTATATACAATTTTTTTTTTCAACATGGTCATGTTGAGAGGGCATGTTGTTTTTCCTTTTTTTTTTTTTTTTTTTCTAACATAGTCTTAAAGTGGTCATATATCTCTATCTAATCACTAAATTGTTTTTTTTTTCAACATGGCCTTCAACATGGTCATGTTGAGAGGTCATGTATCTCTCTGTTCACTATTCATCAACACTACCTCAACATGGTCGTGTTGAATTTTTTTTTCCACATGGTTGTGTTGAGAGGTCGTGTATCTCTCTATTCACCTTTCATTTTCAACACAGTATTCAACACAATCATGTTGGGAGGCTATGTATCTTTTGGTTCACTTTTAGTTTTCAACACAATCGTGTTGGAGGGTTGTGTATCTCACTGTACACTTCGTAAATTGATCCCTCAGCTCAATTTCTATTCAATTTAACCTAATTGATCATCTAACATAAAATTTATAATGTAATATACTAGTAGATATATTTACTTTACCCAATTTGTGACCACGATGAGTGAATCACTTGTTGCGTCCCTTGTATATCACGGATTGATCTAGATTTGTAAACCTCAATACATTAATTTCCTATGCTACCATGTACATACTTAAATCATGATTCACAACCATTGATTTATCTACTTACCTTAATCCAATAAGTTATTGGTGGGAAAAGGTCGTCTCCTTCTCTATGGATTCACATAAGAAGGCTTTAGGGTTCTATGAGAGGCAAATGGAGGAAATAGTGTCAACTCTAGGTAAAAGGAGCTTATATACATAAGTCATGAAATGACCATCTTGTCCCCATTCATAATTCTTATTTCTTATATCATTCTTGGCAGATTTTTATTATTATTAATTTCACCCACAAATATATAAAACAATACTCGAGTATTTACATTCTTCCCCCCCCCCCCCCCCCCACCTATAAGAATTTTCATCCTCGAAAATTACCTAGATCACTCAAGAGTTTTGGGTATCTTCTTATCTCTTCTTTTAGTTCCCAGGTTGTTTCTCTTTCGGTTTGATTGCTTCATTACACCTTGACATACTTGATAACCCGTCTTCTCAAAGTTTGCTCTTTAGTATCCACAATTCTAATGGGTCTTTCCATGGTTATGAGATTTGGCTGCACTTGTAGAGGTTTCAATGCAATGATTTGATCTGGGTTTGTCACATATCTCCTTAGCATGGAAATGTGAAATACATTGTGTACTATAGCTAAAGTTGGTGGCAATGCCAATCTGTATGCCACTGGTCCAATTTTCTCTAAGACTTTAAAGGGTCCCACATATTTTGGCTTCAATTAAACTCCTAGTCCAAATCTTATCACTTCCTTCGTAGGTAAAATCTTTAATGACACATGATCTCCCACCTAAAACTCCAATGGGTGTCTTCTCTTGTCTGCATATGACTTTTGGTGGCTTTAGGCTGACTGCATTCTTTGCTTAATTAACTTCACTTTGTTTATTGCATCTTGTACTAGATTAGGTCCTAATATTTGTTTCTCACGCACCTCATCTTGATGTAATGGTGATCGACACTTTCTTCCATGCAACGCCTCATATGGTGCCATTTAGATGGTATCTTGATAACTGTTGTTGTAGGCGAATTCCACTAAGGGCAAATGCTCATCCCAATTTCCACCAAGGTCTAATGCACATGCCCTCAACATATCCTTCAATATTTGAATTGTTTGTTTTGACTGACCATCCGTTTGTAGGTGAAAAGCTATACTAAATTGTAGTTTTATCCCCAAAGCTCTGTGCGGACTATTCCAAAACCTCCCCATAAATCTTGTTTCTCTGTCTGACATTATGGAGACTGATATCCCATGTAACCTTACAATTTCTTTGTTGTAAATTTGTCCTAGCTTCTCTAGTTTATACCCAGTACCTATTGGTATGAAGTGCGTCAATTTTGTAAGCTGATTAACAATTACCTAAATTATGTCCAATTTAGTCACCGATCGAGATAGTGCTATGATAAAGCCCATGGTCTCATGTTCCCATTTCCACTCTGATATAGGTAAAGGTTGTAACTTGCTAATGTTCTATCTTAATTTGTTGGCAGGTCATATACTTAGATACATAATCAACCACTTCTCTCTTCATATTCCTCCACAAATGATGATTCTTCAAGTCTTTATACATCTTGTTACTTCCAAGGTGTATAGAGTATCCAGAATAGTGTGCCTTTTTCAATATCTCTTTCTTTAGTTCATTTATACTTGGCATACATAGCCTGTAACCATACCTCAACACCCTCTCTACATCTTCAATAAATTCTACAACTCCTACCTCTTCCATTCTTTTCTTTATTTTTTGTATTCCCTTATCTCTAGCTTGTGTAGAATTTATTCTATCGATTAACACTAGCTGTATTTGTAAGTTGGCGAGTCTAGCTCCAATTTCATGAGTCGCAATCTCTAAGTCTAATTTGTACATATCTTCTAATATTTTCTTTTGAGTTGTGATCATCGTTGCTAGATTACCATGCTTCTAATTTCTGTTACAGTCTTTGGCTTGGGCCATTCATTTATAGCTCTTATCTTCTCAAGATCTACAGATAATCTATCATCACTAATCATATGTCCCAAAAAGGTGACTTGTTTTAGCTAAAACTTATATTTCTTTAACTTGGTGTATAACTTTTCTATTTGCAATATACTCAATACTACTATTAGTGTTGTTTGTGATCAGATTTTTGGAGTATATTAAAATGTCATATATGAATACAATGATAAACTTATCCAAGTATTCCTTGAATATGCAGTTCATTAAATCCATGAACGCCACTGATGCATTTGTGAGTCTAAAAGGTATTACTTAGAACTCATAATGCCCGTATCTAGTTCTAAAAGCGGTCTTCTGATTGTCTTCCTCTTTAATCCTCCATTGATGGTACTCGGATCTCAAGTCTATCTTTTAAAAGACTTGAGCTCCTTGTAACTGATCAAACAAGTCGTTAGTCCTTAGGAGAGGGTATTTATTTTTAATTGTAACCCTATTTAACTCCTAGTAGTCTATACATAACTGCATACTATTGTCTTTCTTCTTTACAAATAGTACTAGTGCACCTTGAGGTGAGACACTTGGTCTAATAAATTTCTTGTTCAATAGCTTTTATATCTAGTCTTTCAATTCCTTCAATTCTATAGCTGCCATGTCACGCCCCGAAAGGGGGCTTAGAAGTCTCCACTAAAATCATCATGGCACGTGTGCACCCGTTACATGATGATCATCTTATGAGTTAGAGATCGTAAGACTCTAAATAAATAATTGCATTTACAACTAATCATAGTACATATAATTGGATAATAAAATACAATTATGCATCCCGTATCCCATGGTCAACCATGATCATAGATAATCGATATCCCCTACCAATTAGTAAAATAGGATAAACCCTAGGTTTCTCAATTTCAAATTCTATTTACATGGGGGTCCTAACATTTCATTTAAGTAAATCTATCCTTTACAATTCTTACTTTGTTGTTCTGGTCTTCCAAAACTATCAACACTTCACATCTTATCCTATCTCAAGCTTTCGTAATTGCTACCTGCAAAAGAATCTATGAGGGGGTAAGCACACTATGGCTCAGTGAATAGGATGATAACACTTTTAATGCTACATACACACAAGCAAATTCAAATCAAGTTATCAAACATATGCTATACATAAGCAACCATATAAATACAGTATCTCATGTGGTCTTCCAATAATCGACGTGAGGTCTAGGGTTTATGCCTCCCTTGACCTTAGGTTGGGGATTCTAAAGCCACCATCAGTGCCCAGGTCATTACCTGGTTTATTTATCTTATCACTTTGTTAATTATGATATCTTTTTAATCCAACAGTGAACGCTTCCGTGCCTCTCTGCACCAGATGGAGAAAAACCCTTAAGAATAGGCCAGACTTGGAACCATCAAGGTGCGACAATCCCCTCATCACTTAGTTCGCACAAAGCAGAACAACGATCCTCTTGATCACTTCTGATGCATCCTGTAGCAGTGATGGCCTCCAATCTCATGCAATGTCTCTTGGAAATGCATGTCCAGTTTTAATCAGGTCTACTTCTTTAATTAATTTATTTAAGGTAATCAAACAACATATACAATAACAGTCAATTCTCATTCAAACAATGAAGTAACTATAAAGCATTTCATCTCACACTTACCACAATAAGCAAAGATTATGCCTTTCTTATCACACAAAATAGACATTGAACCCATACCGCGCAGATGTAGACTTACCTAGCCTTACAATAGGTTAAATTAACTTGACACCTCTCTATGCCATTTCTCTTAAATGTCAAACCAATCACTTGGGGTTGATTTATAACCATCATATCTAACACCTTTGTGTCATTTGTCTTAAATGTTAAACCAACCACTCGGGGTTGATTTGCAATCATCATCTCTGACACCTTTGAGTCATCGCACTTCTCAAGTGCTCTATTATTCACACTTTCGAGAGCCAACAAGGTCATCTCATATTTTATTTTTGATGTCCTCAAGACATTTGTATATAATATATATATATATATATATATATATATATATATATATATATATATATATATATACACATATAGGTATGCACGCGACATATCTTTAATTAAAGACGATTTACTAGACACCTTCCCTTACATAATTAAGAGGGCAAGAAAACAGGATTGTTAAGTTGTAAAAACTAAGGTTGCACTCATGATTTGTATGGTTGTTTTCATGAGTGTATTATATAGATATAATAGAAAAATAAGCTTGCCTAGTATATATACACATTCAGGAACAAACTCTGACATGTATACATAATGACATCTATAGACCCTATTCCAACTAAGCACACCTACTCAGTAGCTCTAGAAGGAAAAGCTAGGTTTCTATGCTCTGGTTTGATTTAGAAGAAAACAATTTTAAATCATGGGTTAGGCTTGTGGTTATAGCATTAGCAATATGGCGCTAGGTACTATCATTAAGGTAACAACATCTAAACCCTCATACCATACCATCTACTATATTCTTTATGACTTTTTTCCTAACTCATCAATCCCCACCATGACTCAACTCAGCAATAATCACATTAAATTGCAAACACAACAAACAAAAATTTCACATGCATAGCAATCAACATACAACATAACATGGTAGCACATCATTCAGTTTCTCACTCACCTATTTAGAGTTGTCATAGTCCTAGCCGGAGTTGAGTGAATGAGTAACCCCTTTGCTTTCCTCTTGAAATCAGTGTCCTTCTGCAATGCTTCCTTAACCTAATCATAGAAAGTCGCATCTCCACTGGATTTTGGTAGTTTCCTAGCACCTAATATGTGTACTCTGCTCATCTTATGTTAGATGGCAAGGTATGAAGTCTCCTCCTTAAGGAACTTTAGATGAACAAGATTCAAATGTTGAACACCTCTTCAATGTGATTCTGATACAAGGTTCCAAAAGGAATGAACTTCCTATGAATCATTGCTTCCAATACCCCAAGTTGCCGTGATCAATTGTCTACTTTCTTTGTGTAGAAGTTGAGCAATGGAATGTCTTCGATCTGCCAAATTTGGAATTCCTTCTTCCACGTATGCAAGATACCCTTAGAAAGGACAACTAAAGGTCTTGCATTAGGGTATTTGGCCAAGAATAATCTTCCTCATCATCCTTTAAACATTCCATTTCGTTCCAAATATCCCCCAAGCCTTCATCTTGGATGTTGCTTGAATAATTCCTTTTACCATCTACACCATCCTAAACACCTCTCCTTTCTACGAAGCATCTTTGAACCTTTGGTTTATCCATTTGTCTCTAATATTTTCTAGCGAACTACTTATAGGACAACCCGTAGGATTTAGTAGTCTTCAAAGGTTTTGTATCGCGTTCTTTCTTCTTTCCTTTGTTGATATTTCCACCTATAGGGTTTCCCATCCTTTCTACTGATTTTCATCCTCACTCAAGCTTCCATTACCATCCATACACCAATCATTCCCACACACCACGTACACATACCGACATACTCCTATCCATACACATACACACTTCGCACGCACCTACGCATACATACACACGATTATACCACATACCTAATTACACACACACATAATTGAACTTTGTTATCTTCCTTTCTCCTCAAGTCTACATATACACACACACCACTAGTGCATACATACATACATACATACATACTCTATTCGCGTCTCTCACCATCGACACACATATATGCACATACACCTCATATCACCAATACACACGCACCCGCATACTTCGCACACACTACATTTACCTTCCATAACCACACATACATGTTCACACCCCACAAATCATCTTATACTCATACATACATATCCTAGATATACCATCCTCAACTTCCATATACATATACACATACCTACACACTACACGTCTTTCATACATATACACACGTATCACATACTCCGCACACCATCCATATACACACAAGTACTATATACCCCACACCTTCCATGCACCTATGCACATACTCCACACATCCCACACCTTCCATACATATATACACATACTTTTACATGCCGCATGATGATTCATACGCACACACCTCACACCATCTATATGCATACACCCCTTCGCACACACCACATATCATCCTACACATATACACACACATGCTGCACACACCATACACACATCCCGCATACCCTACATACCATCACCTAAACTTACACGCATCCCTACACACACCATGCGTTATCACCCACACATACACACATTTCCATATACATCATACCTACCTTCTGTATCCACAAACACATATCTACACCACACACCATTTCAATATGCATACACACATACTCACACACTAAATACTCGCCTCCTCCTTTCCTACACATACACACACATTCTTGCACACACCACCCATCGTCACATACACCCATCTTCACATACATTACACACCTTCATTCAGATGCACACACATACTCCTACATCTCGCACACCACCACACACACACACACACACCCTTACACACCACATACCTTCACTCACACATACAAGCATCCTTACACTCCGCACACCTTCACCCATATATACACATACCCTTACATACACACACCACCCACTGTCACATACACCCATCTTCACATACACCATGTACCTTCATTCATGCATACACACATACACACATCCTCCTACATCTCGCACATCGCCACACACACACACAGTTGCAACAGGGCAGCTCCTCCACCTCATGTACATATAAACACATCGCTACACCTTGTAACCCTCCCTTCTCTGTTGGCCTGTCAACTTACACCGGGGACCAGATCACCATGGAGGCTTGGATGTTGTCGTCGTCGTTGCGGTCATCATTACTGCTGCTATTTTTGTGGATGTTGCCGCTGTTGCTGTTGCTATTGCTCTTATGGATGTTGCTGCTATTGGGATCGTAGTCACTACTGCTGCTATGGTCGGGGTCGCCGTTGCCGCTATTGTTGTCTTCCTCCCTCACACACACACGCACCTACATGGTCACCACAGGGTAGCTCCTCTACCTTAGGCACATGCACACATACTCCCCTTCTTTTGCTTTTGCTGTTGTCGTTGTTGTGTGGCTATCGTTGCGATCCATGCTATTGCTACCATGGAGTTGAGCCATCCGTGCTCGACGAGATTAGCCACACCTATGGCTATCCTCCGAGCCTAGCACAACACTACACGAGTGGTGGGACTTTTGATTGAGGCCACCTATGGTTTGTCAATTAGCAACACCACCCATGGACCTGGAAAGCACAAGCCAAATCTCGAGAGAGGGCCATCACCTTGAGTGGTCGCAAACTGGAAGTCGTTAGCCAAGTGGAGTCGGAGTGGGAGTGGGAAGAAGGTGTGATGGAGAGAGTGACAAAGAAGAGATGGCACCGACGTCGAGGAGCTATGAAAATGAGGGGAAGGAAGAAGGAAGAAAGGGAAACACGAGATAGGGGAAGGGCAGGGGAGATGCGGTGCAAGAGGAGAAGAGAAGAAGAAGAAAGGAAAGAAAAAAAGAAGAAGAAGAGAGTAAGGAAGAGAGAGAGGGACCGAGACGGGCTGAGGAGCTACATTGGCGACATGATGGATGTGATGGCCTATCATGCCCCCTTGCTACTGTTGCTACCACCGTTTGGAAGGATGGGATGTTGCAGTAGATTTTGAATTTTTTTTTTTTTACAGTTGTGTATATATATATGTTTATATTATATTTTGATTATATTTTATATTATAAATGTTTCTATTTTAATATTTTACTCGCATACAAAAATATCTTTAAATTTTATAGTTTTAGCATTTTATTACGAAAACTTACGTCTAAGCTAATCTAATTATCCCGAATATAAATATTCACTCTAATTTTAATTTAAAATTCATAGATCTATAATTTAAATTAATTTTTTTATTTAACCTAATATCATTTAAAAATTATGTTTCGGAGAATTTATTTTCTAATTGTTTAAATTTTTAAAACCTATTATTATCATAAAATAAAATAATATTTATTTACTGTAATTGTTCATACAGCTTTTTGAAATTTTTAGGACTTTATATGCCATATGATAAGGTGCTTTGGATATTGGAGTTATACTAGGCACTATATTTATACTAAATTCCATCTCCCTTATTAGGGTTAAACTTTGCAGATGATTCGAAATACTTTAATAAACTTCTTCACTGCCTTCACTCTATCAATTTTCATCAAATCCTTAGCCTCAACTGCTACAGAAGCTGTCATACTTTTATCCCATAGTTTATATGTTGGCAATCTTATTAGCTTATGTCCTTTCAATTTAAAATTGAATTGTTCTCCTTATGTTGCATGGAAATATTGCTCATACAATAGTTCCTTGAACTTTTCCTATGTGATTAGTCTTAAGTTAATCCTAGAAACACTTGACCACCTTTCGAAAGCTAAGCCTCTCAATAAATAAACAACATATTTTACCTTCTTATTGTTAGGAATTCCTAAGGCCTTAATGTCTTTTCCAACTCATCAACCCACTGCTCAACATCCATAAGATCATTTATCTTAGGTCTGAATTCTTTGACCATTTTGACAAAATAGTCTAGACCCACTTCCTCAATTGGCATCTCTCTTTCTTTAATTTCCCCCATCATCTATGTTTGTCTCATACTCAACACTTACATCTCTTGTATTTGTTGTTGTCATCATGCCACCATTCTTGCTAGAGTATTAATGGCCTCTAGCATCTGTTCAACATTGATTTCATTTCCTCCTTATCCATGTTAAGGAGGCCTGGGTAGGCTCCTATTATTAGAAGCACCACCTTTAGCTCCTGAGGATAACCCTCGTATGGAGATTCTCCTAGATATTCCATTAAATATATTAACGCTTTGAGGAATAATATAAGAATATATACATTTCCTCAGAGTATAAGATATCTAAAGATGTCATTTTAAATATTATTGAAGGGGGTTCACTAATCAGTAATATTGATCCCATTTTCTAACCACTACCAATATGTATTTTCATCTTATAGATCTAATATTGAATTCATTTAAAGTCATGACTTACTTTCTATTATTTAGAACTTATACTATTGATCTTCACTTATTTCTAAAGATCATCAAGCCTGAGTAGTTTATAAATTCATCAACTTAAACTTTGAAGATCACAAAATTACATTCTTTTGATCAAAACCTAAGCTTTTGAAGATTATCAACTTATGCTTTGATAACACCTGAGCTGTAATGCCTTGAAACCCGGGTACATTACGGCCCGCTATGTGTCCTCATTTCTCGAAGACACGCAAAGGCTCATTCACTACTATTCTTTAAATACTCTTGATGATAATCTTAAATCATCTGCTGCATAACAAAGATTAATGAAATTTCTCATCTTTAATAATATGTCATCCATTATCCAATTGCAGGCTTAAATCCATTCGGATCGGATCCAATCCAAGCTCAACCCAGCCCAGCCCAATCGGCAACTCAGCCCCAACTTGCTGCTGCTGCTGTAGCCTATCCTGTACGTTGAACTTCTTCAGAGTTCAGTGGAGAGAGGGGAAGAGAGATAATGAAAAGCGAAAATAGCCAAACAGGAGAGGCGAACGCGAGCCGAGAGGCGAGATCCATAGTTCCACATCCACTTCCACACTGAGCTGAGTTGATACTTGATACTATCAGAACAAAGAACACCGAGCAGCGAGCCAACAATCCTTCTCCTTCGTAGACGAGTGAGCGCCGCCAAGCAGCGATCGTTATTGCAGCAGGCCACTAAGTTGAGATCCATCTTCATAGACGCGAGTTTTGTGTTAGGTATGACTTGTATGATTATACTTGTACTTGTACAGTTGTAATGTAGTGTATCATGTGAATTTTTATGCTTGTGAGTTGTGATTGTGAATGGGTTGATGGCTTTCAAGGCCGTGCCTTCAACCGTGTACTCAACCGTGTGTGCTTCTATGGATTTTCAAGCTCGACACACAGCCGTGCCTTCAACCGTATACGCAATCGTGTGTGCTTTCGTTCTGTAGATTTTCCAAGCTCAACACACGGCCGTGTGTTCAATCATGTGTACTTCTGTATATTTTCCAAGCTCAACATACAGCTGTGCCTTCAACCGTGCGTTCAACCGTGTGTGTTTATGTGGATTTTCCAAGCTCAAAACACGGCCGTGCCTTCAACCGTGTGTTCAACCATGTGTGCTTCTGTGGGCATGTTTCCTTGACATATGACCGTGCAATTTAATTACCCGGCCGTGCTCTTCCCCTGTTCCTTCCAAAAAGCATTTTTCTTCGTGTTTTCTTATCTAAGCCTAAACTTTTAATAAACAATTGTGGGCTTAATTGTTAAAAGCCCTCTAGCGTCCAGGGGGTGCTGCCCCCTTGAAACCCCTGCCCGCTCAGCGTGGAGCGGGACCCACGTGCTTTCCTATCGTAGGGAAATATGAGTCATGCCCTAACATGTTCATCTATTATCACTCCTCTCTTGTCAGTGTGTTACGTTGCATTAAAGTCTTTGTGTTTGTGTTCGTCGATTGTTAGTCTTCTTGTTCCTATTTGTGATCATGTTCGTATTAAAGCACTCGTGTTTGATTGCTGCAACTTTCCTTATTTTAACTAATATTTTTGTAATAGTAAATAAAATAAATGGTAGATAACTTTAATTTTATAAGATTTTTTAGATTTTTAATTTTATAGGAAATGTATAAATGTATTTATATTTCTATCTTTTCAATATATCATTCTCATAGTTAAGTAAATGTGAGATATTGTTAAGTAAATATATTTTGAATTAATAATCACGAATAGAGCCGGTAATGCGGGCCGTCTGGACCAGCCCGCCCCGACCCGCACCGGCCCGCGGGTCGTCGCGGGCTGGCCCGCAAGGCTGGCGGGTTAGAAAAGTCGACCCCTCCCCGCCCCGTGGGCCAAGCAGGTTGGCCCGCGATGACCCGCAAAATTTTTTTTTTCCTTGCGGCCGGCGGTGGTGGCGCGACGTCGGTCTTGCTGTGGAGTACAGGGGGTGCACAGACGGACGATGGGCTGCGGACGAGGTGCGACGGACGACGGTGCGTGCGGGCTGCGGACGAGGTGCAACGGACGACGGTGTTTTGACTTCTGCGATTGCGATTTGCGAAGGACAACTGTTATGGACTGTGGTGTGTGTGTGTTTGACTTCTGGTTTCTGCCATTCTGCTCTGCGCACTGTGGCCATTTCAATTTCAATCGTTTCAGCTGCTGCAGCACCAGTCGGCGACGTCATTTTAACTGGTCATCTCAGTCGATGGCGGCGATGTAGGGCATGGCAGCTCGTCATGTCGTCTTCGTCAAGTCGTCATGTCCAGCAGGCAGCACGTGTCGTGTCGTCCTTCCAGCCCACTGTGCTGTGCAAGTGCAGATCTGCAGAAGTTTTCCGACGGGTTGGCCCGCCGCCCGCGGGGATTGCCTGCCCTGCACTTCTGCGGGTTAAAATTTTTTTGCCCGCCCCGCAATTCCCACCCTTAATCATGAATAGTGCAAAAATTTACCTAGTAATATATAATTTTGAAGGTTTTCTTGTTATAGTATCTTCTTTATTATGTACTTTTGGTCAGTTTTTAATATTACTCCTTTCTAATGGTATATCTTCATTATCAATTTTTATTTATTAGTAATTTCTTAAAGTCACAATTGATTTTTAAATTTTATCTATTATCTTTTAGCTTTTGTATATAAAATTAGGTGAAACTTGTTTTATATATGATTTATCATTTTAGAAATAAAATATCTATATTATACAACTTATGCTCGATTATCTATATTATGACTTTTATTGCAAATTTGCAATTTATGGCTAAAATAAATACTTAATTTCCTTATTTCTATTATTAATTATATTTTTTAATGACTATTGTAAGTAAATTTATAATATTTGAAAATTATTTTGCATAGGTTGTAGAAACTTACGTTTCTACGTTCCGATTCTACGGACCCCTTAGCGATTCTACGTAAAATCGCGATTTTGACAACCATGATGTCATCAACAATCTTCTCAATTTAAACAGCGGAAGCGATTAACATTCACTTACAATAGAAATTCCTAAAATTATTAAATAAAAATCTAACATGTCTTTCCTTAGTTCATCTACTAATCATTGTAATAGACATTTTATATTCTTTTTATTGTTCTGATCTTAAGCTGATTCCCCCAGATTTTCAACATATCCTACGTTCTCTCTAATAGCATCTTACGAAGGGTGAGCTAACACCCAGTACAATGCATATCTACACATACACACGTATGCCATGCTAGAAACAATAACACATGCAAAATGCACCATAATATTCATTCACAATTTTATTTATCTTTCACAATTTTTAATCGATACACAATCATAACATAAACATCTTCGCACATAACATTCCTAAATATTATTTTACAACCCATCCACAAACAATATATACATACACACACACACACACACACATATATATATATATACATGATAAACATAATCCTCTTTGTCTATGAGTCTTTTACCATACATAATAATAATATATATATGACAGTGGGTACTCCTCATTGTTCATGAGTCAATGAGTTATTGCACATCAACCTTCTACATCCATACATTATATATATATGACAATGGGTACTTCCCATTGTCCATAAGTTCATGAGTCCATACACAACAACTTTCACAATACACAACACAACTTTCCATATCACAATATTTCACAACACAACCTTCCATATAAGACCTAGATCATTTCGATACATGACTCCACAAGGGACAACGTCATATACCGATCATCGGAATGCCACCCCAAGAACACTGACCTATACTTGGTTTCTTGGACCCAGTAATTCACAATCACATGCACACTAAATCCGGTTCATTTACAATATCATTAAACCTACATACAAAAGTCTAACTTATCAAGCATAAGCAACAAACATGGTATACATGTACTTGACTTTGCAAAACTTGATTTGTTTTATACTTTTCTAGCTTCACAATCCTTTCAAACTTATACATGATTCAAATGGTTTAAGTTTAGAATTGCATTCCTATAAATATCAAAAGGATACTAAACGTGTTTTAACTCAACATAGTCATGTTGGGAGTTATGTAATTGAGTGCGAGGTAATACATAACTGTGCCAAAGGTCATATACAATTTTTTTTTTCAACATGATCATGTTGAGAGATCTTGTTGTTTTTCCCTTTTTTTTTTTTTTTTTTCTAACATGGTCTTAACATGGTCATGTATCTCTCTCTAATCATTAAGTCATTTTTTTTTTCAACATGGCCTTCAACATGGTTATGTATCTCTTTGTTCACTATTCATTAACACGACTTCAACATGGTGATGTTGAATGATTTTTTTTTCAACACGATCGTATTGAGAGGTCGTGTATCTCTCTGTCCACCTTTCATTTTCAACACGATCTTGTTGGGAGGCTGTGTAACTCTTGATTCACTTTTAGTTTTCAACACGATCGTGTATCTCACTGTACACCTTGTAAATCGATCTCTTAGCTTGATTTTTATTCAATTTAAGCTAATTGATTCATCTAACATAAAATTCATAATGTAATATACTAATAAATATACTTACTTGACCCGATTTATGATCATAATGAGTGAATCGCTTCTTGCGTCTTTTGTGTATTAGGGATTGATCTAAATTTGTAAACTTCAATACGTTAATTCCTTATGCTACAATGTACAACTTAAATCACGATTTACAATAATTGATTTATATATTTACCTTAATCCAATAAGTTATTGGTGGGAAAAGGTCATCTTCTTCCTTCTCTATGGATCCACACGAGAAGGTTTTAAAGTTCTGTAAGAGGTAAATAGAAGAAATAGTGTTAATCATAGGTAAAATGAGTTTATATACTTAAATCGTGAAATAAGCATTCTATCTTCATTCATAATTTTTATTTTTTATATCATTCTTGATAAATTATTATTATTATTAATTATATTTATAAATATATAAAATAATACTTAAATATTTACATTAAAGAGAGGGGTCAAACTAGCCAACCCTTAAATCAAGGCATCTGACAAAAAGACGGATGCGCCTGGAAACATCGGATTTAATTGGTAATAAATGAGTTGTTGGAGAGCGGTGTCCAACTTTCTGTCTGGGACCTATCGCTATCGTTTAAATGGAAAAAGAAAACGATATGATTGATGCTTTAGACAAATTGGAATGGGCGGTGGGCAAGTGGACAAGTCGAATTACTTTAATGATATTATGTTCAATCAATGCACCTCGCAGCCTTGATTATAGAATAAAGTAGATGGTAGGGAATTGGTGCTTTTGAATGTGGAATTTTTAATTGATTAAAAGATTAATAGTGTATTAAATAATTTAAATAAAATATTTTATTATAATTTTGTTATAATATTATTAACATAATCTGATATGATCGTTATACATAAATGGTGTTGATATGATTTGATGTGATGTTAAAGTGTTAATTTTTATTGAAAATAAAAAAGAAAAAGGATAAAATAATATATAAAATTATAAAAGTTTAAAAAATAAAAAAAGGAAAAATTCAGAATTAAAAATAAATAATATATTTTTCTGCACGTTTTTTCTTTTTCTTTTTGAATTTCTTTTAAATTTTCATTAATTTACATAATGTATGTAATTATTATATGATTTAATTTATATTTTCTGTAGTTTTTTTTTTCAAAATATTTTAGTTCCTTTCATTTAAAAAAAATCTTTACATACTATTTCTATTTTTTTAGTTATTTTATATATTGTTTTCTTTTTTCTTTTCACAAAATAGCCATATAAATACCACATCAACACCACGCCAGTGCCACATGTCAGTTAACTTCCATATCATATCAAGTTAGTAGTATTATAATGAATTTATAATGGAATCTTCTATTTAAATCAAAACCAATATGCGTAATATTAATCATTCATTTTAACCATTTGACAATTCAATCACCTATCTGGACTCATCCCAATATTGATCGTTTATCATGTAATTTTCTCTAAGGTAAATTATGGTGATATTACTCAAAACCATCCAAACATAGACACTTTTGAAAATTTCCCCTTTAATATAATATCAAGTCACAGTTAGTTGTATTGATCTTTTAGTGTCAATTAAAAAATCCTAAACTAGATGCTAAATTAGGTAAAAAAATAATTATAAGTATATATTTATACAAGAGAACAATTTGGTGTTACATTACTGGAGAATTTTTAGTGTATTGATATTTTTTAAAGAATGTAAATGTGATATATTTAAAATTCAGATGTTTACATAGTTTTAATACTTTTCACATGGTGTCATTATAATTTATTTAAAAAAAATAATATGAATTATAAATGAAGTGGATATAAATCAAATATATAATGGATGTATAATAAAGTAAATAGTGATGAAAAAAAAAGTAATGGAAAAAAAGGGGTTAAACCTAAACTTAAGAATGGGCCGGTTCGGGCCCATGAATTGACCCAGAACGACCCGATTGGTTTAGGCCCATGAAGGCTCATTCATCAATGGGTTGGAACTGTTAAGCTTGTGGGTTGAAGGTTAGGTTGCATGATGCAACCCAATGAATTGGCGGGTAGTGAATCGCCCAAACAACTTGATGGTTTGACTTGTTGATTTGAGCCCCTTGAACTGATGGGTCCAACCTGCCTATGTGGAAAAAAAAAAGAAAATAAAAGAGAAAAGTGAGAAGAAACCATATGCAAACAAAGAAAGAAAAACATAAAAAGTCAAAAATCTTTTGGAAGAAAATTTGAAAACGGGAACATTTTTTCAGGATGGAAGACAATGTCAAAGGCTATAACTTCACAACCTTTGGGAAGAAAAAGAAAGAAAAAGAGAAGACAGTTAGAGAGGAACATGAGAGGATGATGGAAGAAGACATTTGCAAGGATAAAAATAGTAGAAGTAGGCAGCGGTTTTGAACGAAAGGAGTGCATTTTTTTAAAAAATATCCATATAGGTTTATAGGATTTCAGGTGATGAGGAATAGGTTTGAGTTGTCGGTGGAGGAAAAATGTTCAAATTTGTATGCATAAATCTCACTTGGGTTGTAGGCTTATCGGTGTAGGTATAGTGTGCAATTGTTCAAATTTTCAAATTTGAATATTGCATAAAGCAAAATAAATTAAATGGGTTCTTGGATGTTCTATGAATGCATATTGCAGTTTTAAGAGCAGAATTCTTTATGCAAAATATTTACACTTACTCTTGTGCTCTCATATTCTATTTCACATGCTCTCATCTTCTATTCTCTATTCTCTCATATTCTATTTTCTATACTCCCATATCCTACACTGTCAATATCTTTCAAATAATTTTTGTTAAATTTCTTATGAACTGTTGAATATATTTTGTCCTCTCATATACCAATATCAATATTTTATACTTATCCTAATATAAAAAATGGAAAGTTTTTTCTACGGTTTAAGTTCTTCTAAGACGGATCATTCTGGAAAAGATGATAAGGAGAAATCTATGCAAGGGGCACCAAAACAATATTTTGAAGTAGATGATTACGATATTCAAGACATCACCAACGAGTGGTTGGAGAACTTGATGATGCCACCCCTAGGAATTTATTAGAGGCCTTTTGGTAGATAAAGCCAACCGTTGCCATGAGAAGGTAGTGAGGAGGAGGTGGAAGGAGAAGGGGAAGACGATGTATTAAATCATAAATTTTTATTAAACATTTTCATAAATTTACATGGGAAGATGGCAGCAGCCGTGCTTATTACAACTACTGCCATTCAAATTATGTATGAAAAAAGGGAGAGGGGTATGGTACCCTCAATAGGCACATGCACTTGAAGCACCTCACGGAGTTCGGTATAGATAAGTTGCATCAACAAATTTCATAGTCAATAGGATCAGAAGGAGGAGGCCTATTTCATTATTCCACTAATAGGCAACAAATTCTACTCACATAATATTTGGCGAAGTGTAACCTATCATGGAGTTATGCATCTTCCTAGTATTGGTTAGAGTATGAGTGGGAAGCACTAAATCCAAGCTCACCTATTTATGACGCAAAAACCATAAAAAAAAAAACCATCATGAAGTTTTATCATAACAGTAAGCATGGATTAACCGCTTTTTCTGTTTACACAAATATATGGACCAATCAATGATAGGAAGATTCATACATGAGAGTTACATGCCATTGGATAGATGATACATGGTTAGTACAAAAAAGAATAATAGCTCTAAGGGTTTTCAACGAACGCCAAATGACGCAAAATATTTTTAGTATTATAAGTACTATTTTAGGTAAATATGGTTTAAGAAACATATTTTTTCAATTGGTTTTGACAACGCGTTTGCTAACACATCATCCGTTGACAAACTTCAAACTTTATGTCAACCCATACTAGGTGGGACGTTTTTCCACATATCAACTTTTAGAAAGTACAGCTGCTTATAAAGATGCACTGTATTCTTTTACTACAATGAATGTCTTAGACATTCCACTGCACCCCAATGATTGGGATATATGTGGTAGAATGTTGAATGTTTTAAGAGCTTTTTATGAGTGTACTCTAACATTTTCTCAAGTATACCATGTTAATGTTTATTTTTTTTTGTTATGAATGTAATGAATTTACTATCGGTGCTACTTGAAGCTCAAACCAACCTTTTTTTGCAAGTAGCTGTAAATGATATGGCTGCAAAGTGCTTATAGTATTATAGACAATTCTAGCAATTTATCTTGTTGTTTTTATTCTAGATCCGTAATGTAAAGACGATATGTTATTAGAGATCTTAATTTGTATTATTCCATTATTGATACCTTCTCCAACACGGAATATGCCCATGTTGTTATTGCCACGTAAGAACTATGTCGAGTAGTCCAGGTAACAGAAGAATTATATTTTAACTTTTTCACTACATTTGGTAGTCAAGTTTTTTGAACTCCCTCGCCATCCTTGGATTCACATCCTACCACACATGATCGCACCTTTGTTGCTTAATGAATAATGCTACAAAAGTTGAAGTGACACCGTCTTGGGTCAAGTGAGTAAACTGAACTTGACGATTACTTTAATACACATTTTGAATTTGGTGATAGTGGTATCATAGATTTCAACATCTTGAACTAGTGGAGGAGGCATGGGAAGACTTATCCGATCCTCTCTCGAATGGCTCACTAGGTTTTAGCTGTTCCCACATTAACAATAACTATTGAATAGGCATTTAGTATAGCTGGTCTTATCCTATCCCAGTGGTGATCAAGATTGTCACCTATCAATGTTGAGGTGCTAGCTTGCATGGAGGATTGGTTGAAGGCAAGGAGTCGAATACAAGAGTCGTATGAGACGTCTATTGAAGAAGATGAATACTTCAGTGATTTTGCCTCGTCGGGTGAAAGCTTCATTGGTTCAAATCATGATATCGGGTAAGCCAAATAATTTTGTAAGGCCAGTAGCATTGCTTTATTTATTTTTTACACCAGGTTAAAGATATTTTGTGAGGGAGTAGTACTCTCTTATTTATTTCTGTTATTTATTTATAGTTTTATTATTATGTATAAGAGGTGAGGCTAAATGTCCTCTCCTCTTTTTCTATAATATTTTTATTCAATTAATAAAATCTGGGGCTAGCATCTCCACCCCTGGTGTATGGTGTATTACCATCAATTAATTTTTCAAACATCATATCCTACCCTGAAAATGATGGATTAAATTTTAACGTTAATAAATTTGAGGAAAAAAGACAAACCAGCTAAAAAAATACACATGGATAAGTAATTTATAATATGAAAGAATACCACAAATATGTAATAAAAAAGAGGGAAGAAAAATTAAAAACAATCTGAAAAAAAAAAATTCTATGGCCGATTTACAGGCTGAATAGCCCGTGAATCATTAGGTCAAGAAAACCATCTGATCCTTCCTCCCTCAGGCTGGTTTTGATTCCCCTCATGTCTAGTTAAACTCTTCACGGACCGAAGAAGAAGGCGGGACGACGACATCACGTTGAAAAAAGGAACTACAATCAATTGGGATTTCTGATTTTTCCACAAGCAGATGCGTAGGATTGAAGTTACCGGTTGGTTTTTCCTTTTTCCTCCCATTGATCAATTCAACTTAAGCAAACAAACGGAACACAAGTCAACAATGTGCGATCCATGTTTTTATGAGGAATACTGTGAAGTGTACCTTTCAAAGTTTAGAAGATTTCCTCTATAATTTGCCCTATAGGATTATCATGCAAAATCAGCTACTTTAATGATGTAAGTTTTATGCTAAGCACTCATAATTTAGTAATATAAATACTGATATTTCAAATGGGATAAACTAAATTCTTCCTTTCTCCATTGTAATAACTAATAGAGTCTTATTAAAATCTATATACTGATTTGACATCCTCATTCACGAATACTGATCTTAAATTCGCTAAACATGCATATATCTTTATAACTAGTATTAGAAACTATTATACTACTGCATATATCATTTATAAAGGGAATACATTATGTAGGGTTACACTAATGTCAACGAAAAAGCGTAAAAAATAAATAGCTACGGAAAAAAAAAAAGAGAGGAGAAAGTAGAAATCTCGCAACTGATTTACATACAAAACACCCATGTAGGGAAAAGAAAAGAAGGCCAAACACATAAAGAAGGAATCATAATCACTATCATAAAAAAAAAAAAAAATTACAAGAAACACTCAAATTTTGTAAGATTATCAAGTGTTTTTATGAAATACACTCTTAATAAAACCCTAAGGGATATTTCTTTTTTGCCCCCCAAAAGAGAACCAATATTATCAATGACGATTATTCAATATATCAGTCATATCCATATTTGAAGAAAGGAATAAAGAAACAGTAGTAGAATCAACCATAAGAATAAAATCTAAAGGAGGGGATTTTAAAACCCAATCTAACGGACACATCTCTAGCCTAGTTTATTTAGCAATCCAATAGACATGTGCATAGGTGCTATTATGAGTATGGAATAGGCTAAAGAGAATTGGAAATAAAATGCAGAGTAGAAAACTGAAACATTGGGGCAAGTGGTTCAGTGGGTGAAGATGAAAACACAATTCGCAAAGGAGCAATAACAGAACCTTGAAAACCTTACGTCGAAATCTTTTTAGGAAATGATCACACTTCTTAACAGCTTGAAAGAATAAAATATAAATTTTATATTTATATATTAATTAAAAATAAATCTTCAATTCATTAAAAAAAAATTAATACCAAAAATTGTGTAAATTTTATTATTAACAAAAATTATATTACAAAATCATTTGAAAAGAATTTACGAGTAGAATAAAACAAAAGACACAATATGAAATAAGTGCTTTACAATCTTTTTATGATGACTTTGTAAAATTATTTTAGTAGTAAAACTACATATATATATATATATATCATCACCAATGTAGCATTAGATCGTTGGATTTATATACCAATTAATTTTCGTAATTTTAATTATAAAAAAATTGTTGATACACCATATAGTAAGAATATTATTATTTACTAATACTTCTAGAATAAAAAAAAAACAAAAAAAAAGGAAAAAGATACACTTTTAGTCTTTAATGTTTATCTATATTTATATTTAAGTTTTCAACCTATTAGTTCTGAATATTTTCAAACCTTAAAAAAAAAAGAAGAAGATTCCCATCAAATCTATTAAGTTTTTTATTCATTTGTCATACATATTAACTTCAAATTTGTTCATAATAATTAAATTAATAAAATGATAATATTAAATATATTTACTTACAAAATATTTATAATGATACCATATAATAAAAAATAATAAAATAAAAAAATAAAAAAAAAAGTAAGAAAAGGGGTAAGAGAAATTCATGTGTATCATAGCCACTGTGGTCAACCAGTTCAAGGTTAATTGGAATTTAATACATGTCTAAGATGGGCAAAAAAATTACTGTATTTGATGGAAGTCTTATTTTTGTACAGTTTTAAAAATAATAGAAGAAAAAAAAAAGATTGATGCTTCGAATAGAAAAATAGGTAAATATAAATAACTAAAAGTATACTTTTTCTAAAAAATTTACAGCATTAATAATGCAATCATCATTTATAATATAACTACTAATGAAGAAATAGCATCTAATGGAAACATCAATGAAAAAAATAGAACCCATGATCTTTGATGTAGATGAGATAGGTTTTCAAGTTATGGAGTAATATGATCATCAAAAGTGTTAGAAGTAGAGGAATCAAAGAAATTAGAAATAGTGAAAGAAATAGTAAAATTCAGAAGCTGAATTTTAGAAGTCATTTAAGGATAATGTTGGTTAGGTTCTAAAGGAGTAAAAAACCATTGAAAACCATTAGTAGAAGTTAGAAGATGCTTTATATGAAAAAGAGGTTTGATTTTGGAAACTCAATTTTGAAACTTCTTAACTTTTCATTTATAAAGAGTTATGAGATTCATAATATATTGATAAAGACTAATTAAAGTTTACTTCGAGCTTATGCAAACCACTTTTCCATTTAGGGCCATTTTTAAAATCAAAATTGTGCGTTTTCATTACATGTTGGAGTGTCAAATAATTTTTGTCTATATTAGGAATGTTTGTTTTTATTGATTTAGTTTTTTTTTTATTACATTTTAACCGGTTTCCTTAATAGTTTTAAAATTCCTAACCTAATAAACAATATAACCAAGGAATTATTATTGATTATTATAAATTTATTACTCTGTTATATTTTGTGTTATCACTTCACTCTATATCAATTTTATATTTATAAAACTTGCATCTAACCACTTAATTATATCTAATAACAATATAAAATTTACTTCTCAAATATAAATATAATACAATCTTTTTTTTAAATGAATTATTTTATTTCTAGTTTCAGCTTTCCCAAAACATATTCTGAATCCTGCATACAAACATTTTTCAAACACATCAGTTGGCATTCAAAAATGATGATAAGACATAAAAAAGAATTCAGAGATCAACTATGGAAAAATCTGTCTAAAATGAATTGCAAAATGTGGCAAAATTTTACTAGGTATTCATAGGCTTTGTATTTGCTTTTTTGAGCAATTTTCATTTTAAGCTATTGGTACATGTATCATTCAGTGAGTTTCGGGATCAATGATCAAGAAACGCTTCTTGCATCAGTGGAACTGCTCATTAAACTCACGTCTCTGTGTCAGTTTTTATTTTTATTTGTATTTTGTATTTATTTTTATGTAAAATCGATAAAAAATATTTCTAATTAATTACAATTTTTCACTTTTTTCAAGAAAGCTTGATTATCACTACAAGCGATATTGCTGTTGATATGATTTTGATGTGATGTTAAAGTGTCATTTTTTATTGTAAATAAAAAAGAAAAAAGGGTAAAATAATATATAAAATTATAAAAATGAAAAAAATTCTAAAAAATATAAAAGGAAAAGAGTTCAGAATTAAAAATAAATAATATATTTTTCAGCACATTTTTTCTTTTCTTTTTTTGAATTTCTTTTAATTTTTATTAATGTACATAATATATGTAATTATTATATGATATAATTTACATTTTCTGTAGTTTTTCAAAATATTTTAGTTCTTGTCATTTAAAAAAAATCTTTAGATACTATTTCTTTTTTTTTAGTTATTTTATATATTTTTTTTTTTTTTACAAAAATGGTAATATAAGTACTGCATCAACACTACGCTAGTATCATGTGCTACTTAACTTTCATATCATATTAAGTTAATAGTGTTATAATGGATTTATAATGGAATCCTCTATTTGAATTAATATGTGTAATATTAATTATTTATTTTAACTATTTAAAAATTTAATTACTTATTTGAACTTATCTCAATATTAGCTCTTTATCATGTAATTTTCTTTAAGGTAAATTATAGTGATATTACTCAAAACCATCGCAACATCGAAACTTTTGAAAATTTCCTCTTTAGTACAATATCAAATCATATGTAGTTGTATTTATCTTTTAGCTAGAATTCAATCAGTTTTAGGTATAGATAGGAAGATCAGAACAATTAAGGATTATATCTTCATGGATTAAGTCTTGTTGTCCTAAATAGTGTTCCATGTATCCATCAATCCAATACAGCTATTGATCCTACATTTTGCTTTCCATTTTATACATGCCAGCCTATAATTCCCTGGACAAGTTTGGCGTCACCAACAGTAGTTGAAAAACTTTTCTGACTAATTCAAACTGCTTATCCTATAGTAATTACGGTTGACTCGTGGAAGTTGCCTTAGAGATATATCTGTCAACATTATCATTCGTTGTCGGTCGTCCATACGTAGACTAATTATTCAGCAAGGAACAGCGGACATGTACTTTGGACATCCTTTATTTAAACAAACTAAAATCCTTGGAAAACGTAATAGCTTTTGCTCAAAATAAACATCCCGTGGTTTACCCATTATTCTCTTTGCTCACTTGAAAGTACAGCAAAATCCAGGTGCAAATGGTTCTTAAGATGCTGACCTTCAGGCCCGATGAAGATAATTTCCGGCCAGGATCTCCACCGTATATGGGGTCGCCTTGGTCGTCGTCATCATCATCATCGTCATCATCATCATCTCCAATTAGAGCCTTCAGTTGTTGGATCGGAGGAAAAATTTCCAAACGCTCCTCTTCGCCGACATATCCTTCTCATCAACTTCCCCAACGCCGACATAGGTCTTTTGCTTTAATGTTCTAACGCTTTCATTTTTTTTTTTTCTTAAGATAATTAAAATAGGGCTATCATTATAGTTTGCTTCTACATACTGCTGTGATGCCAGTAATCTTCCACATAACTTTTTATCAATCAAGCCTTCCTATTACTACACTAACATAGCCATTGAAATGAAAGATATAGAATATAAACAATATCTGCCACATTTAATTTTTATTTTGAAGTAATTTCTTTTATTATATGGCTCACTTTTGGTGTTTTTAATGTTTTTCATTTTGTATTACCAAAATATACTTTTTATATAGAACCAATGTTCACTACTAATTATATAGAGCATGATTTATTTGCCTATTCTGTAAAAATTTCAAACATATGCATATCTTTGGGATAATTATTAATGCTAAAACGCACATATTAGCATTACTAAGCCAATTTATCATCCAATTATTATTCCATCCCAACTATTCTATACAAGCATAACCATCACACTAATAGTATAATGCTCACCTAAAATTTCTTAAATCCATCTTCTTGATCTATGATAGTCAATACATTCTGATTTATCAATAATCACATAATTACAAGTCTAAAAGTGATTTTGTTCCATCTTCTTTTGTTCCAAATTCTTTTTAACTTTATTAAATTAACTATTACGATTTTATATTCCCGATTTACATTAATGAAAAGTCGTTGACAAATAAGAATCAAAATGATTGCCCGACGAACGTTGGGTTAACCAAATGGAGGTAGTCAGTCGGGTCAATTGGCCTTTTCTTATCAATCTCATCTTTCAAATTAAATTTTAGGGTCTTCATCAGCATTCTGTAAATCTTAATTCACATCTACAAATTTTAATTTATTTATTATTATCTAGGTTTTGATTCTAGAAATCCAATACTTCACTTATCCAACATTGAATTTCTATTTCCAAACCTTTGTTATAGAATCAATAAAAAAACCCTTAACTTTATCTTATCAATTTCATCAAATATGTTAACTTCTAGGTTTGATTCCATTAATTTATTAACTCTATGTTTGATTATGATTGTCAAAACTTTATTCTAAGAAGGGAAAATTATACATGAAGGGATTAACATTTGGGTCTAAGTTTAAATAAAAGATCAAACTCTTACGTAATTAAAATAGAGAATCAACATTATGATAAATAATTCAAATAAGGAATTATAAGTTACATAATTTCCTTAGTTTTAATTCTCTATTTGAAAAGATTAAATTTTTAAGTGGTTAAAATAGTGAATTAATATTATGATAAATAATTCAAATAGAGAATTAAAAATTACATAATTTGCTTAGTTTTAATTCTCTATTTAAACCATTTATCATAACATTGATTATTTATTTTAATCAATTGAAAATTCAATCCTTTATTTGAACTACTTAACATAACATTAATTTTCTATTTTAACTACTTAAAAGTTCAATGTTCTATTTGAACTTAACTCTAAACTTTGATCATCTCGTATGTTAATTTCCCTATAGGAATATCAAATTCATAATCCTTAATTCCATAACTTCCAATTTCTTATAGTTATTGATTAACAATTAACATTCAATTATAGAATTACTTATAAACCCTAATTTGATAGGTATTAATTTAGTAATGATCACAAATTTCAAAGCTATTCTTATTATATTAAGAATCTAGACTTAATCTCTATACTCATGTAATTAGAGATTTAGGATTTATGCTTACTTGGATTTAGAGAGTCTTCCTCTTCTCCTACTCGATATGTTGATAAGAGAAAACTTACTAGAATGGGAATGAGAGAAGAGCTTAGTTCTATTTATATAGTTAGGGTAATTTGAAAGAAACCATATGTGTATTGACTCATTAATTACAAAAGTGTTATTCATTATTATTTTATTTTTTTATCCTTTATAACATCAACCTTTTTTATTCTTTAGCTTTAGCATATGTCATAATATTGATGTTATTTCTTACTCCTTCAAAAGTGTTATCATACCCATTTTTAACATTTAGGTAAATTATAATTCAACCATTCTTTTTAATTTTATTTTTTAAGATATCTCATTTACATGTTTATTTTCTTTAATTACATAATATCAACCCCATCACAACCAAAAAAATAAAAGAAAAAGGATAAAAAAAAATGAAAACATGTTAAGAATAACAAAGTTTAAGAGAAAATTACAAGCAAAAGGATCCATATTTTAGATTAAATTCAAATAGATGATCAAATTTTCAAGTGATCGAAATAAATGATCACATTATGCTAAGTGATTTTTCATATAGATGATCCTATTACAATGTCATTATAACACCATTAAATTGAGCTGATGTGGTACATTTACTGGACAGTGATTGTTTGAATTATTTAGCATAATGTTGATAATTTATTTTAATTACTTGAAGGTTTACTACTCTATTTTAATCACTTACTATAATATTGATTTTCTATTTTAACCACTTGAAAATTCAATTATCTATTTAATCTTATCCCTAAACATTGATTCCATCACTTGTAGTTTTTTCCCCAAATTTTAATTAAATTAGCCTTTTGAAGTAAGTGTGTATAGAGGGTAGTGTATGAGGCCCTATACTTATCTTACCATACAGATATCAGTTTCCAAATTTTGGAATTGGGACTTGTCTTGGAACCACCATAAAACTTATGCCTTGTAGAATCTATAAAATTTTCTCACATTTTTACAATGTGAAAATTCAGAGGTAAAATTTTAACAATTTGAACCTATTAATATTTTCATAACATCCTAATTATTAAAGAAGACACACCATCTATGTGTGCAGACCTATTTATTAGAAAGTTTAGTCCACTTGTTTAAAATATATAGCACTAGGCCCATTACACTAAGTTTACATATATACCATTCGATGGAAAATATAAATATACTACAACAAAGCAAATAAAACATATAAATGATACAAGAGAGATCAAAGACAACAATGAATGTAGGATTGATAATGGGGGAAGGAATGAAATAGGAGACTTAGAAAATAGAAACATAAAATGGGACAAGAGATAGGTAGAATAAATGAAATAAAAAATGTTTTAGGTTTAGGATTTCTTATGGATGATGAGATTAGGATATAGCTTATATGTTTATTTCATTTTTTCCCTTTTTAGTAGAACTTAGAACATATAAGATATAAATATAATAGTATTAGGGTACATAATACTATTGAACATATGTCATGTATACCTATAGTACAAGTTATAAGGTGGATATAAGGTATAGTGATGTTGTATGTATAGATTATCCTATAGGTTTAGGTTGTGCTTGTACCTGCCTTGTAATCTTTAATGTTTACTTAGAATCTATTCATTTGAGTAAGATATTAGAAGATATAGAATATAACAAACTTACTAGTTCACCCTTATTAGCCTTTAAAATGAAAAAAAAAAAAGTACTCAAAGTGGAATAGGTATGGAAAAAAAGAAAAGAAACTAAGATTATGCAACTAAAAAAGGAAACAATGCAAGTATGCAATATGAAAAAGCATGAGAACTCAAAAGTATTACTTTTTTGGTTAACTAAAATTGTAAATATTTTTATTAAGTTGAGGTTATGAAACTAGATAAATCAATAATTGATTCAAAGTAGATCTTCCGGTTACGTCAATAATTAGATAAACAAAGCGAGTCATATTGCTCAAGTGTGATCATCTAGCTACTTATAAGGACTCCTACTCATGAAATATCCAACTGCAGTCAACGTGGTGAAGTTAAGACTCAGAATATCATCAAGTTCTCTCTATCATCAACAACCACTTTGATCATCCAAAAAGGGGACATAACTACGTGGTCCGTTAATGGATACTCTGATGCCATTGTTAGTATTACCCTTTACTTTGTGTTTGCTTTTATTGCTCTATTTAGTTGTTTTTTTTCCCCTTTTATATTAGAGAAAGTGTGTTTTCTTTGAAAAAAAAAAAAAAAAAACATCTTTCGAATATTATTTTGCATCTTCCTTTCTTTTCATAATCTTTATTGTCCAATACTCCAATGGTAATTTCTACTAAAGAATAAATGTAAAAAGTCTTCACCATATTCACATATGTAAGTGATAGAAAGCTGGAACTTTAAGCATGATGATGAGTGTTTTTGGTGATCATGTGTTGCTATGTATGGGAAAATCTGTGAGCACTGTATATATGGAGATGACATGTTGACTCTTGTCTTACATGGTATTATATTGATTTTTTCTGGTGGAATATCGAGTGAAGGAATATTTTTGTGCTCTTTTGATACTGAAACATTTTTTTTCCTTTCTTTTCTTTTATTTTTTTATGTTTCATATTGATAGAAAAGCTTTAATTGACCGATGAATGATTGAAGCCAGAAGCACATATCAAAACTAGGTCTGTTGTCTGGTAATCGGAACCAATTGAAACAACTCTAAGAAATAGGAAAAGGAAACAAGCATAAAATCCTTAAGTAGCCAATGCAACAATGTCATTTGGATTACTATCTAAGCGCGTGAAAAAGGAAAGCAGATACTTATTATATCTTGTTGGAGTATGATAGCAATAACATTAATGAGTGTCATAAACATACTAGCTAACCGGTGATGGTATTAAATGCATTAAAAAGTATCTAATTAATTATTAGCTCAATACATCCTCTTTAGTAGAAAGACAGATATTCTTTGCTCATTATCAAACAATTACTTATTTACAAACATGTGAAAAAGTACACTCTTAGGCGGCGCTTTTAGGGATCTTATTAATACCACCCATGAGAATGTTCTTCTTGTGGTCAATTTATAGGGGAAGAAACTTCAATAGATTTTGTGAAACACAAGAAGATGGTACGCACGTGTGAGTCTACAGGATTAAAAATCCAATTTGCTGAAAACTTAATGGAAATTGCATCTAAATAGGTGTAATTAGATGTACCTACCTACTTCTCCAACATGCAAATAAGTTGCAAATAGTCAACCATAGTGCTCTACTCAATTGTCTCAATTCTTGTTATGATTGATTAAAAAAAAAAGCTTTCTATGCTTTTACTATGAAGCCAATTCAGTTTTGAATAGATTTCTATGTTTTAGGTCAATTCAATTTCTGGCATCCAGATTTTTGGGGAGGTTGGGGTAGATGAAGGTAACTTCTTTTAGTTGGCCTTTACCTTAACATTGTTCCTCATTAGATTCACTTCAATAAACTTCATGTAGGATTTTCTATTTTCTTTCAGCTATACACACAGCTGCCGGACCTGAGCTCTTTCAAGCTTGTTGTGATTTCCCAGAATTCACCCCATTTGTCTTTTGTCATATAGGAAATGCACTAATCACACCGTAAGTTGTATTTATTAAAGTTCTCCTCTTGAATGGAAAACATTACCTTAAGTTGTATTTATTAAAGTTCTCCTCTTGAATGGAAAACATTACCTATGTTTTCTTCACCATGCAGAGGCTTTAAATTGCCTACATCTAGCATAATCCATGCTGTTGGCCCATCATATGACGCTACTAGTGGATCAAGAGCACTGCTCGAAAGTGCCTACATGTAAGTATAGGTTGCTATTTGTGAAATATACTATCACCAATATGCATTCAAGTCTTGAAAACGTTTTAAAGTTCAGTTGAATTTTAAACCTTTTCGAAGTATCAGACCATTTTGGCCATGTGGTATACTATTCGTGCATAATGAACTGAATGGCAAGCTTTTGCAAAGATTTAGTTCTCCATTGAGCATTTTAAGTTGATCAGGCTACAATCGCATCCTATTTCATTAAGTTGCTTTCTGATTGCTCTTAATATATTTCTTCTAAACCTAGATGTACGTATTTCTAATATATACAGGCAAAGCTTGTTTGTGGCCAAAGAAAATAATATTCAGTATATTGCTTTCCCTGCCATCTCTTGTGGTTGCAAGCAGTAAGTCTTTACTCATCTCATTCGACACGACTTAACATTTCCATGTGTATATGATAAATTTTTTTCGTTGAAAACAAACTCATTTAAAAGTTAAAACTTTTTAACATAGCGGTGTTTTGAAATTTGTATCTTAATGTTTCCCTTTGTTTACAAGCTGAAACTTTAATAATTGAAGCTTATTCAGTGAAACACTTGATTTAATAGGATAGAATCACAGTGAATTGACAACACATGCAGGGATTACACCTCTTGGATGATGTTTGTTATTCGGGCAACACAACATAGGGAAATTAAATTAGTACAATACTAGGAGCAAAACAGAGTGTAACCCCTTTGTACCGTTTCTGGTGAACACATTTTTAGAAGATAAAAGGGTTATAATAGTGGTTTTCTAGAATTCTTTTGTTTTATCATGTGACAAGATTTTGTATCACCTGATAAGTGATATAAAATTTTTATATTTTATCCTATACTTGAAGGGATTTATTCATTTGTACCACATCTAGTTTGTAAATCAAACATTGTATTAAATGTTTTGCCTAGTCCAAATCCTTAAATTACAAATAACATGTTACCTTGATCTCTACTTTAAACATCATACCACAATAAATTTTAAAATTACACCTAATTTGATTTAAAAGTCTAAACTATACGGCCTAGTTTTAACATTTGTATAATATCAGCATATGCATATAATACAAACTAGCAGTTATATATCCCTTGATTCCCTTCCCACATTATGTATCATACTATTAATTATGTTTTGCAATCATTTTATTGGTTTATTCTGTATTTTACTTCCAGATATCCCTTAGATGAAGCGGCTACAATAGCTATCTCTACAATAAAACAATTTTCGCATGGCCTAAAAGAGGTAAATCTGTGTTTTCATTTTCCACCTCCAGCATGTTATTTGCAAGTAGCGATGTTATACAACTCAACAATTGAATAGCATGGTATTTATGAGACATTATCAGTGTTATTTCTACTAGAAATTAACATGTAGTAATGGTAATACATTTGCAGGTGCACTTTGTCCACTTACTGGATGAGGTTTTTGATGTCTGGTGCTCTAAAGCCAACGAACTGCTTCAAGAAGAGTAATCACACCACCATCCAACTTTTGCCCGTACATCATGCATATGATGATCCATTGTCTGGTCATGACGTAAAGCCTTTTCCCCCTCATTTTGTACTTTATTTATAATTAATAAATGAAACTTCCTTACTATTGAGGGTGTTCATGGAAGTCGATGTACCTAAATTCTATAAAACCTTGCATGGTCAAGGCTCGAGGATGTATGATAGATAGATATCATGGATTAAGGAGCAAGGCGTCTAGCATGAAACACGCCCACTTTATATATACCAAAATTTCATGTTCAAGGATGCCGATATTGTAATTATGACATATAGGACTTTTTTTTTTAATTAATCACTATACTTATCTTGTAAAATATCCTTAATAGACACAATGAACATGTATATAGTAAATATATGTATAATTCAACCTATATTAAACTAAACCATTACTAGTCCACTTGTTCATGCATTTAAGATTGTAAAAGGAAAATTATAAGCAAAGGGTTCAACATATAGAGAAAAAAACTCATTCATTGATATATGCTACATGTAAATACACATGGCACATAAATATTAATAAGGTTTTGACATGTATAATTTGTACAAAACATGTGTAGTAATTATTTTGAAAACCATCCATTTTATTGTTATACATGTCAAAAATCTTATTGGTATTTATATACTATGTATAAATAATACGTGGCGTATAACAACTAATGATTTTTTTTTTCCAATGCTTGGGGTTAAATTCAAATAAAGGATCAAACTTTCATGTGGTTAAAATAAGGAATCGATGTTATATTAAATAGTTTAAACAAAAAATCCTATTACAATGTCATTATAACATTATTAAAATTAAATGATGTGGCACTTTTGGTAGATTTACATGACAGTGATAAGATCCTTTCTTTTAATCGCTTAACATAACATTGACCCTTTATTTTAACCACTTATAAGTTCAATTCTTTTTTTTTTTTTAACTATTTTGTATAACATTGATTCTCTATTTTAACATTTTGAAAGTTGAATCCTCTATTTAAATTTGACCTTAGTTGCTTGGACATAGTCTTAGGTTGAAATCACACTTTTGGGCTTGGTGTAATTTAATCTACAAGATGAACACATGTGAGCTATCGGAACACTAGAGGTATCTTTGGTGCTTGGACTCCAATGCTGAAGTTAGAGAAGTAGTGTAAAGGTAAGGCAATCAAAGTGTGTGGGGGAGTATTAGATGATCTTACCTAAATGGAGGAAACCCCTTTTATATTGTTAGGGAAACTCTATTTTAGGCAAGTAAATCTTTCTTGAAGACGCCTTAGTTATAATAGGAAATATTTACTTTAAGCATGTTTTTCAAATGGTTTAGATTTCTTTCCTATTTTATCCTAATCAACTTTAGTCACTTTCCCATTCTATAGCTAGGCTGAAGTAACATAGGCCTTGGGCCCTAAGTCGGTATCGGCATACAACACTTGCCTCCCCACTCTCATTGGTGTCATAGAATGAGTGAGAGTAGAGGTTGAGCTTTGTTATTTACTAGGGTGAAAATGTAGATGTGTTAACCGAGTTTGAGCTAGGCCGAAGAGGACCTATCCAACCTACAAAAGGAATTGGCTAACCTCAACATTATGAAGCTCAAAGCCACAATGTCTGTCAAGTTACAAGATGACTTGTATGAGCCGCTAGAGTTGAGGAGCAGGATATTCAAGCCATGATGATAGCGTAAAGCTAGATATTATTAGCTGAGTCGTGAAAGATAATCTTTACTTAAAAGTCAACTAGAGCATTGAGGAAGGTGAAATGCTTGTTGTGGATGCCTTTATCCTTTCATCTTCCATTTTTTTAAAATTATGTTCGTGCACACAAACCTATGCATTTAATGTGGTAGGTTGCGTGGTGCGATAGGGTTTGAACTATTCATTGGGGTGAAATAATCTCAACCTTGCATATTGTCGAGTGACACGTGGTGTGATCATAAACCATATGGGAAAATGCACATGTGTTTTCCAACCTTTCACTCTTTTCACATTCTTGCAATCTTCGGCATTTTGTGTGTTCACTTGATCCTTTTCATTATTATTCTTCGATTTGTGCACACTTGCCTAAGCATTAGGTATTTAACGCAGTAGGCTACGAGGCAGGGCCCTTAAGCTAACCCCATGCAGTAGTAGTGATGGAGGAGGAGGTGGACAGTGTGATTCTCAGGTTGTTTGAAGAAGAAGGCAATGAAGAAGTCCATGGCGGAGTGTTGGCCTTTGATATTTATCCTAATGATAAGGAGGACTGAAGGCAGATTTACCTAAGCTATGATCAACTATCATCATTAAGGGTGGGACCTATAGGAGTGAGGAGCCTTGTTGATTAGATCAGTGCATATGTAGTCACCTTGTATTGTGAGCCAGTTTCGGAAGGTTGGGTTGTTCGAGCTACTTATGAGGATGAGCATATTGCTTTGATGACAGGTAACCACTTTTGCATCTACTAGAGGTTTCTCAAGTTCAAATTGCAATTGCCTTTTAGTAACTTTTAAAAAGAGTTCTTCAACTACCACTATGTCAACCTTTACTAGCTCTTACCTAATGCTTATACTTTGCTGGTGGCATTTGAGAGCCTCTATAAATCATATGGCATCCAACCTACCCCATATTTGTTCTAATTTTTCTATGGGGTGAAGAGATTTAAGTTGTCTCAAGGGTGGTTCTATCTATCTAGTTGACCAAGGGTGAGGCTAATGGACAAGTTGATGTCTTTGATGCATGATTGGATGGAAAAATTCGTCATTGTTGAGATGTCCGAGGCACCCGATTTCTAGGTTCATTAGGTGAATCTGATCTACACTTAACCCATTAAGTTGATGTTGTTTGATAAGCACTGATCTAAGGTCCTTCTAGCTCTCGAGGAGAATGGGAGGCTATTTGACACCCTCAGCTTGATGCAGGCATTCTAGGGCATAGGCACGAAAACACTTGAAGGCTCAAGCATTGGAGGTGACATAAGTGGGAATATTAGAGAGAATTAAGGTGAAGGTAAAGGTCGAAGTTTGGGATAGGGCTGGTTTAAGGGTGAACTCGTAGGCTGTAGCTCAGAGGCGTATTCTTCATGGGATTTATATGGTAAGTTTTAATTTGGTTTTTTATTTTACTAACTATGTGTTTTTCCTTGTAGAAATGGCATCATTTAGAAAGGTTCATTTGTCTGACCTTGTTACCTGCGAGGTAAGGCTTGGCAAACCCAAACTCTAAGAGGAGAGGAAGGTTAGGGTAGTGACCCTTACTACTAGAAGACCCTCCAAGGACGAGATTATGGTCTAAGACATTAAGGTTTCTTAGCAAACCGGATTAGTCCTAACTACTCCTAGGGGGGGTGGTGTGGAGACAGTCTTTGGCAGTTGACTTGAGGTTACCATAGCGAACCTTGGAGTGGGGCAACATGGCAACTCTGAAGTACAATCATTATGGGGATGCAATTTCTATGTTAGACAATGTAGAAATTCAATCCGTTGCTTCTAGGGGGAATATGGAAGTAACCACAGAGTGTCGGCAAAAATGTTGCTATGACATCTAGCTACCGTGGGAGGAGTGTTAGGGAAGTAGCGATCCTTTGAGGCCTCTCGACCCCTCGCCCTCTAGTGCCCCTCTATCCATTATGGTGAGGGGTCCGAAAGGGAAAACAAGTTGACAAGATTTGTTCAAGGGGATCCTAAGCCCCTAAGAGAGAGGTGAAGCAGAGGTTTTGGTGACAAGAATGTTGACTTCAGATCTTCACTTCTTCTTCTTAACACTTCTTATTGAGGTATAAGTCTTAGATTTTTCCTTTTTCAAGCTTCCTCTTTTATTTTATCATGCTTTTCCTTATTAGTGGTTTCTTCATGTAGATTGTGAAGGCCGCATACAAGGTTCTCTTCGTGTGTGCTAAGGGAAAATGATAGGTACGTGAATGAATAGTCAACTGTCAAAATTAGTTTCAATTGTTCTCGTGACAATATGACCATTATAATTTAGAATTGTAAAAGTGGATGGTAGTAGAGGTCAATTTTAAAGAGGCTCATGAGGAGCTTAAGGTGGTGAGGGAAGACTGTCGCTACAGAATTGCTAAGGTATGGAAAGGGCACTAAGGAGCATATCCAACTTGTCTAAGACTCAACGAGGACATAAGGATGCAAATAGTGGGATTAACTCTTTGAAGGAGGAAGTTATAGTTTTGCAGGATTAGGAGTCCTACCTCATGTCAAAGCTATGGTGGGAGAAGGCTATTGTTGTGGACTTTAAATGAGATCTCGACATGGCTTAGCAATGTGTTAAACAAAGTAACGTAAAGGAGGTCAAATTGAAAGCACAGGTCTAAGATCTTGAGAAGCTCGTAGTTGATCAAGATGCAAGGATTTGTGAGCTAGAGGAGAAGGAGTGGACAACCAAAGATAGGTACTACGGGGAAATTTAGTCCTCGGATGAGTACACCTACGAGTTAGTTCAAGTAATGTAAGGGGGGCCAATGGATCATGAAGCATTGGATTTGTGATAAGGATTTGGCATTTGGTCTCTCCTGACTTGTAGAAAAAATAAAGGAGCTTAATACCCCTATGAAGAAGAGGGAGAAGTTTGATAAGGCCATGGCTAAGGAAGAACGATAAGTGTTGAATGAAAAACTTGCCTCAGTAATTGGTAGTAAGGCTTTCCAAAGATACTTCTCCTTTTCCTGCTGATGAGGTGGAAGAGATTCTCTCTCCACCTCTAGAGGAAGAAGTACCTCTAGTGCCTCTCATTGAAGAAGTTCCTCCTTCACCCAAGGCTATGGCATCCTTGACCCTAACAAAGGACTTTGTAGAATAGTTATTTTTTTAACATTTTCATTTTTTTTCTATTTGTATATTTTTTATAATGGTTAGTACGCTAGCCAATCATCTTGTAAATGATAGTAAAAAATGGAATAATTTTTTGTATATATTGGTTTCATATTGCCTTTTCTAGCTTATACTATATTGATTTTAATCCATTTGTGGTCATAGACTAGAGGGTAACTAGTCAAAATAATTAGCATCTATTTTAACCTTTTGGGTGATATATCTTAGTTGTTTAGATGTTAGGTCTTTTTAGTTAGAATTAACCTTTAATTATGTTGTATCTCGTAAATTAGTATTTGAGCTAATTGGTTATGATTGCTAATTTTTGGTTGGTATGTTCTCATCAACTAGGCTTAAGCGTGGTTAGTGAAAGGGATCTTTGTAAAGGCTGGAATATAAGTCTTATCTTTTTATTGGGTGTAGGTGCTTGTGCACTAGGTGTTTAATGGAGATTACTAATGCTTGTTCGGAGATTTATTACTTTACTCATTAATCACTTTACCATGATTGAGTCTTAATGAAAGCTTGTAAATGTACGTACAAAAATATGTGTAAATTAAAATTCCATTTCATAATAGGAACTTATATAATCACCAATAAAACTTCAAATGTTTAGCCTTAAAATGCTAAAAGCTACTCAAAATAAGGACGTAAATTCTTCGCGTTCTAAGTTTACGGGATTGGATGGCCATTCAATCTTTTGAGTTCATAGGCACCATGTCCAACCTATTACTTGACTTAGATAGGATCTTCCCAATTTGGTGCCAACTTATACTACCCTTCTCTTGATCTTGTAACCTCGAGTTTTCAATAAACCAAGTCTTCGGGTTAGAAGACCTTGTATTTGACCTTATTATCGTAATATTGTGCAATATCTTATTGCCTGTGGTTGATAGGTTGCTACTCTATAAGTGGCTTAGTTACAAAGTTCCTCAAGGAAATCGAGCTTAGCTCGAAGTTCGATTTCATTTACTCGGGAATCGAATCCCTAGGTGCGGAGGTTTTGAATATCTAGCTCACTGAGCAAGATAGCTTCGGTACCAAAGGCCAACTTAAATGGGCTTTGTCTAGTCACCATTTGTGATGTTGTTCAGTATCCCTAAAGGATGTAAAGAAGCTCATTCACCCACTTCCCTTTCGCTTGGTTGACTCTTTCTTTAGGTTTTGCATGATGACCTTGTTAGTTACCTCGGCATGTCTGTTAGACTATGGGTGAGCAACTAAGGTAAAATGAATCTTTATCTTGTACTTCGTGCAAAACTCTTGGAATTTGACATTGTCAAATTGAGTGCCATTATTAGTTACAATGGCATTAGGGATTTTGAATTGGTAAAGTATACAACGGGAGACGAAATCCTTGACATTATGCTTAGTAATCCTTATGACTACCTCAACTTCGAACCACTTGGTGAAGTAATCCATAGCTACATTGATATATTGACGTTGACCAATAACCTTAGGGAAAGGCCCTAGGATATTAAGTCCCCTTTGGGCAGAAGGCCACATGCTTGTTATTGACATTAAAGTACTACTCAATTGTCTGTCCACTTGTGTGTATTTTTAGCATTTGTCACACTATTGCATAATCACCTTAGCATCCTTCTTCATAATAGGCTAGTAACACCTTAATCAGAGTGCTTTGATGCCCAGTGCACGCTCCATAATGTGATTACTACATACCCTTACATGACGCTTAACTAACATCCCCCTTTTATGGATGACCCATTAACATAAAGTGTCTAAGTGGGCTTTTCATGATCACCAGTTGGGGTTTCACCCTCGACTATTGACTCAGCTATGAAGTTGGCTAATACTTGAGTTTTAATGGCATCGTGTGGCTTATACTAGATGCCATACACACTAAGTTCTAAGGCATATCAAACCATCTAACCTGATGAATTCATCTTTTAAAGCATTTCTCTCAATGGATAGTCAGTAAGGACCACAATAAGGTGGGCTTCAAAATATGGTTGTAATTTTTGTGTTGAGATGACTACAGCTAGGGAAAATTTCTCTAACTTTGAGTACTTGCACTTAGGGCCCTGAAGGATGTGGCTTACATAATATACTGGATGGTGCTATCTTCCTTCCACTTGTACTTGCATGAAGGATAAAGCTTGGTTAGACACGGTAATGTAAAGATAAAGTTCTTCTCTGGTAAGTGGTTTAGATAAGATAGGTGGCATCATGAGGAAGCTCTTTAGCTCATCAAATGCCTCCTAACACTCATTAGTACACTGCAAATTGGTAGGGTTTTTCAAAATTTTAAAGAATGGGGTACATTTATCTGTTGACTTAGAGATAAACTTGCTTAGTGTGGCAATGCACCTTGTTAACCTTTAGACCTCTTTGACTGTCTTTGAAGGTAGCATCAATCCTTCGCGAGCTATTCATAAAGCCAAGGAATTTGGTAGACGCTACCCCAAAGATTCACTTATGGGGGTTTAACTCCATATTATACTACCACAACATTTGGAACATCTCGTCCAAGTCAGTGAGGTGTTGGTGAGACTTCTTGCTCTTTGTTATCATTTTGGTGCATGAACATTTTTTTCACTAATCTTTGGTATGTTACTCTAGCATTCTTAAGTTTGAAAGGAATTACCTTATAATAATATGTTCCAAAGTTCGTGACAAAAGACATGTGTACCTGGTTGGGTTCATGTATCCCGATTTAATTATAGCTTAAAAAGGCATCCATAAAGCTCAATAAGGCAATACCCAAAGTGGACTCAACTAATTGGTCAATATGTGCTAGTGGGAAGTAATCCTTCATGTAGGCTTTATTGAGGTCAGTATAATCAATGCACATGTGCCACTTCCATAAACATGTGGGATATGGCTCTTCTCAATTAAATTCAGCTTTCAAGAGCTTTTGTACCTCTTCTTTGATGGTTGCCTATCATATTAGGGCAAAGTGCCTCTTTTTCTATTTAACCACCTTCACATCAGGGTTAATGTTCAGCTTGTGAGAGATCACCTTGACAAGGATCCTTGACATGTTGGATGGTGACTATGCAAAGACATCCACACTAGCTCGGAGGAAATCAACTATATGCGGGCATAGTTCAATTGAGACTGTTGTACTTGTTAAGTTCTCCTAATGATAATTTTGATGATAATAAAAAGCTAAGAGTTTACTAATTATGTTATTAAGAGAATAGATGAATAATAAACATGAATTTAAAGGTAAATTAGAAAGTAACTTAAGGACTGACTCGAAAAGTAGATTTGCTATATGACTTTCAAGCTTTCAGTCAAAAGGTAACTTAGGGACTGACTTAGAAAGTAGACTTATTGTATGACTATCAAGCTTTTAGAAGTTAGAAGGCAACCTAGGGAGTAATGCAGAAAGTGACTTAGAGAGTAAACTTCTTGCATCAAGAAATGAACATGTTACAAGATAACTTTATATTTAAATGTTTAATCAACTTGAAGGCCCAGCTCCAAAGTGAATGTATTTGGGTAATGCATCCAAAATGTTTCACAAAGTTGGTTAACATATTTTGGGAATTTATATTATTGAAATTATTGTTGGTCCTAATCTGATAGAGCAGAGTATGCGTGATAAGGAAGTTTGTTTTTCAAATTTTAAATCTATGTTTGAGGAGCAGGAATCATTCAAAAAGGATAACAACTGAAATCCATTTCTATCTTCAAGGGATATGAACTATTCAAATTGTCTAGAATCTACGGGAACGACATGGAACTAGCTTTTTGAATTTGATGGTAAGTTATGATCTTCAGCTGGATATTTAGAACAAATTCAACATCCAACTTATCCTTTGTAGCCATTGTACGGTCAAGAATTTTAAAAAGAAATATATCTTGAGCATTTGATATACAACAACAGAAAAAGAGCACAAAAAAAAGAGAATGAAGAACAAAGTAGAGTTGAATCCAACACAAGAGAACAGAACTTGAAATATCATTAACTCATAATTTTATTTTCTATACCAAAATTGCGAGGACTATTTTTATTCCTCATTATCTCCGATAGTTGTTGTATGAGCTAGATTACAAATAGGCTCTAAGTTTAGAATTAGCCAAGAGATAGCCAGGAGTTTGATAGAGTGAACTGTGATCATTGTTTGTAATTCTTATTTTGTGATTGGATATAGTGGAACATACTGGTGTAGAATACCAAGACCTCAGTTTGGAGCTGGAAGAGAGGATGTATGCTCAAGGCGAAACCTCTATAGATCATTACGCAGGTTATTCTTACTTTAATCTTTTATTTTCGTGCATTTAATTATTTATTGTGATTGCAAAATAATTTAAAGCCATACTTTGCAAGTAACTAATTAGGGAAGTGATTTTTTTTTTTAATTTTAAGTTACCAATTCACCCCCCTCTTAGTAACTCTTTGGGATTAACAGTTGGTATCAGAGCAAGTCTTTTTTGTTAAATTGAGTGATCTATTTTGTCATGGTTGAGAATGATGTTGCAATCAATCGAGCTCCATGATGGCATGAATTATCTATTTTGGAAAATGCATATGTTCACTTATATTAAGGGGTAATGACTATGCTTCATGGCAGGTGATTGACATTGGAGACAAACAAGTGATAAGAACTAATGACATTGAGCTCACAGAAGCTAAATCGAAGCTCATTAAGGAAAATAATAAGGTTAAGAATATGCTTCTCACTACTATAACTCCATTTGAGTTTTACTTAATTTCTTCTTATGTGATAACTAAAGAAATATGGGATACATTGTTTGAAATGTATGAAGGAATTGATACAATTAAGGAAACGAAAATTAATGCTTTACTGTAGAGATATGAATTGTTTAAAATTAAATCTGATGAGAAAATTAGAGATGCTTTGAATCATTTTACTGCAATAACTAATGAACTAACTTCACTTTAAAAAGAAAATAGAAGATTCTAATCTTGTGAGGAAAGTGTTATAAATTCTACGAAAAACTTGGGATGCTAAGAGGACTACTATAGAAGAGGCATAAGATCTGAACAAGCTCACACTTAGTCAACTAAGGGAGAAGCTAATGGCATATGAGTCCCATCTAAATGTGATAGGGGAATCCAACAACGGCATAAAAGCAATCACATTTAAAGCTAAGAAAATGGTTGTTGAAGAATTTGTTTCTGATGAGATTAATGATGATGATGAGGCCATAAGTATGCTGGCAAAAAGATTTAATAAACTGATGAAGAGGAAAGGTAAGAAATTTAAAAACTTAAGTAAATAAAATAAATCTAATACAGGAAGGTGCCTTAAGGAGAAAGAAGAGAAGTAAGAAATTACATGCTATGAATGTAAGAAACATGGACATATAAAATTGGAGTGCCTAATTCTTATAAAGAAGATGGAAAAATTCAAGAAGAAGAACTAAGCAATGGTGGCAACTTGGAGTGACTTGGATCAGTCATAAGTTGACTCAGAAAGTGAAGGTGAAGATTAAGAAGAAGCCAACTTATGTTTAATGGCTACATCTGAGGTAAATCTTGAATCTAAAGATGATATATTAGATAATGAAATGTATGCTAAAGTGAAAACAAGGCTTCAAAATATGAAAATGATGTGTTAAGTCAAACCAATAAACTACTTGTAGACAAAAATGATATTCTTAGGAATGATAGTGAAAAGATATATGATAGTTTTGATATGTCAAGAAAGGAAAATGATATCATGAAGGATGAGATCAACATGATATCATAGATTTAAATGTTAGAATTAAAGATCTATCACAAATAATAAAAAATACCTTCAATAAATTTGATGAAAGTGACAAAAAAATAAACATGATCATAAGTTGTCAAAGACCTGCAAGTAGTAAACATGGACTTGGATTTGAACATGGTAGCTCATTTAATGATATGAAAAAGACTCTGTTTGTTAGAGGAAGTGGATCTATAAATACTTAAATTATTAAAGCTAAAGAATCTATTAAAAAGAACTTGAACAATACCAGCAAAGGATACTTCAGAAGGTACCCTCAATAGTATAAGTATCCACTTAGAGGATATCAAGAAACTATAGGTATGGATATAATAAATGGTATCAAAGGCAAAACTATTAGGTAAATCAAAGGTATAATGGATTTTCTTATATGTGTTTCTTTTGTAATAAAGTAGGGCACATAGAAAAATATTGCTTTTTATAAAAGAAACAAGCTTAGTACACATTAAGTTAAGAAACAAGAAAAGACAAGCTTGACTTATTAAGTACCCAAGCTGGTTTAGGTTCCTAAAAGGGTTTGATTACTCTATGATGATTGTAGGGACAAGGAACTAAAATCCAAGGCACCTAGTATCTAGATAGTGGGTGTTCAGGCTATATGACTGGAGATGCGTCCTTGTTCACTAGCATCATAAGGAAAGAAAAAGGATACATAAGATTCGAAGATGATAGCTGATGGGTGTCGAATCCAACAAAATTAAAACCTACTCCTAAACAATTTTTGTATACAACAGTGAATAGGGTCGTATCCACAGGGATTGGTTAAATTTATTTCTATTGAAAGAAAATAGAGAGAAAAAGAAGAATGGGGGTTTTGTTTATAAATTCAAATAAAACTGAAATCAGATAATAAAATTTAATAATGATGAAAGCCTAACCAAAGGTATCATTATAGTTTAATTCATAGAAATGATCATTGATGTAAATATTTTCTATTCTTTATCTCAGATAAACTGGTTATGGTTATTAACAAGATCTAATAACCTATCTCTCCTTACTTTCTTGATAATCAAAACAAGCTCTTTGATTACTTCTCTTATTGATTAAATAACCCTAAACAAGCTCTTAGGATTTAATCTATCAATAGCATTAAAAACAAGAGAGACCACCAATTCATGCTAGTAGATTATAAGATAACCTATTTAAACAAGATTATATATCTCCATAACATGAATTTGATTATTTATTCTATAATCAAACATGTTATTGTGTCACAGAGATTAAAACTATCAAACAATTACGGATCTGACATTCTAATTGACAATATATTAACTTACTAATGGAATAGAAGAGCTCTAATTCATACCAATCATACAAGATAATAATAACAAAACATTCAGCAGATATATAAATACCCAGAAATAAAGAATAGAATAAAGACAAATCAATTAGATCTCACAATTCTTAAAGAACTAAACTATTGATGATCCTTTGGCTAGAAGATTGTTTAGCCACACATGTTCATAACTAAACAAAATCAAAAAGTGAAAAAGATGAAAAGTCTCTGTTTTCAGGTGTCTCTTGCTTTTCCTATTCGGTTTCTTCCCTCCTAAACTCCCTCATTCTGGAAAACGAAGAGATATATATATATGAAAACCGAAAAATCTCCTGAAACGGCCGAACTTTTCCATATACATGGTCTCAACCCACGGTTATACACGGCCGTGTATTTAAACAGTGTAAGCTTCTGTTTTTTCTTTTTTCAAACCAAACACACGGCCATGCATCTGGAAATACATGCCCATGTACTTCCCTTGTTTCTTCCAAAAAGCTATTTTGTTCGTGCATTCTTCTCTTGTACGCCGGCGGTGTAAATCCTTGACTTTGATCCAAATTGCAGATGACTTCTCTAAATCACTCGAATTAGCACTCTTGACTTCATTAAACCTGATTTATCACCATAATAAAATTAAGTACCATTTCCTTATGATTTCTATAAAATCAATAATAAATTAACACAATTCATACTATAAAGATTGAGTATAAAATGGCTCTATCAATAGAAAAGGTAAAATTATAGGAATAGAAACCAACGCAGAAGGTAGTTCAAAAGGTAGTTTAGAAGGTAATGTAGAATGTAATCCTGAGAGTTCAAAAACTTGGAAGTATAAATCATCTCACCCCTCTAATTTAATTATTAGTAATGTAGATTTAAGAATAAAAACTAGATCCAAATTGTAAGAACTTGAAAATCATTTTACATTGATGTATAAATTTGAGCCAAATAATATTAATAAAGCATTAAATGATAGTAATTGGATCAATGCAATGTAGGAAGAATTAAATCAATTCCAAAGAAAAAATGTTTGAAATCTTGTACCTAGACCACAAAATAAATCAATAATAGGTACTACATGAGTTTTTAAGAATAAACTAGATGAAAATGGAAAGATTATTAGAAATAAAGCTAGGCTTATAGCTAAAGGATATTCACAAGAGGAAGGCATAGACTATGATTAAAGGTGGGAATGTAGGCTAAATGGGCCAGCTCGCCTTAACCCACACCTAGTCACGAGTTAAAGAGGGTTAGCCCTCGATGGCCTATGCCTTTAGCGAGTCGAAGAAGCCAGCCTGGCCCAACTCACTGGCTAATGCGAGTCGGTTCGCCAACCTCCACAAAATGCTTCTTTTTTTTCATCGCACATAATCAGCCAAACCTCTAAACTCAAAACCCGAAACCTAAACCCCAACTCATAACTCTAGTTCCCACACTATGACCATAACCTACAAGTCCACGGGACAATAGTTGGCAAAGTTAAAAAAAAAAAAATGCAACTGAGTGACAAGGACTCACCATGCACGATGATGGAGATGATGAACGGTGATTGATAGAGCCATTTTATACTCAATCTTTATAGTATAAATTGTGTTAAATTATTATTGATTTTATAGAAATCATAAAGAAATGGTACTTTAATTCTATCATCGTGATAAATCAGGTTAAATGGAGTCAAGGATGCCAATTCAAGTAAATTAGAGAAGTCATCTACAACTTGGTTCAAAGACAAGGATTTACATCGCCAGAGGGAAGTACATGGGCGTGTAATTGAAGTACACGGCTGTGTACTTGGTTTTGAATCAATAGGAAGATATACGGTTGAAGTACACGGCCGTGTATCGGAAGCATGGTTTGAGGCATGGCGATGGCGCAAACCGTACCCCTCACTGGACAAGAAGGCGGAAATGTGGACTTTGAACAGAGAGAGACACGGCTTAGGGCACAGCCGTGGTGGAAGCCGTGGGAGAAACCGTGCTTGGAGCCGTGGTGGAAGCTAGACGTGCCAAGGAGAAGAAAGTGTGGAACATTAACCAGATGAAGGCACGACTTGAAATCTAGCCGTGGGTCTAATCGTGGTACACACTGGACACGGATGAAGACTTGTAGATTATGCACAGATGAAGGCACGACTTGAAATCTTGCCGTGTGTGTAACCGTGGTACACACTGGGCGCGGATGAAGACTTGAAGAATATGCACAGAGGATGGCACGGCTTGACCCACGGCCGTGTGGTGGGGCGTGCCAGGCAGACGAATCTTCACTTCTCGAAATCTACTTGGAAAAGGAAAGATATTTTCGTATCTTGCTAGCAAAAGATCACATGCTATCCATCTAATAATATAAATAGAGCTAACCCTAGAGGGTTAGGGAACTTTTGAATCTTTGGATCTTGAAGAACCTTGGATCATCTTGGAGGCAGAGCAGGCAACCGGGTTCATCATGTCTTTACTTTTTATTTTCGTTTTATTGATGAACATGAGTAGCTAAGCTACTTTTCTAGCCAAAGGGTCATAGATGTTTAATTCTCCACGAATTGTGAGGTCTAATTGACTTGTATTTATTCTATTCTTTGCTTTCGGGTATTCATATATCTTCTGATCGTTTTGTCATTATTATCTTTGTTGATTGGTATGAATAGAGCTCTTCTACTCAATTAGCAAGTTAATATATTGTCAACTAGCACGTCAAATCCGTAATTGTTTGATTGTTCTAGTCTTAGTGACGCAATAACATGTTTGGTTATAAAAGAGATGATCGAATTCATGTTATGGAGGTGTATGATCATGTTTAAATAGGTTATCTTATAATCTACTAGCATGAATTGGTGGTCTCTCTAGATTTTAATGCTATTGATAGATTAAATCCTAAGCGCTTGTCTAGGGTTGTTTAATCAATAAGAGAAATAATTTAAAGTGCTTGTTGAGGTTATCGAGGAAGTAAGGAGAGATAGGTTGTTAGAGCTTGTTAATAACCATAACCAGTTTATCTAGAACTAAGAATAGAAAACATTTGCATCGATGATCAATTCCTAGAATTAAACTATCTTGATTCCTTTGGCTAGGCTTTTTATCAATATACAACTTTCTTATCTTGTTTTAACTTTATTCGATTCACAAACCAAACCCCCCATTTTCCTTTTCCTTTTTATTCTCCTTGGATAGAAATAAGTTTAACCAATCTCTGTGAATTCGACCCTACTCACCACTATATGCAAATCATATAATTGTCTAGGAGTAGGTTTTATTTTTGTTGGATTCGACACCCATCAGTGATGGAAGATTGAGGAGTGCAACTGTAGACAGAGATAGTAATGGACAATGACTGCTATTATACTTTCATGATTGTGATGACAGACGGTGATGGAGGATGACAAAATTTATAGCCCTTTTTTTTATTCAAAACACAAACTTTCTAATAAAAGTAAGAAAGAGAGTGAAACTAACACCAAAAGGGGTTAGAGTGAATGCAGTAGTGAAGGTGCTGAAGTTGCTCGTTAGGAGCTTAAGTGGGTCCCTTAAAAAGAGCAAAATTTGGTAGTGGAGATTGGGGCGATGCTGTTCCTTGTGGTGGTAGTGGCCCATGTTGGTGGTGATTGCCAGTATCCTATCCCATTGTCTCTCTCTCTCTCTCTTTAGCCTTGAGCTAATAATGAGAATAGTGAGTTTATTCTTTTCTAGACATGCTTCACTTTTATCTTTTTTCCTGTTACAATTTGATAATTGAAGTTATCAACATCAGTACATCACTTTAAAGTTTAAGTGATCTAAAAAGCATAAGGAATGTAATCATAGAGCTATAAACAATAGTTAAGCATATGGTGCGGTACTTATTATAGGACTAGTGTTTTTCTATTTTAGACTTCTTCCAGTTTTTGTGTTTTTCCTTTCCTTTCTCTCTCTCTTTTAATTATGTGGGCTAAGTGTGCCAACTCACACTTGCAACGAGTTGGCCTACCTCGACTTGCATAAAAATGCGAGTTTGGTAGGCCAGCCCACTGAGCTCACCCCTAATTATAATGAAACTTATACTCCTATTGTTAGACTTAAAGCTATACCACTTGTGCTTGCCTATGCTTGTTTTAAAGATTTTAAATTGTTTCAAATGGATGTAAAAAAGTGCTTTCTTAAATGGTTATATCAAAGAAGAAGTGTGTTGAACAACCCCTTGGATTTGAAGATCATTTTAAACCTAAGTATGTTTTTAAGTTAAGAAAAGCTTTGTATGGATTTAAACAAGCACCAAAGGCTTGGTATGAGAGACTCACTGAGTATTTGATGTCCAGTGGTAATCAAAGAAGTATGATTGATACAACTTTATTCTTGAAACACTATGATGATGATATCTTAGTTGTACAAATTTATGTGGATGACATAATCTTTGGATTGAATAATGAAAAATATTGTAAGAGTTTGTAAAGCTTATGTAGGCATAATTTGAAATGTTAATGATGGGTGAATTAAACTTCTTTTTGGGAATACAAATTAAGCAACAATAGAAGGAATTTTCATTCATCAAGAGAAGTATATTAATTAGAAATTGAAAAGTTTGGATATAAAAATACAAAGGAAGTAGCTACCTTAATGAGTTAATCTACTAGGTTAGATCTTGATTCTCAAGGTAAGAAAATCAATGAGAAATTACATAGAAGTTTAATTGGTTCACTTTTGTATTTAACCGCATCTAGACCAAATATTCTATTTTCTATTTGTATTTGTGCAAGATTTCAAAGTAATCTAATTGAAATACATTTAAAAGTTGTTAAAAGAATTTTCAAGTACATTGCAAGCATTGCAAAATTACGAATCCGGTATCCCAAAAATGAAAATTTTGAATTAATGGGATACTCAAATGCTGATTATGCAATATGCAAAGTTGATAGGAAAAGTGCTTCTAGTACTTACCAATTCATGGGAGATAAATTGATTTCTTATTCTTCTAAAAAACAAAATTCAATTGCTCTTTCAACAATAGAAGCTAAATATGTCTCAATTGGAAATTATTGTGCACAAATTCTTTAGTTAAAATAACAATTGCAAGATTATGAATTAATTTATAAAATATTCTTATAAAATATGATAATTTTAGTCTTATAAATTTGACAAAAAATCTTGTAGATCATTCCAGATCAAAGCATATAGAAATTCGACATCACTTTATTAAGGATCTGACGTGCTTGAAAGGGCAATTGCAATATAATTTAATGATGGAACAAACAATGTAACAATTCCCCACCAATTGGTGTGAAACCTAACTTGTATGAACCCTAAATTGCGTGAACAAGAGAGAGAAAAGAAGAGCTAATTCCTTACCAGATGTTATGCACTAGTTAGAATTAGGATTGATTTGTTATTGTTGATATTATGCACAATAAAAAAAGTAAAATCCAACTCGCCACAATTCTAGAAGAATTGATAAGAGTTATGCATGAAAGGAGAGCCTCCTCACGGCAATACTATCTGAAAATGATTGTTAAAAAGTCCCTTGCAAAACCTAACTAACAAGTATATATACCCTACTTTAAATAAGGAAATTACAACCATGTAAAATAGAGTAAAAACTGGTCTTGAGGAGCACTTGAAGAATCAATTTATCCACGTAGAATGAGGTGAAGATGGTCAGTTGTCTCTAAGTGAAACGTAAGTGAAATAAGTCCGGTTCCTCTTGTCTTTGTGGGTTTCAAGTATAGCTTACACATTTGAAATTAGTGTGTTGGTTCGCCATCATGTAGAATCAACAAATGTACTTGCTGAAATGCAAAACAAATTATATCAAATAAATAAAGACAGTATGTGAAATGTCTTAGTTCCTTTTGTTCGAAAAGATTTCATAATGCGAAGTCAAGAGGTTTGATTCCCATCATCTCTTCGGGCCCCTGTGGAAGATTTTCCCTCAAATCGAATGAGTCTTTTCCTGGACTAAAAACTTTAGTTTGCATATGCTTGTCACCTTGACATCTTAATTGTCCAATATTTTTGTTTGATCTGTTCATGGAACTCCTGTACCTCAACTGGTGACATAGGAGTCAAGATAACCCATTCTCTATCCTTGTGAAACACATAGTTGTTTCTAAACCCATCATACACTACTCTCCTATCAAACAGCTAAGGTCTGCCCAGTAGTATATAAAATGCGCACATAGGAAGAACATCATAAATAATTTCATCATAGTATTTTTCCCCTATGCTAATTGGAACCTTAGCCCTTTGAGTGATAGATAGATTGTTTTGTACACTCAACCAATGCAATTTATAGGGATGAGGATGTGGACTAGTGACTAGTTGCAATCTATTTACTAATGCAACAGCTATGACATTAGTGCAATTACCACCATCAATGAAAAAAACACACAAGTTACCTAGAACCCGATAAGGAGTATGGAATAGGTTTTCCCTCTGTATATCCTCAACATCCGGAGATATAGTCATTACCCTACGCAAACACGTTAATAGATAGATATTTATTAGTTCCTTTGTCTTCATGTGCCTTAGCACTAGGATCATCATAATAATCCTGTAGTACTATTGACAAATCATTAGGCTCTAGTATCTCTTCCTTTCCCTTCGAATTTTCCACCTCTATAGTAGTCATCACCCTTTTGTTAGGACATTGAGTAGCCATGTGTTCAAAACCCATGCATTTGAAGCATTTGATTTGATGCATCTTGCTACTTGTTGACCCTGGTAATGTTTGTCAGATATTAACCTCAATAACCTCCTTTCCTCTTCCAAAAATTTCCCTCTATTAGTAAAAGTTGTATATGTGTCCACAGCTTTATCAATTCCCTATGTTCCCTTTTGTTCTATCTGCTATCTATCTGACCCATGAGGTTTTGTAGAAGTTCCATACCTATTGCTCGCTGTTCTAAATAGATTGGATTGCCTCTGTCTTTCCACTTTCAAAGCTAGCTAAATGGCCTCATTAAGGGTGTCATACCTTTGGAGCTCCACAATGCAGGCAATCTCATACTTTAACCCTGACACAAATCGTGTTAGGGTGTGTTCAAGACATTCAACTGACCAACATCTGATCATCAGTGTCTCGAACTCTTATACATACTCATCAATTGTTTTGCCTCCCTACCTTAGTGTTTGGAGATGCATAAACAACTCCTGCCTATAGTGCTCAGGTATAAACCTCCTTCTCATAACCCGTTTCATTTCCTGCCAAATATGTATCTCTGTCTCACCATCCCTTCGCCTACTAGCCATAAGATTCTTCCACCATAAGGCAGCATAACCAGTAAACCCAACAGCTACAAGGCGAACCCGACTGTGATTGTTAATCTCATAACATTCAAATAGGCCCTCGACCTTATCCTCCCAATCTAAGTAGTCTTCTATAGAGCCCTTTCTAGAAAATGAAGGTATTTGCAATTTCACATATTCTAAGCCCTGAGGTGGTTTAAACTCACGATTAGAATAAGGCTCATTTTCAAAGTTATTATCCCTTTCCTCCCTAAAAGCATGATAATCACCTTCCATGCTCCTATCCCCATTGCCTCTAATAGCTCCTTCCTTGCAAGCATTCAGATGGACTACCCAAGGTGGGGGTGCTTGAGGGTTTGCCACTAGTGGTTGTGGCATCGTTATTTGATCTACCCGTGTTGTTAATGTAGCAACAATAGTGGTGAGATCCTGCAATTGTTCTTCTAGTGTTCTTCTACTTACAGCATGACGACCTTGACCTCCTCCAACCTAACTATTGGTCTCATTACCAAATCCACCATTCACACTATCATTTGACATGATTTTGAATTATATATATACATATACTCACAATCACCCCTTCACAACAACCACGCACTTTTACGCCAACAACCAACCTTTATAGCACCAACGATAACACAACAACACAACTCACCTTTATAGTTCAAGTATACACACAAACAACACCACACACCTACACGGTGACAATAACACACCTTCACACCAACAAGAACATACCTTCACGGTACCACACAACCACGCACTAACACCTATACGGTTTAAGTATACATATACCCACGGTGCCCACACACACCTTCAAGGCTCAACACACTTCAAGACACAATACATAATACACACTCCACCAAGACTCAACACACCTCACGACACACACACTTACACACCACGTCACAACAACACATCTCAACAACAACACATACCTCACGGTATACACACAACCTCACACCACACCTACATGGCAACAAACACACACACACTCCCACAAGACTACACACCCTCGATAGCACAACATACATAAGCAATCACGGTTCCCACACACGGTAATTTTGCAATAATCACTTCCTCAATTACTCAAGTTAATGTTGTAATCAAAGCAAATCAATGAGCAATTACTATACCCCTTTACAATTATGGAATTCAAATTCAAATGGCCTCCCTATTTTCCACACACGGAGCTCACGCTAATGAACCTTGATATAATTTCCACAATTCAAGCCACAATAAGCAAGGATAACATGGCATAATCAACACAAGACCTTCAATTCCACTTTATACAACATCAATTGTGAAATGGAACAACAAGAACCCGAAATCCCCAAATTGAAAATCACAAATTCCCTTCTCAAAATTGTGCTCCGATACCAAATATGACGTGCTTTAAAGGGCAATCGCAATATAATTCAATGATGGAACAAACAATGTAACAATTCCCCACCAATTAGCATGAAATCTAACTTGTATTAACCCTAAATTGCGTGAACAAGAGAGAGAAAAGAAGAGTTAATTCCTTACCAGATGTTACGCATTAGTTGGAATTAGGATTGATTTGATATTGTTGATATTACGCACAACAAAAAAAATCAAATCCAACTCGCCACAATTACGGAAGAATCGATAAGAGTTATGCGTGAAAGGAAAGCCTCCTCATGGCAATACTATCTGAAAATGATTTTCAAAAAGTCCCTTACAAAACCTAAATAATAAGTATTTATACCCTACTCTAAATAAGGAAATTACAACCATGTAAAATAGAGCAAAAACCGGTCCTACAGAGCACTTGAAGAACCAATTTATCCACGTGGAATGAGGTGAAGATGGCTGGTTTTCTCCAAGTGAAATGCAAGTGAAATAAGGTCGGTTCCTCTTGTCTTTGTAGGTTTCAAGTATAGCTTACACACTTGAAATTAATGTGTTGGTTTGCCATCTCGTAAAACCGACAAATGTATCCGCTGAAATGCAAAACAGATTACATCAAATAAAAGACAGTATGTGAAATGTCTTGGTTCCTTTTGTTCAAGAAGATTTCATAATGCTAGGTCAAGAGGTTTGATTCCCATCAGGATCATTTTACAAATAAAAATATTAATATTAAATTCATTTCTACTGAAAATCAGTATTCAGACATTTTTACAAAACCTTTAGATAAAAATAGATTTGAATTTTTGAGAAATGAGATTAGTATGTGTAATTATTTTTAATGTGTTTATTTTATTGTATGTTGTTTTTTTTTTTTCATAGAAATAATGGTAAAAAAATTTATAATATATATATATATATATGTTATTTCTAGAAAATATGGAAGCTAATGGATTTACATAGCCATTAAAGCACACTTCCCAATTCTTCCAAATAAAAAACGGATTCAAAAAGTACTTATATCTCTCACTATTATAAATAGAATTTGTTTAAATTTTGAACATCATCATGTATGAACTTCTAAAAAGAAACCTCAAACTCTCTTCACTTTCAAATTTCAAAAACCTAGAGTAGCTCTAAGAAATTCCTCTAGAATGGCAACTAAGGCATCAATCTAAGGAAATTAAAGTTATAGTTACCATTAGAGAGGAATCAACTAATTCATAGAAAATAGTATTTATAGATGAGAGTGAACAAACAAGAAGAGAAATCAAGTTGAAGAAACTACGCGACCCGAAAATGTCTGACAACAAAGATTGTGAAAGTGAGGAAGTAGCTAGTGAAATAGAGTCCATTAGAAACGAAGACTTAGTCGTTAAGACCGACTCTAAGAAATCTGAGGAAAGGGAACCAGAGTTAGAAACAAGGGGAAGAATGAAGAAGAGGAAATCTTTGGTCAAGTTAACCTTTGACAACTCTCAACCAAAAAGAATGAAAAGAACTTTGAGTAAAATATTAGAGTGTTCTTTTATAGATTTTAAATTTTTTAGAAATAATGGCTTTTACTAGAATCGTTGACCGAATAGGAAAGGATGTAAAAATTTATGTAGTCAGACTAATTGAGTTGATAGTGATTTAGTTAGAGAATTTTATGATAATTTGGAGATGTTGGAAGATTTATTCTTAAAATCAAGAATTTTAGGAAAAATTGTCAAGAATACTAGGAAAAATCTCATTGAATGTTTTGAGATGAAGGATAAGAAAGATGATGGAAAGTTGATCAATCCTTCTAGAATGAGATTTTTAAGAAAATAAATGATGGAGTAGGAAGTTTTGTAGAAAAGGATATATTTTCAATAGATTTTGAATTGTTAGTGAGACCTTGGCATAAAATTATTATAGATTGCATACTACCTAAGAATGGAAGTAAATAGTCAATCTCTAAAGAAGAGGTAGTAGTAATCTTAGAAATTAAAAGAAGTTTGAAAATTGATATGCTAAGTAGAATTTTGAAGCATATGTGAAGAACAAGAGGATACAAACCATATGGAAATCTTTTGATGAAAATGTTCAAGTTTAAGAAACTTAGTCTACTTAAGGAGACTAAGATACCAATTGGACTAAAAAGGATTGGTGAAATAAACTTGAAACATACGAACATTTTAGTGAAAGAAAAATTTTTATTCTTAAAAAATGGAGCATGGTATAGACATCTAAAATTTAATAAGGTTATGTTTGATTGGAAGAAGGTAAGAGCAATTTCCAAGGGGGAGTTTATGTTGAATTCAAAAACTTCTAAACAATCTGAAAAAGAGAAAAACGTACCCCATAGGAGAGCAGGGAAGCAAGTAACGAAGAAAAAGAAGAAAGAAAAATTTGATGTTCAAATTGGTGGGAAATTTGAAATAAATGAAGGAAAGAAGGCTCTTGAAGAAAAAGAGTTAGCAAGTGACTCAAAAGGTATTCCGAGTAGACCACCTGGAGAATCTCAAGATCGAACCTTCATGCAAACCTTATTGATCTAATGGAGAAGAAGTTTGCTGAAATGAAGAAGGATCTTCAAAAATTAGTGTTAGATGCACTGAAAGGTTTTGAAAAACCTCATTCAAAAGATCCTGAGAATAATCCTTCTTTCGTTAGATCATCCCCTAAACCAGTCAAAACATCATCTCCAAAACAAAGTCCTGATGCTCAATGAACCAATGCGGAATAGGAATGTCACTCTGCACCTACTTCTCCTGCTGCCTCAAATGCTCATTAGAAGCTCTAACCTTCACTCAAGAAAATCCAGATGAATTGGCACTGAATCTACAACTTATTCTCTATTAACCTCTAGACTTTAAGAAATTTCAGTCTTAACAACATGAAGATGCTTTTGCTTCAAAGAAAACTGAAAGATTTAAAAGATGTGCTAGAAAATTTGTTAAGAAGACAAAGAAAAATTAGTTAAAGTGTATACTATTTAGATTGTTCTATTATTTGTTTTACTATGACATTTGCTTTAATGACGAATCTATTTTGTATTCTATTGATGCATTCTTGTTATCTGTTAATGTTCATATTTGTTATATTTTTTTATTCTCTCTTTTTGTTGATAACAAAAAGGAGGAGAATTATATGTGACAAAACTGTGTGGAAAAGGAATATGGAACTATGATATTTGTAAAAATAAAAAAAGATGAAACATAATATACGTAGAAAAGGAAATAAAAAGTTTTTTTTTTTTTTTTATCAATGGGCTTTGTTATCATAAAAAAGGGGAACAATGTTAAGCTCTCTTGATGATAATTTTGATGATGAAAAAAAGCTAAGAGTTTACTAACTATGTGATAGAGCCATTTTATACTCAATCTTTATAGTATGAATTGTGTTAATTTATTATTGATTTTATAGAAATCATAAGGAAATGGTACTTAATTTTATTATGGTGATAAATCAGGTTAAATGGAGTCAAGAGTGCTAATTCAAGTAAATTAGAGAAGTCATCTAAAATTTGGATCAAAGGCAAGGATTTACACCGCCGGAGGAAAGTACATGGGCGTGTAGTTGAAGTACATGGCCGTGTATCTGTCTAGAAGGAGGCACGGTTTGTAATACGGCCGTGGTGCAAGCCGTGCTATACACTGCACAAGAAGGTGGAAATGTAGACTATCAACAGAGAGAGACACGGCTCGTGATTTGGCCGTGGTGGAAGCCGTGGTTGAAGTACATGGCCGTGTATCTGTCTTGAAGAATCACCAGAGGAAGGCACGGCTTGACATCTGGCCGTGGTGGCAGACGTGGTACACACTGGATACGGATGAAGAATTGTAGATTATCCACAGAGGAAGACACGGCTTGAAATCTTGCCGTGTTGTAGGGCGTGCCAGGTGGACGATTATTCACTTCTCGAGATTTACATAAAAAAGGAAAGATATTTTCGTATCTTGCTAGCAAAAGATCATCTGCCATTCCCTTAACAATATAAATAGAACTAACTCTAGAGGAGTTTGATAATCTTGGATCATCTTGGAGACAAGAAGGAAGGAAGGAGGCAGAGCAAGGAAACCGGGAACTGAGGCTTATTATGTTTTTACTTTTAATTTTGTTTTGATGATGAACATGTGTAGCTAAGTAGATTTTCTAGCCAAAGGATCATTGAAGTTTAATTCTTCACGAATTGTGAGATCTAACTGAGTTATCTTTAATCTATTCTTTGTTTTTAGATATTTATATATCTTCTGGAAGTTTTGTCAATATTATCTTTGTTGATTGGTATGAATTAGAGCTCTTCTACTCAATTAGCAAGTTAATATATTGTCAACTAGCACGTCAAATCCGTAATTGTTTGATAGTTCTAGTCTCAGTGACACAATAACATGTTTGATTATAAAATAGATGATCGAATTCATGTTATGGAGATGTATGATCTTGTTTAAATAGGTTATCTTATAATCTACTGGCATGAATTGGTGGTCTCTCTTGTTTTTAATGCTATTGATAGATTAAATCCTAAGAGCTTGTTTAGGGTTGTCTAATTGATAAGAGAAATAATCAAAGAGCTTGTTTTGATTATCGAGGAAGTAAGGAGAGATAGGTTGTTAGAGCTTATTAATAACCATAACCAGTTTATCTAGAAATAATAATAGAAAACATTTGCATCGATGATCAATTCCTAGAATTAAACTATCTTGATTCCTTTGGCTAGGCTTTTCTCAATATTCGATTTTATTATCTTGTTTCAACATTATTTTGATTCACAAACAAAACCCCCCATTTTCTTTTCCTGAATAGAAATATATTTAACCAATCCCTGTGGATACGACCCTACTCAATACTATATGCAAATCATATAATTGTTTAGGAGTAGGTTTTTATTTTTGTTGGATTCGACACCCATCACTATGTTATTAAGTATGCAGATGAATAATAAACACAAATTTTAAACTAATTTGTCTCAAGCTCTCAAGTCAGAAGGTAACTCAGAAAGTAACTTAAGGACTAACTTAGAAAGTAGATTTGTTATATGACTTTCAATCTTTTAATTAGAAGGTGACTCAAAAAGTAACTCAAGGATTGACTCAAAAAGTAGACTTACTGTATGACTATCAAGCTTTTGGAAGTCAAAAGGTAACTTGGTGAGTAATGCAGAAAGTGACTCAAAAAGTAGACCTGTTTCATCAAGAAATGAATAGCATGTTACAAGATAAGTCTATATTTGAATGTTTAATCAACTGGAATGCCTAGCTTTAAAGTGAATGTATTTAGGTCATGCATTTAAAATGTTCCACAAAGTTGGTTAACATATCTCAAGGATTTATTATTGAAATTATTGTTGGTCTTGATTTAATGGAGTAGAGTAGGCATGACAAGGAAGTATGTTTTTCAAATTCTAAATTTATGTTTGAAGAGCAGAAATCATTCAAAAAGGATAACAACCGAAATCCATTTCTATCTTCAAGGGATACGAATTGTTCAAATTGTCCAGAATCTACGGGAGCGACATGGAATCAACTTTTTGAATTTAAGGGTAAGTTATGATCTTCAGTTGCATATTTGGAATAGATTTAACATCCAGCTTATGCTTTGTAGCCATTGTATGCTCAAGAATTTTAAAAAGAAATACATCTTGAGCATCCGATATACAACAACAACAAGAAAAGGAGAACACAAAAAAAGAGAATGAAGAACAGAATAGAGTTGAACACAACACGAGAGAACAAAACTCAAAATATCATTAACTCATAATTTTATTTTCTGTACCAAAATTGTGAGGACTATTTTTATCCCTCATTATCTCTGATAGTTGTTGTACGACCTAGATTACAAATAGGCTGTAAGTTCAGAATTAGCTAAGAGATAGCTAGGAGTTTAATAGAGTGAACTGTGATAACTATTTGTAATTCTTATTTTGTGATTGGATATAATGGAACATATGGATGTGGAACACCAGGACTCTAGCTTGGAGCTAGAAGAGAGGACATAGACTTAAGGCAGAGCCTTTATAGATCATTGCATAGATTATTCTTACTCTAATATTTTATTTTCATGCATTTAATTATTTATTGTGATTGCAAAATAATTCAAAGCAATACTTTACAAGTAACTAATTGGGGATGTGATTTTTTTTTTTTTAAATTTTAAGTTACCAATTCACCCTCCTATTAGTAACTCTTTGGGACCAATAGTACCAATTCTTGTAATCTGTTCAGGTGAGCTACCAATTTGGATATCTTTTGCTTCTTCAACAAGTTCTCATCTTGATCCCAGTTTTTTTCTTTATGGTAGACTCCACTATAAAAACTTTTTGCTTTGTGATAGCTTGGAGATATAAATTCGTAGAGGTTCGTTGGTCACCATTGCAGATGCTAACGCTTGTAGGAGTTATGAATTTGGTCTTTAGGTGTTTAATTGAGGTTATCATTCCTATAGTATTTTGCAATGGACACTTAAGAATAACATTGAAGAGGGAACATGCATTAATGACAAGGAAATCAACCAAGATTTGCATCTTATGTGGTTTATCTCCATCTTCTATCAGGAGAGTGATAATGCCCTTAGGTTTTAATGACTAGTTATTAAAACCATAGAGCTTGTTATCATAGGGCTTCAACTTCACCTTTAGTCGATCTTTCATCTAATCAAAGGCTCTTTTTTATATAATGTCTGTGGGGCTGCCATTGTCTATAAGTATCTTACGAACAACAAAATATGCAATTCAAGCCTATATTACCAAGGCATTGTTGTAGGGGAACATTACGCCCTTAAGCTCATAGTTAGAGAAGGTGATCATGGTGTCTACTTTAAGGTGCTTCAAATGGGTGGTGATGACGTTTGGATAATTCCTAGAGCGGGTATACACCTTGCACTTCGAGATGGAGCATCCTCCCACAATTGGTACTTTAACAAAGGTATTAATAGTGCCCTGAATGGGGCAATCTTGCTGTTGTTGCTCCATGTCTTCCTTTTCCTCCCTTCTTGGTTTCTTGGGAGGCTTGTCACCTTCTATAATGAATTCCCATTAGTAGCCTTGTCTAACAAGGTCCTTAAGGGAATTCTTAAGTTATGTGCAATTCTCCATGGTGTGGCCTCTATCCTTGTGAAAGTCATAGTATTTGTTAAAATTTCTTCTAGCTAGGTTGCTTCTCATTCTATTGGGCTAAGTGATAATGCCCCCGATTCATATTTCCGTGAAAATGTTAGCATATGCTTTATTAAGTTGGGTGTGTTACTCATAGAAAGGGATAGTGTGATTCTTGCCACCATTACTATTTTGAGCAAACTTATTACCTTCCAAAGTAAGGCTGAGTCTATCTTTTACCAAGGTTTGTTCTTTACCATTTTTCTTCTTATTGGAGGAGTCTTGCTCAGCCTATCCTCTCGCCAGTATAGCATCTTCTTATGCAATATAATCTATGCTCGTTCTTGAAACTCTCTAAATTTCTTCGACTTATGCAATGTAAGAGAGTAAAAGAATCGAAATCGATCCTTTACTCCATTAACTACTATGTTGAGAGCTACACTCATGTTAGCATTGGGTATTTCAATCATTGTTTTATTAAACCTAGAGATATAGTCTCTTAGTGTCTCGTCTTGCTTTTGCTAGACAAGGTTGAAAGTTGAGGAATCTCATTAAGTCATCTTGCTTGTCAAGAAGTGTTGGTAGAATTGCATGGCAAGGTCATGAAAATTGGCAATAGAATTTGGCTTCAAGCCTCGAAACCAAGTTCTTGCTACATTCTTTAAAGTTCTTGGGAATGCTTTGTAGGTAATTGCGTTAGGGCTACTAAGAAGGTTCATTTAAGCAATGTAATAACTGAGATGCTTGGATGGGTTGGTCATCCCATTGTAGAATTCACATTATGGGATTCTCAAATGTGTGGGAAGTTATTTGTCCTAGATTTCTTGGATAAAAGGGAAGTTACCAATGTTAAACATATCCCATGGGTTGGGTTTCTTGGCACCTTTCAACTCATTGAGGCATTTGATGATATTATCTATATCATCTATAGACTGATCAGCTTGAGATCTTGTAGATTGTGATTCAAAATTATCATTGTGGTTATTATTTTGATCACCTCTTGAGCTTATGGCTCGGTTTGGGTTTGGTGGCATGCTCCCATGGTGTTGTGAAACGCTATCAGCATTCTGCTCACTTCGAGACTAAGAGTGTCACTAAGAGTAGTTGTTGATTTCATTGACCCAATCTCTCAAACAATGGTTCTTAGCCAACAAAACAGTAAGTAGTCTCTTGAGTCATGCAATCTTGTCTTTATCTCCCTACGTTGTGAGTGGCATAACTGGGGGCACTAGTAGGTTGTTGTTTGCAGCTGTTGGTGGATTGCAGTCATTAGGGACGTTCTTGCTTGAATTCCTTCTTGATCTTGTGCTAGCCATGGTCATAGTTGGCCTTGACACGATGGGAACTAGTTGTTGATTGCTCTTGCTACTTGGACACAGTCTTAGGTGGAAATCATACTTTTAGGCTTGGTGTTATTCAACTTGCAAAATGAACACATCTAAGCTATCAAAATGCTACAAGTGTCTCCGGTGCTTGGACTCTGACACTTAAGTCAGAGAAGCAATGTAAATGTAAGGCAATCAAAATGTGTGGGGAGTATTAGATGATCTTACTTGAATAGAGGAAACCCCATTTATATTGTTAGGGAAGCTCTGTTTTAGGTAAGTAAATTTTTCCTGAAGACGCTTTAGTTATAATAGGAAATACTTTAGGTGTGTTCTTCAAAGGGTTTAGATTACTCACTTGTTTTATCTCGACCGGCTTTAGGCACTTTCCCATTTTATAGCAAGGCTAAAGTAACATAGGCCTTGGGCCCTAAGCTAGTATGGGAATGTAGCAACCCTAAATGTTGATCCACTAACCTATAATTTTCCCCATTGTAAAAATACATAATCATAACATAAAATAAAACATTTTAAAAAGTTCTTAAAAGAAAGTAATTGTCTTAATATCAATTTAATATGTTTGAAATAATAAGTAAAGAAAAGAGTATCACTACATGCGAAATCGATCAACAGTAGAGAATTAAAAATAAAGGTTCATAATTCAAATATGGTATGCTTATTGTGGCAAAACCATCAATAAGCTTTAAGCTAAAGAAGGCCCTCACATCTTCAATCTCCCACTATAACTCGCTCCATCATAAAAAGGTTTAATAGAATTTTCATTGTGATTTTATTAATATCATCAACAAAGATCTTCTCAAGAGTTATTATTATTGATTAGTGCATCCCCAACATCTAATATTGCAAAATACATTGTCTAAAGATAACATGATTTGTGTAAGATGAATCCTACATGAAAATTTATGCCATAATCATCTACTCATCTTCTACTTAAAAAACCCTAAGTCATTAGTCAAATTCATTTAAGTTAAAAAGGAAAGTTTCAAGTCAAGTTAAAGGATAACTCAAAAAGTTATGACCAAATTTTCTAAAATAACCTTTTGCCTTTACCTAATTTTGTTTCACTTTATCTAAAGAAAAGTCTCTAAAACTCAATTAGAAGTTTTAAAGTATTGAAAACTCACTTCAAGACAAAAATACATTTTTGAAGTTTAATCAAGAAGGAAATTCTAAGTCTTAGGGCAAATTTCTCAATAGAAAATGAAAAAAATACCCCTACACCCAATTTCATCAAGGAACACCATTAACTAGGTTTAGATAATTATTTGAGAGTAATAAAACGTTAGTAAGTTCAATTGGAAGTTAGTTTAGTGATTAGAAAAACCAAACCCTAAGTAAACAAAAGAATAACACTTGGCATTACAACAACAAAAGGTATGTAACAAATCATCCCCACAAAAATAACCTAGGGTTTTAAGCATAGCAAATCCCCATAAAAACCCTCTTATGTCCTACCACTTCCTAGCCTCTTCTTGTTTCTAGAAAACTCTCAAGGTAATAAAACCTAGTTTAACTAAACCCTAATTATACTAAGCTTTAATCCTTAGTGTTAAGCAAAACCCTTTACTAATCTTTCTTTGTTTTGTAGTATAACCTAGGTGAATCATTAAGAGAGGCACACTAAGGGGGATTGTAGTCTTGATCATGAACTTCATCAAGTAGGGTAAGTAATTTTTTTCCTTTCCATTTTTGAAGTTTAAGACAAGCATAAGGCTCAATCTTTGACACTTAACAATAATGAGTATCCTTACTTGAAGGAGTGAGTGAAAATTTGGAGAAAATCTAGTTACTTGGACTTAATCTAGGTGCCACTTGTGAAGAACTAGGTGTTCTTGAGAATCTTCAAGAGGTAAGTTACAAATCTCTTTTAAAAATGATGTCTAGGAGTGTTTGGATGCATCATTTGGTTGTTTAGTAAAGTTTGGAATTAGTATAATATACTTCTTCCCTTGATTGCCACTTTTAGAGCTTGAATAGGATAGATTTTTTGGTTTTCAAATGTTGAATGATTAGTGGACATGTTGATTGATATGTTAGACAAGAGTATGATGGATTATAAGGAAGTTTAAGGCTTAGTTTTGCATGATTCTTCCACCTCTAGCATTGTCGCCACCTTGCTTGATGTTCTTGATGTATTTCTTGCTCTAATTTGTAAATTGGATGTTTTAAGATGTTTAGATGATGTTTTATGAGATGATTTTTAATTTAGATGACGTTTTAAATTCTAAATAATGCATGTTTGGTGAGTATGGTGGATAATCTTGCCTATTTAATGATTTGTGATGCTAAATGGGTATTCTTGACCTAAACGAATGAAATCTCTAGCATGTATTAGATCTTGATTGAGCTGTGATTATGTATTTAATTTGAGTTCTTTTCACAATTTAGGGCTTAGAAGGTAATAATAATGATATAGTATGTTTGTAACATGTTAAAGGTGCATAAGGTTTGATTTTGAGCATATACTTGATAAGTTAGTCTAATTTAGTCAAAATTATAAAATTTCCAGCATATTAAGGAAGTTTATACCCTAAATGAATGATATTTGATTTAGTAGGATTGATAGATTTAAGATTCCTAGATGATTGTATGTAATAACCATATAAAATCCTACTAATTTTGAGATGAAATGGTGAATTTTAAGAAATTTGAAAAAATTGATGAAACTTTGAATGTTCTTGAAATTAATGTTTTTAAGAAAGATCCATTTGAATCACTAAAATTCAACTTAAAATGTGTTTTTCACAAGATTTTTACTAAATGTGGATTCAAATAGATTTTAGGGTGTGGATTTCGAATTCACCATCCATTTCTTTAAATTCATAACGCACAAAACTCAAATTGAAGATTAAAATTTTAATCAAAAGTTCACAAAAAGTGTTTTTAATCTTGTAGAGTAGAGTGTCTCAAGTGAAAAGATGTTTGAGACATGAAATTCTATTTTCTTTTTTTTTTTTAAAAAAAAAAGTGACATGAAAATTAGCATAATAGAATAATAAGTAAGATAAAATAATAAAATAATATTTTATGTAAGGCCGATCCAACCCTAGACTAGCTTACCTAACTAGGCTCAAGGATGGGCTCGACTCTTCCCCCATGGATAAGCCTTTCCATAGAATGCAATAAATTTAGTTGTTTTATTAAATTGACTTAATCAACTTAATTATAGGATTAATTTAGTTAATTAATCATACTTAAAAAAAAGCCCAATGGGCTTAATTCCATAATCAATTGAACCCATTTCCCTTTTAAGGCCCATAACCTAAATGGGTCTTAGTAATACAAAACACATTAATGGGCGTTACATGTAATGGGGCTCAAGATTAAATAAGGATTCTAAATGAGCTTAAGATAGACATAATAAAATTAATTAGGCCTAAGAAATAATCATTATAACAATAGTGGGCCTAAGTTAAATGAATTAGGCAAAATGGACCATAGTAGGCCTAAAATGGACATGATGGGTAAGAATCACCTAAATGGGCTAAAAATGAATACAATGAAACCTAATGGCCTTAAAAGAATTAAGTGGGCCTAAACTTAATAAATTGGGCTTAAAAGAACCTAATTAGGCTTAAGTAAATAAATTATATGGACCCAATTTCCCTTACGACCCAATACCTTAATGGACCTTAATAAGACATATAGATATGAACTTAGAGAAATTTAATAAGCGACTTAAAATTAAAATAAGCCAAGGCCCAATGAGCTTAACCCTAAGAACTTAAATGAGTAAGACCTAAACTGAATTGAGGACTAGTGGAAATTAGATAATTAAATTAATGACCAACAAATATAATAATGTAAATTAATTAAATTAACAAGCTTAAATTAATGAATGACCTTATTATAGTCAAAGGCTAATTAGGCTCCTATGTCCTTTCTAGGCCCATCACTAGTATGGATCTTAGTATGATTGAAACTCAAGAACCTAAGCTTATAATGATACTAATAGTAATTGATCAGTTAAATGTAAATCATTAGCTCATAATGTCACCAATGCAACAAATACTTCTCTACACTTCAATTATAGTAAAATAAATTGAAGCAACAATTAAACACTTCCAAGTAGTTAAGTTATTGAATTTAGCTAAGCAAGTGTTTAAGTAATAATACTTAATAATTTTCACACTCAAATGCATGTTTTGAAATTCAAACTTCACTACTTAACTTCCTTTTCTAGTCATGGTACACACACTTCTATCTCCACATGTAGTACCTTTCTCACACACAACTCCACAACAATTCACACCACCACACATACACACACAGTGCACTCACTTCAACCACCACTACACGTACAACACCTCACTTCACAGTGCAACATCCTTCAACTCAATACACACAATATAAACTCCACCAATTCAATACACTCTTAGGCCGCCACACATACACACAAACACAACAACAAATTCAAATTAACACCCTTAATGATGCAACTTTCCCCACAAATGGTAAGAATCAATTTCAAATTCAAATGAAATGTAATCAATACCACTTAATAACTACTTCAAGCTTAATGGATGTGTTTGAATTCAAATGATTTCCTATTTTTCTATTCAAATTCAAATCTGAAAATTGTAAATTGCACTCCTTCAATTCCGAAACCTCTTACAAGAATTCACTTCTCTTTTGTCACTAATAGTGTATCTCTAATTTTGCAACACACTAGGAAATACAGTTCTTACTCCACCAATTTCCTTCACGGTAAAGTCAAGAACAAATGAGCTACAACAAGATATCCACTTCTACTACAACAATCAACAAGTATGACACCACAATAAAAAAATCAAGTACTTCAATTCCACCTCAACACTTCAGATCAATAAGTAGAAATTCAAGAACCCTAATTTCAAGTTATGATGATCACGAAAATTCCCTTCTCAAAAACCAATGCTTTGATACCAAAAAGATGATGTGCCTACAATTTGATTGCAAGAACACCAAACTAATTCCACAAAATGCGTGACACCAATAAGCACTTAAAACCTAATGTTCAAATGATATTCATGCAATTTACAATGACTGTCAATTGTATTTCCGAAATAAAACAAATGAACAACACAATAGAATCCAATTTACAACTAAAATGGCGTGAACCTTAGATTGGATAGGAATCCCTAATTGGCGTGTGTAAACATCCCATTTTTTCCCTAAGGATTAATCATAATCAATTTCCAATTTTTTTTTCAAATTTTCCACATTTTTTCCTAATTTAGCAAAAATATGAAAAAATATTCAAAAAATAAAAATAAATAGGAAAACACATCAATTTTGAAAAATAATTTCAGAAATGGAAATAATAAGATTAAATAATTTTTACAAATTTTTGAAATTTCAAAAAATACAAAAAAATAAAAAAAATCGCATTGCATATATGCAATTTGTGAAATAAATAAAATCGCGAATATGGGTTAGCTCAGCTGGTCTGAACCACGGTCAGGCATGCGCACGGAAGGTCTGAGGTCCCAAGTTCGAATCCCCCCGCATGCGCTCGGCAAATTTTTTCTTTCTTTTCCCCTGGAGCTGCCACGTGGCGGCATGCGATTGGCCGAGAGAAAACACATACCTTGCACATGATCATCTTCTTCCTCGAGCCCAACGGGAGAAAAATCCGGCAGAAGTCCAACAAGGCAAAAAATGTTGGATTTCTTCAAATCTTTTTAGATTTCGATCAATCTAAAACCGAATTATCCAGATAAATCACAAGATTACAACAAATCGGCATCAAATCTGTTGGATAAAATCGAATCCAAAAAACGGAAAAATTCGGATTTCTTCGAATAAAATATTTAAGCTAATCCAAGGGAGTCTTCTGACTTCTATAAATAGAGGGCAAAGGCAGTAAGCTAAAGCACGGATCAAAAGTAAGAGAAAGAGAGAAAAAAGAGAGAATTGAAGCTCACCGGAGTTGTTCAAGACCGCGATCGTGACTGCCGATCAAGTGTTGGGCAACCACCAGGAGGCGTTTCTGAAGCAAACCACCACCACCGTTGGATTCCTCACCCCCAAAAACCTAGGGATCGACACCTCAACCGCTGCAAAAGGCCGCCGGAACGCCGTCAACGAGCACTCCTAGCCGCCGCATCCGATCGACCCGACCCGACCCGCGCACCGACCCGGATTTAGGTAAGTTGGATTTTCTGATTTATTTTATTTTATTTTATTTATTTAGTTATGTTATTTATTTTGAATTTATTTATTTATTTGTTATTTATATTTCAATAAATAGAAAAATGTTAGGAATTAGATTTTCTTTTTTTAGGATTAGGATTTAATGATAAAATTAAAAAAATAATAATTATAATAATAAATAATAAAAATATAGAAAATTCATAAAGAAAATAATAAAAACATTAGAAAAATAATAATAATAATTTAGACTTTAAATAGGATAGATAAAAATCTAGAAGAAATTTTTTAATAAAAATAAAAATTATAAAAATTATGAAAAATTAATAATTAAAAATTATAAAAAATTATAAAAAATCATAAAAATCAATAAAAATTTATAATAGTAGAAATGAGTTGAAAATTAGAGAAAAATGAAATTTATCACTTAGAAAAATCATTTTCTCAAATAAATCCAAAATTGGTATTTTTCCTTAAAATTATTATTTTCACAAAATCAAATTATTAAGCTTAAGCTTAGACTTTTTTTAACAAAATACTAAAATGATAAAAATGTAAACCAAAAGTAATTTCATAATTAAAATTCACAAACACATTAAATTTTTTTCAAGAAAAGCGAACTACAACTTGTTTGATCATGAATAGCAGGTACATAGGCACCCACTTGGCGCAACCTTGAAAAGGAATAAAAATCATTTTCCTAGAATAATTCACTCAAAAACACAATAAAAGAAAACAAAAATAAAATAAAAGACATTTCGAGATAGGAGTAAATTTTAGGATATTGGGTGGTAACCGTAAGGTTTTAATAGGTTAGCCTCCGAACTTAGAATCTCTGGTTTTCCCCTTTCCTCTTTTCACAAAAACAATAAGAGGAAATCACGACGACTAGTGGTCCAAATTAGGACTAATCCGCTTCATTAGTCTTAATTCAATCTTTCCCAACAACAGTTGGGTGGCGACTCCAAAATAAATGAAATTCCTAACTCAAGTCGAGGATCTACATTAGATGAGCACAGGGTCTAGTCTTGATCGGATTAGGAATGGGAAATTCAAAAATTAGACTCGACAGGATGGCGACTCCACTGGGGACCCATTCCAGTAGGCTAGCCACCTGAATATCCTCAAAATGTTCCTTTTTAAGAAATGTCTTTCGATTATTATTCTGTTGCTAACCTTTCAGGGATTAGCTAAGTTTATAATTCAGTTTTCTTTACTTTTGGGTCTGCATGCATACATTTGTGTGAATAGATATGGTCGAACCCGGACCGTCTTAGGACCTTAAGACGGGGAGCCATTGTGTAGGTTTCGAGCGAAGTGAGGTGATCACCGTTCGGGACCGATTAGGCTACCCCACCCAATGCTTCGATATGGCCTGAGATCCATTTCTCCGAGAATGCGGGAGGCCATAGAGCTTGGGGACCAGTTAGAACCAACCTATTTGCATACATAAATTCATAGGTTGACAATTGACGATAATGTAATATTTGTTTTGTTCATGGAGTTCGGATTTACTTCCCTGTAATATTTTTATAGTTCTGGTTGTAATTAGGAAATTTCTTGTAATAGACGGCTAGTACCGCAGTTGACCACCTCCTCCGCAAAGAGATTCGGGTGTACAAACCTTTGGACCCAAAGTTGGTGCTGGACCACTGGTTCACCTTATACAATCCAGAGGAGCAGGCCTTCATCCAGCAGAAAATAGGGCCCATCCTCTCACTAACAAAGATAGAGGTGAACGTGCCCTTGGTATGGGCCATTCTTCATTTATGGGAAGTAGAGCCCGCAGCTTTCTTCATCGGGCCCCATGAAATCACCCCTACCTTGGAAGAGTACACCCAGCTGCTACAAGCTCCAGCACTAACCGACCGAGTCTATGTGCCAGAGCTCGAGGCCGGGCCAGCCGGTATTTTCAGCAGGCTATTAGGTATCTGCAAAACAGCAGTCAACAAGACCTTAGCAGACTTGATAGAGCCATTTTATACTCAATCTTTATAGTATAAATTGTGTTAAATTATTATTGATTTTATAGAAATCATAAGGAAATGGTACTTTAATTCTATCATCGTGATAAATCAGGTTAAATGGAGTCAAGGATGCTAATTCAAGTATTTTAGAGAAGTCATCTACAACTTGGATCAAGACAAGAAATTACACCATCGGAGGAAGCACGGTTTTAGGCACGGCCAAGTTTCAAACCGTGTTACACACTGGAAAAGAAGGCGAAAATGAGGACTTTGAACAGAGAGAGACACGCCTTAAGGCACGGCCGTGGTGGAAGCCGTGGGATAAACCGTGCTTGAAGCCGTGGTGGAAGCCAGGACCAAGGAGAAGAAAGTGTGGAACATCAACCAGATGAAGGCACGACTTGAAATCTAGCCGTGGTTGTAACCGTGCTACACACTGGACACGGATGAAGACTTGAAGATTATGCACAGACGAAGACACGGTTTGAAATCTGGCCGTGTGTGTAACCGTGGTTCACACTGGGCGCGGTTGAAGACTTGAAGAATATGCACAGAGGATGGCACGACTTAACCCACGGCCGTGTGGTGGGGCGTGCCAGGCAGACGTATCTTCACTTCTCGAAATCTACTTGAAAAATGAAAGATATTTTCGTATCTTGCTAGCAAAAGATCACATGCTATCCATATAATAGTATAAATAGAGCCAACCCTAGAGGGTTAGGACAACTTTTGAACTTTTGAACTTTGGAATCTTGGATCTTGAAGAAGGAAACGCGGAGGCAGAGCAAACAACCGGGTTCATTATGTTTCTATCTTTTATTTTCGTTTTATTGATGAACATGAGTAGCTAAGCTACTTTTCTAGCCAAAGGGTCATAGATGTTTAATTCTCCACGAATTGTAAGGTCTAATTGACTTGTATTTATTCTATTCTTTGCTTTCGGGTATTCATATATCTTCTGATCGTTTTGTCATTATTATCTTTGTTGATTGGTATGAATAGAGCTCTTCTACTCAATTAGCAAGTTAATATATTGTCAACTAGCACGTCAAATCCGTAATTGTTTGATTGTTCTAGTCTTAGTGACGTAATAACATGTTTGGTTATAAAAGAGATGATCGAATTCATGTTATGGAGGTATGTGATCATGTTTAAATAGGTTATCTTATAATCTACTGGCATGAATTGGTAGTCTCTCTAGATCTTAATGCTATTGATAGATTAAATCCTAAGCGCTTGTCTAAGGGTTGTTTAATCAATAAGAGAAATAATTCAAAGCGCTTGTCGGAGGTTATCGAGGAAGTAAGGAGAGATAGGTTGTTAGAGCTTGTTAATAACCATAACCAATTTATCTAGAACAAGAATAGAGAACATTTGCATCGATGATCAATTCCTAGAATTAAACCATCTTGATTCCTTTGGCTAGGCTTTTACCAATATCTGATTTTCTTACCTTGTTTTATTTTATTTGATTCACAAACAAAACCCCCCCATTTTCCTTTTTCTTATTGTTCTCTTTGAATAGAAATATCTTTACCAATCCCTGTGGATTCGACCCTACTCACCACTATATGCAAATCATATAATTGTCTAGGAGTAGGTTTTATTTTTGTTGGATTCGACACCCATCAAGACTGTAATGGATACTGCATCCGGATGGACGAATTGGAAGCCTGGTTCATTACCCGAGAAGACAATGGGGATAGGAAAGACATATTGTGGGGAACCCAAGACATATAGACAAAGAAGGGTGAATGCTTTTATCTTGACAGCTTTCGCTACCATACTATTCCCCACCGGAACTTTCTATGTCCACTACCGGGTTGCAGAGCTGGTGACCCAATTTCTGGAAGGAAGATCTTACATCCCGGCTTTATTGGCTGAACAAATCCGGAACTTAAACTTTGTCAAGAAGAAAGGCCATGGGATCCTCCGCTCAAGTATCAATCTTATGCTGATCTGGTTCGTAAGCCACCTTAAGTGTTTCGGGTTGAACATGGTCCGGAAAGCGTTGGCTCAGCAGGTAGATCTCGTAGATTCATGCATAGAAAAGATAAAGCTACCTGACGACCTTACCAGCCACAGTTGGGTAGAAGTACTTAGAAGCTTCAGTGCCGAAGATATTCTGTGGATAGCCAGGTGGAGTTGCTGCGACAAAATTATTTTAACCTGCAGTAACTTTCAAGCCGTGCCTCTGATCGGAATCAGCGGATGTATTAGATATCACCCCAATTTAGTAGTTCGCCAGTTCGATACTATTCAAGACATAGTTTATAGGCCCTCGTTGGAAGCAGTCACTTTCGAGTACCAAGATCCGAACCTATTGGTGGCTGAAAAGTTTGCTAAGCTGACAAAGGTCAAAGCACTTTGGGACGCCAGAATTGAAAGCCCGAATGTAGACCTCGATGAGCAGGATGGCGAAGTGGGAAAGCATCGAGCCACCGGGGAGTTTGTGATCCACCAACTGTATCAGACAGGGGAAAGAGCATACCGGGTCCCAGATGTCACTCAACCAAGGCTAGACAAGATAAATCTGGAGCTAGAAATCTACCTAGAGCAGGTCAAGGCTCGGATGGAGGTCTATTTCAAAGCTGCAGATTATAAGAAAGACATTTGGAAAGGACGATTCAAGGAATCCGACCAAAGGAACAAAGCCTTGGAAGCACAATTGGAGAAGGCCAAAGCTAGAGTCGAAGAACTAGAAGCCGTCATCAACGGGAAGCCTGAGTTTCCACAACAAAAGACTAAGAGAGCTAGGAAATAGATTATCATTGTAATCTTTTATTTGTTTTCTTTGAGTATCGAACTCCAAAAATTCTCGATATTAATAAAAGTAAAGTTTCAATATTACATCGTCAATCAATTGTCGACCTTTTTATTTTTAGCATCCGTGTGACACATGCATAGCATTTGCATACATCATACTAAGAAAAGAAAAATGCGCGCCAGTTATCAAGATAGCTCCTAAGCAACCGAACCCTCCCAGAAGCCCAATTTGCACACGATCAAGAACAAAGATGGCAAACAGTGGCAACAACCGCAACAACACAAGTGCTGATGCTGCCTTAGACTCCAGGATCGTATCCCTAGAACAAACGGTCCAACAGTTGGCTGCCCAGGTCCACCTCCTAACTGAAAGCATCGGCCTCCTTCGCTCTACCCAGCCAGCGCAAGAGGAGCATTCAGGGGCCAGGAAAGGGAAGGCAGTGGAGGGACAGCCTTCAGAGTATGAAGAAATCAATTCCCACCTCAACTTGGCCTTTGAACATGAGCCGAGGATTAACCAGGGTCTAAACTCTGATGACCTGAAGAAAGAGATGGAAGAGAGACAGAAAGAGATGGAGAAAAGGCTCTTCCAGCAGCTCTATGACAAAATGAAAACAATTGAAGGTCCTGATGGTTTTGAGCAAGCCGGAATCACCAGTCTGCCAGTATACGGGGAAGAGGTGTACCCTGAGAAGTTCAAGACCCTTGAGTTTGAAAAGTATGATGGGACTGGGTGCCCTAAAATGCATACAAGGCTATATGCCCGAAAGATGAGCAAGTATGCTCAGTACGACCAACTCATGATCCAGACTTTCCAAGATAGCCTCACGGGCCCTACATTGGTTTGGTACGCCCACCTGGACTTCAATCATGTCAACACTTGGGAAAGGCTAGTCCGGGCGTTCTATGACTAGTACAAGTTCAATATTGAGGTCCCCCCCTCCGTGATTGATCTGGGGAGTCTCCGGAAAAGACATGCTGAGCCGTTTAAGGAGTATGCTCAGCGCTGGAGAGCCCAGGCCGCCAGAGTAACAACCCCAATCTCTGAGAAGGAGTTGACATCCATATTTGTCAACACCCTAGACAAGACCTACTTTTCACATCTGGTAGGCCAGACCTCATCTAGCTTTGTAGAGGTAGTAGCTATAGGGTGCCAGATCGAAAGTGCCATCACCACCGGCAGACTCCAAATAGTGGATTCTCCTAGGGTCACACCAACACAAAGGCCCCTAGGAGGTAATAGAGCCAAAGAGTCTACCGTCAGCACGGTCCACTCCGGTAAGGCAGAAGAGGTCGGAACTCGTGTGACATTTCAGACCACGAGTACCCCAGCCCAGCACTCCATGACAAGTCATACCCAGGCCACCAGGGTCCCAAGGCAGTTCACTCCAATTCCCATCCCACTCAACCAGGTCTTTGCTCGGCTGAGGGCGGACAACTTGATCAGCTTCGAAATCCCCAATGACCGATACAAGCCCAAAAACTTCGACCCAAACCTCAAATGTGATTACCATATGGGCCAAGAGGGCTACTCTACAGATAGATGCTGGAGGCTCTGGCACAAAATCCAGGACTTAATCGACGCGGGAATTGTACAGCTGGATTTTGTTAACACCCTAGCACCTAATGTCAACACCAACCCACTGCCCAATCATAAGCCCGTCATCAACATGATCACATCTGAGAAGTCGGCTCCCAAGGAAGGCCCTAAGCGGAAGACGGTTGACCAATAGAAAAAGCAGTCCCGTCAAGCTCTAGAGAAAACCCCAAAGTCACATATCAAAAGAAGTTGGTTAGCCGGAGACGCAACAGTCGGCACTTTAGGGGAATCACATGGGAGATTTGAGTACTAGCTGAACTATTCTTATACCCCGACGGTATATAGGCCGCCTAGCGGATGGGGGCCAGAGTTTGAGAAGGAGGACAACTTGCCGAAGGAAGAGGAGAAGACTATAAACATGGTTAATTCTTGTCAGAAGCCCAGGGTTATAAAATGTTATGAGGGACAGTCAACTGAGATACAGCTCCCGAAGAAAAGATATGTATTTAATGTCCCGATACCGGCAGAGAAGTACAAAGCTGCACCTTTCGACTATCGGACTCTCGAACAAGAGCGACCTCCTATGGTGGGAGGAATCACACGCTCTGGGAGAATATACGACCTGAAGAATAAAACCCCGACCGAAGAGCTCAACGTGGAGAAAGGAGAGGAAGAGGAAGAGGGGCTCGCTACATTTACAAAGATGGTTAAGGCGAGTGAATACAAGATAATGGAATAACTAAATAAAGTTCCAGTACAGATATCACTCATGGGCCTTCTTACAGCATCTGAGCCCCATAGGGAAGCACTCTTCAAAGTGCTCAAACAGATTCAGGTCCCAGAAGGCATCGCTATAGACAAAAAAAGTCATGTGGCCGATTCTATTTTCACAATGGACCAGATATCTTTCTCTCCGGAAGAGCTAGGAGAGGAGGGAGACCAACATACAAAACCACTGTTCATAGTGGTCAGGTGCAACGACACAATTGTCTCCTGAGTACTCATCGACAATGGATCGTCCCTCAACGTTTGCCCATTGGCTACCTTCGACTTATTGGGGGTCGATCCAAGCAATATAAAACCTAGCTCAATGGTGGTCAGAGCTTTTGATGGATCAAAAAGAGATATAGTAGGGGAGATAAACCTACCAGTGGAGATTGGTCCACAAGTATTTCACATATCTTTCCAGGTCCTTAACATCCCAAGATCTTTCACCCTACTCTTGGGAAGGCCCTGGATACATGCTGCTGGAGCCATCCCCTCTAGTCTCCACCAAACGGTTAAATTTATTGCAAGTGGCCAAATAGTCACTATGTTGGGTGAGCAGGATTACGCCATATACAAAGAAACTGCCATACCATATATTGGGGAGGAAGGTTCAGAAGACCTTTGTCTCCAAATATTCAATGAGGTAAACGTGGTGACCAACAAGGAGGGCCATCAGTTTAAGGAAGGGCAGCAAGGGACGTTTGGACTAGGGTACGTTCTTACAGCTAGGCAAGAAGCACAAGCAAGAGGTGTCAAAGGTAAAATGAAGGAAAAGTCAAGCAACACCTCGATGTGCATTCCACCCCTCTAATAATCTTTCCAAAAAGCAAATATCATTTAAGAGCTTCGGATAAGCGAAGGTGACGTCAGCAACGGGAGCCCAACCCCCTGCACGTCCAATCAGCATCCAGCTCTGAACAATTGGTTCTGTTATCCTACTAATAGCTCTAGATCTCCTACCATCGAACATCAGAGATATTTCGCGCAGGTAGAAAATAAAAATGCTGATATCGTTTCCAAGGCTGCTGGGTCAGTTGTTGAAGGCGATATCCTTGACAACGAAATAATACAAGAAAATTGGCAAAAACATGAACAAAACGAAATTTCAATTGACGAGCCGGTGGAGACAGTAAATCTAGGAAGCATAGAAAAAACTAAAAATCTCAAAATCGGGACCAGTTTAAGTGCCGAGCAAAAGTGTGAGATAACCGGGTTGTTGATAGAATATGCAGATGTGTTCGCCTGGTCATATGGTGACATGCCAGGACTAGACCAATTAATAGTGGTTTACAGGCTTCCCACAAGGGAAGATGTCAAACCTAAAAAACAAAAACTAAGACGATTTAGGCCTGACATCTTACTGAAGATTAAGGAAGAAGTCAAGAAACTGCTAGAAGTAGGGTTCATCGAAATGTTCGATTACCTTGAATGGGTAGTTAATATAGTCCCCCTTATGAAAAAGAATGGAAAGGTACGTGTATGCGTAGATTTCCGGGACTTAAACCAAGCTACACCAAAGGATAACTTCCCCTTACCTCACATTAATGTTCTAGTGGATAACACTGCAGGAAACCATCTTTTCTCATTCATGGACGATTTCTCAGGATATAATCAAATAAAAATGGCTGAAGAAGATAAAACCAAAACGACCTTCATCACAACATGGGGAACTTTTTGTTACAAAGTAATGCCCTTTGGTTTGAAAAACGTCGGGGCAACGTATCAGAAAGCCATGGTTGCGATACTTCATGACATGATGCATCGAGAGGTCGAAGTATACGTCGACTACATGATAGCCAAATCTAAAGAAGGAGAAAGCCATATAGATATCTTGAGGAAATTGTTTAAATGATTGAGAAAATTCCAGCTCAAGTTAAACATAGAGAAATGCACTTTCGGGGTCACAACAGGGAAATTGTTAGGGTTTGTCATAAGCCGGGACGACATTAAAGTCGATCCTGACAAGGTAAAGTCTATATTAGAGTTACCTTTCCCACGCTCCGTTAATGAAGTAAGAAGCTTGTTGGGAAGATTAAATTATATAGCTCGTTTTATCTCACAACTCACCGATAAGTGTCGACCACTATTCCGTCTGTTGAAAAAGAATGCCACCATAGAATGGGACGACGAATGCGAAGAAGCATTCAGGACGATCAAAGACTACCTTATAAAACCTCCGGTCTTGATAGTCCTGAAGCAAGGGAAGCCCTTATTCTTATACCTCACGATACTCCCTGAATCCATGGGATACGTGTTGGGGCAGAAAGATGAAGAGGGAAGAGAACGTTCCATAGATTATTTGAGCAAGAAATTCACAAACGGGGAACAGAGGTACTCAGAGGTGGAGAAGACTTGTTGTGCTTTAATTTGGGTCATGCATAGATTAAGGAAATACACCCTTTACTACCATATTGAGCTGCTGACAAGACATGATCCCTTAAAATACTTAGCAGAGAAACCAGCTTTGATAGGGAGAATCTCTAAATGGAAAATGCTCCTATCCGAGTTTGACATCACATACATAAATCAGAACTCGATGAAAGGGCAAGCCTTAGCCAACCAATTGGCAGAACACCCTGTTGAGGCAGATTCCCAAAAAATACAAGCCCAATTCCCGGACGAAAATATATTAACAGTGGAAGATGCACCAGTAGAAGACTGTGGGATAGAGCAGAACCCTAAGTGGAAAATGTTTTTCGACGGAGTTGCCAACGTATTCGGTTGCGGGATTGGGGGAAATATTGATATCCCCAGATGGCACACAATTCCCTGCAGCAACAAGACTCACATTTTCATATACCAATAATATCGCGGAATATGAGGTATACATTTCCATATACCAATAATAAAATGGCCTACCAAATGGAAATCCACGAATTAGAGGTATACGGGGATTCGTCGCTCATCATACTACAGATAAGAGGGGAATACAAGACTAAAGACCCCAAAATGGTACCATATCATCAACATTTGACAGAGCTAATCGAAGAATTCAAGGCAATCACTTTCACATATATCCCGAGAACTCAGAATCAGTTTGTAGAAGCACTCGCAACACTAGCATCTATGATCCAGATAACAGGGGGAGCTGAAGTCCAACTGATAAAGATAGACATCGAAAATCGGCCCGCCTATTGTTTAACAATTGAAAAAGCACAAAACGACAAGCCCTGGTATCACGACATCAAGACCTTTCTCCAAGAAAGCAAATACCCTGAAATGGCTAGCAAGAATGACCAAAGAACACTCAGAAGGTTAGCAAGCCATTTCTTATTAAGTGGGTCTATACTTTACAAAAGATCATCTAATACCACCTTATTAAGATGTGTGGATGAAAATGAAGCTTATGAGCTGATGAAAGAGGTACATGAAGGAGTATGTGGACCTCATATGAATGGCTACATGTTGGCCCGAAAAATCATGAGATTGGGATACTATTGGTTAACCATGGAATCAGATTGCACAAAATATATCAAGCACTGTCATCTGTGTCAAGTATATGCAAACCGGATAAATGCTCCGCCCAATGAGTTGCACTTATTGTCAGCACCATAGCCTTTCTCCATGTGGGGAATCGACATAATTGGCCCAATATCTCTGACAGCATCCAATGGCCACAGGTTTATACTGGTGGCAATCGATTAGTTCACCAAGTGGGTAGAAGCTGCATCATATGCCAATGTCACTAAAGGGGTAATAGTCCGCTTCTTAAAAAGAGACATAATAGCTCGATATGGAGTTCCTGAGTCCATCATCACCGACAACGATACCAATCTTAATAATAAGTCGATGACAGGTTTATGTCAACAATTCTACATAAACCATAGAAATTCAACTCCCTACCGACCTCAGATGAATGGGGCAGTAGAAGCAGCTAACAAGAATATAAAAAAGATCATCGAAAAAATGACGACTACTTACAAAGATTGGCACGAGATATTGCCGTTTGCTCTCATGGCTTATAGAACTTCAATAAGAACATCTATTGGAGCTACCCCATATTCATTGGTATATGGTACGGAAGCAGTGCTACCAATCGAAGTCGAAATACCATCATTCAGAATTCTGTCATAAACTCAGCTAACTGAATCCGATTGGGTAAAGAAGAGGCTTGATCAGCTGAATTTGATTGATGAAAAAAGACTTACTGCAATATGTCATGGCCAGTGTGTACCAGCAAAGGATGGCCCGAGCATTTAACAAGAAAATGAGGCCTCGATTCTTTAAAGAAGGGGATCTAGTGTTAAGGAAGGTTCTCCCGAATGCCCAAGACTCCAGAGGAAAATTCACCCCAAACTATGAGGGTCCATATGTAGTAAAAAAGGTTCTGTCAGGAGGTGCTTTGATACTGATCCAGATAGATGGTCCAGAATTGAGAGACCCTATTAATACAGATGGTGTAAAGATGTACTATCCTTAGGCAAGGGAATTGAAATTTTGCCAATGTTTATGAAAGCTAATATTCGATATAAATTTCGCTGAGTCTAGTTTTTATTTTTTTACAAGCAAAGTTAGTATCTCTGAATGGTCGATATTTCCAACCAATTACCAATTACAACAAACATTCCTAAACACATTACCCATAACTTCACCAATGAAGGATAAACACTAAAGTGATAATGAATCTCAATAAATTTTGTAATATAATTCTATCTACTCTTGAGCATTAAAACCTAGTGCATTAGTAGGATAACACTACCGTCAGAAGAGCCATGCGCATAAGAAAGGAAGCACATCAAGATTTTCAACCCTGTGTCAAGATAAGAAGAAGCGAAGCAGAAGCAAACCAGCATGAAGGTTCGGTTGTTTGGTTGCTATCCACGATAAATTGGCAAGCATATTAAAATGAATAACTATCATCATATCATGAAAAGCATCAAATCATTTAACCAAGTCAGTAGAAGCATATTCAAAAGCATAAGATTAGTCAGCCCATAATAGGGCACTTATCTCAACATCCTCTTGAATAGGTTAGTCAGCTCGTAATGGGGCACTTTCCTGGATATCTCTTCCTAAGGTCAGCCTATAAAGGCACCTTTCAAGACATTTCTTCCTGTCATAGGTTAGTCAGCCCACATTGGGGAACTTCCCTAAACATTCTTTCTTAGGGTCAGCCCATAAAGGCACCTTTTTGAGACATTCTGTCCTAGGTTAGTTAGCCCATAGAGGGGCACTTTCTTAGATATCCTCTTTTAAGGTCAGCCCACAAGGGCACCTTTTTGAAACCCACAATGGGGCACTCTCCTAAATATCTTGTCTCAAGGTCAGCCTGTAGGGGTACCTTTTGAGACATTTCTCCCCTAAGGTCGTGAGTCTAAGAAGACACTTCCCGCTATAGGTCAGTCAGCCCAGGAAGGGGCACTTTCCTAGATACCTTATCGGTTAGTTAGCTCAAAGGAGCACTTTTCGAATCCATCGATTAGTTAGCTCAAAGGAGCACTTTTCGAATCCATCGATTAGTTAGCTCAAAGGAGCACTTTTCGAATCTATCCATTAGTCAGCTCAAAGGAGCACTTTTGGATTAGTTAGCTCAAAGGAGCACTTTTCGAATCCATCGATTAGTTAGCTCAAAGGAGCACTTTTCGAATCCATCGATTAGTTAGCTCAAAGGAGCACTTTTTGAATCTATCGATTAGTTAGCTCAAAGGAGCACTTTTCGAATATATCAATTAGTCAGCTCAAAGGAGCACTTTTGATGATCGATTAGTCAGCTCATAGGAGCACTATTCAAAGGTATTTTTCCAAACAGTCGCTAGTCAAGTCAGACGCCTCTGTTGACAAGTGGCTAGCTCATAAGAGTGCTTCCTAAGATAATCTTCTCTTCAAGGTTGCTAGTCCAATAAGACGCTTCCTATCAATTCTACACTCCTGAGCAATGTTTGAGGTATGTTCTATCGCCAATTAGTCATCCCATAGAGCACTTTTTAGGAGGATACATTACTCTAGATTGTTAGGATCATTTCCTAAGCAATACCAACCATTACAAAAGACTCGTGGGATTATCAGCTCATGGGGCATTTTCCTACTAGAAACCAAATTCCGTATAACCAGCCAAACTAAGGCATTATCTATTCAATCAAGAGGCCAAAAATGGCGTCTTTCTTGTCTTTGTAGTTAAGTTTTCCAAACTTTACTACAAAGAGGGGCAGCTGTAAACACCCCATTTTTGCCCTAAGGATTAATCATAATCAATTTCCAATTTTTTTTCAATTTTTCCCTAATTTAGCAAAAGTATGAAAAAATATTCAAAAAATAAAAATAAATAAGAAAACACATCAATTTTGAAAAATAATTTCAGAAATGGCAATAATAAGGATTAAATAGTTTTTACAATTTTTTGAAATTTCAAAAAATACAAAAAAATAAAAAAAATCGCATTGCATATATGCAATTTGCGAAATAAATAAAATCGCGAATATGGGCTAGCTCAGCTGGTCCGAACCACGGTCAGGCATGCGCACGGAAGGTCTGAGGTCCTGAGTTCGAATCCCCCCGCATGCGCTCGGCAAATTTTTTCTTTCTTTTCCCCTGGAGTTGCCACGTGGTAGCATGCGATTGGCCGAGAGAAAACATGTGCCTCGCACGTGATCATCTTCTTCCTCGAGCCTAATGGGAGAAAAATCCGGCAGAAGTCCGACGAGGCAAAAAATGTTGGATTTCTTCAAATCTTTTTGGATTTCGATCAATCTAAAATCGAATTATCCAGACAAATCACAAGATTACAACAAATCGGCATCAAATCTGTTGGATAAAATCGAATCCAAAAAACAGAAAAATTTGGATTTCTTCGAATCAAATATTTAAGCTTATCCAAAGGAGTCTTCCGACTTCTATAAATAGAGGGCAAAGGCAGCAAGCTAAAGCACGGATCAAAAGTGAGAGAAAGAGAGAATCGAAGCTCGCCGGATTTATTCAAGACTGCGACCGCCGATCAAGTGTTGGGCAACCACCAGGAGGCGTTTTTGAAGCAAACCACCACCACCGTTGGATTCCTCACCCCCGAAAACCTAGGGATCGACACCTCAACCGTTGCAAAAGGCCGCCGGAACGCCGTCAACGAGCACTCGCAGCCGCCGCATCTGATCGACCTGACCCGCGCACCGACCTGGATCCAGGTAAGTCGGATTTTTTCGATTTTTTTATTTTATTTTATTTATTTAGTTATGTTATTTATTTTGAATTTATTTATTTATTTGTTATTTATATTTCAATAAATAGAAAAATGTTAGGAATTAGATTTTCTTTTTTTAGGATTAGGATTTAATGATAAAATAAAATAAAAAATAATTATAATAATAAATAATAAAAATATAGAAAATTCATAAAGAAAATAATAAAAACATTAGAAAAATAATAATAATAATTTAGACTTTAAATAGGATAGATAAAAATCTAGGAGAAAATTTTTAATAAAAATAAAAATTATAAAAATTATGAAAAATTAATAAAAACTAATAAAAAATTATAAAAAATCATAAAAATTAATAAAAATCAATAAAAATTTATAATAGTAGAAATGAGTTGAAAATTAGAGAAAAATAAATTTTATCACTTAGAAAAATCATTTTCTCAAACTAATCCAAAATTGGTATTTTTTCTTAAAATTATTATTTTCACAAAATCAAATTATTAAGCTTAGGCTTAGATATTTTTTAACAAAATACTAAAATGATAAAAACGTAAACTAAAAGTAATTTCATAATTAAAATTCACAAACACATTAAATTTTTTTCAGGAAAAGCGAACTACGACTTGTTTGATCCTGAATAGCAGGTACATAGGTACCCATTTGGGGCAACCCTGAAAAGGAATAAAAATTATTTTTCTAGAATAATTCACTCAAAAACACAATAAAAGACAACAAAAATAAAATAAAAGACATTTCGAGATAGGAGTAAATTTTAGGATAGTGGGTGGTAACCGTAAGGTTTTAATAGGTTAGCCTCCGAACTTAGAATCTCTGGTTTTCTCCTTTCCTCTTTTCATAAAAACAAGAAGAGGAAATCACGATGACTAGTGGTCCAAGTTAGGACTAATCCACTCCATTAGTCTTAATTCAATCTTTCCCAACAACAGTTGGGTGGCGACTCCAAAATAAACGAAATTCCTAACTCAAGTCGAGGATCTACATTAGATGAGCACATGGTCTAGTCTAGATCGGATTAAGAATGGGAAATTAAAAATTAGACTCGACAGGATGGCGACTCCGATCTAGACTAGACCCTATGCTCATCTAATGTAGATCCTCGACTTGAGTTAGGAATTTCGTTTATTTTGGAGTCGCTACCCAACTGTTGTTGGGAAAGATTGAATTAAGACTAATGGAGCGGATTAGTCCTAATTTGGACCACTAGTCGTAATGATTTCCTCTTCTTGTTTTTGTGAAAAGAGGAAAGGGGAAAACCAGAGATTCTAAGTTCGGAGGCTAACCTATTAAAACCTTACGGTTACCACCCAATATCCTAAAATTTACTCCTATCTCGAAATGTTTTTTATTTTATTTTTGTTGTCTTTTATTGTGTTTTTGAGTGAATTATTCTAGGAAAATGATTGTTATTCCTTTTTAGGGTTGCCCCAAATCGGTGCCTACGTACATGCTATTCAGGATCAAACAAGCCGTAGTTCGCTTTTCCTGAAAAAACTTTAAGTGGGTTTGTGAATTTTAATTACGGAATTTCTTTTGATTTATGCTTTTACCATTTTAGGATTTTTCTGAAAAATCTAAGCCTAAGCTTAATAATTTGATTTTTGTGAAAATAATAATTTTAAGGAAAAATACCAATTTTGGATTTATTTAAGAAAATGATTTTTCTAAGTGATAAAATTCATTTTTCTCTAATTTTCAACTCATTTCTACTATTATAAATTTTTATTGATTTTTATTAATTTTTATGATTTTTCATAATTTTTTATTAGTTTTTCATAATTTTTATAACTTTTATTTTTATTAAAAAATTTCTCCTAGATTTTTATCTATCCTATTTAAAGTCTAAATTATTATTATTATTTTTCTAATGTTTTTATTATTTTCTTTATGAATTTTCTACATTTTTATTATAATTATTATTTTTATTTTTTTTATCATTAAATCTTAATCTTAAAAAAGAAAATCTAATTCCTAACATTTTTCTATTTATTGAAATATAAATAACGAATAAATAAATAAATTCGAAATAAATAACATAACTAAATAAATAAAATAAAATAAAATAATAAAAAAATCCGACTTATCTGGATCCGGGTAGATGCGCGGGTCGGGTCGGTCGGGTCGATCGGATGCGACGAATGGGAGTGCTCGTTGACGGCGTTTTGGCGGCGTTTTGCAGCGGTTGAGGTGTCGATCCCTAGGTTTTCGGGGGTGAGGAATCCAACGGTGGTGGTGGTTTGCTTCAGAAATGCCTCTTGGTGGTTGCCCAACACTTGATCGGCGGTCGCGGTCTTGAACAACTCCGGTGAGCTTCGATTCTCTCTTTTTTCTCTCTTTCTCTCACTTTTGATCTGTCATCTTGCTTCTCCACTTCGTCCTTTATTTATAGGCGTTCGAAATCGAGCTGGATAAGCTCGGATTTCCACCGATCGAAGCAAATCGGATTTGCGGTTAAACAAACCAACTCCAGTTCGTGTAAATCCATCGATTTGTTGAGATTTGATTCCAATTGGATGATGTTTATCGTATTTCTATTGAAGATTTGTTGGATTTGTGCAAAAAATCGAATCAAAACGGCCGAAATTCGGATTTTTCTCCTCGCCGGCGATCTTAAACCGAGGTTGAAGACGATCACGCACTCGGCGCGTGCGTTTGCTCCAGCCAATCAGATGCTGCCACGTGTCTTAGGCGATGAAGAAAAATTGCAAAACGCGGAATCTGCCTCCCTCGCGTTTCGAACCTATGACCGAGCCCGCCCCCCCCCCCCCCCCCCCCCCCCCCCCCGTGCGTGCACGCCTTAGGCCATGGTCCGGACCAGCTGGGCTAGCCCACTTTTGCGATTTTATTTATTTCGCAAATTGCATTTATGCAATGTGATTTTTTTTTATTTTTTTTGTATTTTTTGAAATTTCAAAAATTTGTAAAAATCATTTGACCCTTATTATTGCCATTTCTGAAATTATTTTCCAAAATTGATGTATTTTCCTATTTATTTTTATTTTTTGAACATTTTTCCTATTTTTGCTAAATTAGAGAAAAATTGGGAAAAATTGGAAATTACTTATTATTGATTATCATTGATCCTTAGGGCAAAAATGAGATGTTTATAGCTGCCCCTCTTTGTAGTAAAGTTTGAAAAGCTTAACTACAAAGACAAGAAAGACGCCATTTTTGGCCTCTTGGTTGAATGGATAGCGCATTGGTTTGGCTGGTTATCTGGAATTTGGTTTTTGGTAGGAAGATGCTCCATGAGCTAATAATCCCACGAGTCCTTTGTGATGGTTGGTATTGTTTAGGAAATGGTCCTAACAATCTAGTGTAATGTATCCAAAAAGTGCTCTATGGGCTGACTAATTTGCGATGGGAAATACCTCAAACATTGTTTAGGAGTGCAGAATAGCCGATGATAGGAAGCGTCTTATCAGACTAGCAACCTTGAAGAGAAGATTATCTTAGGAAGCGCTCTTATAAGCTGGCCACCTGTTAACAGAAGCGTCTGACTAGACTAGCAACTGTTTTGGAAAAAATACCTTCAAAGAATGCTCCTATGAGCTAACTAATTGGTCATCAAAAGTGCTCCTATGAGCTGACTAATCGATCATCAAAAGTGCTCCTATGAGCTGACTAATTGATAGATTCGAAAAGTGATCCTTTGAGCTAACTAATCGATGGATTCGAAAAGTGCTCCTTTGAGCTAACTAATCGATGGATTCGAAAAGTGCTCCTTTATGCTGACTAATCGATGGATTCGAAAAGTGCTCCTTTAAGCTAACTAATCGATGGATTCGAAAAGTGCTCCTTTGAGCTGACTAATCGATAGATTCGAAAAGTGCTCCTTTGAGCTGACTAATCGATAGATTCGAAAAGTTCTCCTTTGAGCTAACTAATCGATGGATTCGAAAAGTGCTCTTTTGAGCTAACTAATCGATGGATTCGAAAAGTGCTCCTTTGAGCTAACTAATCGATAGATTCGAAAAGTGCTCCTTTGAGCTAACTAATCGATGGATTCGAAAAGTGCTCTTTTGAGCTGACTAATCGATGGATGCGAAAAGTGCTCCTTTGAGCTAACTAATCGATGGATTCGAAAAGTGCTATTTTGAGCTAACTAATCGATGAGGTGTCTAGGAAAGTGCCCTTTTGGGCTGACTGACCTATAGCGGGAAGTGTCTTCTTAGACTCACGACCCTGGGGGAGAAATGTCTCAAAAGGTGCCCCTACAGGCTGACCTTGAGACAAGATATTTAGGAGAGTGCCCCATTGTGGGCTGACTAACCTATAGCATAGAGAAACGTTTTCAAAAAGGTGCCTTTGTGGGCTGACCTTAAAAGAGGATATCTAGGAAAGTGCCCCTCTATAGGCTAACTAACCTAGGACGGAATGTCTCAAAAAGGTGCCTTTATGGGCTGACCCTAAGAGAGGATGTTTAGGGAAGTGCCCCAATGTGGGCTGACTAACCTATGACAGGAAGAAATGTCTTGAAAGGTGCCCTTATAGGCTGACCTTAGGAAGAGATATCCAGGAAAGTGCCCCATTACGAGCTGACTAACCTATTCAAGAGGATGTTGAGATAAGTGCCCTATTATGGGCTTACTAATCTTGTGCTTTTGAATATGCTTCTACTGACTTGGTTAAATGATTTGATGCTTTTCATGATATGATGATAGTTATTCATTTTAATATGCTTGCTAACTTATCGTGGATAGCAACCAAACAACCGAACCTTCGTGCTGGTTTGCTTCTGCTTCGCTTCTTCTTATCTTGACACGGGGTAGAAAATCTTGATGTGCTTCCTTTCTTATGCGCATGGCTCTTCTAACGGTAGTGTTATCCTACTAATGCACTAGGTTTTAATACTCAAGAGTAGATAGAATTATATTACAAAATTTATTGAGATTCATTATCACTTTAGTGTTTATCCTTCATTGGTGAAGTGATGGGTAATGTGTTTAGGAATGTTTGTTGTAATTAGTAATTGGTTGGAAATATCGACCATTCAGAGATATTAACTTTGCTTGTAAAAAAATAAAAACTAGACTTAGCGAAATTTGTATCGAATATTGGCTTTCATAAACATTGGCAAAATTTCAATTCCCTTGCCTAAGGATAGTACATCTTTACAGCATCTGTATTAATAGGGTCTCTCAATTCTGGACCATCCATCTGAGTTAGTATCAAAGCACCTCTTGACAGAACCTTTTTCACCACATATGGACCTTCATAGTTTGGGGTGAATTTTCCTCTGGAGTCTTGGGCATTCGGGAGAACCTTTCTTAGCACCAGATCCCTCTCTTTGAAATATTGAGGTCTCATCTTTTTGTTAAATTCTCGGGCCATCCTTTGCTGGTAACACTGGCCATAACATAGTGCAGTGAGTCTTTTTTCATCAATCAGATTCAACTGATCAAGCCTCTTCTTTACCCAGTCTGATTTATTGATCTTGAGAAAGACTCTAATCTAGTGTAAGAAACTCCGCAGATCAGAGATTGGGTATTAATCATTGGATAGTTTGGAATTGAATAAAAGCTGCATGAGAATTAGGGGTAGATCTTGGGCAGGGTATGTTTAAATCATTGAATTAATTAAGGGAGTGTTTGAATACATTTACTTTGTTCATTTTATTTGTTTCTTTCAGGTTTAAGCAATAATTAGGATAGTTGAGATCATCAATAGTGAGAAGTTAAATAGTAGGAGAATCGTTAGTACTAGTACTTATAAGTCTTCGTGGGATCGATACTTGTACTCCTATGCTATACTGCTAGTCGATAGGTACACTTGCCTGAGAGCTGATCGTAAGCTAGGATTGAGTAAAGGGTTAAACTTGTTAGAACGGTCAGATTGTCTACCAAGTTTTTGGCGCCGTTGCTGGGGACTTATAATATTAGGAAAACTTGACACCTACTACTTTAACTATATTTTTTTTTTAGTTATTTACATTAACTTCATTCGTGCTTCCATTCAAATTTGTTGAGGAAACTAAGTTCATAGTTTGTCTATCGCGGTTTATGACAAGGAGCTCTTCATTTAAGCTTCTTGACTTTGATCCTGAAATTGACCAAACCTTTAGAAGGCGATTGAGAGAAACTAGGCCAATGGCAGATGAACGAAGAACGATGGTTGAATACGCTCATCCTACTCTAAGCAGCACTGGGTCGTGTATTGTGCAACCAGTAGTAGAGGCCAACAACTTCGAAATCAAGGCCTCTACAATGCATATGATTTACAACCAATGCCAGTTTGACGGTTTGTCTGACGAGGATCCTCATGCGCACATTTAGATGTTCTTGGATATTTGTGCAACTGTCAAGCAAAACGGAGTATCTGAGGAAGCATTGAAATTGCGACTTTTCCCTTTTACTCTCCGGGGGAAAGCAAGGCAGTGGTTTAGTTCACTAAACCGGGATTCCATAACCACTTGGACCCAGATGGCGGAGACTTTCCTGGACTATTATTTCCCACCATCGAAAACTGCCAAGTTGAGAAATGATATCACATCATTCACCCAACTAGATCACGAGCCCCTACATGAAGCATGGATTAGATTCAAGGATCTTCTTAGGCGGTGTCCACATCACCAAATGCTTAATTGGCTGCAAGTTTCCACCTTTTATAACAGGCTTGACTATGTAACTCGGCAGACAATTGATGCTGCGGCTGGGGGTACTTTAAATGTGAAAACGCCGGAGGAGTCGTTGAGTTTGTTTGAGAACATGGCAAAAAATAATCACCGATGGAGCCATGGTAGACAAAAGCACAGGGTAGCGGGCATTTATGAGGTCGATTTGATGACATCAATTGCAGCAAAAGTAGATGCGCTCGCTTCAAAAGTTGAAGGGATGGCTGTATCTCAATCATCCCAATACTGCTCAATTGAACCTCATTCCAACAATGCGGTGTCTGAAGTGACAGAGCGTGTTGAGTATGTGGGAAATCTCACAAGATCACAGAACAATCCCTATAGCAACACATATAATCCAGGATGGCGTAATCATCCCAATTTCTCCTGGAGTAATCAGCAATCTCAAAGGGGTAATGCTCCTGCTCCAGGATTCCAAAGACCAGCTCCTCCTCCTTTCCAAGAAAAGAAATCTAACCTTGAGGATATGATTGCGAAGTTCATTCAAGCGTCGGAGCAACGCCAGCAATCCACTGAGGCTGCTCTAAGGAATCATGAAGCCTCAATCCACAACTTGGAAAACCAGATGGGGCAGATCTCTAAAGCGCTTGCTGAGCGACCACAAGGATCTCTTCATGGAAATATAGAGACCAACCTAAGGGAACACGTGAAGGCAGTAACTCTTAGGAGTGGAAAGGAAGTGAAATCAGACAAGTGTGGGGAAACCTCTGTTAGTAGGAAGGGGAATGAGACTGTTGATGAAGGCGAAAGCACTAATAAAGCGGAAAAGGGCAGAGTTATAGAGGAAAGAACAAAAGACTTGGAAGCTGAGAAGACACCTATCGTCCAGCCCTATAAACCCCCAGTGCCATATCCTTTTAGGCTACGGAACGACAAGGATCGGGAACACTTCGGTAAGTTTTTGGATTTGTTCAAACAGTTACATATCAACTTACCACTTGTGGAAGCCCTTTCTCAGATGCCCCGGTATGCCAAGTTCTTGAAAGATTTACTATCTAATAAGAAGAAGATGGAAGAGATCTCTACTGCAACAATTGGTGCGAATTGTTCTGCGATTTTACTAAACAAACTTCCAAAGAAATTGAAAGATCCAGGGAGGGAGTTTCACCATACCATGTTTCATTGGAAAATTACTCATAGAAAAAGCATTAGTAGATCTAGGGGCTAGCATAAACTTGATGCCATATTCTCTCTTCCAAAAGCTAGGATTAAGGGAGCCAAAGCCTATACGGATGAGCCTTCAATTGGCAGATCGATCAGTGAAGTTTCCTAGAGGCGTTATTAAAGATGTGTTAGTAAAAGTAGAAACTTTCATATTCCCGGTTGATTTTGTGATCCTGGACATGGATGTCGACACTGAAGTTCCTCTGATCTTGGGATGCCCCTTTTTAGCCACAGCCCGAGCAATCATTGATTTGGCTGAGGGCCGATTAGTGCTGCGCATTGGGGGAGACGAGTTAGTGATATAAATCCCAGCTGTGATGAAGAAATCGGTAGATTCTGATGACACTTGTTATGCAATTGATGTAACTAATACCGTTGTGAAAGATATCTTATGCAAGGATCCATTAGAGTTGAGTTTGAGAGTATGCAATATTGAAGAAACAAAAGATTGTGTAATACAAGAAATGTTGACTCATCTTGATGGCAAGGATGAACTTGGGATAAAACCAGAGAGGGAGAATACTGATGCAGGAGATGTTACCAGATTGAAGCCCTCTATTGAAGATCCTCCAATTCTGGAGCTGAAGCAACTCCCTGACTATCTGGAGTATGCTTTCTTAGAGAAGGATTCTCAGTTGCCGGTCATCATTGCAGCCGGGCTAACCATTGGTCAGAAGGAATAGCTCTTGAAGATCTTGAAGGAGCATAAGCATGCCTTGGCATGGAAAATCGCGGATATCCAAGGGGTTAGTCCATCTTTTTGCACACACAAAATCCTGATGGAAGACAATTTCAAACCAGTGGTGTAAGCTCAAAGACGACTTAATCCAAACATGAAAGAAGTCGTTAAGAAAGAGGTAATCAAGTTGTTAGATGCTGGGCTAATTTAACCCATTTCTGATAGTTCATGGGTAAGCCCCGTCCAGGTGGTGCCAAAGAAGGGGGGAATGACGGTGGTCCCAAATGAGAATAATGAGCTCATGCCAATGAGGACGGTGACGGGATGGCGAGTATGCATTGACTATCGCAAATTAAATGAAGCCACTCGCAAGGACCATTTTCCTTTACCTTTTGTTGATCAGATGTTGGAGAGGCTCGCTGGACATATGTTTTACTGTTTTCTAGATGGGATGTCGGGATATTACCAAATTCAGATTGCCCCTAAAGATCAAGAGAAAACTACCTTTACATGTCCCTATGGCACATTTGCTTACAGGACGATGCCATTTGGATTATGTAATGCACCGACCACCTTTCAGCGGTGCATGTTAGCGATTTTCGAAGATCTGGTTGAAGATATTATGGAAGTATTCATGGATGACTTTTCCGTGTTTGGGGATTCATTTGATTCTTGCCTACAGAATTTGGAAAGGGTGCTCATACGTTGTGAAGAAACTAACTTAGTCTTGAATTGGGAGAAGTGTCACTTCATGGTGACTGAAGGTATTGTCTTAGGACACAAAATATCTCAGCAGGGGATTGAAGTAGACAACGCCAAGGTTGATACTATAGCCACCCCACCCTCTTCGGTTAAAGCTATTCGGAGTTTTCTAGGACATGCTAGATTCTATAGACGGTTCATCAAGGATTTTGCCAAAATTGCTCGTCCTCTCACCAGGTTGCTGGAGAAGAACATCACCTTTGATTTCAATGATGAATGTCTCCAAGCCTTTGAGGCGCTGAAGGAGAAACTGACCAAAGCTCCTATCATGGTGGCTCCAGATTGGAACCTACCATTTGAACTGATGTGCGATGCCAGTGACTATGCTGTAGGAGCTGTACTGGGTCAAAGAAAGGATAAGTATTTCCAACCGATATACTATGCCAGCAAAACTCTAACCGGGGCTCAAGAGAATTATACCACTACTGAGAAGGAGTTATTGGTAGTAGTGTTTGCTTTTGAAAAATTCCGATCTTATCTTGTTCTTTCTAAGGTGATAGTGTATACTGACCACTCCGCATTGAGATATTTAATGACCAAGACGGATGCAAAACCCCGCCTCATCAGGTGGATACTCCTATTGCAAGAATTCAACCTTGAGATCAGAGACAAGAAGGGAGCAGAAAACCTCGCAGCGGATGATCTATCTCTATTGGAGAACTCATGTGTGGAGCAGCTGAAGGAAGAAGATATTAACGATAGATTCCCTGAGGAGAATTTGTATTCTATAAACAAAGTTAGCGGTTTGGAGTCCCCATGGTTTGCAGACATGGCCAACTATCTAGTGGCTAGGGTCCTTCCACAGGACATGTCCAGGCAACAGAAAAAGAAGTTCTTTACTGACCTGAAGTATTACTATTGGGAAGACCCTTACTTGTTCAGGTATTGCTCAGACCAAATGATTAGGCGTTGTGTCTCACATGAGGAAGGACGGGAGATCTTGAACCATTGCCATAGTGGACCCACTGGAGGACACCATGGTGCCAATAGGACAGGCCACAAAGTACTTGAAGCTGGTTTTTATTGGCCGTCAGTATTCAAGGATGCCCAAAATTTTGTAGCTCAGTGCGATCGATGCCAGAGAGATGGAAACATTTCAAGAAGGGACGAAATGCCACAGCACTATATTATGGAGTGCGAGGTGTTTGATGTATGGGGTATTGATTTTATGGGACCATTTCCTCCTTCGTATGGAAACAAGTATATATTGGTAGCAGTGGATTATGTGTCTAAGTGGGCTGAAGCACAAGCTCTACCAACAAATGATGCTAAGGTGGTTGTCAAGTTCCTCAAGAAGCTCTTTTGCCGTTTTGGGGTGCCTCGAGCACTAATTAGTGATCGGGGTACACATTTTTGTAACTCTCAGATTGAAAAAGTCTTGAAAAGATATGGAGTGACTCACCGTCTCACCACTCCTTATCATCCACAGACAAGTGGGCAAGTAGAGTTGACAAATAGAGAGCTAAAGCGCATCTTAATGAGATCAACTCTCCAGCATGGGCGAGATTGGGCAGACAGGTTAGATGATGCGTTATGGGCTTATAGGACAGCCTACAAAACACCACTTGATACAACTCCTTTCCGGTTAGTATATGGGAAAGCGTGTCACTTACCAGTTGAGATTCAGCATCGGGCGTTCTGGGCAATCAAGACTTTCAACCTCAATCTCGACAAGTCAGGAGCTCACAGGAAGAGGCAGATTAATGAGCTTGATGAGTTAAGACTTACGTCATATGACAACGCTAGTTTCTACAAGGAGAGAGCCAAAGCATATCATGACGCCAGGTTGCGCCAGCACAAGCAATTTGAGGAAGGAGATATGGTATTGCTATTCAACTCCAGGTTAAAACTTTTTCCGGGGAAACTCAAATCAAAATGGTCAAGTCCTTTTCGGGTAAAGAACGTTTTCCCCTATGGCACGATGGAGTTAGAACACCCTGAAAAGGGTATTTTCAAGGTCAATGGATAGAGACTTAAACATTACTTAGGAGACAAGAGGGTATTTGAAGAAAGAGCGGAGCTGTCCCTTATTCGAATCCATAACTGACGTTTTTCTTTTCCTTAGGTCGAGCCAACAACGTTAAACAAAAGCGCTGGCTGGGAGGCAACCCATACATCTATTAGGTTAGTTTTTCTTTTCTTTTTACTGTCATCATCATTACATTTGTGAGTGGTAGTTTTGCAGGTAAGATTTTAACATAGAGGGTACAATATGGTCTAAGCCACACCAAAGTATACGGGCATTTGTGAAAGGTGTTTCAGTCCAGGGGATGGCACGGTTACAGGCACGTCCAAGTCACAAGCCATGCCATAAGGTAAGATTTTTCCAAGTTCTTTTATACAGAGCAGTGGAGAGCACAGTTACAGGCACGTCCAAGTCACAAGTCGTGTCAGAAGGTAAGATTTTTTCAAGTTCTTTTATATAGAGCAGTGTATGGCACGACTTATAACATGCCCAGTTTTTAGGCCGTGTCGTCAATAGCCTTTTAGGGTTCGCACGTTAACAGAAATAAAACACCTTGCACTACACCTCTTTCCCCATTCCCACATTCCTTCTCTCTGCATCGTCGTTCTTTTTCTTCCCTCTCAGTTGTTTCCACTAGGTTAAGAACATCATTCATCAATCTTTCGAGATTTCTTAAGCGTGGTATATTCAAGATGCCTAGGACAAAGACCGTGGCACGTAAGAATGCTCAACCTCGTTTAGCTGGGGGTTCCTCTAGGACCATGCGACGTTACCCTCCTAACTTGCGGAGGGAGGACGAAGGTAAGTATGATGTAGTGCGAGAAAAGAAGGTATTTATGCCTAATGTAGTAGTTGATTGGGAAGTGCTAGCTAGATACGGGTTGGTGGAACGATTTGATCACTTCTTGAACGATCCCGCTTGGAGAGCACTTCTGAGCATTGAGGAGGACGTATATTCTTCCTTAAGCTATGATTTCATCGCCACATTCAAGCTCAGTTTTGGCCGGCATACCCAGCTTGATAACGTGGTCTCCTTCTACTGCCAAGGGAGTTACCACCGTGTTGAAATGAGAGACTTCATCAAGTGCCTGGGTATTTACAACAATGAGTTTGTCGACTCTAACGAATTCTCGCAGCTTCCAGACGCCTTTCCTAAGGGCCTACTACAGTATGGAGTGTGGAACAGTATGAGAGAGGGTAGATATGATCCCTCCAAATCTAAGGGGAGCCATTTAAGGGACCTTGCCGTACGTGTACTTCATTACATTCTGGCCCGTTTAACCACTAGTAGAGGTGATTCTCAGGGGGTTGTGAATGCATTAGACCTGTACCAGCTGTGGAGTATGATCACGGGCACCCGGGTTAATGTCGGATTAGCAGCTGTGTGGTGTTTGAAAAAACAGTGCGATCTGGGGCACCACAAGGTTTTTGTCGGCTCTTGGATTACCCGTATTTTGAAAAATTATGGTGTCTTCCCAACCCGGGTTCCCAGGGACAGTTGTGGAAGGAGTGCCTCTCTCCCCGAGAGTGTTTTGCGGAGGTGGAGGTTTCGCATACTGGACGCATCTGACGAACAACAAGAGCCGAATATAGAACCTGAGCAGGGTGAGGAGCAAGAGCGAGCTCAAGAGCAAGCTTGAGAGCAGGCCGGACCAAATCAGGAGCTAGCAGATTCGGTAAAGAGATTGACTGCGGATTTGGAAGAAATTAAAAGAGAACAAGCCAGGCAGTCAAAGCAGGTGAAGGGCTTGAAGAGTTATTTGGTCACTTGTTTATCCCGTATAGGTGAGAAATTGGGGGTAGATCTTCCCCCATGTGGTGGCTCTAGCAATGAGGATGTAGCATCACAAGTAACTCGGATTGTTTCTGGAGGAGATCATCACTCGAGTGGTGCATATTATCCCGGTTTTCATGTTGGAGAATCCTCGGGTACACCTTTCAGGGCACGACATGAAAGTCCCGCAGTTGCTACTGACGAAGCGAGCAATCAGCAGGATACTGAGGTGATTGGATCTGATTCTCCTCGCCGATCGGGCACTGTACCATTGCCATTGGTTGATGACTTCAGTAGCTGATCTTGCGAATGGATCGATGGAAGTTGAACCCGGGAGATTTGGCCCATTGTGCAGAACAACCATTTTACTTTTGTTTTTACTGTCCCGATTTGTCTGATTCTGGAAAACTGACCAACCACTAATGTTTGAAATAGAAAATGCTGATGATAGTTAGCTTTATGTTCAGTCGATTATGAGTTTCTTTTGTTTTGTTTTGTTTTGTTCTTTTTTTTTTTGTTGTTGTGAGATACAGGCTTTCAAAGTACACCGACCCGTTACGTTTAGCAGAGGTTCTCATGACTCTACTTGTGCGTCGCTTGACTTTCTGTTAAAGATACGCGTTGTAAGAGAATTCAAGGAAGTTTTTTGTTTTCTTTTTTCTTTTATTCTTTGCTTCCCTTTATGCATTTCATGAGGACATTGGGGACAATGTCTATTATAAGTGTGGGGAAGGGGGTTAGGAAAACGAAACTAGGATACAAGGGTTGTGCAATAAAAAATGTAATTCCTCTTAATTGAGGTATAATCAATGATGACTTTTGACAATCAAGGACTGCTGAGATTTGTTTATACCCCCGTGGAAAATCTTTAACAATTTTTACTCTCTTATTATGTATTAGAGATACGTTGCTAAAATTACAAGATGAAATCCAAGTGAAGTAAACTTACTTGTCATTTAACCTTTACTTTCGGGAAGTGAGATTGGATTAAGGTCACTAGTGAGTTTAGTATGCCCTTCTTTTTGCTCAGTAGGTAAGCTATATAACTTGGAGTGAAGGAGTAAATGATACTTGTAACTTGGTGATTCCTTTTCGAAAAGAAAAAAATGGGAGTAATGGAAGAATATATTAATACGTAAATAGTTCAGAAGTGGGCCTCATAGACTCGAGTAATTAAGCCTAAGAGATGCTTGTTTAAGGAATAACATCTATTGACTCGGGTGACGAACTTGGGATCAATGGTTGAAAGCTCGCTACAAGGGTCGTGAGAAAAGTTCAAGAAAACTGAACTTAAAAGAGCTTATATGAATAATAGGGATTGATTGAGATGGTAGAGGTTCGAAGGGGTATTTTTAAAACCTAGTAGCCTAAGATCGCCTGGTCTGGGACTTACTGACCAAGGAAACCGTCTTAATTAATTAATTAAGTAAATGAGTTAATTAGACTCGAACAAGTAAATCCAAGGGACGCCTTCTATGCTGAGGGAATAACGTCTGTTAACTCGAGTGATGAACTCGGGATTATCAATCAAAAGTTTGTTACATGGGTCGATTAACTTAGTTAAGTGCTTTAATGGTAAACTCCCAAAATTAACTTAAGAATTGGATGAAACAGAAAAGGAAGAGCTAGGGGACAAGTGGATACAACATGCCTTTAGTCCTTGTTGTGTTGCTTACAACCGTGGTTAAAAGGATTGTATACTTTATTTTACTAGTCTCGATCTTGCAGCAATTTCAACTTTGGGAACTTTAGTTTAAATGATAAGGGTAAGAGTTTGATTCACTTGGATTAGCTTTAGGAATTTTAGTATTCGTATTTTGTATACAACTAATGGTAAGATTGAGTAAAAATTATCAATGATTGAGGTGTAGCATGAAATCGATGATGCTGAAATATCTTCTTGATTGCGGGAACTTATGAGAACTGGTCCTTTGGGTTTTCTTAATCCGTGTTTGCTTGAGGACAAGCAAAACCTTAAGTGTGGGGAAATTTGATAAGAGTAAATTAACCCTTGTAAATCATGGGCATTAATGATGAATTTGTATAGTCTTTTGAATAAAATCAATGCGGATTCGGTATTTAACAGATAAATATATGTTTCAGGGTATAATACCAAAGAGAAGGAGAAAGATAACAAAAGGAGCATAATTGAAGCTTAAAAGATCAAGTTAAAGTTACTCATGGACAACACAGGGAAAGCCACGGCCGTGTCATGAACCGTGGGCACACCTGAAGATGAAAGCGTCACTTGGAAAGGAAGCACGACTTGTGATAGGGGTGTGCTTGAAGCCGTGGCAGACGCTGCGAAGACGTGGAAAGCTCTAGAACTTGGCACGGGTTATAATCTAGCCGTGCTTCTAGCCGTGTTGCTAGAAGTGTTGCTAGCCGTATTCCTAGCTGTGTTCCTAGCCGTGCCAAACACTGAGCAAGATTGAGGACTTACATATTATCGACCAGAGGGAGACACGGTTTGAAATCTGGCCGTGCTTTTAGGCGTGTCGGGCGACTGTTTTTCACTTGATGAGATTCACTTGGAAAAGGAAAGATACAGTCGTATCTTTCCAGCTGAAGATGCTCGACCATGCCTTAAGAAGTATAAATAGAACAACCCTATTGAGAGAGGAGGAGGCGGCACAAGAGAAACCCTAGAGAAGAGAAGCTGTTGCCAGAATAGTTTCGGATTTGAAGCCAAGATATTTCGTGTTTGAATTTTCTTTATGGACTCAATTATTTTATGTTTTGCTCTTCGTATTAGATTCATGAGTGGCTAATTGTTTCATCCCTGTTCCCTTGAGAAACCCCTGATTGTCATGTGACAGAATTATTGATGTTCAATAATTAATTCTACTCTTTGAGTTTATTCATGTTGTAATTATAAGTTGTTCATCTTGATATGTGCGTAGTATTAGGATGGGATTATATCTTTGTTATTAAGATTGAGAAATCGTTTAATAGAGTGGATCTGGCATGGATAAAAAGACCCCTTGTAATCCTAGAGATAGGTTATAGGAGGTTTTCTGTATTGAACAAGGTCATTGTGGTCTGGTTCAATTGAGAGTCCTAGGATTTTATTGCAATCTTGATTATGTTAATTGAAGAGAGATCTTAATTGGCTTAATTAGGATTAGAGATTATTGATCTGGAGAAAGACTCTAATCTAGTGTAAGAAACTCCGCAAATCAGAGATTGGGTATTAATCATTTGATAGTTTGGAATTGAATAAAAGCTGCATGAGAATTAGGGGTGGATCTTGGGCAGGGTATGTTTAAATCATTGAATTAATTAAGGGAGTGTTTAAATACATTTACTTTGTTCATTTTATTTGTTTCTTTCAGGTTCAAGCAATAATTAGGATAGTTAAGATCATCAATAGTGAGAAGTTAAATAGTAGGAGAATCGTTAGTACTAGTACTTATAAGTCTTCGTGGGATCGATACCTATACTCCTATGCTATACTGCTAGTCGATAGTTACACTTGCCTGAGAGCTGATCGTAAGCTAGGATTGAGTAGAGGGTTAAACTTGTTAGAACGGTCAGATCGTCCACCCCAGACTATTACCCCTTTAGTGACATTGGCATATGATGCAGCTTCTACCCACTTGGTGAAGTAATCGATTGCCACCAGTATAAACCTGTGGCCATTGGATGCTGTCGGAGTGATTGGGCCAATTATGTCGATTCCCTACATGGAGAAAGGCCATGGTGCTGATAATAAGTGCAACTCATTGGGCGGAGCATTTATCCGGTTTGCGTATACTTGACACGGATGACAATGCTTGACATATTTTATGCAATCTGATTCCATGATTAACCAATAGTATCCCAACCTCAAGATTTTTTGGGCCAACATGTAGCCATTCATATGAGGTCCACATACTCCTTCATGTACCTCTTTCATCAGCTCACAAGCTTCACTTTCGTCCACACATCTTAACAAGGTGGTATTAGATGATCTTTTGTAAAGTATAGACCCACTTAATAAGAAATGGCTTGCTAACCTTTTCAGTGTTCTTTGGTCATTCTTGCTAGCCATTTCAGGGTATTTGCTTTCTTGGAGAAAGGTCTTGATGTCGTGATACCAGGGCTTGTCATCTTGTGCTTTTTCAATTGTTAAACAATAGGCGGGCCAATTTTCGTTGTCTATCTTTATTGGTTGGACTTCGGCTCCCCTTGTTATCTGGATCATAGATGCTAGTGTGGCGAGTGCATCTGCAAACTGATTCTGAGTTCTCGGGATATATGTGAAAGTGATTGCCTTGAATTCTTCGATTAGCTTTGTCAAATGTTGATGATATGGTACCAGTTTGGGGTCTTTAGTCTTGTATTTCCCTCTTGTCTGTAGTATGATGAGCGATGAATCCCCGTATACCTCTAATTCGTGGATTTCCATTTGGCAGGCCATTTTGAGGCCAAGAATGCACGCCTCATATTGCGCGATATTATTGGTATATGGAAATGTGAGTCTTGTCGCTGCAGGGAATTGTGTGCCATTTAGGGATATCAATACTGCCCTAATCCCGCAACCGAATACTTTGGAAGCTCCGTCGAAAAACATTTTCCACTTAGGGTTATGCTCTATCCCACGGTCTTCTACTGGTGCATCTTCCACTGTTAATATATTTCCGTCCGGGAATTGGGCTTGTATTTCTTGAGAATCTGCCTCGACATGGTCTTCTGCCAATTGGTCGGCTAAAGCTTGCCCTTTCATCGAGTTCTGATTTATGTATGTGATGTCAAACTCGGATAGGAGCATTTGCCATTTAGAGATTCTCCCTATCAAAGCCGGTTTCTTTGCCAAGTATTTTAAGGGATCATGTCTTGTCAGCAGCTCAATATGATAGTAAATGGTGTATTGCCTTAATCGATGCATGACCCAAATTATAGCACAACAAGTCTTCTCCACCTCTGAGTACCTTTGTTCCCCGTCTGTGAATTTCTTGCTCAAATAATATATGGAACGCTCTCTTCCCTCTTCATCTCTCTGCCCCAACACGCATCCCATGGATTTAGGGAGTATCTTGAGGTATAAGAATAAGGACTTCCCTTGCTTCGGGACTATCAAGACCGAAGGTTTTATAAGGTAGTCTTTGATCATCCTGAATGCTTCTTCGCATTCGACGTCCCATTCTATGGTGGCATTCTTTTTCAACAGACGGAATAGTGGCTGACACTTATCGGTGAGTTGTGAGATAAAACGGGCTATATAATTTAACCTTCCCAGCAAGCTTCTTACTTCTTTAACGGAGCTTGGGGAAGGTAACTCTAATATAGACTTTACCTTATCAGAATCGATTTTAATTCCGTCCCGGCTTATGACAAACCCTAACAATTTCCCCGTTGTGACCTCGAAAGTACATTTCTCTGGGTTTAACTTGAGCTGGAATTTTCTCAGTCATTTAAACAATTTCCTCAGGATATCTATATGGCTTTCTCCTTCTTTAGATTTGGCTATCATGTCGTCGACGTATACTTCGACCTCTCGATGCATCATGTCATGAAGTATCGCGACCATGGCTCTCTGATACGTTGCCCCGGCGTTTTTCAAACCAAAGGGCATGACTTTTTAACAGAATGTTCCCCATGTTGTGATGAAAGTCGTTTTGGTTGTATCTTCTTCAACCATTTTTATTTCATTATATCCTGAGAAACCGTCCATGAATGAGAAAAGATGGTTTCCTGTAGTGTTATCTACTAGAACATCAATGTGAGGTAGGGGGAAGTTATCCTTTGGTGTAGCTTGGTTTAAGTCCCGGAAATCTATGCATACACGTACCTTTCCATTCTTTTTCATAACGGGGACTATATTGGCTACCCATTCAGGGTAATCGGATACTTCGATGAACCCTACTTCTAGCAGTTTCTTGACTTCTTCCTTAATCTTTAGTAAGATGTCAAGCCTAAATCGTCTTAGTTTTTGTTTTTTAGGTTTGACATCTTCCCTTGTGGGAAGCCTGTGAACCACTATTGATTGGTCTAATCCTGGCATGTCACCATATGACCAGGCGAACACATCTGCATATTCTGTCAACAACCCAGTTATCTCACACTTTTGCTCGGCACTTAAGCTGGTCCCGATTTTGAGATTTTTAGGTTTTTCTATGCTTTCTAGATTTACTGTCTCCACCGGCTCGTCAATTGAAATTCCGCCGTGTTCATGTTTTTGCCAATTTTCTTGTATTATTTCGTTGTCAAGGATATCACCTTCAACAACTGACCCAGCAGCGTTGGAAACGATATCGGCGTTTTTATTTTCTACCTGCACGAAATATCCCTTATGTTCGATGGTAGGAGATCTGGGTAAAGTAAAATGAAAGCATATATATAAGCAAAACAGACTGTAATTGAATTAATAAAGAGTTTCCATTCCAGTAGGCTAGCTACCTGAATATCCTCAAAATGTTCCTTTTTAAGAAATGTCTTTTGATTATTATTCTGTTGCTAACTTTTCAGGGATTAGCTAAGTTTATAATTCAGTTTTCTTTACTTTTGGGTCTGCATGCATACATTTGTGTGAATAGATACGGTCGAACTCGGACCGTCCTAGGACCCTAAGATGGGGAGCCATTGTGTAGGTTTCGGGCGAAGTGAGGTGATCATCGTTCAGGACTGATTAGGCTACCCCACCCAATGCTTCAATATGGCCTGAGATTCATTTCTCCGAGAATGCGGGAGGCCATAAAGCTTGGGGACCAGTTAGAACCAACCTATTTGCATACATAAATTCATGGGTTGACAATTGACGATAATGTAATATTTGTTTTGTTCATGGAGTTCGGATCTATTTCCCTGTAATATTTTCATAGTTCTGGTTGTAATTAGGAAATTTCTTGTTGTAATAGATAGCTAGTACCGCAGTTGACCACCTCCTCCGCAAAGAGATCCGGGTATACAAACCTTTGGACCCAAAGTTGGTGCTGGACCACTAGTTCACCCTGTACAATCCAGAGGAGCAGGCCTTCATTCAGCAGAAAATAGGGCCCATCCTCTCACTAACAAAGATGGAAGTGAACTTGCCCTTGGTACGGGCCATGCTTCATTTATGGGAAGTAGAGCCTGCAGCTTTCTTCATCGGGCCCCATGAAATCACCCCTACCCTGGAAGAGTACACCCAGCTGCTATAAGCTCCAGCACTAACCGACCGAGTCTATGTGCTAGAGCTCGAGGTTAGGCCAGCCAGTATTTTCAGCAGGCTACTAGGTATCCACAAAACAGCAGTCAACAAGGCCTTAGCAGATTGTAATGGATACTGCATCCGGATGGACGAATTGGAAGCCTGGTTCATTGCCCGAGAAGATAATGGGGATAGGAAAGACATATTGTGTAGGGACCCCAAGACATATAGACAAAGAAGGGTGAATGCTTTCATCTTGACAGCTTTCGCCACCATACTATTCCCCACCGGAACTTTCTATGTCCACTACTGGGTTGCAGAGTTGGTGAGCCAATTTCTGGAAGGAAGATCTTACATCCCGGCTCTATTGGCTGAACAGATCCAGAACTTAAACTTTTTCAAGAAGAAAGGCCATGGGATCCTCCGCTCAAGTATCAATCTTATGGTGATCTGGTTCGTAAGCCACCTTAAGTGTTTCGGGCTGAACATAGTCTGGAAAGCGTTGGCTCAGTAGGTGGATCTCGTGGATTCATGCATAGAAAAGATAAAGCTACCCGATGACCTTACCAGCCACAGTTAGGTAGAAGTACTTAGAAGCTTCAGTGCCGAAGATATTCTGTGGACAACCAGATGGAGTTGCTGCGACAAAATTATTTTAACCTACAGTAACTTTCAAGCCGTGCCTCTGATCGGAATCAGCGAATGTATTGGATATCACCCCAATTCAGTAGTTCGCCAGTTCGGTACTATTCAAGACATAGTTTATCGGCCCTCACTGGAAGCAGTCACTTTTGAGTACCAAGATCTGAATCTACTGGTGGCTAAAAAGTTTGCTAAGCTGACAGAGGTCAAAGCACTTTGGGACGCTAGAATTGAAAGCCTGAATGTAGACCTCGGTGAGCTGGATGGCGAAGTGGGAAAGCATCGAGCCACCAGGGAGTTTGTGATCTGCCAGTTGTATCAGACAAGGGAAAGAGCATACCGGGTCCCAGATGTCACTCAACCCAGGCCGGACAAGATAAATCCGGAGCTAGAAATCTACCTAGAGCAGGTTAAGGCTCGGATGGAGGTCTATTTTGAAGCTGTAAATTATAAGAAAGACATCTAGAAAGGACGATTCAAGGAATCCGACTAAAGGAACAAAGCCTTGGAAGCACAATTGGAGAAGACCAAAGCCAGAGTCGAAGAACTAGAAGCCGTCATCAACGGGAAGCCCGAGTCTCCACAACAAAAGACTAAGAGAGCTAGGAAATAGATTATCATTGTAATCTTTTATTTGTTTTCTTTGAGTATCGAACTCCAAAAATTCTCGATATTAATAAAAGTAAAGTTTCAATATTGCATCGTCAATCAATTGTCGACCCTTTTATTTTTAGCATCCGTGTGACAAATGCATAGCATTTGCATACATCATACTAAGAAAAGAAAAATGCGCGCCAGGTATCAAGATAGCTCCTAAGCAACCGAACCCTCCCAGAATTCCAATTTGCACACGTTCAAGAACAAAGATGGCCAATAGCAGCGACAACCGCAATAACACAAATCCTGATGCTGCCTTAGACTCCAAGATCGTATCCCTACAACAAACGGTCCAACAGTTGGCTGCCCAGGTCCACCTCTTAACTGAAAGCATCAGCCTCCTTCGCTCTACCCAGCCAACCCAATAGGAACATTCAGGGGCCAGGAAAGGGAAGGCAGTGGAGGGACAACCTCCAGAGTATGAAGAAATCAATTCCTACCTCAACCCGGCCTTTGAACATGAGCCGAGGATCAACCAGGGTCCAAACTCTGATGACTTGAAGAGAGAGATGGAAGAGAGACAGAAAGAGATGGAGAAAAGGCTCTTCCTATAGCTCCATGACGAAATGAAAACAATTGAAGGTCCTAGCGATGAAGAAAAATTGCAAAACGTGGAATCTGCCTCCCCCGTGCACGCCTTATGCCATGGTTCGGACCAGCTGGGCTAGCTCACTTTCGCGATTTTTTTTATTTCGCAAATTACATTTATGCAATGTGATCAACCAGGGTCCAAACTCAGATTTCGTGTTTTGCAATTTTTCTTCATCGCCTAGGACACGTGGCAGCATCTGATTGGTTGGAGCGAACACACGCGTCGGGCGCATGATCGTCTTCAACCTCGGTCCGAGATCCCCGATGAGGAGAAAAATCCGAATTTCGGCCATTTTGATTCGATTTTTTTGCACAAATCCAATAGATCTTCAACAGAAATACGATAAACATCATCCAATTGGAATCAAATCTCAACAAATCGATGGATTTACACGAATCGGAGTTGGTTTGTTTAACCGCAAATTCGATTTGCTTCGATCGGTGGAAATCCGAGCTTATCCAGCTCGATTTCGAATGCTTATAAATAGAGGATGAAGTGGAGAAGCAAGATGATGGATCAAAAGTGAGAGAAAGAGAGAAAAAAGAGAGAATCGAAGCTCGCCGGAGTTATTCAAGACCGCGACCGCTGATCAAGTGTGGGGCAAACACCAGGAGGCGTTTCTGAAGCAAACCACCACCACCGTTGGATTCCTCACCCCTAAAAACCTAGGGATCGACACCTCAACCGCTGCAAAAGGCCGTCGGAACGCCGTCAACGAGCACTCCCAACCGTCGCATCCGATCGACCTGACCTGACCTACTTTGATTATCCTCAAAATGATGATGAATCTCAATAAATTTTGTAATATAATTCTATCTACTTTTGAGCATTGAAACCCAGTGCATTAGTAGGATAACACTACCGTCAGAAGAGCCATGCGCACAAGAAAGGAAGCACGTTAAGATTTTCAACCCCACGTCAAGATTAGAAGAAGTAAGCCAGCACGAAGGTTTGGTTATTTGGTTGCTATCCACGATAAATTGGCAAGCATATTAAAATGAATAAATATCATCATATCATGAAAAGCATCAAATCATTTAACCAAGTCCGTAGAAACATGTTCAACGACATAAGATTAGTCAGCTCATAAAGGGGCACTTGTCTAAACATCCCCTTTAAAGGGTTAGTCAGCTCGTAATAGGGCACTTTCCTGGATATCTCTTCCTAAGGTCAGCCTATAAGGGCACCTTTCAAGACATTTCTTCCTGTCATAGGTTAGTCAGCCCATATTGAGGCACTTCCCTAAACATCCTCTCTTAGGGTCAGCCCATAAAGGCACCTTTTTGAGACATTCTGTCCTAGGTTAGTTAGCCCATAGAGGGGCACTTTCCTAGATATCCTCTTTTAAGGTCAGCCCACAAAGGCACCTTTTTGAAAACGTTTCTCTATGCTATAGGTTAGTCAGCCCACAATGGGACACTCTCCTAAATATCTTGTCTCAAGGTCAACCTGTAGGGGCACCTTTTGAGACATTTCTCCCCCAAGGTTGTGAGTCTAAGAAGACACTTCCCGCTATAGGTCAGTCAGCCCAAGAAGGGGCACTTTCCTAGACACCTCATCGATTAGTTAGCTCAAAGGAGCACTTTTCGAATCCATTGATTAGTTAGCTCAAAGAAGCACTTTTCAAATCCATCAATTAGTTAGCTCAAAGGAGCACTTTTCGAATCTATCCATTAGTCAGCTCATAGGAGCACTCTTCGAATGTATTTTTCCAAACAGTCGCTAGTCGAGTCAGACGCTTCTGTTGACAGGTGGCCAACTCATAAGAGCGCTTCCTAAGATAATCTTCTTTTCAAGGTTGCTAGTCCAATAAAACGCTTCCTATCAATTCTACACTCCTAAGCAATGTTTGAGGTATGTTCTATCGCCAATTAGTCAGCCCATAGAGCACTTTTTGGGAGAATACATTACTCTAGATTGTTAGGACCATTTCCTAAACAATACCAACCATCACAAAGGACTCGTGGGATTATTGGCTCATGGAGCATCTTCTTAACAAAAACCAAATTCCAGATAACCAGCCAAACCAAGGCGCTATCCATTCAACCAAGAGGCTAAAAATGGCGTCTTTCTTGTCTTTGTAGTTAAGTTTTTCAAACTTTACTACAAAGAGGGGCAGCTTTAAACACCCCATTTTTGCCCTAAGGATCAATGATAATCAATAATAAGTAATTTCCAAATTTTTCATATTTTTCTCTAATTTAGCAAAAATAGGAAAAATGTTCAAAAAATAAAAATAAATAGGAAAATACATCAATTTTGGTAAATAATTTTAGAAATGGCAATAATAAGGGTAAATGATTTTTACAAATTTTTGAAATTTCAAAAAATACAAAAAAATAAAAAAAATCACATTGCATAAATGCAATTTGCGAAATAAATAAAATCGCGAAAGTGGGCTAGCCCAACTGGTCCGGACCATGGCCTAAGGCGTGCACCGGGGGGGGGGGGTTTCGGTCACAGGTTCAAAACGCGAGGGAGGCAGATTCCGCGTTTTGCAATTTTTCTTCATCGCCTAGGACACATGGCAGCATCTGATTGGCTGGAGCGAACGCACGCGCCGGGCGCGTGATCGTCTTCAACCTCGGTCCGAGATCACCGACGAGGAGAAAAATCCGAATTTCGGCCGTTTTGATTCGATTTTTTGCACAAATCCAACTGATCTTCAATAGAAATACGATAAAAATCATCTAATTAGAATCAAATCTCAACAAATCGATGGATTTACACAAATCGGAGTTGGTTTGTTTAATCGTAAATCCGATTTGCTTCGATCGGTGGAAATTCGAGCTTATCTAGCTCGATTTCGAACGCCTATAAATAGAGGATGAAGTGGAGAAGCAAGAGGAGGGGTCAAAAGTGAGAGAAAGAGAGAAAAAAGAGAGAATCAAAGCTCACCGGAGTTGTTCAAGACCGCGACTACCGATCAAGTGTTGGGCAACCACTAGGAGGCATTTCTGAAGCAAACCACCACCACTGTTGGATTCCTCACCCCCCGAAAACCTAAGGATCGACACCTCAACCGTTGCAAAAGGCTGCTGGAATGCCGTCAACGAGCACTCCCAACCGCCGCATCCGATCGACCCGACCTAACCCGACCTGCGCATCGACCCGGATCCAGGTAAGTTGGATTTTTCGATTTATTTTATTTTATTTATTTAGTTATGTTATTTATTTCGAATTTATTTATTTATTTGTTATTTATATTTCAATAAATAGAAAAATGTTAGGTATTAGATTTTCTTTTTTAGGATTAGGATTTAATGATAAAATAAAAAAAATAAAAAAAATAATTATAATAATAAATAATAAAAATGTAGAAAATTCATAAAGAAAATAATAAAAACATTAGAAAAATAATAATAATAATTTAGAATTTAAATAGGATAGATAAAAATCTAGGAGAAATTTTTTAATAAAAATAAAAATTATAAAAAATTAATAAAAACTAATAAAAAATAAAAAATTATAAAAAATCATAAAAATTAATAAAAATCAATAAAAATTTATAATGGTAGAAATGAGTTGAAAATTAGAGAAAAATGAATTTTATCACTAAGAAAAATCATTTTCTCAAACAAATCCAAAATTGGTATTTTTCCTTAAAATTATTATTTTCACAAAATCAAATTATTAAGCTTAGGCTTAGATTTTTTTTAACAAAATACTAAAATGATAAAAACGTAAACCAAAAGTAATTTCATAATTAAAATTCACAAACACATTAAAGTTTTTTTTAGGAAAAGCGAACTACGGCTTGTTTGATCCTGAATAGCAGGTACGTAGGCACCCATTTGGGGCAACCCTAAAAAGGAATAAAAATCATTTTCCTAGAATAATTCACTCAAAAACACAATAAAAGACAACAAAGATAAAATAAAAGATATTTCGAGATAGGAGTAAATTTTAGGATATTAGGTGGTAACCGTAAGGTTTTAATAGGTTAGCCTCTGAACTTAGAATATCTGGTTTTCCCCTTTCCTCTTTTCACAAAAACAAGAAGAGGAAATCACGACGACTAGTGGTCCAAATTAAGACTAATCCACTCCATTAGTCTTAATTCAATCTTTCCTAACAACAGTTGGGTGGCGACTCCATAATAAATGAAATTCCTAACTCAAGTCGAGGATCTACATTAGATGAGCACAGAGTATAGTCTAGATCGGATTAGGAATGGGAAATTCAAAAATTAGACTCGACAGTGTGAAATATGAACATAACAAGAACAAATCCAATCAATCACTAGATGATGAAATACAAATACAAATATAACCCTAAGTGGCCAGTTCTAAATCAATAAAATACAAATAACTCAAAAGTACCAAAAATGAGTAAAAGTGGTCGGTTCAATAATGAAAATACAAGTACAAAAGATGGTCTTCAAATGGCTAGTTCTTCAAGTCAATTGAGTACATTGTGGATTGTTGGATGTGATTCCGGGGATGTCCCCAATTTGATCATCAATGCATGTTATTTAGCCATCCTATAAAAATTGATCAATGTACTTGCTATAATGCAAAAACCAAACATTATTAGGTAAAGAAAATGAACATATATGGATGTCATGGATCATACATCCAAATCAGGTTCCCCTACTACTAAGACCGTAGGGTAGATTCCCATCAACTACGATCAATGATGGTTGCATAGCGATGATGAAATCTAGGTGAGATTACTTTTATATGTTAAGGTTTAGCTTGGAGCCTACCTGCTCCTATCATCCCCTAATGACCACTGCGGTGGTATTGGACCCTAGGTTCCCCATCATGAGTACTCCCATACCGATTGATTAATCTATCAATTGCCATATTAATTAAATTGTTGCTTTTTACATTAAATTAGGTTTGTGTGACATTTGTATGTGATTGTGTTATTATGTACTAGGCTTTGTAAATCACTTTTGTTTTTCTCTTTTTTTTTTTTTTAAAAAAAAGTAAGGATGGCCATCCTATTGACTCTCTTTTTGATTTAATGGAATACAACTTCAAGGAGTATTGCGTTTTTTTTTTTTTTACTTATGTTTTAGTTTTCTAGGCTATTTACTTTTGGGAAATATATATGGACTCGAAGGACTGCTTGATGGACTGTTGTGTTCTAAGGTCTAGTAGACTCAAGAATTTTTAACCTATAGCAAACTTTTAGTTTAGGATCAACTTTCAATTATTAACCAATCAAATCAAGCAAAACCACCAAATATTTATACAAAATTATTAAATGATTTCAAGGTTATAAAAATGACTTAGAAACCCAAATAGTAATTAAGAGCCCTACGTATACAACTTAAGTAAGTTATGAGGCAACCCCATTATTGCCATAGAAGTTAGGAATGTGACAATGTAGGTGATAGAGCCATAGGTTTCTAAAACAAAATATGACGCATTTATAGGATGGTAAGTATAACCATGGGAACCGTGTGGGTGCGATATTCAAAATTCCTTAGCTCTTTGAATTTTGGACCTAAGTAAACTAGATAATTAATTGGAAATTTGACAAAGAAATTGGTTTGAATTTGATTGCCATATGATGTGAAATTTGGACATGAATTACTCCAAAAACTTCTTTAGAAATGATCTAAGTAACTTAATTAAAATGCCTATGTTATTTTACTTGTTGCCTACTATTCGATTTGAATGTGATTATTATGAAATTGAATGAATAATACATCTTAAGGCCTTAATAAAATCGACTTAATTCCCATAATAAACAAGCTTTGATAGAAAAATGGAATATGAATGATGTATAGGTGCTAAGTGTAGAAAGTTGTATGATATATTGCAAATTTGGAAATGACAACATAATAGGATTTATTAGAAATGGAATTAGCTAAATGTCACACATGAAATTCGAATGTGAGATCATGAGAATAGATTATGGACTAATGCGAAGATTAAGTGTGAGACCTACCTAGTAAAGAATTGGCTTAATTTCACATGATAGAAGTTAGATATGTCATTATGAAATTAGGATAATTAAACATGGTGAAGTTATCCCATAAATAGAGTAAATTAATAACAAACGAACCTAAATATGTATGAAATTACTCAATTGCCATGTTAATGCATTTATTGCATGTGTGTTGTATATCCCCCTTATCAATGAGTAGGCATAATCTTAATCATGCTATTTTACCCCACAACCCTCTAATTGAGGGTAATCCACCTCCTTCAACTTCACTACCTTCTGCACCTCTAGCACCATAGACTAATACTGCCTAGCTTGTGAATTCCATGCAAAGGATGATGGGCATGATGCACCAATAACAACAACAAATAATGTAGTAGTAGCACCAACAGATGATATAGCAATAGTAGATGAGATTTGAGCAACATACAAAACATGTTGGAGAAAGGCAAAGTCGTATAGTCAAGTTGGTGACACCTTTTTCTCCTAAGTCACTGGATCCTTCAGTTGCTAAGAGTTAGATAGAAGAGTTGGAAAAGACTTTTGATGCTTTTGAGACACTTGGGAATAGAAAGTTGAAGTATGCAATATTCATGCTAGTAGATTAATTGAGGAAGAGATTGCTTGAGAGAGGTTCAAGGAGGCTCTCTATAATTGGTTTTACCTTGAGAGTTTGAGAAAGAATATAGCACTAGCCTTTCTAGATTTGAAGCAAATTTCTTGTAATACAGAAGAATATGAAGCTAAATTGAATCACCTAATGAAGTTTGTATCTAAAGCATACAAGAATGACAAGAAGTTTAGGGTACTAAAATTTGTGAATGGGTTAGAATTAAGGTTATAGCATACGGTTAAGGGTTTTGAGCTAAAGAATTATTCTATTATTGTGAATAAGACAATGCCCTTTGATCTTCAAATAATTCTTTATATCTCTCTTATTCAATCTAGAATTACTTATTTTTGACACAATAATCCACATGGCAATGGCAAAGTCACTAATTTATTGGACTAGACTTCTTATTGATTCTTTTCGAAAGAGTTCTTTTGCCAGCACCACTCATTCCAAATAAACTGATTGTTCTTGCATCCTCTGCCTTAAGGTATCATTTGTACTTGAAGGAATAATGAAATAACCACCACATCAAGGTATACATCAGTAACCATAAAGGTAGATAAGAGAAGGATAAAACTTTCCAACCATTAAAGCAAGGCATCTAACAAAGGATGGTGTGCCTAGAAACATGAAATTTAAATGGCAATAAATGAATTGTTAGTGAGTGGTGTATAACTTCTATCAAGACCAAGCACTATTATTTAAAAAGAGAATAAGATAAAGAGATGTTGTCAATGCTTTGGAATATGGCCAAGTTGATTTTTTTTTCTTTTTTTTTAATGTTATGTTTAATGCTCCTTGCAGCTGGGAAAAATACGTAAATAATGTAATTTTTTTAAATATTACACAAATAGGGTAGTTAGAAAAAATATTACGTGAATAGGATATTAAAAACACATATAGTGCAAGTGTTTTTGGTACAAATTTTTTATATGCACTACATGAAACATCCCATAAATATTGGGGAAAAAAAGAAGAAGAGAAAAAGAACACAAAAAAAAAAAAAATCAATAACTTTGCTATTGGGTTTAACAAATTTTGGAACCTGTAAAAAAAAAAAAAGGTTATGAGCATACACAAATAATATCCCAATACTAAGCTTAATTATAACCATTGTACATGAGTATAATTAATAGGACCATAAGATTATAGATTTACCATGAGGATCATAAAAATAATTGAAAGTGATAGTAAACACCCCACTTTTGTCCTCTAATTATAATTAATGTTTCTTTTTTTTTATTTCTCACATATGAAGGAAAAATAATGACAAAAATAAAATAAAAGAAATAATACACCAATAATAGAAAATGAAGGTAAAAATAATAATAAAAGATATTTAGGGATTTTTATAAAATTTTAAAATTTCAAAATAATATAAAATTAATAAAAAATGACACGTTTATATGCAATTTGTGTTAAATACAAAACTGAGATTTGGGCCAGCTTAGCTGGCTCGTGTGCACGCTTAGGACATGTGCAGGGGAGGCAAGGTCGTGGGTTTGAATCCTAAGAAGGCACTTCATATAGTTTTGCATTTTTTTTTCACCGAGCTACCATGTGTCAACAGCTGTTTGGACGACATGAGCATGCGCGCCTGGTGCATGCTCGTCTTCAAGCTCCGTCCGAGATCGGCATCGACGCGGGAAGAATAGAATCCAGTCGTTTTAATTTGAATTTTTACACAAATCCAACAAATCTCTAACTGAAAGAAGATAAACATCATCAAATTAACGCTAATCCTAACAGAAAATCAAGGATTAACACGAATAAAAAAAAAAAAAAAGAGGATGAACATGGGTCTCAACTATGAGTCTGATCTGAGCATATTTGGAGGATTTTTGCAAGTCTATAAATAGGACTTGACAAGAGGAGGAAGAAGAAGCAATCAGAAGGAAAAGAAGTAGAAGAATACACGAGAAAAACCCTCGCCGGGGTTCTCTCTCTCTCACTCTCTCAACCCCTCACCGTAGCCACTTGAACCGCTACTTAGGGTGGTTCTTGATGAAAACCACCACCACCATTAGATTCCTCACCCTCGAAAGCCTTGGAAACACTCCACAATCGGCGAAAACAAACGCTAGAGAGCTACCGCCGAAGACCTTCGATTGCCGCAGGATCTATCTCAACCCAAACCCGATTCGACCCATGTCCAGGTTAGTCAGATCCTCTTTTTATTTTCTTATTTTTATTTCTTAGTTTATTTTATTCAATTATTATTAAAAAAATTATAGAAAAAAATAAAATATTTTTTTATTAAAATTAGGCTTAGAGTTTTGTTTTTTCCTTTTCTTTTCTAAAAAATAAATATATAAAAAATTATACATAAATATATGTGTCTATTATAATTAATAGATAATTAATAAAAAATATTAACAAAATTTTTATAAAAGATTTTTTTCAAAAAAAAATGTAACAAGTATTTTATCACTTAGAAAACTTCTTTTTTATATAAAACAAAAAAGAATAATAAATATAAAAAGTATATTTTTTAAAAGCTTTAGTTTTTTTAAAAAAAAACAAATAACAAATAATGAAAAACTCAAACTTAGAAATTTCTTTAAATGAATTTAAACGGTTATAAACATAAGCTCGGTTGTTTTCATAACTAAAATTAAATAATCTACTAAAGTTTTATGAAAAGTGAACTACGGCCTGTTTGATCCCAAATAGTGTGTAGATAGGCACCCTTATGGGGCAACTCTAAAAAGAATAAAAAAAATATTTTCAAATCATTATTAGTATAATCGTTACATTATTGTTCTAGTATTTTCTTTTTAAGCTAAACAAAGATATCTTAATATAATTCAAATTTTAAAAGGATAAGGTGGTAACTTTACGGTTTTAATAGGATAGCTCCCCGAGTTGAGAATCTTTAGTTTTTCTTCCTTCTTTTTCTTTTATGAAAGTAAAAGAGGAGATTTTGTCGACTAGTTATTTAGATTAGAATTAATCCGCTCAATTAATTCCAATTCCATAATTTTTTCCCAAATCTAGTTAGGTGGCGACTCCAAATAAATAATGAAATTCCTAATTCAAGTCGAGGATTTATATTGGATGAGCATAGGATCTAATATGAATCGAATTAGGAGATAATATAACTTTTTTAAATTAGACTCGACAAGATGGCGACTCCACTGGGGAGTTATCATAGTGGGCTAGCCACCTAAACTTTCTAAAATCATCATTTCTAGATATCTTTAATTAGCTCTTACATTGTGAAATATTGTTAGCACTAATGTTTGTATCTATTCTTGATCCAGGGATATAGTGAAGTCTGTTTTTTATTTTATTTTATCATATTATTTCTATTAAGTTTCCATGCGTGCAATTGTATGATTAGATACAGTCAGACCCATGCCATCTTAGGACCCTAGGATGGGGAGCTATTATGTAAGTTCCGAGTGAAGTGAAATAATCACTGCTTGAGGCTGATTAGGCCACCCCACTTAATACTTCGATATGGCTTGAGATCCATTTCTTCGAGAATGTGGGAGGCCATAGAGCTTAAGGACCTTTAGAACCCACCTTCTTTGCATACATGAAATCATGGGTTGGCAAATGATTAATGATGTAATTTCCTCTTCTAGAGTTCAGATTCATTTACTTGTAAAAGAATTAATGATAATATTTTTATAATTAGAAATTTTTACTGTAATCCCGATAGATGGCTAGTGCTGTAATCGATCGCCTCCTTTGTAAGGAAATCCGGGTTTGTAAGCCTTTGGATCCAAAACTAGTATTGGACCATTGGTTCACCTTATATAGCCTTGAGGAAAAAACCATCATCTAGGGCAAGATAAGGCTTATCCTCTCACCGATGAAAATGGAAGTCAACCTAACTTTGATTCGGGCTATCTCACACCTTTGGGAAATTGAGCTCGCAGCTTTCTTTATTGGGCCACACGAGATCACACCAACTCTAAAGGAATATACTCAACTTCTATAGGCCCCTTCACTTGCCAATGGGGAATATGTGCCAGACTTAGAAGCTAGGCTAGCAGGTATTTTCAGTAAACTTCTAGGAGTTCACAAGGTAGTGATTAACCAAGCATTGGAAAATGGCAAAGGGTATTGCCTTCGAATGGATGAATTGGAGGCTTAGTTTGTAGCTTGGTGTGATGATGGGAGCAAGAAGGACATCTTATGTGGAAATCCCAAGAGTTACAAACAAAGACGGGTTTATGCTTTCATCTTAACAACATTTGCAACTATCATTTTTCCTACTAGGATCTTTCACATCCATTACAGGGTTGCTGAATTGGAGTTTCAATTCCTAGAAGGGAAATCTTATATCTTGGCCCTACTAGCTGAGCATATTTAGAATCTAATTTTTGTAAAGAAGAAGGGTCATGGAATTCTCTGCTCGAACATCAACCTCATCTTAATCTGGTTTGTGAGCCATCTCAAGTGCTTCAGGTTAAACATGGTTAGGAAATCATTAGCCCAGCAAGTAGATCTTGTAGATTCTTGCATAGAAAGGATAAAGCTGCCTGATGATCTTTCCAGCTATAGTTGGGTGAAAGTGCTCAAAGGTTTCAATGCTTACGATATGCTTTGGACTACTAGGTGGAGCCGCTACAACAAGGTTATCCTAACATGTAGGAACTTTTAGGCTGTTCCATTTATTAGGCTTAATGGGTGCACAAGGTATCATCCAAACTCAGTGGTCTGTCAATTTGACACTATTCAAGACATAGTTTATAGACCATCATTGGAAGGAATTATGTCCGAATACCAAGATTTGAGCATGTTAATAGCTGAGAAAATTGCCAAACTAGTAGAGGTCAAAGCCCTATGGGAAGCTCGGATTGAGAGCCCTAATATAGACTTTGGAGATTTAGATGGGGAAGTAGGCAAACACCGAGATACCAAAGATTTTGTGATCAACCAATTATACCAGACAGGAGAAAGGGTATATCGAGTCTCGGATGTCACCCAGCCTACGCCGAACAACTTAGGCCTAGAAATGAAAATCTATATGGAATAAGTCAAGGCTTGAATGGAAGTCCACTTTGAGACCGCGGACAACAAGAAGGACATTTGAAAAAGTAGATTCAAGGAGTCTAACTAGAGAAACAAAGCCGTGGAAGCCTAGTTAGAGAAGACTTAATCGAGAGTTAGAGCACTAGAAGCTGTCATCAATGTAGAATCAACACCTTTGTAGCCAAAGAAGAAGAAGTCTAGGAATTAGGAGGCTAGATGATATTGTTTTCTTTTTCCCTTATGTTTTCAATAAAAGCACTGAACTCCAAGTTTGCAATATTAATAAAATTTCAGTATTATATCATTAATCAAATGCTGACCCCTTTTCTTTTTGCATCTGTGTGATACATGCATCATATTTACTCATAAATATACATTAGCTAAATAAATGCTTACTAGGTATCAAAGAGAGCTCCTAAACAACAAAACCTTCCAAAGAGTTTAATCAACACCTGCTCTAAAACCAAGATAGCTAGTAGTGGCAACAACAATAATGACCACAATGACAATGCCATCACAGATGTTGCCTTGGATCCAAGGATCGTATCCCTAGAACCAATAGTCCAACAATTGGTTATGCAAGTCCACCTTTTGATTGAAAGCATTGGCCTCCTCCGTAACACCTAACCTACTCATGAGGAACATTTAAGAGCTTGAAAAGGGAAAGCAGTAGAGAATCAACCACCAAAATATGAGGAAATCAACTCTCATCTCAACCCTACATTCGAATATGGACCGAAAGTCAACTTCGGTCCAACCTCAAATGACATAAAAAGGGAAATGGAAGACAGACAAAAAGAAATAGAAAGGAAGCTCTTCCAATAATTAGCTGACAAGATGAAGACTTTGGAAGGACTTGGCAGTTTTAAGCAAACCGACATTACTAATCTATTAGCATATGGGGAAGAAGCCTATCCAGAAAAGTTTAAGGTCCTAGAATTCGAAAAGTATAATGGCACTAGTTGTCCCAAGATGCATACCAGGCTATACGTACGGAAAATGAGCAAATAAGCACAATGTGACCAACTTATGGTCCAAACCTTCTAAGATAGCCTCACGGCTCCTGCTCTCATTTAGTATGCACGGTTAGATCCCAATCAAGTCAACACTTGGGATAAACTCGCTCATGCATTTTGTAAGCAGTACAAGTTCAACATTGAAGTTGCCCCTTCAATACTGGATCTAGGAAGCCTTCGAAAGAGGCACAAAGAGTCCTTTAAAGAATACGCCCAATGTTGGAGGGCTCAAGCTACTGAGGTTTCAACCCTAATTTTAGAGAAGGAGTTGACATTCATATTCGTTAATACGCTAGAATAGAATTATTTCGCACATCTAATGGGATTAACATCATCCAGCTTCAGAGTTAGTAGCAGTAGGATGCTGAATAGAGAATGCCATTACATCTGAAAAACTCCAGATTGTTGATTCTCCTAGAATTGCATCATCTCCAAGACCTATGGGGAGTAGCAAAGTCAAAGAGTCTACCATCAGTAAGGTTAATTGAAGCAGGGTTGACAGATTTGGGTCTCATGTAACTTTTTAAGCAAGGAACACCCCGATCCAGCAACCACCAGCAAGTCAAACCCAAACTGTGAGAACTACAAGACAGTTCACTCTAATACCTATCCCGCACAGCCAGGTTTTTGCTTGATTATGAGCAGATAACCTGATTAGCTTTGAGATCCCCAACGATAGATACAGGCTAAGGAATTTTGATCCCAATCTCAAATGTAAATATCACATGAGACGGGAGGGACATTCTACAAATAGATGTTGGGGACTTCAGAATAAAATCCAAGATCTAATCGACGCAGGGATAGTGTAGTTGGATTTTGTCAATGCACCAACACCAAATGTCAACAATAATCCCCTACCCAACTATAAGCCTACAATTAACATGATCACATCTGAAGGGATAAAGAAGCCCCCAAAACCAGCAAAGACAACAGCATAGCGAGCAAGTTGCCCACACAAAGTTTCAAATAAAGCCCCTTGATCACGGATAAAGAAGAGGTAGCTAGGAGGAGATCCAACAGTTAACACCCTGGGCAAATCATTCGGGAGGTTTGAATACTTAGTAAATTATTCATTCACCCCAACAGCTTATGGGTCGCCTAGTGGGTGGGGACCTAAATTTGAAAAGGAAGACAACCTACCAAGGGAGAAAAATGAGTCCGTAAACATGATCAAATCAGACTCAAAGCCAATGGTTATAAGGTGTTATGAAGGGCAAGAAACAGAAGTGAAGATCCTAAAGAAAAAATATGTGTTTAATGTCCCAATAACCCCAGAAAAGTATAAAGCAGCATTGTTTGACTATCGGGCCCTTAATCAAGAGAAATCTTCTATTATAGGACGAATCACCCATTCCGAAAGGATTTATGATCCTAAAAACAAAACCTCTATCGAAGAGCTTACTATCGAATTGGAAAATAAAGAAGAAGAGGGGTTCCCCGCATTTACAAAAATGATCAACTCGAGTGATTACAAGATCATGGAGCAGCTCAATAAAGTTCCAGCCTAAATATCACTTATGGGCCTTCTCACGACATCTGAGCCTCACCGAAAAGCACTCTTTAAAGTGCTTAAACAAGTTAGGGTACCGAAATGCATCACAACAAAAAAACTAAGCCATGTCACGGATTCAATCTTCACTATGGATCAAATATCTTTCTCGCTTGAAGAATTAAGAGAAGATGGAGACCAACACATAAAACCACTTTTCATAGTGGTAAAATGTAACGACACAATAGTCTCCTGGGTCCTCATAGATAATGGATCTTCTCTCAATGTATGCCCTTTAGCCACCGTTGATTTGTTAGGAGTTGATATGAGCAATATCAAGCCAAGTTTAATGGTGGTTAGAGCTTTTGACGATTCCAAGAGGGAGATAGTAGGGGAAATTGGTTTATCAATAAAGATTGGCCTACAAGTGTTCAATATCTCATTTTAAGTCCTTAACATAGTAAGGTCTTTCAATCTACTACTAGAAAGGCCATGGATACATACCGCGGGAGCCATACCCTCAAGTCTCCACCAGAAGGTCAAATTCATAGCCAATGGTCAAATAATCATCGTATTAGGTGAACAAGACTATGCCATCTACAAGGAAATAGCTATACCCTACATCGGGGAAGATAGTCCTGAGGACTTGGGGCTCCAAATGTTTGATGAAGTAGGCATGGTCATGAGCAAAGAGGGGCAATAAGGGGTGTTTGAACTAGGGTACATTCTTACCTTAAAAGAAGAAACTTAAGCAAGATATGTCAGAGGTAGAAAGAGAGAGAAGTTGAATGACACCCAGATGCGTTTTTCACCCCTTCAACAAATTTTTTCGCGATCGGCTAGCACTCAAAAGCCAGGAATAATCCAAGCCGATATCAATGATGAGGACTTAGCCTCTCACTTGTCCAGTTAACATCTAGCTCTTAATAACCGGTTTTCTTATTCTCTAAATAGCACTAGGTCAGGTAGAGAATAGGAAACAATCACGGACAAATTTTGTTGTGTTTATCATTTCACTATTGTTTAATAAAACTCTTCAATAAATACTAATAAAATCACAGTTTATTTCTTTCCTTTACTTATACACTTTTGCCTCACTTTCCCCACAGATTTAATACTTTCGAATGTTAGGGACATTTCGCGTAGGTAAGTAATGAAAATATTGATATCATTTCCAACACCGTTGGGTCAGCCGTTGGAAGTGATATTGTTAACTACAAAGCAATACAAGAAAGTTGGCAAAAACATGAACAAGGTAAAATCTCGATTGACAAGTTAATGGAGACAGTTAATCTAGGAACCGAAGAAGAGCCCCAAAACCATAAAATTGGGGCTAACTTGAGTAACTTTTAAGCGCGAGGTAACTAAGCTATTGATTGAATATGCAGATGTATTCACCTGGTCGTATGGTGACATGCCAGGACTCGATCAGTCAATAGTAGTTCACAAGCTACCTACAAGAGAAGATGTTAAACATAAATAACAAAAATTGAGAAGATTTAGGCCTGACATCTTATTAAATATTAAAGAGGAAGTCAAGAAGCTGTTAGAAGTTGGGTTGATAGAGCCATTTTATACTCAATCTTATAGTATAAATTGTGTTAAATTATTATTGATTTTATAGAAATCATAAGGAAATGGTACTTTAATTCTATCATCGTGATAAATCAGGTTAAATGGAGTCAAGGATGCTAATTCAAGTATTTTGGAGAAGTCATCTACAACTTAGATCAAGACAAGGAACTACACCACCGGAGGAAGCACGGTTTGAGGCACGGCCAAGGTTCAAACCATGTTACACACTGGACAAGAAGGCGAAAATGAGGACTTACAACAGGGAGAGACACGACTTAAGGCACGGCCGTGGTGGAAGCCGTGGGATAAACCGTGCTTGAAGCCGTGGTGGAAGCTAGGTGTGCCAATGAGAAGAAAGTGTGGAACATCAACCAGATGAAGGCACGGCTTGAAATCTAGTCGTAGGTGTAACCATGGTACACACTGGACATGAATGAGGACTTGAAGATTATGTACAGATGAAGGCACGGCTTGAAATCTGGCCGTGTGTGTAACCGTGGTTCACACTGGGCGCGGATGAAGACTTGAAGAATATGCACGGAGGATGGCACGGCTTGACCTATGGCCGTGTGTTGGGGCGTGCCAGGCAGACGAATCTTCACTTCTCGAAATCTACTTGAACAAGGAAAGATATTTTCGTATCTTGCTAGCAAAAGATCACATGCCATCTCCCTAACAATATAAAAAGAACCAACCCTAGAGGGTTAGGACAACTTTTGAATCTTTGGATCTTGAAGAACCTTGGATCATCTTGGAGGCAGAGCAGGCAACCGGGTTCATCATGTCTTTACTTTTTATTTTTCGTTTTGTTGATGAACATGAGTAGCTAAGCTACTTTTCTAGCCAAAGGGTCATAGATGTTTAATTCTCCACGAATTGTGAGGTCTAATTGACTTGTATTTATTCTATTCTTTGCTTTCGGGTATTCATATATCTTCTAATCGTTTTGTCATTATTATCTTTGTTGATTGGTATGAATAGAGCTCTTCTACTCAATTAGCAAGTTAATATATTGTCAACTAGCACGTCAAATCCGTAATTGTTTGATTGTTCTAGTCTTAGTGACGCAATAACATGTTTGGTTATAAAAGAGATGATCGAATTTATGTTATGGAGGTGTGTGATCATGTTTAAATAGGTTATCTTATAATCTACTGGCATGAATTGGTGGTCTCTCTAGATCTTAATGCTATTGATAGATTAAATCCTAAGCGCTTGTCTAAGGGTTGTTTAATCAATAAGAGAAATAATTCAAAGCGCTTGTCTGAGGTTATCGAGGAAGTAAGGAGAGATAGGTTGTTAGAGCTTGTTAATAACCATAACCAATTTATCTAGGAACAAGAATAGAGAACATTTGCATCGATGATCAATTCCTATAATTAAACCATCTTGATTCCTTTGGCTAGGCTTTTTATCAATATACAACTTTCTTAACTTGTTTTAACTTTGTTCAATTCACAAACCAAACCCCCCCCCCCCCCCCCCCCCCCCCCCCATTTTCCTTTTCCTTTTATTCTCCTTGAATAGAAATAAGTTTAACCAATCTCTGTGGATTCGACCATACTCACCACTATATGCAAATCATATAATTGTCTAGGAGTAGGTTTTATTTTTGTTGGATTCGACACCCATCAAATTTTGGCGCCGTTGCCGGGGATTGGTGTCAAATTTATTTCTATTCTTGTATGACTCGTTCTTCTCAGACAGGTGAACTAACTTATAATTCGGAGATTGAGAAGACTCTAAAGAGGTTGCGACAAGAAGCTAGATCATCCCCCGGACCGAACTTAGTATCGAACTTGTCTGATTCATCCTTTGATTATGAAAAAGAGGACGACATGGCAAATCTCGAGAGAACCTTAAGGGAGTTGGCTGCACCGGATGTGAATCAACAACCACTTTGTATTCACTATCCCGAACTAGCCGTGGAATTCGAGTTGAAATCTGGGTTAATACATTGCTACCTACATTTCATGGTCTTGAGAATGAAGATCCTCACAAGCATTTGAAAGAGTTTCATATAGTGTGTTCTAGTATGAGGCCGCAAGGAATAACCGACGATCAAATCAAGCTACGTGCTTTTCCATTTTCTTTAAGTACTAAAGCTAAAGATTGGTTGTTTTATTTGCCTCCAGGTTCTATCACCACTTGGACTGATATGGTGAGACTCTTCTTGGATAAATTCTTCCCCGCTTCCAGAGCCGCTGGTATAAGAAGAGAAATTTGTGGTATCAAACAGAGGGACACCGAGACTCTTCATGAGTGTTGGGAGAGGTTCAAGCAACTATGTGCAAGCTGCCCATAACATGGGATATCTGAACAACTCCTTATCCAATACTTCTACGAGGGCCTACTTTCGATGGAAAGAAAGATGATGGATGCTGCAAGTGGAGGCGCCATAGTAAACAAAACCCTTGGTCAAGCTAGGGAATTGATCTGCATTATGGCTGCCAATTCGCAACAATTTGGGTATAGGCATGATGCATCTTCAAGGAAGGTAAATGAGGTAAGTGTGTCTAACCTTGAACATCAAATTTCTAATCTTACCTCCCTTGTGCAGCAGCTAGCTCTTGGGAAAACGCAGCAGGTGAAGGCTTGTGGAATTTGCGCTGCTCCTAATCATTCGACCGACATGTGCCCCACATTGCAAGATGACAATCATGAACATGCCAATGCTGTAGGAGGATTCCCAGGACAGCCACAAAGGAAGTATGACCCCTACTCGAATACTTACAATCCTGGATGGAGGGATCATCCTAACTTCCGATATGGCAATAACCCTCAACATGTCCAACAATTCCAGCCTAAGCCATCACACCACGTACCCCAAGCTCCTTCCACTTCAGGTATGTCTCTTGAGGATATTGTTAAGTCTCTAGCTGTGAATACCAAACAATTTCAGGAGGAAACAAAGCAAAGCATTCAAAACTTGGAGAATCAGGTAAGCCAACTTGCTTCAGTCGTAAACAGGTTAGAAACTCAAGGTAAGTTACCTTCTCAAACTATTACAAACCTGAAGCAAAGTGTTAATGCAATTACCTTGAGAAGTGGAACAGAATTGCAGGGACCAAATAAGAAAGGACATCCGTCTAATCTTGAGGAAGAGACCAAGAAAGAGATTTCGACTCCAAGCCAGCAGGGCGACCAGATTAGCAAGTCTCTAGTTGAGCCATCGAAGGTCACATTGATACCACCGCCTTTCCCCTCCAGATTAGCGAAATCTAAGAATGAAGTGGAAGAAAAAGAGATTCTGGAAACTTTTCGCAAAGTCGAGGTAAATATTCCTTTGCTTGATGCAATTAAGAAAATACCGCGCTATGCTAGATTTCCCAAAGACTTATGCACTAACAAAAGGAAGCTGAAAGGCAATGAAAAAATTAGTGTGAGTGAAAATGTTTCAGCTATTATTTAGAAGAAGCTTCCTCCTAAATGCAAGGATCCATGTATGTTTACTATTCCTTGCAAAATAGGTAATCTTGGAATCGTTAAAGCCATGTGTGATCTAGGAGCTTCTATCAATGTCATGCCTTGTCTGTTTATCAACGTTTAAATGTTGGTCCTTTAAAGGAAACGGGTATTATTGTTCAACTTGCTGATAGGTCCAATGTTTATCCTGAGGGAGTTCTAGAGGATGTTTTAGTTCAAGTCAATGGGTTGGTTTTTCCTGCTGATTTTTATGTGCTTGACATGGACGATAATGATTCTCATACTTCATCACTGATATTATTAGGGTGACCATTCCTTAAGACTTCTAAAACGAAAATCGATGTAAATGATGGCACCCTCACTATGGAATTTGATGGTGAAGTGATTAAATTTAACATTTATGATGCCATGAAACATCCTAACGATATCTCTCCTGTTTTTGTTACGGATGTTATTAACCCATCACCACAGGCACCAAAGCTGGAATCAAGATCCTTAGCCGAACATCTAGCCAGGAACGTTTAGCCAAAGACGTTAAAGAAAGGCGCTTCATGGGAGGCAACCTATGTCAAAAAAAAAAAAAAAAGTTTTGTTTTACATTAGTTTTGGTTTGTTTTTGGTTTGTTTTAGTTTAGTTTGTTTTGATTTTAGTGTAGTTTTTGAACTCTTTGGATCGGCTGCAGCAAGGATACACATAATCAAATGACACTTTCCAGAAGCTTAAGGGGAGAACTCCAATACCAGGGAAGTACCAGTATTTCCTTTCTCTTATTCTCTAATGCTCCTTGAGTTGTTAATTCCTTTTCAATTGTGCTAAATTAGGAACAGTGAGGACACTGTTCAAGCTAAGTGTGAGGGAGAGGATAATAAAATATAGAGAATAGAGAACTAACTTATACTTTGAATGTTTGTCCTTAAGCAATTTTAAGCCAATTTTTTTCAAAATTATCATGAAATCTAGAGATTGTACTAAATGTTGTAATAAGCATCTACAAAATGTGAAATTGACTTGTTCAAATGTTTTACTCACCCACTGCTGTGATTAGACTACATGGTTAAAATTAAGTAGTGAAATCTTTAAGAAACAAATTTACCTTGTATTTAGCTTTAGAATTGGAAGTCTAAGAGTAAGTCGAGTCCCTAAGTGAAAAATAAACAAGTTTACTTCTAGGTTATATTAGCTACTGTATACTCTTTGAAGTTGTTTGTAAAGCAATCATAACACTTAGTGAAAAAAAAAAAAAAGAATCAAGTATAGCCATTACTCCAATGATTCAACTAATTGAGTTAAGAGTATTCAAACTTGAATGTTAGAGTGAGGAAGAGTCCGTAGGGGTATCTCAAAACCCGGTCACTTGAGTGATGAGCTCGGGATGTTGCTGACTCAATGAACTTACTATAACGATAAGGGCGAAAAAGGCAAAAGTTCATGAAAAGAAGCGGGCAAAAACCTGTCAAAATAGATGCTTGAATAAATCAAAAGAACATGAATGTGAACATTCATTGAATAAAACAAAGATGTATAAAAGGGAGAATATCTAGCAAAGAGCTTATACCATATGCTTTTACTTTATACTGCAAGGATTATATGTTTGATAATATCCAATGAAGTTTAATTGGGTGTTTTTCCTTAGTGGATTAAGTATCTACTTTTGGAATAAAAATTCTTTTTCTAAACATGAGGATTAAAGTTTGTTTTGTTTAGATTAGCTATTGAATTTTGTCTATAGTAATTTGATCACAGGAAACCAATTGGGTTGAAGTAGTAGACATTAAATTACAAGTCATGAATTACAAATGAATAGATGTTTGGAATGATAAAAAGAAAGTTTGTATAATCTATGACAAATTTCTCAATTGATTTGACGCAATTGCTTGAGGACAAGAAAGAGTTTAAGTGTGGGGGAATTTGATAGAGCCATTTTATACTCAATCTTTATAGTATAAATTGTGTTAAATTATTATTGATTTTATAGAAATCATAACGAAATGGTACTTTAATTCTATCATCGTGATAAATCAGGTTAAATGGAGTCAAGGATGCTAATTCAAGTATTTTGGAGAAGTCATCTACAACTTGGATCAAGACAAGGAATTACACCACCGGAGGAAGCACGGTTTGAGGCACGGCCAAGGTTCAAACCGTGTTACACACTGGACAAGAAGGCGAAAATGAGGACTTACAACATAGAGAGACATGGCTTAAGGCACGGCCGTGGTGGAAGCCGTGGGATAAACCGTGCTTGAAGTCGTGGTGGAAGCTAGGTGTGCCAATGAGAAGAAAGTATGGAACATCAACCAGATGAAGGCACGGCTTGAAATCTAGCCATGGGTGTAACCGTGGTACACACTGGACACGAATGAGGACTTGAAGATTATGCATAGATGAAGGCACGGCTTGAAATCTGGCCGTGTGTGTAACCGTGGTTCACACTGGGCGCGGATGAAGACTTGAAGAATATGCACGGAGGATGGCACGGCTTGACCTATGGCCGTGTGTTGGGGCGTGCCAGGCAGACGAATCTTCACTTCTCGAAATCTACTTGAACAAGGAAAGATATTTTCGTATCTTGCTAGCAAAAGATCACATGCCATCTCCCTAACAATATAAAAAGAACCAACCCTAGAGGGTTAGGACAACTTTTGAATCTTTGGATCTTGAAGAACCTTGGATCATCTTGGAGGCAGAGCAGGCAACCGGGTTCATCATGTCTTTACTTTTTATTTTCGTTTTGTTGATGAACATGAGTAGCTAAGCTACTTTTCTAGCCAAAGGGTCATAGATGTTTAATTCTCCACGAATTGTGAGGTCTAATTGACTTGTATTTATTCTATTCTTTGCTTTCGGGTATTCATATATCTTCTAATCGTTTTGTCATTATTATCTTTGTTGATTGGTATGAATAGAGCTCTTCTACTCAATTAGCAAGTTAATATATTGTCAACTAGCACGTCAAATCCGTAATTGTTTGATTGTTCTAGTCTTAGTGACGCAATAACATGTTTGGTTATAAAAGAGATGATCGAATTTATGTTATGGAGGTCAGTGATCATGTTTAAATAGGTTATCTTATAATCTACTGGCATGAATTGGTGGTCTCTCTAGATCTTAATGCTATTGATAGATTAAATCCTAAGCGCTTGTCTAAGGGTTGTTTAATCAATAAGAGAAATAATTCAAAGCGCTTGTCTAAGGTTATCGAGGAAGTAAGGAGAGATAGGTTGTTAGAGCTTGTTAATAACCATAGCCAATTTATCTAGGAACAAGAATAGAGAACATTTGCATCGATGATCAATTCCTAGAATTAAACCATCTTGATTCCTTTGGCTAGGCTTTTTATCAATATACAACTTTCTTAACTTGTTTTAACTTTGTTCAATTCACAAACCAAACCCCCCCCCCCCACCCCATTTTCCTTTTCCTTTTATTCTCCTTGAATAGAAATAAATTTAACCAATCTCTGTGGATTCGACCCTACTCACCACTATATGCAAATCATATAATTGTCTAGGAGTAGGTTTTATTTTTGTTGGATTCGATACCCATCATGGGTTCATTGAGGTATCAGACTATCTAGAATGGGTAGCAAACATAGTCCCTTTTCTAAAGAAGAATAAGAAGGTACGAGTATGCATAGACTTTCGTGATTTGAACCAAGCTACGCCTAAAGACAACTTCCCTCTACCTCACATAGATGTCTTGGTAGATAATACCATAGGAAATTATCTCTTCTCGTTTATGGATGGTTTCTCAAGATATAACCAGATTAAAATGGCAGAAGAAGATAAAACTAAGACAACATAGGGAACTTTCTGTTACAAAGTTATGCCTTTCGGTTTGAAGAATGCTGGGGCGATGTATCAAAGAGCCATGGTCGCAATACTTCATGACATGATATATCAAGAAGTCAAAGTATAAGTCGATGTTATGATAGCTAAATCTAAAAGAGAAGAAAGCCATGCGATCATCTTAAGAAAATTATTCAAGCGAATGAGAAAGTTTCAACTGAAGTTAAACCCCGAAAAATGTACTTTTGGGATCACAACCGGCAAGCTGTTAGGTTTATCGTAAGCTGAGAAGGTATTAAAATTGACCTTAACAAAGTAAAGGCCATATTGGAAATGTCCTCTCCACGCACTATCAAGGAGGTAAGAGGTCTATTGGGAAGGTTTAATTACATAGCCCATTTCATCTCACAACTTACAAATAAGTTTCGTCCACTATTCCATCTACTAAGAAAGAACTCCACAGTAGAATGGGATGATGAATGCGAAAAGCGTTCAAAAATATCAAGGATTACCTTATGAATCCCCTAGTCTTAGTAGTCTCAAAACAAGGAAAACCCTTAGGGTGTATACTAGGGCAAAAGGACAAAGAAGGAAGGGAACAGTCCATATACTACCTGAGTAAAAAGTTTACGGAAGGGGAACAAAGGTATTCTGAAATAGCAAAGACTTGCTATGTATTGGTTTAGGTCATGCATCGGTTGAGATAATACACTCTCTACTATCCTATGGAATTATTAACAAGACATGATCCTTTGAAATACTTAGCAAAGAAGCCTGTTTTGTTAAGAAGAATCTCTAAATGGCAAATGGTCCTATCAGAATTTGACATCACATACGTAAATCAAAATTTGATGAAAGGGAATCGTTAGTAGAACACCCAACTGAGGGAGATTTCCAAGAATCACAAGCCCAATTCCCTGATGAAAACATACTAATAGCGAAAGGTGAGCCAGCAGAAGAATATAAGATAGAGCAAACCCTTAAATGGAAGATGTTCTTTGACGAAGCTGCCAATGTATGTGGTTGTGGGATTGGCGCAATGCTGATATCACCAGAAGGAACACAATTTCCCTCAACAACAAGACTCACATAATATTGCGGAGTACTAGGCATGCATCCTTGATCTCAAAATGGCTTACCATATGGGAATCTGTGAATTGGAGGTATACGAAGATTCCTCACTCATCATATTACAAACACAAGGGGAATACAAGACTAAAGACCCTAAATTGGTGCCATACCATCAACATTTGACAAAGCTGATAGACGAATTCAAGGCAGTCACCTTCACATACATCCCAAAGACTCAAAATTAGTTTGCAGATGCCCTCACCACACTAGCATCTATGATTCAAATAACAGGGGGAGCCGAGTCAACCATTGAAAATAGAAATTGAAAGTAGGCCTACTTATTGTCTAGTAATCGAAAAAGCATAAGATGACAAGCCCTAGTACTATAATATCAAAACTTTCCTCCAAGAAAGCAAATACCCTAAAATGGCTAGAAAAAATGACCAAAGAACACTTAGAAGGTTAGCAAGCCATTTCTTATTAAGTGGGTTTGTGCTTTATAGAAGATCACTTGACACCACATTACTAAGATTTGTGGACGAAAGAGAGGTAGGTGAACTGATGAAAGAAGTGCATGAAGGAGTATGTGGACCTCACTTGAACGGACACATGCTTGCCCACAAAATCATGAGGATGGGCTATTATTGGTTTACGATGGAATCAAATTGTATCAAATATGTTAAGCACTATCACTTGTGTCAAGTCTATGCTAACAAAATAAATGCTCCACTTAAAGAACTCCATTCATTATCCGTACCATAGTCGTTCTCTATGTGGGCAATCAACATTATCGGGCCAATTACTCCAAAAGCATCTAATGGTCACAGATTCATACTAGTAGCTATTGATTATTTCACTAATTAGGTGGAAGCCTCATCATATGCTAGTGTCACTAAAGGAGCAATAGTCCGATTCATGAAGAGAGGCATAATAGCTTGATACGGAGTTCCTGAATCAATCATCACCGATAATGGCACCAACCTCAACAATAAATTGATGATTGAGTTGTGTCAACAATTCAAGATAAACCATAGAAATTCAACTCCGTACCAACCTCAAATGAATGGGGCAATAGAAGCAGCCAACAAGAACATTAAGAGAATTGTTGAGAAAATGACCATCACTTATAAGGATTGGCATGAGATGCTACCACTCGCCCTCATGGCCTACAAAACTTCAATTTGAACGTCTACTGAAGTTACCCCATATTCTTTAGTATATGGTACTGAGGTGGTATTACCAGTTGAGGTCGAAATACCGTCCTTCAGGGTTCTATCAGAAGCACAGCTAGATGAATCTAAGTGGGTAAAGAAAAGGATTGATCAGCTAAATTTGATCGATGAGAGAAAACTCATCGCATTATGTCATGGCCAATGCTACCAACAAAGAATGGCCTAAGCATTTAACAAGAGAATAAGACTTCAATGTTTTAAAGAAGGAGATTTGGTATTAAGAAAAGTTCTCCCAAATGTGCAAGATTCAAGGAGCAAGTTTACCCCAAATTATGAGGGTCCATATGTTATAAAAAGAGTGTTATCAGGAAGGGCCTTAATATTAGCCCAAATGGACGGTCCAGAGTTAAGAGACCCCATTAATGCGGATGTAGTTAAGATGTACTATCCCTAGGCAAGAATATTGAAATTTTGCCAAGATTCATAAATGCCAACAACTATTACAATTTTGTGAGTTTGGTTTTCATTCCTTCTACAAGCAAAGTTAAAGTCTTTGAACGATCAATCATCATGACCAATTGTCATTAAACAAACTCTTACATCATTTTTTACACACACTACTCATGGCCTCATAACAAATAATGAACAATGAAGTGCTGATAAAACTCAATGGAATTTTGTACGATTCCACCTATTCTGAGCATTAGATCTGGTATATTCACAAGATAACACCATAATCATAAGAGCCACACTCGCGAGAAGAAAAAAATACATTAAGGCTCTCTACTCTATTTAAAACAAGGGTAAGTAGATAAGGATCAAATTATCACGAGGGTTTGGTTGTTTGGTTGTTATCTACGACAAGCCAGCAAGCATTTAAAGTAAATAATCATTCATCATGAGTCACATTTTCTAAATTGGCTAGTCTAAAAGACACCTCTCATTATCATTTCATTAGCTCACAAGAAGCACTTTTTTAGAGATGCTAGGTTACTAAGAGGCATCCAAGGATCATTCAAAAGATATTTCCCACCGTCGGTTCGTTAGCCCACAATGGGACGCTCTCCTAGATGTCCTCTCTTAGGATTGTAAGTCCAAATGGACACTTCTCACTATCGGTTGTTAGCCCGTAATGGGGCACTTTCTAGAAAATCTCTTCTTTAAGGTTGCTAGTCTAGTGAGACGCTTCCTATCATTGATTAGTCAACTCGCAAGAGCACTTTTCTAGAAAATCTCTTCCTTGAGGTTGCTAGTCTTGCAAGATGCCTCTTATTAACAAGTTAGCCAGCTCACAAGAGTGCTTTCTTAAACCATCTCTATCTAAGGTTGTTAGTCTAATGAGACGCTTCCTATCATCAATTAGTCAGCTCGTAAGAGCACTTTTCTAGATGATCTCACCCCCCCAGGTTGCTAGTTTAGTGAGATGTTTCTTATCTAAAACCACTCCCTAAGAAATAATCATCATCATAAAGTAATCATCTTCTTTTGCAACGTGAGATTGTTAGCTCATGGAGCATTTCCCTTACTCAAACTAATAGTCAAACAACTCCCTAATAGAGCCAAGTTCAGATGGCCAGCCGATTATGGCGTTATCCACCCGGTCTATTAGGCAAAAATGGTGTCTTTGTTGTCTTTGCAGTTAAGTTTTTTCAAACTTTACTATAAAGAGGGAAAGCTCTAAACACCCCATTTTTGTCCTCTAATTATAATTAATGTTTCCTTTTTTTATTTATTTCTCAGATATGAAGGAAAAATAGTGACAAAAATAAAATAAATAGGAATAATACACCAATAATGGAAAATGAACGTAAAAATAATAATAAAAGATATTTAGGGATTTTTACAAAATTTTAGAATTTTAAAATAATATAAAATTAATAAAAATTGACACGTTTATATGCTATTTGTGTTAAATACAAAACTGAGATTTAGGCTAGCTCAGTTAGCTCGTGTGCATGCTTGGGATGCGTGCAAGGGAGGCGAGGTCGAGGGTTTGAATCCTGGGAAGGCACTTTGTGCTGTTTTGCAGTTTTTTTTTTCACCGAGTTGCCACGTGTCAATAGTTGATTGGATGACACAAGCGCATGCGCCTAACGTGTGCTCTTCTTTAACCTCCGTCTAAGATCGGCGTCGATGTGGGAAGAACGGAATCCGGCCATTTTGATTCGAATTTTTACATAAATCCAAAAAATCTTTAATAAAAGAGGATAAACATCATCAAATTAACACTAATCCTAACAAAAAAAATCAAGGATTAACACGAATAAAAAAAAAAAAAAAGAAGAAGATGAAGATGGGTCTCAACTGCGAGTCTGATATGAGCATATCCGGAGGATTTTCGCGAGTCTATAAATAGGACTCAATGAGAGGAGGAAGAAGAAGCAATCGGAAGGAAAAGAAGTAGAAGAATACACGAGAAAAAAGTTCTCTCTCTCTCTCAAACCCTCACCGTAGCCACTCGAACCACTACCTAAGGTGGTTCTTGACGAAAACCACCACTACCATTGGATTCCTCACCCTCGAAAGCCTTGGAAACACCCCCCAATCGATGAAAATAGATGCTGCAAAGCTACCGTCGATGACCTCCGATTGCCACACGATCCGACCTGATCCAACTTGCATCCAAGTTAGTCGAATCCTTTTTTTATTTTCTTATTTTTATTTCTTAGTTTATTTTATTCATTTATTATTAAAAAATGATAGAAAAAAATAAAATGTTTTTTATTAGAATTAGGCTTAGAGTTTTTTTTTCTTTTGTTTTGTAAAAAATAAATATATAAATAAATAAATATAAGTGTCTATTATAATTAATTGATAATTAATAAAAATTATTAACAAAATTTTTTATAAAAAAATTTTTTCAACAAAAAAATATAACCAGTATTTTATCACTTAGAAAACTTCTTTTTTATGTAAAAAAAGAATAATAAATATAAAAAGTATATTTTTTAAAAAACTTAAGTTTTTTTTTAAATAACAAATATTGAAAAACTCAGACTTAGAAATTTCTTTAAATAAATTTAAATGGTAATAAACGTAAGCTCGATTGTTTTCATAATTTAAACTAAATAATCCACTAAATTTTTATGAAAAGCGAACTACGGTCTGTTTGATTCCGAATAGCAGGTACGTAGGCACCCTTATGGGGCAACTCCAAAAAGAATAAAAAAATATTTTCAAATAATTATTAGTATAATTATTTTATCATTGTTCTAGTATTTTCTTTTTAAGCTAAAAAAAGATATCTTAACATAATTCAGATTTTAGAAAAATAAGGTGGTAACTTTAGGGTTTTAATAGGATAGCCCCCGAGTCGAGAATCTCTAGTTTTTCTTCCTTCTTTTTCTTTTATAAAAATAAAAGAAGAGATTTTGTTGACTAGCTGTTTAGATTATAATTAATCCTCTTAATTAATTCTAATTCCATAATTTTTTCCCAACTCCAGTTGGGTGGCGACTTTAAATAAATAATGAAATTCCTAGTTCAAGTCGAGGATTTATATTGGATGGGCATATGATCTAATATGAATTGGATTAGGAAGATAATATAAAATTTAAAATTAGACTCGACAGTAACTGTAGAATAAAATAAATATATGTAAAGTTATAATATAATAATATAATCACCAATATCAACTTTAATTTCAATACATTCTGAATCACTAAAACTTTATGAGTAGATTTCATAATGGATAAAAATTTCAAAAAGATTGATAATAGTTATTTATAATATATTAACACTACTTTAATGATTTACATATAGTGGAAATTTTATAACAAATGACAATGGACTTTTAAATGCAAAAGTAAGAAAGAAACTAGATCGATTAGGTAATTATAACATAATGGCAATAGTACAAGGAAAAATAAAACAAACTTTTCATTAAAGTACACAATGTTTCTAATATCTATGGAAATGTTTAAAATAAGTTATAAATAACTCTATTCCATCCTACTTGTACTCTTACTAAATGGTCTAATGATTCTAGTTATATTACATTTATGTTTAGTTCGTCTCACATCAAAAGTGGGAGGAGCCCATGACCCTTGTGTTGTAGGCAATTGCAAAGGCTTATCAAAGTCATATGAAGGAACTGGACTCCATTGTACCAAAGGCTATGAGCTGTCACCAATATTAGATTCATAGTGGCATGACTTTCACAAAGCGGGTGGGTTAGGAATGGGACTACTAATAGAGTGCCTATTAGGGGTGATGAATGAGTTGGTACTAAGAGTTGAGCTACCTATGGTGTCCTCATCCATGACGTCTAGAGGAGTGTGGTCATAATGATCTATTAATCCCTCCATCATCCTCCAATAACTCTTACTCTGTTAACCTTACGACACGATGGTAGTGCAAGCATAGGATCTACTAGAGGTGCATACTTCAGGTTTAAAGAAACTTCACCTCTAGTTATTGCTCGTGCTGAGCAGCAAGAAAAAGTATAACTTCACCATGATTCTCAACTAGTTGGATGCTAGCATTGGCAAATAAAATTGTTGAAGACAAATCGGATGCTATACGCATATAGCATACGGTGTCAGCCTAAAAGAATCGAAAGAAAATGCTTTAGCGCAACTTAATCATATAGTATAGTTAATGTGATATTGTAAGTGTTTTTCTTACCAAATGTCCAATTATTACTCCAGTACGCCCGACTTAGCGATAGCTGACACGTATATACCACTAGATGTAGTTTAGATGTACACTATTGCCATATTTTAATAGGATCCTATCGGAGTGATGATCCTCCCAATAGGCAATGTAAGATGCATGTAGTACTATCTAATCAATATTGATTTGACCCAACAAATCAATATGTTGTAAGCAAGGCTCTATGTTGACATCGATAGCACTCACTAGAATGCACCAAACTGGTGGTAAATGAGATCTAGGTAATGTTACTCTACAATATGAAAGCATATTAATGGTACATAAGCTGTCCAAATGCGTCTACACGCTTGGTAGAATGGAGGCAATATGTTGATGAGATCCTCGGGATAAGGTTGTCAAACAACCTAACAATGAAAGCGCATAGGTTAATGAAGATTTATAATGTCCAACGGATATAAAAATGTAAAAAGATAACATACCTACTGTGGGTTCGAGCGGTCAAATGCATCCCCATATGCTCGAACAATATGTGTGGGGTGTTGCATATTATCTCAAGCTATCCTCCATTAAGACACCAAGGGCTTCCCATCATTTAATGAAACCCCATAACAGCCCAATAGGAGCTATATGTGGGAACTAGAAAACTACTGTACTACACTACGGGGAGAGGAGACAAAAATTGCACTACCGGAAAAATGGATTTACAGTATTAAAATTAATATTAAAATTATATATAAAAAAATTTACTTATCATTAAAATTATAATCAATATCAGTCTGATCCTATAAATCAATATGGTGCAAGCGGGGCTCTATGTTGACATCGATAGCACTCACTAGAATGCACCAAACTGGTGGTAAATGCTATCTGGGTAGTGCTACTCTACAATTTGACAGCATATTAATGGTACTTGAGCTGTCCAAATGCCTCTACGCGCCTGACAAAATAGAGGCAATATGTCGCTGAGATCCCCGGGATAAGGTTGTCAAACAACATAATTATAAAAGCGCATAGGTTAATGAAGATTTATAATGTCCAACGAATATAAAAATGTAAAGAGATAACATACCTGCTGTGGGTTCTGGCGGTCCCCATATGCCCGAACAATAAGCATGGGGTGTTGCAAAGTGTCTCGAGCTATCCTCCATTAAGACAACAAGGGCTTCCCATCATTTAATGAAGCCCCATAACGGCTCAAGGGAGCTATATGTGGGAACTTATCCGATGCCCACACTTGTAGAAGAATCATTGCTTCCCCCATGTCATGTCCATTGGAGATAGATGCACGGCATAATTGGCAATACAACTAAGCTAAATATGTAGAGCTCCAGCTATATTGCCCTATAAGGGCAAAGTCTTTCAAGAGTAGAAGGAACATATAATGGACCAGGTTACTTCATTTATCTGCAAATGCAAAGCCTTCTAGTAGTTGCAAAATGTAGATACGAATATGACACCTAATCGTCTTGTCAGACGCTTGTACATGCAAAGCCTAACATTTGTGCCACAACTAGGATAAGTTAATCTGTCTACCCTTAATGTGCTTTGCCTCTAGTCTCTTAATATGTAATTGCTTATACTCAGATGCCCAATCAAGGCTAGTGCTACCTATAACAGCTTGTCCACCAACTAGTAACAAAAATTAGACTTCAACATCCTATGAAGTTACAGTAGCCTCGCCATAGGCCATGTGAAAGTTATGTGTCTCGAGCTTCTACCTCTTTACTAGTGTTGTAAGAAAATGTTAATCCAACTGAATGAAGAGAAGGCATGCCAGTCTTATAGACCCACCTTGTTCTATATAAGGCAATATGCGAGGATTTAATTAGATATCATCCTCGTCACAGTGTAACTGTAACTCGTGATGCCTAACTATCAGCCAAGATTCATCTTCCAAACATAAAAGTACAAATTATAGGAATTGATAGATTTAGCTGAAAAGTAAATACAAGACTTATAAAAAACAATACAAGCCCCTACCAAATAGATTTTGATCAATGTTTGGTTTCCTGTGTCAACAATGATGGATCAAAAGGTCCTAGATCCATTTATCCTATAATATGAAAGCGAAATTTAGTTAGAAAAGGGAAGGTTATCGTGTAAACTAAATTATAAACAATGTTTAGTGAATGAAGGAAGGAAGTTTTTTTGTTACAAGCGATATACCATTATTATTTCTCTCTAGGCACTTCCTTCTGTTGTGCCATTTCCTTCTTCATCTACTATACCTAGTTTTGGACGAGGGATCTCTAAGGTTCATCTTTATGTGGTATTGTTTCGATCTACGCTTTTCCACTCCACGTTGAAGTTCTTTAATGTTAGGGTGAATGAATGGAAAGTCTACCTTCGGCTAAGAAAGCTCACCTTCAGCCAGTTCCTCCACGTGACTTTGGTGAGCCCCTACGATTGCATACAACATAAGTGTCATAGTCTCCTCCCACTTCTGATGTTAGACAAACTATGCATTGATCTATCATGACTAAAATCACAACACCATTTACTAAGAGTAGTAGGATGGGATAGAGTTATTTATGACTAATTTTGAACAGTTTCATGGATATTAGAAATGTTGTACATTTTAATGAAAAGTTCGTTTTACTTCTCCTTGTATTATTGCCATTATGTTATAATTACGTAATCAATCTAGTTTCTTTCTTACTTTTGTAATTTAAAGTCTATTGTCTTTTGTTATAAAATTTCTTCTATACGTAAATCATTAAAGTAATGCTAATATATTATAAATAAATGTTATTAATCTTTTTGAAATTTTTATTCATTATGAAATCTACTTGTGAAGTTTTAGTAATTCGAAATGTGTTAAAGTTAAAAATTGATATTGATGATTATATTATCATATTATAACATTACATATGTTTTTTTTTTATTCCATAGTAACTTTCAATTATTTTTATGATCCTCATGATATTTCTATAATCTTATGGTCCTATTAATTGTACTCATGCACAATGGTTATAATTAGGTCAAGGATTGGATTATTATTTGTGTATTCACACAACCCTTTTTCTTTCTTTTTTTTTGTAGTTTCCAAAATTTATTAAACCAAATATCAAAATTACTGATTTTTTTTTTGGGTTCTTTTTTTTCTTCTTCTTCTTCCTTTTTTTTTTTTCTTCCAATACCTGTAGGGTGTTTCATGTAGTGTATGCAAAAAAATTGTACTGAAAAACATGCATTACAAGCATTTTCAATATAAATTTTGTGTACATGTTTCCAATATAATTTTTTTTTCTATATTAAAAACACGTGTACTACATTCATTTTTGATACCCTATTCGTGTCACTTTTTTTTCCTTCTCCTATTCGTGAGATATTTCTTAAAAAATAACATTATTTACGTTTTTTACGCACATGTATGTGGTATCTGGAGGATGGATTTGTGGTTTATCCATGGGCACCGGCTTAAAGCTGAGTAAACAAAAGCAATCATAGTTAGAAAAAAAAAATAACAAAAAATAAATAAAAGTAATTACAAAAGAAGGTAAATTATGGTGACGTTGCCGAATAGCATCGAAATATAGAAAAAAAAAAAAACCTAAACTAGAGGATAAATTTTCTAAAAATAATTGCAATTTTATATTCATATAAAAGAATAATTTGCTAATATATTTTACGAAGGATTTTTAAGGTGTTAATATTTGGGAACAAATGTGATATTTTTAAAGTTCCTGTGTCCATGTAATTTTAATGAATAATGATGGGTTTATTAAATATTTAATATGAAATGTTAATGAATTCAATTTATTTTTTTTTATGGCTTCTCCTTCATACCCAAAATGAGGACAATATAATACTTCTCATGTCAATTGACATTTTTCTTTGCAACCAATTTTAGGATAGATGTATAACAAATACAAGTAAGATTTAGGGGGAAATGAAGGGGGAACTGACGAGACAAACGAGTCAATTAATGTCATATTTGATATGTTATTTTTTTTTATAATTAATTATTTGATAATTTAAAGTATCAATTTATTATTCACACTTTATCTATTATTATAATTAATTATCTAAAATTTGTCTTTATAATCAACTATATGAATTTTATTCACTTTTTGTAATTCATTTCAAGAAATTTATAGATAATAAATTAATAATTTAAAATTTAAAATAATTAATTATAAAAAGTGATAAAATTTAGATATTAAATATATTATTAACCAAGTAAATTCGGATGGAAAGTTGCACTGAAGAATTGTTATCTGTTTGCTTTGAACAGCATCCAGTTGGGATTTCGATGTTTACACAAGTGGATGCGTAGGGGTAGGAATGAAGCTAACATCAAGGATTAAAGATGTCTTATGCTTTTAGCAGCACGTTGATGAGGAGGGCAAATTATTAAATGTCTATTACTGTTTCCATTTTGTTAATAGAAAAGCAAATTAAATCACTAATTGGACAACTTCTTCTTTTCAAAAGAAAATATATCACACGGATCAATGGATTAACAAGTCATTCACTGTCCAGAAGATGTTTGGTAAGAATTTTTCTTGTAATATTTCAGCCAGTGAAGCTTCATGTAAACTCTGTTGACCATTGTTACGAATATATATATTGTGCCAATTAACCAAAATGTGGGGTCCATGTTTTCAAGAGGGGTATTCTATGTGAGATTTTCAAATTCCACCCTCCGAGTTTTTACTTTTTTTTTTTCTTTAATTCGGCATGTACTTGTAATTTCAAAAATTTTCCCAAATTTTATAATACAAATCAATTATTTTAATGATGTAAACCTTATTAAAATCTAGTTGCTGGTCTCACTTCCTGATGAAAAGATTTTAAATTCACTAAGCATGCATGTCTCTTGTATATTTTATATCAATCGTATATGGCTCCTTAATATGATCGTCCATTCAAAATCGATCTTTCCATGACTGGAATTAGAAAACTACTGTACTACACTACGGGGAGAGGAGACAAAAATTGCACTACCGGAAAAATGGATTTACAGTATTAAAATTATATATAAAAAAATTTACTTATCATTAAAATTATAATGCATCTTATATATATATAAATAAATATATCCTTAACATAATCTAATATTGAATTAAAAAAAAAAGTAAATTTAAGCTTTTTTATGTATAGATTATACGTACTTGATATACTTTCTAAAAAATTAAAAGAATAAATTTTTTAGCATTTCACTAGGCATATATATTAATCAAAACATTACTATCAATTTATAAAAAATGGAATCAAAACATAAGTCTTATAAGTTTTATTGTTAATAAAAATAAATTATAAGCATTTGAGTAACAAATTACAAGTTGAATGAAAATAAAAATATAATATAAATAATATAGTATTTTATAATATTTTTATACTAGATTTACATATTATTTCATTAGTAATGTTTAGAAAATGTATATACATATATGCTTTTTCAAATAAGTGATTAAACAATTAATTATTCAATCATGTGTATCCATTTTCATAATATTAATAGTGAAACAAAATGTTAGTACTTTAAGTAATACAAACTACAACTCTTTATTAATGTTTTATGCAATATAATTAAAAAACTTATAGCAGTAAATATAATTATTATTCATTGTAAAGTTATTAATAAATAAATAGTATCACTTGAGACTTTATTTAACTAACCATCATCTTTCTTTTTATTAATGAAATTCATTATCACTAGTTATAGCATAAAAGAGAGGGAGAGAGAGTGTGAAAATCATTTATTAGGAGACAAACAATAGATGTAACTTGAAAACAATAAAAGTGACTCTAATGAAAATTGAACTCATCACCATATAAAAACAAAGATCTAATTACTAAGCCATATTAAATTTTGCAATAATATTTACACTTGAAAATATAAATATAATATGCATATTTAAATTTAAAGTAAATTTAATTAATTAATTTTTTCTTGAGCTCGAGGGGCCCCTTTTGGTCTACCCCTATACACTACGAAAATGAATCCTCTAAAATACTTTAAGGTAAAGTTATAAATTTAGTGAATTGTACTATATATAATTTATAAAGAAAATACATTGTTTAGGGATCACATTAATGTCAATGGAAAAGAGAAAAAACAAATGGCTACAACAAAAAATAAAAGTGAGGGAAAAAAAAAGTAGAAATCTAGATTTACATAGAAAACACCGATGTAGAAAAAAAAAAGCACATATAAAGGAGAAACCATGATCAAATAATTAAAAAAAAAAGTTACAAGAAAGGCTCAAATTTTACAAAATTCTCACAGCGTTTCTATGAAATACACTCATTGTAAAACCCTAATAGACTTTTTTTTTTTCCTCAAAAGAGAATTGATATTATGGATGAAGATTGTTTAGTACACCAATTATAGTCATATGTAAAGAAAGGGATAAATAAACATAATTAGAACCAACCCTAAGAATAAACTCTAAAGATTATAGGTGCATTGAAACCTAATATAATGGGCACATCTCTAACCTGGTTTGTTTACTAATCCAATAAACATGTGTAAAAGTAAGAGTAAGCAGGTAACCTTATTGTACAAGGTACCCACCTATGCCTTATTTGATCGAGTAGGTTCTAGGTGGGTATTAAATGTTACAAGGTAGGTTCTAAGTACAAATTTTGTGGAACCTGCTCTTACAAGAGAAGTTATGAGTATCGGATCATTCTACCCTATACTCACCTTAGAAGTTGCACTTTGTATGCATGTACTTTAAGGTATACAAAGCATAGGTTCTAGAGTGCCTTATATTTACTTTAAAAATGTTATTAGTTGATATTAATAAATGAATTGTAAATGATAATATTATAATTTTTTAGTAATAAATGTTTTAGTAAAAAAAAAAGAAGAGTAACTTCATAAGTTAATAACCTTGAATGGTTACTCTTTCTTTTCTTTATTCTTCTCAATTTTTCTCTTTAATTTTAGGTTTTCTATTCTTTTACCTTATTCTTTTCCATTTGCAATGTAGAAGTGAGAGACATACAATGTTTTGAAATAAATGTAGAAGTTTTGAAAAAAAGAGTTTAACCTTATGGAAAGTGATGATGATTGATGGACATAACAGCAAAAAAAAAAAAAAAAAAGAGTCTAACATATAATGTTTTGAAAAAAAAACATTGATGATTGATGACCACTCCTAGTAGTTAACCTTATGGAAAGTGATGTTCACATTTTCAACCCTCATCACCTTTTGGGGGTGACTACCTCTACTATAATCTTCTACCACTACTTATCTAAACAAAAACTTCTTTTAGTTATAATTCTTGTTGATTATTACCAAATGTTTCTTCCATTTGTACATTCAATGTCTATTTTATCATGTATATTCAATAAAATATAAAGGAAAAGGTGGAGTATCACACCAATAAAGTTGATAGAAGATTTCATTTTATTTTTAAAATGTTCATTCATTTGGGTTATTTCATAAGAAAGAAAAGAATAAAGAAATAACCATCTCTAGAATTTCAAATAGTTAGTTTCATTGATATGAAAACTTACTTCACACTTAAAATCGCACATATTATACTATTTATCTCAATGAGCTCTTATAAAAAAAAGCTAGGAAAACTCTTTTTGGTTGACTTTATTTTTTGAAAGAAAATAGTACAAAATTATTTAATTTTGAATTGGAAACAAGATAAGAAAAAAGTTATTACATCAAAGAGGCTTTACCTTCCTTTGTCTCATCTTTTTTTCTCAAGTACTGTTTCGCTATCAGCATTTTTATGGTACTAGACTAGACAAAATCTTTAGTCCTTTGTTTGATTTATATGGTAAACCAAGGCACTAAACGAAAAAGACCTCAAAGTATTAAACAAAACCTAAGAAAATTATACCATATATTTTATGATATAAAATTTATTTCACTGAACAAAATAATCACAACTTCAAAACTCTGTAATATAACCTTATATTATCATCATTCTTTTTGCTATTATGTCCATACCAAAACTCTTTTGATGAATTCTTACATTGATGCAAAAAATAACTTGATATCATTACAAAAATATGTGTTCGATGCTATACAAACTAAACATAATACAAAAATATTATGTTATACTATTCTTTTTATACAATATGATCGTGTTGCAATTCTATCAGACAAGCATTACCTCAAGTTTAGATAATGTCTATTTAATAAAATATTCCTCTAAACATAAAATGTAAAAAATTAAAGTAAAATTACTAGAAGAAGTAAGAAAAAATATTTCTTAAGAATTCATTTTTGTGAGAAATATTCTCCTCGATTGCAAATTCATGCCATGTTTTAAATTTTTTATCAGAGTTCATTTAAAAGCACTTTCTCTCATGAGGACTTCTAAATTGTCTCAAGCTTGTTTACATGAAATTTTTATGTGAAGTAAGAGTTTTATGTTATTGCTTAATGCAACAAATAAGCTAATGTTTAGAAGGGTTGGTGTTCATAGAGGTAATTTCTCATAATAACCCAATTTTGTTCCTTACCAAGACATACTCGAGTAGCATTTGGTTGCCACATTTATGATGCTCGATTAGATAAAACCCTTATTCTTTTGTTTGATTTGTATAGTGTACCAAATGAGTGGATAAAAGAGACTAAAGGTACTAGATAAAATAAAAAAAAATTGTACCATACATCTTATGGTACAAACATTTATTTTACTAGACAAAATAAATACAATCTCAAAACCCAAAGTATAACCCCATATTATCATCATTCATTTTGCTGTTATATTCATGTTAATACTCTTTTAGTGATTTATTACGTTCATGTAGAAAATCACTCAATATTATTGCAAAAATTCATGTCTTATCTTACTTAAATCAAACATAATACAAGAACATTGTACTATATTATTGTTTTTATACAACGCTATCCTATTCAACTTTTACTATCTAGTTTTTCCAACCAAACACTACCTTGAGATTCATTTTTCTGTTCTCTTTCATCCATATGCAGAGTTGCTCAACCAAACCTCTCTTAAGCTTGTTGTTTGGTTCTAGTAGTTAGCCCATTTATCTCTTGTTCAACTAGATAAGTAAGAATTACTTTGTAGGTTCTCTAATCCAATCATTCTTTTCAAATATAATAGTGAATGTGTGATTTTATGGAGGTTTTACTCATTTCAAGCTAACTATGAAAATGATGAGTGAAATGTCACACAACTATAAACTACTCACATTTCACATAATTCAGATAGTTGATCCCATGTATGGTGTTAGATAAGACTACAGGCATTGCTAGAAAGTGCTCATAGGTTGATCTAGTAACAAATTTGTTCAAATCATTATGTATTTGCTAATGACATGAAATATTTTCTTGAAAAGTAGTGCATGTACAATTTGTTGGTATATACAAGAATAGTTTGTCTATGGCTAAATAACACAAAATTTAATATATTGCATTCCCTACTGTATCTTGTGGTGAGAGGGGGTAAGTCTTTCCATGACATTTAGATTTATTGTTAGTAAGCATTGTGCTAAACTTAACATAGTATCATAGCATTAGATGTTGAGTTTAAACCCTTATATTATCATTTCACCGTATTTAATTAAATCCTCCAATTTATATGGTAAAATAAAATGTGTGTATTATTGAAAAGAGAGTTACTTTTACAATATGTAATATAGAGATTATATACATCATAATACAAGCCCTAATAATACAAGGAAAAGACTAAAATAATCCCATGTTGTACCTTTCAATCTCTAGGTGCATGAGTCAATGTGAGATTAGAGTAATGATCAAGGAAGGCAAATGATCATAAGTTCTTGGTGAGGATGTCAGCACATTGAAATCGTGTGGGAATATAACAAATTGGAATCTAACTAGTGAAAACCATTTCTTGAACAAAGTGATAATCGATATCAACATGTTTATTGCGATAATGGTTGACTAGATTTACTAAAAGATAAACCGCTCCAAGATTATCACAACATAAAATGATGAGCCATTGTATTGAGATTCCAAGTTCTCAAGCAAGCTAGTAAATCCAAGTGGAGTTAGCAATGGCATAAACAAGAGCTTGGTAATTTGCCTCAATGGAGCTAAAAGAGGTAATAGGTTGCTTCTTAAGTGCCAAGAGATAAGATTACAACCAAGATAGACCACATAACTTACTATAGAACAACAAGTGTTGGGACATCTAGCCTAATCAACTTTAGCAAATGCAGTCAATGAGGTATAAGATGTGCAAATGATGGGAAGACCCAATGTTGGTGTGCCCCATAAGTAGCGAAGGACATGTTTTGCTACTAGCATGTGAGTGATGGTGGCATTGTGCATGTATTGACTCAACTAATTCATTGCAAAACTGATTTTGGTCGAGTAATTGTAAGGTATTGTAGTGTACCAATAATCTCATGATAGGTAGTGAGGTTGGGTAAGGAAGGAGAACCAATGATGTTGAGATGACTTCTAAGTGATAAAGGAGTTTTTATGGGTTTAGATAGATACATGTTATGTCATTTAAGAAGATTATAGATAGATTAAGATTGACATAAGTGAATACATTAAGGGAGGTGGGTAACATAAATGCCAAGAAAGAAATGTAGAGGACTAAGATCTTTCATAGAGAAGTGACGCGAGAGAAACAAGATGTAATGGTTAAGGAGTGAGGTACTATTGCCAGTAAATATGTTGTTATCTACATAAAGAAGGAGGACAAATGTGTGAAGACCTTGAGTAAGGATAAACATAGATGTGGTAGCCTTACATTAGCAAAACCCTAGTTGGAGCAAAAAGCTACTGAAATGATGAAACCAGTCTTGAGGGGCTTAACTCAAGCGATAAAGAGAGTTTTTCAATTGACACATAAAATGGGGATATCGAGGATGGACAAAGCTAGGGGGGTATTTCATGAAGATTTTCTTAGTAAGGTTATCATGAAGAAAAGCATTTTTAACATTAAGTTAATGGATGTCCTGCTAAGAAGAGACAACACGAGATAAGATAAACCAAATGGTGATAGGTTTTATGACAAGGTCAAATGTTTCTATATAGTTTCCCTCTCACTAAGTGAATCCTTGGGCAACAAGATGAGCTTTATGGCACTCAACCTGACTATCAACATTATGTTTCAACCGAAATTTCTAGGTGCTACAGGGGTAGGGGGTTAGTGTTTTGGTGGTGGAATGGTAAACATTAGGGTCTAGGTTTTGTTTTTGAGAAGAGAGTAAAACTCCTCTTTCATAGATGCTCCCTAGGTGGGGTCTTTGAGGGCTATAGTGTAGTGATAGGGCTTTAAGGTGGAAGATTAGGTGTGGAGATTGAGAATGGTGCAAGGATTAGAGATGCAAGATTTAAAACGAATATGCATGTAGTGACTTGAGAGGGAGGAAGATAGTAGAGTAGTTGAGGTTTTAATAGGGGTGGATAGTGGCAGGGTTTAGGATGAAGGGGTGGAAGAAGCAAGCAATTGAATGGACATTGTGGTGTCCGAAATAAGGATGGTAGTAGGTTGTAAGGTAAAGGGTTTAAAATAACAATAGACATATATTATTGGTAAACGAGTTTCTGTGAGAGTAGGAAGTTTTAGGGCTAAAGTTGTTGAGTTTAAAGGATTTAAAGAGAGAGGGGAGGTAGAAGTGGGACTAGATGCAATAGTACGATAAGCAAGGGTAAAAGGAGGTGTGGAGGTGGGTTGGATATAGGTGAGGGTAAGAGAGGACGGAGTGGGCTCAACATTAGAAGTGGCAAAAGAAATAAGCAGTTGGCAAGGAAAATTAAACTCATGAAAGACAACATGGCAATTGATGTATACTTTGCTAATGGTAGGGTCTAAACAGCAATAGCCTATGTGGTTGGCAAAGTAGCCAATGAAGACATAGGGGATGGATTGAGAGGAGAGCTTATTAGGGCTTTATGGGACATGATAGGAAAACAAAGATGCCCAAATGTATGAAAGAAGTGATAGTTTGGTGGCATGTTGTGGAGAAGTTCACAAGAGGATTTATGATCCAAGGTGGTAAAGGGATGATAGTTAATAGTCTAGATAGCAATGGAGGCAACATCTACTAAGAAAAAGGGTAGTAGATTAGCATAAAGTCGAATAGTACATCAAGTCAACAATGTGTTGATACTTGTGTTTGGCAATCCCATTTTGTTAAGGAGAGTAAGGATAGATGAGTTGAAGACGTATACCATGTTTATGCAAGAAAGTGGTTAGAGCTTGATTGACAAATTTACCACCACTATCACTATGAAAATTTTTTATACAATTGGCAAAATGATTTTCTACTAGAGCTTTGAAGTGCTTAAAATGTGATAAAACTTCATTTTTATTATCCATTGGAAAAATCCATGAATATTTGGTACATTCATCTATAAAGAGTACATGGTAGTGAAATCTTAAATTTGATCTAATTGGTAATTATCGTACATCCAAATGAATTAAATCTAGAGGCTTTTGTACTCTATGAGACAAATGCTAGAAAGGAAGATGAATAGACTTACCAGTGTAACAAAAGTAATAAGAATTGGTAGATGTAGAGGAAAACTAAACCTAAATTACATGATGCTAAGCCAGCTTATTGAGGACGTCAGTATAAGGATGACATAAATGAAAATACCAAATTTATCTAAGGACTGTTGACATAGGAAGAGATTGCAGGGATTGAACAAGTTGTAAGGTAACTAGGTAGAGAGGACTTCTAGTTGGTTTTTTAAGGGAGGTCTTGCTTGTTTGGGAATAAATGACACAAAAGACAAAATCAATGAAATTAACAATGTTATTATTATCTTGACACAATTTGATGATAGATAGTAAATTATGTATTAGGGAGGGAACATGTAAAACATTCTTGAGATGTAAGTTATGACCATGAGCATGAACAATGAGATTACCCATGTGAGATATGGGAAGAGATGCATCATTACCTACAAAAACCTTATCAGAACTGGCATAAGGTGTGACATCAATGAGTATACTTACATCTAAAGTCATATAGGTGGTGGCACTTAGGTCCAGATACCAAACACATGATTATTAACATCATGATTCTACCTACTATTAAAACTTATAAAATTAATAAAACAGAAACTTATAAAATCATATATTTAAATTCATAATTCTATCAAGAGTATACCTAAATGATTTTGCATCCATTTAACTAAGAAAAATCTCATAAAATTATAAATTCATAAAATCATATAATTAACTTGTGATTTTAACAATTATGCTAGACAACATTATCTAGATTTGTATGGGTGGCAAAAGACTGGAGCATGTCATCATATAACTCATTGTGCTTGTGATAGCACTAGAGGATAGAGTGTCCCGACTTGTCACAAATTTGATAGATTATGTGGGAGGATGAGTTGAAGTTAGAAGCTACATCTGGCAAAGGAAGTCTTCTCTAAGTGGGTCAACCATGACTGAAGGAGCTGTCACACTATAGTGGTCAAGGAGATAGATTCTGAGCTGTTATAGAGAAAGAAGTTTGCCCCATAGGTCTAAGGCGATCGTGACCTCGACCTCGTCCCCTAAAGGTGAGAGAGGAGGTCTTAGTATGAAGAGTTGTACGTGCTAATATGGAAGTGTCGACTGTATCATGATGTTTGAGATATTGTTCTTGATTAAGCAACTTAACTTAAACTTGCTCAAATGTGAGAGGAATCGAGGAATAAGTAAGGGTTGTAACTAATGCTTCCTATTCATAGGGAAGGCCGCAAAATGCATGAGTTATGAGGTCTATTAAATTAAGAGGTTTGTTAATAGAGGCAAGTTGCTCAGTTATAGATTTAAGTTCATAAAGATAGTCAGAGATGGAGTTACTATTTAATTAGAGGGCCAAGAGCGGTTGTCTTAGTTCCATTTCTCTAGCTATGAAGTTATTAAGGGACCATTGTTTAAGTGATTTTCAAATATCATAATCAACAAAGATGTCATGTGTTTACATGAAAATATCGATGGACATTGTAGCAAGAAGAGAAGCACGAACCATTTGGTGCGGAGCCATTAAGTATAGTCATGATTTATAGGTATAGCATTGGTAGGAGAGAAACTTTCATGAGATAGGGCAATGATTGTACCTTCAACATATTTTTATAAATCTAAAGAAATGAGAAATGAGGTCATTAAAGATGACCATAGTGATAGCTATTGGTATTAAGTTTGATGGTGATGATAGCAGTAGCGCTACTAGGGGTTAATGCCGATAAGGTTACTGAAGTAACAAAATTAAGCAGATGGAAGTGCTAGAATTATTGGGAATGGCAATATATGGTTGAGATGTGTATTGAGAGTGGCAGGAATAAGGGACTAAGACATGAGTGATGTGTATTGAAGGAGGGAGTGAGGCAATTAGAAGGGTCAAAAAGAGGATAGAGGGGATAGAGGTGTTAATTAAGTGATTCAAAGATTTAGGACAACAAACTTTTAGGAATATTTGGTTTGTTAAAGTTTATATTTATCCTTTAGTTCAAAGATTAGCTTTCCTTATATTTTTACATTATTGACAATGATCAAATAGTATAAATATGAATGAAATCATTTCTTTCTTTTTTTGTGCTACTAATTCATATCCTTTGTGCATACTTTATTTTTCTACCAACAAAATTGGTATCGGAGCAAATTAAAAGAAGTAGAATATTGCTTCGAGTTCGATCCTACATCCATGGAAAGCAAGAGAAAAGTGAGGGAAAGACAAACAAACATCCATGGCAATAAAGAACGATGCAAATGGAAGTTCACAACCCTTGATTCCGATTTTCAAAGGGCAAAACTACCAGTTCTTGAGCTTGAAGATGAAGACTTTATTTAAGTCCCGAGAATTGTGGGATTTTGTAGAGAATGGATATATAGAGTTGAATCAAAATAGTGAACCTGATGCACAACTACGAGAGAATCGCAAGAAGGATGCAAAGGCTTTGTTCTTCATTCAACAAGCTCTAGACGATGAGATCTTTCCCCGAATTGCAGCAGCAAACACATCCAAAGAAGCATGGGAAATAATGAAGTAAGAGTACTTGGGTAATAAAAAGGTAATTCAGATAAAGTTGCAATCTCTTCATCGAAACTTCAAATTACTAATACTGCTAAAGAAGGAGTCCGTGTAGAGTATCAAAAATTGTTAGTCAAATGAAAACATATGGTGAAGAAATAAGTAATGAGACCATCGTAAACAAAGTTCTGAGGAGTCTAACAAGGAGCTTTGATCACGTTGTTGCTGCAATTGAAGAATCTAAGGATTTAACTACCTACACCTTTAACGAACTGATGAGCTCTCCAATAGCTCATTAAGATAGATTGAATAGGTCTACTGAGAAGGGTGATGAAAAGGCATTTCAAGTGAAGGGGGAGTCCAATTATAAAGGAAAGTTTGAAGAGTTGATCAGTAGAGGCTGAGGTAAAAACAGAGGTGGATTTCGAGGTAGTGGATGAGGAAGCAGCAGGGGCCGAGGACAATATGGTGATTGGCGCCAGTTCAAAAGCACAATCCAATGTCATTATTGCAAGAAATACGGACACAAAGAAGTTGAGTGCTGGAATAAGCAAAAGGATAGGCAAAAGGTTGCAAACTTCACGAAGAGAGTAGAAGATGAAAGCAAGTTGTTTATGGCTCAATCTGACACTTCGAATACAGTGTGTGATGATTGGTATGTTGATAGTAGGTGCTCAAACCATATGATGAACTTACGTTCCCTGTTCAAAGAACTTGATGAATCTTAAAAGAGTGTGGTGCGACTTGGTGATGATAAGCAGGTTCAGGTAGAAGGGAAAGGTACAATTGCAATCAAAACAGTACAAGGAGACATCAAACTTCTTTATGATGTGCAATTCGTGCCTAGACTAGCTCACAATATGTTAAGTGTTGGTCAGTTGATGTCTAGTGGCTACACAATTGTATTTGACGGTGATTCATGCACGATCCGTGATAAAAGATTAGGACAAGTGATCTTAGTTGTTCGCATGATACAAAATCGCACGTTTCCTCTCAATGTGTCAAATGATGTGAGTAGAGCCATCATGGTTAAAGGAGATGATGAGGCTAAGTTGTGGCATCTATGGTATGGGCATCTAAATGCTAATGGATTAAGGTTCTTGAATGTAAAAGACATGGTTGTTGGTCTACCAAAAATAGGTGAACTTACATTGTGTGAAGAATGCATTTACTGGAAACAAAGGAGAGGATCATTTCTAATTGGGAAGTCATTGCGAGCTTTAAGGTGTCTTGATCTGATTCATGCTGATCTGTATTGACTGATGAACACAACATTGTTGGGTGAAAGTCAGTATTTTTTTATTACTAATTGATGACCACACACGCATGAGTTGGGTATACTTCTTAAAGTTCAAATCAGAAGCTTTTAAGAACTTTAGGAAATTCAAAGCTTTAGTGGTAAAGCAAAGTGGAAGAAATATGAAAGTACTTCGAACAGATAGGGGAGGTGAACTTCTATCAAAAGAGTTCATGAATTTTTGTGAGGAGCAATGGATTCGTAGGGAACTTACAACTCCATATACCCTACAACAAAATGGATTGGCTGAACGGAAGAATAGGACGGTGGTTGAAATGGCTAGAAGCATGTTAAAGATAAAGGGAATACCAAATCATTTTTAGTGTGAGGCAGTTGCAATAACTATATATCTTTTGAACATCTCTACTACAAAAGCTGTCTTGAATTGCACTCTATATGAAGCATGGATAGGAAGGAATTCTCAGGTAAGTCACTTGAGAGTCTTTGGATGTTTGGCATATGTATTCATGCACTCTCGTACTAAATTGGATGATAAATTGGAGAAATGCATTTTTATTGGTTATAGTTTGCAATCCAAAGCTTACTGTTTGTATAATCCTATAAGTGGCAAAGTTATCATAAGTAGAGATGTTCAGTTCAATGAGGAAGGCACATGGAATTGGAACACAAGTGATGCAGTAGTGATTCTAGTTCATGTTGTAGAATTGTCAAGTGAAAATGTAACAGCAGTAGCGGATGGAAATACATCGTTTGCAAAATCCACGCTTCTGAGGAACAGTACATATTAACGTAGCGCGGAAAGTGTACATGAAACGAATCCGATTATAGGATTAGTCTTGCAAACAACAAAGAATAACGATGAATTGTTCCTTGAAGAAATCTGGGTTGCGCACAACCGATAAACAGAGAAAATCGTTTCTCAAAAGTGTCTTTTGAATAATCAATAAAATGTAACCCTAAAATGACCTAATAACTATTTATACATCTAAGTGAAACGTGTAAAAATGGAAATAAATATATACACATGGAAACAAATATAAGTATACACGTCCGTTGTCTGGAAAGTACACGGCCGTGTATACAGGCCGTGTAAGCTTCTGGGGGTATTTCTAGCGTAATACACGGCCGTGTCCCTTGGCCGTGTATGGAGACCGTGCATGTTTCTGGGAGAGATCCTGATAGAACACACGGCCGTGCCTCTTAGCCATGTAAGAGGCCGCGTATGTTTCTAGGAATTATCCTGACAGAACACACGGTCGTGCCTCTTAGCCGTGTATGTTTCTAGCCTACGATGACCGCATCATTCTCTCCACCTGCAAAGAACTCGACCCGAGTTCTCTTCTTGTGAATATGCTTTCCATGTCGTTCCCTCTCTTTGAATCGTCTTGATTTATCCCATTTATCTCGTCGCTTGATCGTGAGTCGTACTACATCATCTACCACACTCAGAGTAACACTTATCATCAAATCTTTTATTAAATTCCTTTGTGTCCAATCCGGACGGATTTGAGTGTTAATGGGAGAATCATCTTCTATGTTGATAGGAAGCAATAGAATAATTGTACTTATTACCTCTAGCTCTTCCTCTGGGTTGGAATATAAGTTTTTGGGCAAAGCAATAAACTCTACATCCTTAATCTCCTCCGTTAGTGCAATGAATCGGCTCAGAGTATCCTTAGTCTTCGACTCTTCAGTAACCATCATCACCTGCTCGTCATTCAACAATGGCGAGTCCTCAATAGCTTCCTCACCAACACAATTTTCATAGGCTTCAACTGCTTTTCCACTACCCCCACCATCATCAGTCAAAGTACTATGATCGTTAAGGGTTGAGTTTTCCTCTTGTTTGACCATCTCCTCCTTAAGCACTTTTGGAATTAAGTTTACTGGTTTAGGTGTTTGTGGAATTTTCTGAGGAAGGATTCGCTCGTAACAAGGGGAAAGAACTTTCGTTCTAATAAGTATCGCATCATAAACCAAGTCCTCACCGGATCTTTACCCTCAAGGTGTCTTACTCCCCGAAATCGTTCCCACCAATACAATGCATCACCCCATAAACGACTCTCCACTAACTCTATCTTCATTCCCTCAAAAATCCTCATATGGTCAAAGAATCTTTCTATGTCCTCTACCCAAACCCAAAACTCATTCAGACTCTCGGTACCATCAAACTCCGATACAACATATTTAAATTGAGAAAAGATTTCATGTTTATACCTGTAGTCACATTTGTTGTACCGTCTTATGCTACCATGGCCTCTTCTCCTAGGCAGATTAATAAAAATCTCATCTTCATCATCCATATCATAAGTAACAGAACTGGTCCTTGGATCGCCTTCCGATCGTCTCCAATAAACCTGCCTGCTACTGTTGGTATTGGATCGATAGATCAGGGCCTCACGACGCTATTCCTCTCGCCGGATTTTCTGACCTATGGTCTCCTCTACCGCCCTTCGTATTGGTTGCCTGTAACGTAGGACTTCCGCATCCCGATCTAGGTCGAGAATACGACCGCCGTCAACACCGTCGTTAGCCGACATCTCCGCAGGAAATTGCCTTGCTCTGATACCAACTGACGCAGCGCGGAAAGCGTACACGAAACGAATCCGATTCTAGGATTGGTCATGCAAACAACAAAGAATAACGATGAATTATTCCTTGAAGAAATCTGGGTTGCACACAACCGATAAACAGAGAAAATCGTTTCTCAAAAGTGTCTTTTGAAAAATCAATAAAATGTAACCCTAAAATGACCTAATAACTATTTATACATCTGACTAAAACTTGTAAAAATAGAAATAAATATATACACGTGGAAACAAATATAAGTATACACGTCCGTTGTCTAGAAAGTACACCGCCATGTAAGCTTCTGGGGGTATTTCTGGAGTAATACACGACCGTGTCCCCTGGCCATGTATGGAGACCTTGCATGTTTCTGGGAGAGATCCTGACAGAACACACGGCCGTGCCTCTTGGCCGTGTAAGAGGCCGTGTATGTTTCTGGGAATTATCCTGACAGAACACACGGCCGTGTATGTGGCAGTGTATGTTTCTGGCCTACGATGTCTACATCATTACTAACGCAGCGTGGAAAGCATACACGAAACGAATTCGATTCTAGGATTGGTCTCGCAAACAATAAAGAATAACGATGAATTATTCCTTGAAGAAATCTGGGTTGCGCACAATCGATAAACAGAGAAAATCGTTTCTCAAAAGTGTCTTTTGAAAAATCAATAAAACATAACCCTAAAATGACCTAATAACTATTTATACATCTGAGTAAAACGTGTAAAAATGAAAATAAATATGTACACATGGAAACAGATATAAGTATACACGTCCGTTGTTTGGAAAGTACACGGCCGTACATACAGGTCGTGTAAGCTTCTGGGGGTATTTCTGGCGTAATACACGGCCGTATCTCCTGGCCGTCCATGAAACCGTGTATGCTTCTGGGAGAGATCCTGACAGAACACATGGCCATGCCTCTTGGCCGTATAAGAGGTCGTGTATGTTTCTGAGAATTATCCTGACAAAACACACGGCTGTGCCTCTTGGCCGTATATGTTTCTAGCCTATGATGTCCGCATCATTCTCTCCCACCTGCAAAAGAACTCGACCCAAGTTCTCTTCTTGTGAATATGCTTTCCATGTCGTTCCCTCTCTTTAAATCGTCTTGATTTATCCCATTTATCTCTTCGCTTGATCGTGAGTCGCACTACATCATCCGCCTCACCCAGGGTAACACTTGTCATCGAATTTTCTGTTAAATTCATTTGTGCTCAATCCGGATGGATTTGAGTGTTAATGGGATAATCACCTTCTAAGTTGATAGGAAGCAATTGAACAATTGCACTTATTATCCCTAGCGCTTCCTTTGGGTTGGAATATAAAATTTTGGGCAAAGCATTGAACTCTACATCCTTAATCTCCTTTGTCGGCGTAATGAATCTGCTCGGATTATCTCCCGTCTTCAACTCTTCAGTAACCATCATCACCTGCTCGTTACTCAACAACGGCTCCTCCACAATGGCTTCCTCACCAACAAAATTTTTATAAGCTCCAACTGCTTTTCCACTGCCTCCACCATCATCAATCAAAGTACTATGATCGTTAAGGGTTGAGTTTTCCTCTTGTTTGACCATCTCCTCCTTAAGCACTTTTGGAATTAAGTTTACTGGTTTAGGTTTTTGTGGAATTTTCTGAGGAAGGATTCGCTCGTAATCAAGGGGAAAGAACTTTCATTCTAACAAGTATTGCATCATAAACCAAGTCCTCACCGGATCTTTACCCTCAAGACGTCTTACTCCCCGAAATCGTTCCCACCAATACAATGCATCACCCCACAAACGACTCTCCACTAACTCTATCTTCATTCCCTCAGAAATCCTCATATGGTCAAAAGAATCTTTCTATGTCCTCTACCAAAACCCAAAACTCATTCAGACTCTCGGTACCATCAAACTCCGATACAACATATTTAAATTGAGAAAAGATTTCATGTTTATACCTGTAGTCACATCTGTTGTACCGTCTTATGCTACCATGGCCTCTTCTCCTAGGCAGATTATTAAAAATCTCGTCTTCATCATCTGTATCATAAGTAACAGAACTGGTCCTTGGATCGCCTTCCAGTCGTCTCCAATAAACCTGCCTACTACTTTTGGTATTGGATCGATAGATCAGGGCCTCACGACGCTGTTCCTCTCGTCGGATTTTCTGACCCATGGTCTCCTCTACTGCCCTTCATATTGGTTGCCCGTAACGTAGGACTTCCGCATCCCGATCTAGGTCGAGAATATGACCGCCGTCAACACCGTTGTTAGCCGACATCTCCGCAGGAAATTGCCTTGCTCTGATACCAACTGACGCAGCACGGAAAGCGTACACGAAATGAACATAAAGGAAGTCATTCTTGTTTTGCAAATGAGTCACCAGTGAGAAAGTTCAAATCAATAAAGGAAGTTTATGAGACATGTAACTTCGCACTATATGTATCAGATCCTAGTTGCTTTGAAGAGGCATCAACAAAGTTTGAATGGCAAGATGCAATGGTTGATGAGATGGAAGCCATTGAGAAAAATTCAACATGGGAGTTAGTTGATGTTCCTGAAGAGAAAAACATCATTAGGCTTAAGTGGGTGTTTCAAACCAAGTTTAATGCTGATGGAAGCATTCAAAAGCACAAAGCTTAACTAGTAGCAAAAGAGTACTCGCAGCAGCAAAGTATTGATTTTGATGATACATTTTCTCCAGTTACACGTTTTGAAACTATTAGGATCATGTTAGCATTAGCTGCTCAAATTCAGTTACCCATGTATCAATTTGATGTTAAGTCTGCATTTTTAAATGGAGATTCAGAAGAACAAGTATATGTTTCACAACTTGAATGATTTGTTAAAAAACGATATGAAAAAAAGGTTTACAAATTGAGAAAAGTCTTGTATGGACAAAAACAAGCTCCTCGTGCATGGTATAACAAAATAGATGCCTTCTTCCAAAAGAACAAGTTTACAAGAAGTGAGAATGAACCTACACTCTATTTAAAGCATGAGGCTAATGGTGAGTTTATAGTGATCTGTCTTTATGTAGATAATATGATTTATATAGGTACTTCGAAATCATTGATTGCTAGATTTAAGGTAAGCATGATGGAGAATTTTGAAATGACTAACTTAGGAATGTTGAAGTACTTCTTGGGTCTTGAAGTGAAACAACGTGAAGATGGGATATTTATATGTCAGAAGAAGTATGTAGCAGATCTACTCAAGAGATTTAAGATGAGCAATTGTGAAGCTTCAGACACACCTATGAACATAAACAAAAAATTGCAGCGAGAAGATGGAACGGACAAAACCAATGCAAGAACATTTAGAAGTTTAGTTAGAGGTTTGAATTATTTGACAAACACTTAACTTGATATTGCTTATTCAGTAAGTGTAGTGTCTAGGTTTATGCAAAGTCCTACAAAATAGCATTTTGGTGCAACAAAAAGAATACTTCGATATGTAGCAGGAACCGTGAACTTTGGCATTTGGAATACTAAAGCATTTGATTTTAATTTTTTTGAATACTCCGATAGTGATCGGTAGGAAGTTTGGATGATCGGAAAAGCACTTCTAGTTGTGTCTTTAGCTTTAGATCAGGTGCTGTTACTTAGTGTTCAAAGAAGCAAGAAACTGTGGCACTTTCATTCTCCGAAGCAGAGTACACAACAGCAACGGCAGTAGCATGGCAAGTCCTTTGGTTGAGAATGCTTCTTGCAGATTTTCATTTTGAGCAAACAAAGGCAACAAAAATACTTTGTGACAACCAATCAGCAATTGCAATGTCAAGGAATCCAACATTTCATGGAAGAACAAAACATATTGATGTTCAACATCACTTCATCCAAAAGTTGGTAGCTGATGGAAAAGTGGTTCTCACATTTTGCAGCACAAATGATCAAGTAGCTGACATATTTACAAAGTCACTTCCCAAAGCCAAACATCAGTTCTTTATAATGAAGTTAGGAGTATATGATTTTGAATCAAAGGGAAGTGTTAATTAAGTGATTCAAAGATTTAGGACAAGAAGCTTTTAAGAATATTTAGTTTGTTAAATCTCATGTTTATCCTTTAGTTCAAAGATTAGCTTTTTTTATTTTTTGCATTATTGACAATAATCAAATAGTATAAATATGAATGAAATCATATCTTTTTTGGTGCTGCCAATTCATATCCTTTGTGCGTACTTTATTTTTCTGCCAACAAGAGGGAAGTGAGTAGGCGGCAGCTGGTGGGTGTCTGGGGTTAGGTTTTAATGTGTGTAAGTAGGTGAGACAGGATAAGAAGGATGAAGCAGGTTGATGCAGGAGAATGTGGTGGCTAGTGGTGGTCAGGGGATTAAAGTGTCTAGTGGAGGTGATGGGTGCAGGTAAGGATAGGTCAAAGGGCTAAATCGTTAAGGGATTAAGGACAGGGATCGGTGGCGGACGCCACGGAGTCTTGGCGGCAGTGGGAAGGGAAGGTGAAGATCGGTAGCTGAAATAAAAAATTAGAATGTGACAAGAAAAGAAACAGAGAGGGCTACATATTGTGGTGATCGATGGGAAAAGAATACAAACAGAAGTTACCAGTGACAGCAAGAGTAGATAGCCAGCTAGAAACAGCGAGAGGCAGATGTAGGCTGGAAGTTCGTCGAGAGCTAATGAAAACTGATGGCAACAATTAAAAAATTGAGATTATCAAACATAAGTGAAAATAAAAAAATAAAAAAAAGAAGAAGAAGAAGAAGATTATTCATAATTTGGGTTTACCTATTGCTCTAATGTCATGTACAGTAAAATAGAATCTGATTATATTATTGAAAAAGAGAGTAACTTTTACAGTATGAAATATGGAGATTATATACATTATAATGCAAACCCTAATGATACAATTAAAAGATTAAAATAACCCTATGCTGTAAACTATATATATATATAGTTAATGGAATTTATCCAAAAGTTTTATTCTACAAATAAGGAAACTATCAAGTTATAGAAGCTTACAACGTCTATAAGCTTAGCCTTTTTCTTTCACCTCTACTCCTTTTGAATGTCTTTTAGCAGTTTCATATCGATATGCAATCTTGCAATTCAACAGTGCTTGGGTCACATATTAGCATTGCATGCGCATTAACGATTTCATCTATTTATTTCATGTTGAGACTTCTAGATATCCATATGATGAGTCGGCTAATATAGTCAAATGACCATAAAGAAAAATTCACATGGCTTAAAAGAGGTTAGTGTTGTGCAAGATTTCTATAGATGGACCAATTTGCAAAATATAATTTTTGGGTCAAGTTTCTTATCAATTAATTATATTTTAGGTTAATTTTTTATATTAGTGGTAAGATCTAAAAAATTAGACTTTTTTTTTTTTTTGAGATGATTTAAAGAGTATTGAATTAATAGGCTCATAATAAGATTCGATAAATTGCCTTATACATTTTTGTCCTTTTTGAGCAATTCTAAGTTATTTTCCTTTTTATTGAACCCATTATGGCTATTAACCCTTATAAATCTTATCTTTTGATAATGGGAACATCATATGACCATAATTGACCACTAATCTCTATAAATATTCAAGGTAGGAGGGGTACAAAGTTGTTTTTTATACTCGTTGCAAATTATGAAATTAAAGGAGCTTACTAAGGAAACTAATTTAAGCCACATTTTCCAAGATAACTAGTGGTGCATGAGTGGAATGAGACCATGAAATAAGTAAAGAGAGAGTAGTGGACTCACTAAGTCAGTGGAGTTGACAGAGACAATCATCATATCAGGCGATGGTGTATGTTCCACATTTTTGTGGAAATAAATAAATAAATAAAAGAATTAGATGAAGATAAAAACAATGATAATACTATTAATCTTAAAAGTATTAGTTTTGCACAAATTTTCAAACAATAACGAATTTTCAATCCGTTCTACTATTAAACATCTAATTGTAAAATTACTGAAATTTACACCAATAATCCACTGCACTAAATGAAGGGTGTAAAATTCAAAAGGTTAGTAAGAAAATATAATAAAAATTTCTGATTAAGCATTTCTTGTCTCTAATATTTATGATAATATAACATGCTTATCGTAGGACAAAAGTAGGTGCATGACATGCATAAAAATTGCACGCGACATGCATGCAACATATAATGCACTACTCCATTAATGAAATCTGGGTACTAACATAAGAGATATACGTATGTTACATGTTAGGAGTATGGAATTGTTTTTAGTCCATGTTGTAAATCATCAAATTAATAGGGCTTACTACTGTAAATAATTTAAGCCTCATTTTCCATGACAACTAGTGGTGAATGTGTATAAAGAGACCGTAAAATAAGTAAAGAGAGAGTAATAAACTCACTATGTTGGTGGAATGGATAAGGATTGTCACCATAGTAGATGGTAGAGGTGTACGTTCCTCATGCTTGTGAAAACAAATAAATAGAATAAAAAAAAGAAGAAAAGAATTAGAAGAAGAAAAGAACAACAATAATGCTATTAATCTTAAAAGTATCAACCTTGCTCAATCTTTTCGGACAATAATGGATTTTCAATCCATTCTATTATACAACAACTAATTATAACGTTGTTGAAATTTACATCAACTAAGCACTATACCAAATGGAGGGAACAAAATTCAATGGCTTAGTTAGAAAATATGAGCAAAAATTGCAATTAAGCATCTCTCATCTCTAATATTTATGATAATATAACATGCTTGTCATTGGAGAAAAGTAGTTGCATGACATGTATGAAAATTGCAAGCCACATGCATTCAGCACACACTACACTACCCATTGACGAAATCTAGGAATATACATGAGAGATATACAAATATTACATGTCAAGAGTACAAACTACTTTTTTATACATGTTGCAGATCGTGAAATTAAAGGAGTCGACTAATGGAACTAATTTAAGCCACATTTTCCAAGACAACTAGTGGTGCATCAAATATTAAAAGTAAAAGATAGGAACCATGATAATGCTATTAATATTAAAAGTATCAGCTTTGCTCAATATTTTCAAATGATAATGGATTTTCAATCCATTATATTATCAAACAACTAATTTTAACATTAGTGAAATTTGCACCAACTATTCAATGCACTATATGGATGATATAAAATTCAAAGGGTTACTTAGAAAATATAAGCAAATTTTGTAATTAAGCATCTCTCCTCTCTAATATTTATGATAACATAACATGCTTATCATAGGATAAAACCAGGTGTATGACATGCATGAAAATTACATGCAACATGCACATGAATTGCACATGACAAGCATACAACACACACTACACTATTTCATTGACTAAATTAGGGCACTAACATGAGATATATACATATGTTACATGATAAGAGTACAAACTAGCATTTGATGCTTGTTGCTAATCATGAAATTAGAGGGACTTACTAATGGAACTAATTTAACTCACGTTTTTTGTAATAGCTAGTGGTGCATGAGTGGAAAGAGACCATAAAATAAGTAAATAGAGACTAATAAACTCACTATGTCAGTAGAATGATCAAGGAGGTGTATGTTCCTCATGCTTCTGAAAATAAATAAATAGAAAAAAAATGGAAGAAGACAAGAAGAATTATAATGCTATTAATCTTAAAATTATCAGCTTTACTCAAAATTTTCAAACAATAATGAATTTTCAATCCATTTTATTATCAAACAACTAATTGTAACATTATTAAAATTTTCACTAACTATCCACTACACAAAATGGAGGGTGTAAAATTCAAAGGATTAGTTAAAACATATAAGAAAATTTTGCAATTAAGCATCTTTCCTCTCTAATATTAATGATAATATATCATGCTTGTTGTAAGACAAATGTAGGTGCATGACAAGCATGAAAATTGCACACAACATGCAAGCAACAAACACTACACTACTCTATTGAGTGAACCTGGGCACTGATGTGAGAGATCAACATATGTTACATGCAAGGAGTACAAACTAGCTTTCTGTATTAGTTGCAAATCATGAAATAAAAGGAGTGTACTAATGGGACTAATTTAAGTTACATTTTCCAAGACTACTAGTGGTGCATGAGTGGAAAGAAACCATAAAATAAGCAAAGAGAGAGTAATAAACTCACTATGTTAGTGAAATGGATGGGGATTGTCATCATACCATATGGTGGAGGTATATGTTCCTCATGCTTGTGAAAACAAATAAATTAAGAAAAAAAAAAGAATTAAAGAAGACAAGAATAGTGATAATTGTATTAATCTTAAAAGTATCAACTTTGCTCAATATTTTCAAACAATAATGGATTTTCAATCCATTCTTTTATCAAACAACTAATTGTAATATTACTGAAATTTATACCAACTATCCATTGCACTAAATATAGGATGTAAAATTGAAAGGGTTAGTTAGAAAATATAAGCAAAATTTGCAATTAAGCATCTCTCCTCTCTAATATTTATGATAATATAACATACTTATTGTAAGACAAAAGCAAGTGCTTGAAATGCATGAAAATTGCATGCAACATGCACGTGAACTACTCGCGATAAGCATGCAACACACACTACACTACTCCATTGACTGAATTAGAGCACTAACATGAGAATTATACATAGGCACTACAAGAATTTTTATATTTGGCAACGTTTGTATATTTTTCAAATGTCGCTGATCCCACTATACTTTAGTCATGTTTATCAAACGTTACACAAAATATATTACTAGTAACTTTTATGACTAATGTTAAATATATAAACTCTAATTCAATAATTTTTTTTTTATTATTATAAGAGTTGATTTCTTTCTTGACATAATTTTTCTTTTACCGAATAATTTTTTTAAATAATTAGGTTTTTTTAGATTTGAAAACTTGGTTAACTAAAAAAAGAGCCTAATTATTAGAAGAAAAAAACTAAAAAAACCCCTTTTGTATCCAACCCACCCTTTATACCTAAAAACTGTAATTATTATTACCCATTGTTTTTCATCCCTCACCTTAGTCGTCCCTCCTTCCCTCACATTTGTCTTGGCCTCTTTCTCTATTTTTGTCTTCCTATTAACTTCCCCGACAAAGAGCCATGAGGAGCGAACGAGATCAATCGAGCAACTTAAAGAAGTCTAAGCCAACAACGTCTCTCACTTAAGGAATGAAGATCACTTAGAAACGTGAACCTTAGTCTTCAAGGTGAGTTTTTTTATATTAAGCATTCAATAAAATTAGGGTTTGAAGAAATTATTTTGGGTAAATCAATTTTTTTCTTTAGGTCTCTATTACCTTATTCATAAATTGTGAAGTGTAGAACTACCTTTAATTTGCGATAAATAGGATGTTATAGTGTGATTGGTTTCCTATATGTTTTTTTTTTCTATTGATTTTTTCCCAGTTAAATTTGATGATTTTTGTGTTCTTTGCTATAGAAAGATTTGATTTTATTTTTTTTAAGTATACGATAACATGGACTCAAGAGATGTTTGATTGTTACTATTGGAGTTGTTAGATCTTACCCTAAGTGAACATGTCATAAATGAAAAACACACACTAATTGTACACATTTGTGGAGAATTGAACTCAATCGGTATACACATCAATGAAGATGTTTTGAAATATCTAGAAAGAAAGTAGCTTTTGGTGACCTTCCATTGATGTACAATATCATTGAACAAGTTATGTAGAGCCAAAACATTGTAGCCTCTACGAAGTGTTAGTTGATCTACACCCTTAGCTGCTGTCCTTTTTGACATTTTAGGTGCATGATCTAGGGAAAAAGGGCTTAAGATGCAAATAACAACATCTTCTTTCATGTCCTTGAACACATAGTACTACAAACTACAATTATGTTCTTTATGTGAAATGTAAGGATTAAAATGTTAATACATTTTTTATTGACAACTTAAGGAATGGGGAAGAAAGAGGCTAATGAAGGTGTATTTTATGATTTTGATGTGGAACACAAGAATTGATGGCTAGTTGCCCCTTGTGTACAAAAAGCAAAATTTCATTTTCACCATTTTTCATTGTCACTTTCCACTAAGAATAAACACCATATTATTCATTAATTGTTGTCTTCACCTCCATCTTCATTTATTGCTAAAATCATCTTCTATCTACAACCTTTGTAATAAAACTCATAGTATTTGACAGTTATAAGAACTTAATTATAGTAATAGACTTTTGAGAAAATGTCTGCAAAACATTATCTATGGAACAAAGAATCCAAGTTATCAAGCTATCCATACAATCGGTTCTTGTAAGTAGCAATTGCATCATGGAAACATTTATAATAAATACTAGGGTTTAAAAATAACAAAAGGAAGCCCTCAATAGATACTTGCAACAACCATGATAAAAGATTAAAATGGCACCAACTATAACTTGGATAGATTAAATTGAGAACATGATGCAAATGGCAAAACAGCTATTTAGTTAAACTACACTATCACATGAGCAATTGCCTTTTTAGGCACAAAACTACTGGTCTAGTAAGAAAGTTATAATTATAGGAATTGGGATATCCTTTGACCCTTCTAGCATATGTAAAACCTTTTTCATTGTTGAGCAAAGAGCCGGATCCTCCACGATGCACCAAAGCCCTACCTTGACAGCCTCTTCTAGTTCTCTCATGCCAATCTCCTCATCACCTACTAATTTTATACATTAACCTGTAAGGAAGCAATGTCAAACAGAATCTTCCTGGACAACTTCACTCTTCGAGAGACTCCAATCAATGTTCCTCCTACAATATATTATCTCCAGCAGCACTACTCTAAAGTTGTAAACATCTACCTTAACGGTCACAGGCAGTCTTTGATGCCACTTAGGAGCAACATATCCTCTTGCACCTCTTATCCCTATCTAAGTCTTTGTTTGGTTTAGTGCAATCCAAAATTAGAAATTTTCGCACATTTCCCCATCATAATGTTTTAGGGTTTAATGCCACAATGAATTATTTGTGTTTCACACTCCTCTTAGATGGTAGTTGTCTCGTGCAATCTCTATCCTTTCTTCCTAGCATGGTAGTTACCTTTCAGGTGTAAAGAGCATGTCCACAAGTGATCTGTTGCTTATATACTCGTACACCAAAAGCTAGTTTGGACTTTCTAAGCAATAGCCAAGCAATCAAACCAAGTTTTGATGATGTGTTCTTCCAATAACTTCAAACTCGATCCGAGACTCCTTTTCACATTTTGATAGTGATGTGCTCGAATCTATCTGATCATTTTAAGTTTTAATTTTATAATCAATAAAATCTACTATCGAAGTTCGAATTTATCCGATCGTTTGTAATAATGCTCTCCTAAGGTTTTCAAAATGAAGTCCAAAGAAAAAAATCTCCTTTAAAAAATAAAACAAGACGTCCATTTATAGTTATGCAAAAACAAGGATTAGCATGGGCATCAGCACGACCATGCTCGAGGCTATGCTGACTTCGAAACACGTTATTTTCACTACCTAGTTCAACACAGCCATACTTGGGGTAGGGCTGAAAAAAACAAACATGTATTCTTGTTACTGGTATCAGCATGGGCTGTGCTGAACCTAGGACACACCTTGATATAGCTACTGGTCATTTTTTGCATCCAGCACTAGCATCTGCATGGGTTGTGCTAAACTAAAAATCAATTTTCTTCATTTTTTTTGCTAAATTTCACCTCGCCTTTGCTCATATCATCCTTAAACCTTTCTTTTGTCTCCATTAACGCTTGAAATTAAAATTTAATCATGTAAGTACCCTTTTTCTTCACAAATCACATGAAATCCATATAAAATTATAACTAATAAGCACTAGAATTAAGGGTCTTCCGACACTTATCAGACATCTAATTATCCAGTCTCTTCATAACTATAGGTTTCTTACCGCCCTGTATCATCCCTTTGTAGACAATCCCAATTGCACCCCTGCCAATTTCTTCCTTGATGGTGTGTTGTTCCGCTGTCATTATCTATTGAATGATTATGCTGTCATTATCTATTTACAATTTCTGACCTCCACTGATGGTGTGTTGTTCTACTATTGTGCGATACCCCAACGTAGTGCATATCCTTCTTTACAGGAGTTTAAATTCCTTCTTTACAGGTCACTTTGATTGATAGTTAATTTTCCTTTTATGTCGTCATGATCAACAATGCTGTTGTTGGTGTTAATTAATAGGTGACAATGATTTTTTAAACATTATAGTAGTGAGACCTCGATATATTTTTTATAGATATATTTACCCATTGAACAGATTGTCAAAAGTTGCCCCAAGAACTTTTTTGAGGAAGAAAAGTTCTGTCACTTGGTAGTTGAACTTTGTTTAGCTTACCTTTTTCATTTGTTCCAGAGGTAAGAAATCAAATGCTATGTTTTCCCTATTTAAGTAGTAAATGCTCAATTTCACTCCTTGTTTTCTTTTTCTTTTTCTTTTCTGTTACCTTTGATGCACTATCGTTAGATTATTTGAACTGGGAGAATTGCAAAAACCTATGTTATTGCGTCCTACTCTATTTGAAGTGTAATGTATGATTTTTTTTATGTCTTGGCTTGATCTTGTTTGATAAAGATGGTGTTGTAGGCTTGATAGTTCTTTATATTGAAGTAGAATAATAAGTGAAAGATGAGATTTTTTAGTCCAATTTATTGGATATCATTCTCAATGTCGTGTTTATAGCATTCAACATATATCTACAATGTTGACTTGATCTTTGACTTAATGTGGATTTTTTTTTATTTGGTAGTATATATGGGAGTTTGATTTGCATTTTAAGGGAGCCCACCTTCTATGTTCTATAGCATTTTTAGTCTAGCTCCAGCAGTAGTAGTTCCCATTTGTGTTCCGATGGTTAACTTCCAGCAACAAAATTACATTTCCGGTGAGTCCCTAATCTGCTTCATCCACTTGAGTCCTTTTAGAAAGCATTATTTTAACCTTTTTAGGCCCCTTATATTTCCAAACTAAGTAAACTTACAAGTTCACAATTTAAATGCTTATATGTTTATCATTTTAGGTCTAATTTACTTTAAAATAAAGTTCATTGTATGTTTACCATTTAAGAAATTATGTTTCCATTATATGTGTGTCAAATATTATTGATAGCACTTTTTTCCCCAACAATCTTATTGTAAACACTTTTTCTTTTTGATTTGCTATGGGATTCTTTTACAGTCATGAATAAGAATTGGATCAATTGTCATATTGAAAGCAAAGAGTACCTACGAGGTGTAGAGTTTTTTATTGCATACTTGCACATGAAGTATGGAATGGACAAGAGGTTAAGTTATCCATATAGGAAATGCTTAAACGTCAACTCACACACTATGAATGTAATAAGAGCACACTTGCTTGTAGATGGGATAGATGTAACTTACCATTGTTGGATATACCATGGTGAGGGGCCGACCATTGAATTTCCAAGGAGAACCCAAGGTAGGATACGTTATGAAGAATATGATTTGAGAACAAACAAAAGCGAGGGGTTCAATGAGGAAAATGACAATGACATTGACGGACTTGATGAGATGCTAGAAGATTTAGAGGCATTTATTGACAATCAAGTTAAAGGTCTAACTCCTATGGATGGATTTGATTTCCCACCCAATTTTGTTGATGGGCTAAGAGTTGACTCACAACAAGAGCTATATTTAAGGTGTAAGTTATCAAAATTTTCATTTATTGTGAAGCTACTATACTTAAAAGTGTACAACAAGTGGAGCAATAAGTCTTTTGATATGTTTCTCCAACTTCTTCATGACATGATCCCTAATGGAGAGTGTCTTCCTAAGTTATACTATCATGCAAACAAGTACTTATAGGGATTAGGCATAGGTTGCCATTATATTCATGCATGCAAATATGACGGTTGCTTGTTTTGGGGTAGTAACAAGCACCACACACAATGCCCCATATGTGGTACCTCCAAGTATAAGGTGTGTGATGGATCTAGGAAGGCTATTCCTCAAAAGGTTTTGCGTTACTTTCCTGTGAAACTAAGGTTGCAACGCCTTTTCATGAATACTAAAATCACTCAAAAAATGCATTAGCATAAAGAGGAACATAACAAACAAGACAACTTTATGGGTCATCTTGCAGATGGGCTATCTTGGGTCAATTTTGACATTGAATTCCCTGTGTTTTCTAAAGACTCTCGCAATGTCAGGTTAGGGCTAGCTAGTGATAGCTTCAATCCCTTTTGATCTATGAGCCAATCATACAGAATGTGGCCTCTGGTTCTAGTTACATATAACTTACAGCCTTAGATGTGTATGAAGAAAGAGTTTTTAATGATGTCATTGTTAATCCCAGGACCTAAAGCACTGAGGAAGGAGATTGATGTTTACTTACAACCTCTAATAGATGAATTGAAAGATCTTTAGGTTAATGGATTATAGACATATGATGCATATTCCAAGTCTTCTTTCAAGATGCATGCTGCTTTGTTGTAAACCATCAATGACTTTCTTACCTATAGGAACTTATCTAGGTGGAGTAAAAAAGGCTACAATGCTTGTCCGGTATGCAAAGATCATACACCGTCAATAAGACTTAACAGCAAGATTGGGTATGTTGGTCATAGAATGTGGTTACCGAATGACCATCAATGGAGACGCAGCTTAAAATTCGATGGAATGCATGATAATCGTGAAGCCCTTGAAGAATATTGTGGTAATGATATACTTCACCAATTACAATCTATAACAAATGTGCCTATGGGAAAGCATCCAAATAAAGTGAAAAGAATCCATTAAGCTGATGGGTTTAACTAGACAAAAAGGTCAATATTCTTTAAGTTGCCATATTGGTCAAAGTTAATGCTTAGGCATAATTTAGATGTTATGTACATTGAGAAGAATATTTGTGAGAATGTTCTTAATACAATTCTTGGGGTTGAGGGTAAAACAAAAGACACCCACAAGGCTCGGCTTGATCTAGAAGACCTTGGCATTAGAAAGGAATTACATTTGTTAAAGCAACCCGATGGCAAGTATTCCATGCCATATGCTAGTTATTCATTGAGCACTAGCGAGAGGAGATCGTTTTGTCAGTTTATAAGGGGAGTTAGATTACCCGATGGTTATGCATTGCATATTGGTCAATGTGTCAATAATTCAAACTCGAAGCTTTTCGGTCTAAAGAGCCATGATTGTCATATTTTGCTTGAAAGGCTATTACCTATGGGTATTTGTGGCATAGTTCCTAAAAAAGTCACCATAGCCATAACCGAGCTTGGAACCTTTTTTCAAAAGCTTTGTAAACATATCTTAAATGTTAAAGAGGTACAAAAGATGTAGAGTGATATTGTCACCATACTATGTAAGCTAGAGTTGATCTTTCCCCTTGCATTTTTTTGACATAATGGTGCATCTAGCTATCCACTTGCCTCGAGAAGCATTGATGGCTGAACCAGTTGCTTATCGATGGATGTATCCTATTGAGAGGTATAATATTGTTTTTCATATTCACCATTTATGTGCTAATATTAGCCTACCTTGTTACACTCCATGTAAATTTATGAGTGTAGATACCTGGGTTCATTAAAGTAATTTATTAGAAATAGAGCTTATCCAGAAGGCTCCATTGCAGGAGCATATGTTGTTAACGAGTGCTTGACTTGGTGCTCACTTCACTTACAAGACATTGAAATAACACTTAATCATCCAAATAGGAATTTTGATTCCTCGAAAGAAGGTGGTGTTGATGTTTTCACCAATAGAGTTAGTCTCACTTCCCCTCCTACATATGTTGTGTTATCAAACACGGAGATTAAAGTCATGACATGGTATATCATCAACAACTGTCACAAAATTCAGCCTTATTTAGAGTAAGTGTGAATCGGTGCATCTTAAATGTTACAATATTGCTATAAATTAATAACTAAAAAAAGTTGAAAACTGTGGTGTAGGGAACATAAGGTCATTTTAAGAGCATAATATGGTGACAACATAGATGAGCACTACAAAAGGGAATTTTTTCAATGGTTTATGAATAAGGTAAACACAATAACGTAATGTTGTGTGTAATTGAGAAGTTGACTCTTTTTAGATAAGCATTCACTTTTTAATTTGTGGATGGTGTAGATGAGACCATGGTATGACAATTGTAACCCGGTCATCAGTGCATTATATGCATTGTCCATAGGACCCGATTCATGCTACAAGAGATATAACAAGTTGATATATAATGGTGTTCAGTTTCACACATCATACTTCGATAGTAGGAAGAAGACTCAGAATAGTGGAGTTCTTGTAGAGGGGAATGATGGGGATGTGTAGGCATCAATAGAATTTTATGGGGTTGTAATAGATATATATGAGTTCAATTACATACAAAATAAGAGAGTGTTCTTATTTAAATATAAGTAGTGGGACATAGATAGCCGACATCATAATGTTAGAGTTGAGAATGGCATTAAAAGTATTAAGGTCACTCGTACTTGGTATGTAAATGACCTATATGTGTTAGCATCACAAGCTAAACAGGTATATTACTTGGAGGACATGAAATTAGGTGCCAATTGACGTGTGGTGCAATGTTTTGAGCATTGCCACATTTACAATATGGACTATTTAATTGGTAATGTAAATTTGTTTACCAATGTGGAAGCTTAATTGGCAGATGAGATGTTACGCCCCAAAAGGGGGCCTAGAAGCCCCGTTACATGATAATCATCTTACAAGTCAAAAATCGTAAGACTCTAAGTAAATGATTACATTTATAACTAATTATAGTACACATAATTGGATAATAAAATACAACTATGGATCTCGTACCCCACGGTCAACCATGATAGTAGAGAATCGGTATCCCCTACCAATCAGTAAAATAGGATAAACCCTAGGTTTCTCAATTTCATATTCTATTCACATCGGGGTCCTAACATTTCATCTAAGTAAATCTATCATTCACAAATCTTACTTTGTCGTTTTGGTTTTTCAAAACTCTCAACACTTCACATCTTATCCCATCCCGTGCTTTCGCTATCGTTACCTACAAAAAGTCTGTGAGGGGGTGAGTACGCTATGGCTCAGTGAATGGGATGGTAACACTTTCAATGCTACGTACACATATAAAAAAATTACAAATCAAGTTCTAAAACATATGTTATATACATACACAAGCAAATTTAAATTAAAATATTAAACATATGCTATGCATGAACAATCATATGAATGCAGCATCTCATGTAGTCTTCTGGTAACCAACGTGAAGTATAGGGTTTACGGCCCCCTTGACCTTGGGTTAGGGATTCCAAAACCACCATCAATTACTAAGTCATTACCCGGTTTATTTATCTTATCGCTTTGTTAATTATAATATTTTCTTAACTCAACAGTGAATGCTTTCATGCCTCTCTGCACTAAATAAAGCAAAACCCTCAAGGATAGGCCGGACTCAAAACCGTCAAGGCGCAACAATCCCCTAATCACTTTGTTCGCACTTAGCGAAACAGCGATCTTTTTGATCACTTCCGACGCATCCTATGACAGTGATAGCCTTTAATCTCATGCAATGTCTCGTGAAAATGCATGTTAGGTTTTTAAATCAGGTCCTCTTTCTTAATTAATTGATTTAGGGTGATCAAACAACATTTACAATCACAATCAATCCTCAATCATACCATAGAGACAAACATCAAACATTCCATTTCACTCATCACAACAAGCGCAAATCATGTCTTTCTTATCACTCAAGACAAACACTGAACCCAGACCCCATGGACATAAACCTATCCAGTTTTACAATGGATTAAATTATCTCGGCACCTCTCTTGGCCATTTCTTGTAAATATCAAACCGCTCGGGTTGACTTATGATCATCAGACCTAGTACCTCTGTGCCCTTTCTCTTAAATGCCGAACCACTTGGGTTAGCTTACAATCATTTCTGACACCTGTGTGTCATTTATCTCACATGTCAAACCAACCACTCAGGGTTGATTTACATTAATCATCTTTGACACCTCTGTGCCATCGCACTTCTCAAGTGCTATATCATTTTCACACTTTCAAGAGCCAATAAGATCATCTCGTTTTCTCTTTTGATGTCCTCAAGACATTTATATATGATATATATGTGTGTGTATATACATATTTATGTCACATCTCTAATTAAGGACACTTCACTAAACACTTTCCCTTACGAACTTAAGAGAGTAAGAAAATAGGATCGTTATGTTGTAAAAACTAAGGTTGCACTCATGATTTACATGATTAGGCTCATTAGTGTATTTTGTAAATATAATATGAAAAAAAATTTGGTTAAGTATATGTATATACATTTAGGAACCAACTCTGACATGTATATATGTTGATACCTATACACCCTATTCTAACTAAGCATACCTTATCGGTAGCTATAGAAGGAAAAGCTAAGTTTCTATATTTTAGTTTGATTTGGAAGAAAACAATTTGTAAAACATGGGTTAGGCTTATAGTTATAACACTAGCGATATACTGCTAGGTGCTATCATTAAGGAAATGACATCTAAACTCTTGGACCATTCATTCTCCTATAGTCTTTATGACTTTCTCCTTAACTCCTCAATCCCCACTATGACTTAACTCAACAACATTCATATCAAATATCAACACAACAAACAGCAAATTCACATACATAACATTCAACATACAACATCACATAGTAGCATATCATTAAGTTTTCTACTCACTTGCTTAAGGTTGTCGTAGTCCTAGCTGGAGTAGAGCGATTCCAGTGGGTAACTCCTTTGCGTTCCTCTTGAAGTTAGTATCCTTCTATGTTGCTTCCTCAACCCAATCGTAGAAAGTCGCATCTACACTTGACTTTGATAGTCTTCTAGCACCCGATATCTGTACTCTTCTCATCTTGTGGTTGATGATAACGCATGAAGTTTCCTCCTTATGGAACTTTAGGTAAACAAGATTCGAATGTTGAACTTCCTTCGAATCTGTGCTTCCAACACCCCAAGTTGCTGTGATCGACTGTCTTCTTTCCTTATGTAGAAGTCGAGTAATGGAATGTCTTTGACTTGCCAAATTTGGAATTCCTTCTTCCACATATGCAAGATATCCTTGGAAAGGATAACTGAAGATCTTGCATTAAGGTATTTGGCCAAGAATGATCTTTCTCAACATCCTTTAAACATTCCATTGTGAAATCCATTTCATTCTAAATGTCTCCCAAGCCATCATCTTGGATGTTGCTTGAATCATTCCCTTTGCCATCTACACCATCATAGACGCTTCTCTCGTCTATGAAGCATCTCTAAACCTTTCATTTATCCAATTGTCTCTAATATCTTCCAACGAACCACTTGTAAGACAACCCATAGGATTTAGCAATCCTTAAAGGTTTTGTATCATCTTCTTTCTTCTCTTCTTTGTTGATATTTCCACCTACGGGTTCCTCATACTTTCTACTGGTTTTCCTCATCACTTACGCTTCTATCATACATATACTAACCTTTCTCACACACCACATGCACACCAGCATATGCACATGCCCTACATATACTTCACACCACCAATACATACTTGGCTACATACTCCACATATTACATACCTCCCATATCCATACTCACACGCCCACACCATACATTATCTCATAGACCTACTCACATACTCCATATACATCTTACACTACCAATACACGCTCACATACTTTGCACACACCACATTTGCCTTCCATACCCATACATACATATTCACACTCCGCACCTCATTTCATACTTAGACATAAATATCCCACATACGTCATCCTCAACTTCCATATTTACACACACACATGTCCATACTCCTCACCTTCTATACTCCTATACACATACTCCACATATCCCACACCTTTCATACATATACACACACACTTTTACAAGCTATATGGCATTCATGCATACATACACACATCGCATCTACCACACACCATCCATATGCATACACCCTTCTCGCATACACCACATATCGTCCCATACCCATACACTCCGCATACATCACATACACATACCGCACACCCTACATCACTTCATGCACCTACGCGTATACTCACAAGCATTACACACTCGGCTCCTCCTCTACACATACACATACCTTCACACACCATACATCATCACCAACACACACACACATCATACACCCTCAACCACACATACACATATACACTCTCGACTCCTTCTCCCTTTCACATATAAATACCCATTCACGCACACACACACATACACTCATACATACCTTTGTTCACACACACACCCACATACACCTCCTTTCTCGCACACGCCCACGCACCATCATTCACACACATACTCACTTTCCTACATACATCATACACATACGCATGCATACATCTTTCTAGATTCCGCACACTACCACACACTTAGATACACAACCTTACATCTCACATGCACCTATACACTTCCTCATTCATGCACATACGCATACACATCTTCATTCCCGCACACCCATACATACCTTCCTCCACACACATACACTCTCGTATATCCTACACCATCATCCACACATCTTCCTCATCTACACACACAACCGCACATAACCACACACACTCACACGCCCACACGTACCCAACCTCCATTCATGCACATCTACACACTCTCATACACATCCTCACACACATCTCGCCACCCTTCACCACACACACTTTCAATATACATACGTTCATATACACACTACACACTCAGCTCCTCTTTCCTCTTTCTTTTTCCTCCTTTTCTCTTCCCTTCTATGCTGGCCTTCCTTCTTCCTCTTTTCTCTCTTCTTTTCTTCCCTTTCTTTCTCTTTTCTCTCCTTTCCCACTACAATCGCCTACCGTCGCTATTGGACCGTCACCATTACTGTAGCTGTTCTCCCCCGCACACACCACGCACCTCAACTCCTTCTCTTCCTTCCTCATTTTCTTTTCCTCCTCTAGTCGTTGCTGTCGTCGTCACCTCTGTCATCAAGGAAGGAGATGAGGTGGACTCAACTTGGAAGCTACTGCCACCATCGTCACCGTCATCATTATGCCACCACTGCCATGGTGGTCATCATGGCTGCCAGCATGGCGGCTACTACCGCTGTCGTGGCGATCGTCGCGGCTGCCGGCGTGACTGCAGCCGTTTGGGTTGTCGTTGCTGTTCCATTGTCATCATGGTCAGAGTTGCCATCGGACGTTGCAGTCGCTACTACCACCGGGAGTGGGGTCTTCGCTGTTGTTCATAGCTACGGTCATCGTCATCATTGTCGCTTGTTGTAGTCAGGAAAGGAGACGAGGCAACACGACGCTAAGTCGTTGTCGCAGACGCCATTATTGCCGTTGTGGTGGTGGTCATTGCTAGGTTGCCATTTGTTATTGCTACTGTTGTCGTTGCAGCTGGGGTTATCGTCGGAGTTGCTACCGTCATTCTAGTCGTCATTGCAGCTATTGCTATCGCCGAGCTCGTCATCGTGGCCACCGTTGTCGCTGTGATAGTCCCCTCTAGCACACACTCACACACTCAACCATCTACCGCTGTTACCGTTGCTATTGGAGGCCGTCATTACTACTATTGAAGGTCGTGGTTGCCGTCTCTGTCACTGTCAAGGGTTGTTCGAGTAGTTATCATTGCTATCATTGTTGAGATCGCGGTTGTCGACGTTGTTCCTTGTTGCTACGTCATTGTTGTTGCTGTTAGGGGTCGTGGTCGCTGCTTGTCTCATCGTTGGATTCACTTGTGTTGCTATCCTCTTCATCGTCGTGATCGGAATCATATCTAGAAGGAAAAGAAGATGAATAAGAAGAAGAAGAAGAAGAAAAGAAAAAGAAAAGGGAGGGAAAAAGATGGCCGGAAGAAGAAGAAGAAGGTAAGAAAAAAAAAAAAGAAAAAGGAAGAAAGAGATAAAGAGAGCAAAATGGGAAGAGAGAGGGAACAGGGGGGACGGACGAGATGTGATGTGACGGCGACGTGACAGCCGGTCATGTCCATGCTGCAGCTACCGGCTGCCTTTTTTTTTAATAGTTATGTATATATATTTATATGTATATTTATATATTATATTATAATTATATTTTATTTTAAAAATACCCCTATTTTAACATTCCGCACGATTATGGGAATACCTTTAAAAATTATATCTTTAACAATTTATTCCAAAATTTTACGTTTAGGTTAATTTGATTATTCCAAACATAAATTTTTACTCTAAATTTCAATTTGATATTCCTAGATTTAAATTTTAAATTAATTTTATTATTTAACCAAATATTATTTGAAAATTACGTTTCAAGTAATTTATTATTCTATTTATTTTTCTTTAATTGTCTATATAATTTTTTGAAATTTTTCAGACTTCACATGAGAGCCTAGACAATCTAGTCATAGGGAATGAGGGAAGAGGAAATGAGCGACATCCAATTATTGATTGTGATATTGATGTGCTATCAAGAATTGATATCTGTCCTGATACAATCCTAGGAGAATTAGTAGAAAGGACAATTCAAGCATCTAGTGAAGTGCAACACTATGCTAGTATCGAATGTAATGATGATGAGGATATAGATGAGGCACTCGATGAGACACTTGTTGAATATGATACGACTGACGATGATTGTATGAATGTTATTTATTTTTCTTCTGCATGAAATTTCTAATGTTGTTTTGATTTTATTCACATATTCATTAACCATATGCTTTTACTATATTTTACATAACTCTAATGGCAGGGCGATGGAGGAAGACCCAAAGAAGGGGAGGAAAGGTTAGTCGAAACACTTGACATGCAATTAGAGATGAGTCGGATTCACACCATAGTGATGGGGAGGTGCGTGATAATGCTGCAACAAATGCCTCCATAAATCAACAAAGGGAGCCTACAATTTCATCTAAGGAACATGCCACACCAAATGCACCCACACAAAATGATGCTTTGACTAATAATGCAGCTAATGTGTCCACACAAGCCAATGGCATTCCCTTTAACCCTACTTGATCCTGAGGTAATCTACACAATTATGTATATGAAACTAGAATCAAAGTTCTTCGCTCCTTCATAATGATGGACTTGTTTTTCAAATATTTGCACTAGCGGCGAGCTCAGTGTCATATATAGGCAAGAGGAGTGCATATCGGGGATAAGCATTAGAAAGAGAAAATAGAAGACAAATGAGTAAAATGTTCATTCAAATCATGACATTTGGTGGTTGTCCGTTAACACTAGACCAAGCAGCCAAGATGGCATCGGAAATAGGGAAGGCTTGTCAAGACTTGTTACCACTCTGTATTGAGGATTGGAGAAAATTTGATTTATCACAAAAATAATGTGCTTGGGAAAGAGTACAGGTGAAAGCAATAATGAATTTGGATTGTCTCTATTTCAATTGTTTTCTCAATAAAAAGTGAATATGTCATACTGTCATTGTCTTCGTTATTATAACCTATTGTAAGGTGTTTCTAACATGTATATTACACCCTTGTCCCATTCATCACAAAAAATCCTGAGAAGTTTCGTGCTGCTAGTCAATGGATGGGAAATATCCATAGAAATCATTGAAGTAAAACTAAAAGTTCATAGATAAAGATTGGTGATGCAATCCAACCCAGGGGTTCAAGTGATGATGACTGGAAAACGAAAACAAAGGAATAGAGGAGAGAGATTGTAGAAGAGAAGGAGATTTTGCAATGAGGAGATCTATCTACAAAGGTAAGCTAACTTAAGTCATGTTTTTTTAAGGTTTTGACTAAATGATGTCTTGATAAATAAAAGACTAGGGCAATGAGTGGGAAGGCTATATGTAGGAAAGTAAAATATTTATACAGGTTTAGATCTAAATCATTTGAGAGCATGAGGAATGAATATGTGAGTATTTCATTTAATTTAAGTATATAAGACTTAAATCGATAAAGTCCTTAACTTTATGTATATCATGTGATTAGATTGAGAGGAATCACCAAGCACTGGATGCAATTGAGTTCTTTAAGGTCACCCAATACAATGATCCAAGGTCTGATGGTAGTGGCAATTGGATTTCCTAACAAGCTGCCCAGGATTATGTAAGTTGATGGGTTAATTTACAAATAAGCACTCTCACTATGTTTTATGTTTCTATCTACATTTCTATTATGTTTACATTGTATATTGTTGTCATTGTTAATCTAGAAGGATATGGTCAAGATCTATCAAGAATCTCAATCCTCGAACAATCCTAAGACTACGAAGGAGATAGTTGATGAATTTATGGGTGCAAACACACGAACTAACTATCATCCTAGTAGAGGATACGGACCATGGCCATTGGAAAACCTACACATACACGAATTTATATGGAAAAGATGGAAGCAGTGCTGCAAGAGACACAGGGAAAGCTTTAAGAAGAAAGACAATAATGTGAACAATTGGAGGGAAAGTTCAATAGCTAACGTCAACAACTGTTGTCAATGCTTCAAGAAGAAAGGGATCTACGTATCGCCCAAGCTAAAGAGGTTAGTTTCAACTTGTACTTTGTAAATAAAAGTATATGTGCTATGTTATAAATGCATGCATATTGCTTCTATGTATAGAGTAGGAATGTTGTGGGTTTTGATGGTATAGTGGTTGTATTGATGTGGCGGACTCCTTTGGTATGTGGTGTTGTAGTTTTTCATTATGTGCAATATAGGAGTATGTTGTGTAACACAAGGGTAGTGTGTAGGTATACTATGTTCCGCAAGGAGTGTTGGGTAGGGAGTAATGTTGTCATTGTGCAATATGTGTTATCATATAGGTGTTAAAGGACAATATTTTAGAATATTGTAGAGTCCACATAGTTATAATTCCTTTAGGGCAATATTGTAGAATATTGATGTTTTGCTTACATGTTAAGGATGAAAACTTCGTTACTTTGTAAATGTCTTACAGCTATCTGAGCTTTCTCAAGCAGTTGCACAGCTTGCTAGGAATTTTCCAAGTACTTCAGGTAAATAATCATAAATATATGATAGTATTCTATCCCCCCTTTGATAGCAAAGATGATGAAGATGAAGATGAAGATGATGAAAGTAATGATGATGAAGATTGATGCGAGAAATAGGGTGTTAGACGAGTTCATGTAATGTTTAGGGTTAAACCTATTGAAGTTTGACTTTTTTTCATCTTATTTGGATTTGTTTCGTTAAGGATATTGTTCTTAAGTTTTGTTGATGTGAAAGCATCATGTTTATGGGGTTCATTTGAATATGTAAGAAAGAAATGTTGATGGTATATATAATTGTGTATGAACTAAACAGGTGTATGTTGGTTTATATGAAGATTGTGAAAGCAAGTCGAAATCTATGCCCATTACAATTACCACGTTTAAACATTGCTAATTTGGCTTTACAGTAACGTTTTAACATTGCCAATATACTATTTCACAACATTAAACGTCGCACATATACCTTTGGCTTAGTGATGGGAAAATTTCCGGCATCGTTGACACTTTTAGAACTCGATTTGGATGATGATCCAAATCACTCATGTTTTACTTTATATCTTTTATTCTAATAAATATTTGAGAAATAATCTTGTAGGTATAATAATAATTCTCCATGGGATGCCAATATGTCCTACAATAGTTGATGGACACGGGACATTTTCAAATTTACAATCAAAGACCTGCTGCGATTGTTTCCATTCCGAAGCATTGGCTCATGAAGACTTATGATATTTTTGTACTTTCTAATTGTTTTATGGACTATTGTTGTATTTTTCTTTTGGGATACTTTCATTTTATTGTAATTTCCAATTAGAATCGGCCACCTTAAAAGTGGCAAACTTGTAATTTTTGACCATTTTCTAACCCTAGGAGTAGCAAGTATAAATACTTGCTTATAGTAGGGTTTGAGGAGGCCATTTTTTGCATATTAGAAACATAAACTTAACATGTGGGAATTAGGGTTCTTCCTAGTTCATTTTCTCTTATCAATTTCAATCCCAAGAATTGGAATTGTCGCGAGTGCAACAAGAGAAAATTGTGAGTCATATCAATTCTTTCTTTGTTATTTTTCATTTCATCTCTAGTGAGTCATATCTAGGGTTGAATTGAAAGTTTCTTGGTCAGATCTTTGATTGCATTTGTGATCAATTATCTTGTTTAGGGTTGATTACTTTAGTACTTGATCTTTCATCTCATTGGTGGCGTGAATTGTGCTTGTGTTAGAAGAGGATATATCACGGTTTTGGTGTTTTTCTTCTCCATATAATTCACGTGGAATTCACTTGGTTTTTATTGTTATTTAGTGAAGTTGATCATTATTTGATGTTGTTGCATCTTTGAACCATTGGATTGCATCAAATTTCCATTAGGGTTCACGCAAATTCCATTTCTAGTGGACCGGTTTGTATGTGAGTTGAGGATTGTTTTTTTGATTCATTTGATTGTGCTTTGACTTGGTTTTGAGCACATCATCTTTTGGTATCAGAGCTTGAGGTTTAAGAGGAGGGATTTGTCAATTGAGATTTGGAATTTAGGGGTTTGTTGTGAAGCACCTTGATCCGAAATTTTGTTAGCATGAAATTGCATCTTGTTGTTGTGATTGTTGAGTTTTGTTCTCTTGTTGATTAGTGGGTGTACAATTGGAGATTGGAACACTCTTGGAATCCTTGAGTTGATCATGATTGATTAAAGGGACATGAACTTTGTGATCATTTGAGGAAGTTGAAATTTGAAGTCTAGAAGAATAGTGTTCAATTGTTGAAGTGGATTGATGTTATTGCATTTTCAAAAGTGAAGAGTATTACTTGTGATTTTCAGATTTGAAGTGTGAGTTAAGGAAGCAATTTGAATTTGAAAACACAAATTAAGTCATTGTTTAATTGTGTGTCATTTGAATTTGAAATAGCTTCTTACCATTTATGGAATTGTGTACTTATTGAACTCCTTTTTAAATTTGAAAGTGGGCTACCTTACCTTGTGTAGAAGTTGCGGTTTTGGTTGTAGTTTGTGGAAGTGGAAGTGTATAATTTTCAGATTTGCATTGTGTGGGATAATAGGGAATTTATTTGAATTCAAACACATCCATTAAGTTGAGGAAGTTATTGAGTGGTATTGATTACATTTCATTTGAATTTGAAATTGAATCTTACCATTTGTGGAAAGTGCATTAAGGATGTTCATTTGAATTTGTTGCCATGTTGTGGAGTTGTGTTTTGTCAAATTAGTGAAGAGTGTATGCATGTGGCGTGAATTTTGGTGTATGTTGAGTGAAAGGTAATTTGCACCATGAAGTGTTGTGTGTATGTAGTGGTGGTTGATGTGGTTGCAACATGTATGTGTGTGGTGTGAGTGGTGGTGTGAATTTGTAGAGTTGTGTGGAGTAAAGTGCTGCACATTAAGATCAAGTGTGAGTGTGAACCGTGGCTAATAAAGGAAGTTAAGTAGTGAAGTTTGAAATTCAAAGATAAGCATTTAAGTGTGAAAGTTATTGAGTATTATTACTTAAACACTTGCTTAGTTGAATTTAATATCTTAACTACTTGGAAGTATTTATTTGTGCTTCAATTATTTTACTATACTTGAAGTGACAAGAAGTATTTGTTGCATTGGTGACATGTTGCACTGTGGGTGTACAAGTGTGTGTGTTGTTATCCAAACGTATTATTGTGATGTGGTGAAGTGAAGGGAGTGTGCTACAATTATTTGAAATTACATTTGTACTTCAAATAAATCGCATCCACAAACATGTCAAATGATAGTGTGAATGGGGGCATTGGCAATGAGGCCAATAACCAAGTGGGTGGCAGACCAGGTTGTCGAAATATAAGTGGAAGAACTCTAGATGAACAACTTCAGGACCTTACCACAATTGTTGCTACATTAGCAACAAGGATTGATAGGATGACATTGCCACCACCACCTATGGTAAACCTTCAGGCACCACCTAGAGTAGCTCCTCAGAATGTCCAGAGAGAAGGGGCAGTTAGAGGAAATTTAGGGAGAAGAGTAGAAGGAGATTATCATGCTCTTAGGGAAGACAGAGATGATAATTTTGGGGTTAATCCTACCCAAACAGGGAATTTAGACCACCTCGAAGATTAGAGTATGTGAAGCTACAGATGCCTTCATTTGATGGTAGGGGTTCCGTCGATGATTACATAGACTGGGAAGACAAAGTTGAGGGTCTTTTCGAGTGTTATGAGATTGATGATGACTCCAGAGTATGTCTTGCAGCTGTAGATTTCATAGGGTATGCCACTTTGTGGTGGAAAAATATGGTAATCAATAAGCGAAGGGATGGAGAGACCGAAATACACACTTGGAGAGACATGAAACAAGTTTTGAGGAAGAGGTTTGTACTGGAACACTACAAGCATGAGTTATTTATGCGTCTCCAGACACTGAGACAGGGGGGTAAAACAGTGGATGACTACGTACAGGAGTTTGAGACACTAGTGATCAGATGTGGATCAATTGAACCTCCTGAACAAACCTTAGCACGTTTTGTATCTAGGTTGAAGTATGAGATAGCTTGTGTAGTTGAGCTTCAGAGATGTAGTACACTTGATGAGGCTATACAGTTAACCTTGAAAGTGGAAAGACAGAGGCGATCCTATTCATTCCAGGTTACTAAGAGCAGGCCCATTACTAATACAAAGCCCATGGGGGATGTTGGTCAGTTGGATGGGTCAAAGGGAGCAGGTGAGCATTTCAGGGTTGTAGACAAAATTATCCCTACTATAGAAAAGGAGAAAAATGTTTCTGGGAAAGGCAAAGAGGTAGTTGGATCTGATTTGAGGCAGATGGTACAAGGGTCAACCAGTGGGAAGATGCGCCAGATTAAATGTTTCAAATGCATGGGATTTGGACATATAGCTACACAGTGTCCCAATAAAAGGGTGATGACCGTCATGGAGGATAACGAGGAAGATGATGAGGAAGAGACTATCGAGCCTACAGATCTATCCTTAGCCTTACAAGAGTATTATGATGATGAACATGCTGAAACACATGAGGATAAAAAGGGAGGAAAATACTTACCTATTAATGTGTTACACAGGGCTATAACTATTTCTCCAGATACTAGGGACATACAGAGGGAGAATCTGTTCCACACACCTTGTCAGATTCGAGGTAACCTATGTATGTTTTTTATTGATAGTGGTAGTTGTACTAATTTCATATCTACTGCATTGGTAGAAAACTTACAATTAACCACTAGTTATCATCCTAACCCGTATAAAGTGCATTAGTTGGACAACCGAGGTAGTTTGCATGTTACATAGCGAGCAATGGTACCAATCAATATAGGAGATCGGTATAGTGATGAGATTATCCGTGATGTGCTTCCTATGTATGCATTTCATTTACTACTGGGTCGACCATGGCTATTTGATAGAAAGGTGTTACATGATGGGTTCAGAAACACTTACATGTTTCAAAAGGATGGTATTCGGATTTTATTGGCTCCTTTGTCTCCGTCTAAGGTTCATTCTTTCCAGGAACTAGTTAGAAGCACATATAGTTCTTCCAGATTTTCAACCAATAAGCCATTACAAACATCGGGTTTCAGTCCAGGAAAAGACCCTCTAGATTTGAGGGCAAATCTTTTAGAAGCCCGAGGAGATGATAGGAAAATTTCCGGCACCGTCGACACTTTCAGAACTCGATTTGGATGATGATCCAAATCACTCATATTTTACTTTATATCTTTTATTCTAATAAATATTTGAGAAATAATCTTATAGGTACAATAATAACTCTCCATGGGATGCCAATATGTCCTACAATAGTTGATGGACACGGGACATTTTCAGATTTACAATCAAAGACCCGTTGCGATTGTTTCCATTCCGAAGCATAGGCTCATGAAGACTTATGATATTTTTGTACTTTGTAATTGTTTCATGGACTATTGTTGTATTTTTCTTTTGGGATACTTTCATTTTATTGTAATTTCCAATTAGAACCGGCTACCTTAAAAGTGGCAAACTTGTAATTTTTGACCATTTTCTAACCCTAGGAGTAGCAAGTATAAATACTTGCTTATAGTAGGGTTTGAGGAGGCCATTTTTTGCATATTAGAAACATAAACTTAACATGTGGGAATTAGGGTTCTTCGTAGTTCATTTTCTCTTATCAATTTCAATCCCAGGAATTGGAATTGTGGTGAGTGCAACAAGAGAAAATTGTGAGTCATATCAATTCTTTCTTTGTTATTTTTCATTTCATCTCTAGTGAGTCATATCTAGGGTTGAATTGAAAGTTTCTTGGTCAGATCTTTGATTGCATTTGTGATCAATTATCTTGTTTAGGGTTGATTACTTTAGTACTTGATCTTTCATCTCATTAGTGGCGTAAATTGTGCTTGTGTTGGAAGAGGATATATCACGGTTTTGGTGTTTTTCTTCTCCATATAATTCACATGGAATTCACTTGATTTTTATTGTTATTTAGTGAAGTTGATCATTATTAGATGTTGATTGCATCTTTGAACCATTGGATTGCATCAAATTTCCATTAGGGTTCACGCAAATTCCATTTCTAGTGGACCGGTTTGTATGTGAGTTGAGGATTGTTTTCTTTGATTCATTTGATTATGCTTGGACTTGGTTTTGAGCACATCACTTAGTCTAAACGTTGCCAATGTTACTCTTTTACAATGTTTAAACGTCGCAAATGTATGTTTAACAGCCATTTTTTGCCAGCAATATCTTTATTGTCAATTTATTACATTTAAACGTCGCATAAAATAACTTTTAGTCATGTGTAAACGTTGCTGATGTTACTCTTTTATTATGTTGAAACATCACCAATACTACTCAACTACCGTGCTTTTTGTGTCCATTAATTTTTTTACTTGTGGTTTCATTGTATTTAAATGTCGCATATAATAACTTTTAGTTACGTGTAAATATTGTTAATGTTAGTCTTTTATTACGTTTAAACATTGCCAATATTACTCATTTACCACATTTTTTGTGTCCATAAATTTTTTAATTGTGGTTTTACTACGTTTAAACGTTACATATAATAAATGTTAGTTACATCTAAATATTACTAATGTTAGTCTTTTACTACGTTTAAATGTCACCTGTATTTCTCATTTACCACGCTTTTTTCTACCCTTTAAATTTATAATTGTCGTTTTACTACGTTTAAACGTCACGTATTACCTATTTTTAACAACGTTTAAGCGTTGCCCCATATAACACATTTAGCTACATTTCTACTTTTAGCGACGTTTATTTTATAAATGTTGCAAATATTTTTTGCGACATGTATTAGCAACGGTTATTAAATATAGCTAAATCTTTTTTGTGACATTTATTTCATGTTTAGTGATGGGAATCTACCCTGCGATCCCAATAGTCAGGGAACCTAATTTAGATGTATGATCTAAATTGCCCACATGTATCCATTTCCTTATCTAATAATGTTTGAATTTCATTATAGCAGGTACAGTGATCAATCTTTACAGGATGCTAAATAACCTACACTATTGATCAAATTGGGAACATCATCGGACTCACATCTAACGGCCCGCGATGAACTCAATTGATTTGAAGAACCAGCTCTTTGAAGAGCATCTTTGTACTTGTCTTTTTATTTTTGAACCGATCACTTTGTAATCATTTTTGAGACATTTTTTATTTGCTTGTATTTTGTTGAATCAGAACCGACCACTTAGTGGTATAGGCATAATTTTTTAGACATTTTAAAACTAATTGGAGCAAGTATAAATACTTGCTAAGTAGGATTTGTAAGGGACTTTTGAACATTTCATATATCTGAAAATTGTTGCCATGGAAAGCTTACCCCTTTCATGTCTCATACTCTTATCAATTTCATCCTTAAAATTGTGGCGAGTGGCTTAAGGATTATTGTAAGTAACATCAATATTTCTTAAGTTGTTTTTAATTGTTGCTAGTGTGTTATATCTAGTATATGATTGGAATTGGTTACTTGTTCTTGAACACACCATTTAGGGTTCCATTTTCAATTTAGGGTCACACCTCAATTGATTGGAATTTGGTTCTTATTTGTACCATCCCTTACATAGATTACAATTACAAGTGAAGCTTATCCTAATTTTCGTGGAAGCTCCTTAAGTTTTGGGGATTTTAGTGTGTTTGTTGAAATCACGCCTCTTGTGGTTTGTTGTATGAATTTTCATTTGTTATTGTCAATTGTAATCAACAAGGAAGCATATCATCATTTGGTATCAGAGCAATTTGTTTCATGCAAATTAGGGTTCACAAGTTACATGGCATGTTTAAATGTTGTCAATATTACTCATTTACCGTGCTTTTTTATTCATAAATTTTTTAATTGCACTATTACTATGTTTAAACGTCACCTATCATAACTGTTAGTTACGTCTAAACATTACTAATATTAGTCTTTTACTATATTTAAACATCGTCTGTATTACTCATTTACCGCACTTTTTTGTGCCCTTTAAATTTTTAATTGTCGTTTTACTACATTTAAATGTCACATATTACCTATTTTTAGTAACGTTTAAGTGTCGCCCCATATAACACATTTAGCTACGTTTCCACCTTTAGCAACATTTATTTTATAAACGTCATAGATATTTTTTGCAACAAACTTCTAGCAACGTCTATTAGCAACGGTTATTAAACGTGGCTAAATCTTTTTTGCGACGTTTATTTCATGTTCAGCAACATTTATTAAACGTCGTCTAATATTGAATTTGTTGTAGTGAGGTTACATGTTAGGAATATGAACCAGTATTTTATACTTGTTGCAAATCATGAAATTAAAGGAGCTTACTAATGGAACTAATTTAAGCTACGTTTTCCAAGATAATTAGTGGTGCATGAGAGGAAAGAGACCATAAAATAAGTAAAGAAACTCACTATGTCATTGGAATGGATAGGAACTGTCACCGTATCAAGTGGTGGAGGTGTATGTTTCTCATGCTTGTGAAAATAAATAAACAAATAAGAAAAAAGATTTAGAAGAAAACAAGAATAATGATAATGCTATTTATCTTAAAAGTATCAATTTCAATCAATATTTTCAAACAATAATGGATTTTCAATCTATTTTATTATCAAACAATTAATTATAATATTATTGAAATTTCCACCAATTATCCACTGCACTAAATGGAGGATATAAAATTCAAAGGGTTATTTAGAAAATATAAACAAAATTTGCAATTAAGCATCTCTCCTTTCTAATATTTATGATAATATAACAAACTTACTATAGGACAAAAGTAAGTGCATGACATGCGCAAGAATTACACAACATGCATGCAACACATACGTCACTACTTCATTGACTGAGTTTTGGCACTAATATGAGAGATATACATATGTTACTTGTTAGAAGTGCGAACTAGTTTTTTTATACTTGTTGAAAATCATGAAATTAAATAAGCTTCCTTTTTTCATTCGCTTGTGTATACAGCAAGCATATAGCAACGAGGTAAATTTTTTTGAGGAAAAAAAGAAGATTTGACTTTTACAAATTTTCTTTTTTTTTTTTCTTTTCGCTTGCATTCTTTTTATTTTTTATGGATATATTAGTATTTTTATATTACAACTTAACAATACCTCCATTTTCCTTCTAAATATTTTTATATTATTGCTCCATGGATGAAGTTTGCTAGTCTAAATAGCGTTGCGGGTATCCATCAATCGAAGACAGCTAGATATTGAATATTTTTATATTTTGTTTTTTAATTTGTACGTGGCGGCATATAGGATGATGGAAAATCTTTATCCCAACTAATTCGTATTGCTCATCATATAATAAGGTAGATTGTGAAATTGTCCAAATTTCAGTTAATCGATTGGTGGAAGTTGCCTTAGAGTGGAAGTTGCCTTATAAAAGGAATTTCGCAACATTTTCATGCACTGTATACGTACGTAGAAAATTGAGGGACCAGCCGCGTTACATATACTGTTGGCATCCCTATAAAAACAAACTCCAAACGTTATCGTTGGCTTTTCCTCAAAAGAAACATCCTGTCACAAATCCATATATTCTTCTTATTCTTGGAAGTATAACAAAATCCTAAGTGAAGATGGTGTTCAAGATGTTGAGCTTCAGGGTCGATGAAGATGAAGCTCTCAATTTCCGTCCAGGATCTCCGCCGTATATGGGATCGCCTTGGTCCTCTTCATCATCGTCGTCTGTGTCATCTCCTACAAATAAAGCCTGCGGTAGTTGCATCGGCGGAATAATTACCCAACGCTCCTTTTCTTCATCATATCCTTCTAATCGACATCTCCGACTCCGAGATAGGTCATTTGCTATAATGTTCTAACACTCTCATAATTTTTTTTTTTTCATCTTAATGATAATTAAAATAAGGCTACCAACCTGCCATTACAATTTGCTTCTACAAACTGCATAATCATTACGGTTTGCTTTTTATTTTTATTTGTTTTTTACTAAATAGCAGAACTAGGAAATATAATTTTTTATCAATAATCACATAATTCAAAATTTTAAAAGTTATTTTGTTCCAACTTCTTCTATTTGAAGTTCTTTCTAACTTAACCCTATTAAATTAACTATTATGATTTGATTTTCCTAATATACGTTAATGAAAAGTCATTGGCAAATACGAACAAAAATGATTGGTCGAGGAAAATGAGGTTGACATAAGTGAGGATGTTAATCGGGTGCATAAAGGGGTTAATTGGCCTTTTCTTATTCAATCTCATCTTTCAGTCAAATCAATTTTACGATGTCTATCTATATTCTATAAATCTTAATTCTCATCTACAAATTTTAAGTTATTTACTATTATCTACGTTTTTATTTTACAAATCCAATGCTTCACTTATCTAGCATTCATTTTCTGTTTCCAATCCCTTGTCATAAACTCAATTAAAAACCTTAGCTTCATCTAATTAATTTCATAAAATACATTAGCTTCTAGGTTTGATTCCATCAATTCATTAACTCTAGGTTTGATTATGATTATCAAAACTTTATTTTAATATCCAATTTATAATCCATAATTATAACTTCCAATTCCTTATAGTTATTGATTAACAATTAGTAGTCAATTATAGAATTACTCATAAACCCTAATTTAATAGGTTTACATTACATACAAATATTAATTTAGTGATGATCATAAATTTTGAACCTATTCTTATTAGTATTAAGAATCTAGACTTAATATTTTTACTCATGTAATTAGATATTTAGGATTTAGGCTAACTTAGCTTCAAAGAGTCTTTCTCCTCCCCTACTCCATATCTCAATAAGAGAAAACTTACTAGAATGGGAATGAGAGAAGAGCTTAGTTCTACTTATATAGTTAGGGTAATCTAAAAGAAACCATAGGTGCACTGACTCAATAATTAAAATTATGTCATTCATTATCATATTATTCTGTTATCCCTTACAACGTCAACTTGTTTTATTTTTCTATTTTAGCATATGTCATAGTATTAATTTTATTTCTCATTCCTTCAAAAGTGTTATCATATCCATTTTTAGTGTTTAGGTAAATTACAATTCTACCCTTCTATTATATTTTTTAGGGCATTTCATTTACATGTTTATTTTCTTTAAGTACATAATCTTATCCCATCACAACCAATAACATAAAAGAAAAGAAAAAGATTAAAAGGAACTTGAAAAAAATTAGGCATAACAAATTTTTAGAGAAAATTACAAGAAAATGGATTAACATTGGGAGATATATTCAAATAAAGGATTAAACTTTCAAGTAGTTAAAATAGATATTAATGTTATGCTAAGTGATTCATTATATGGATGATCCCATTACAACATCATTATAACACAACCGAATTGAGCTATTGTGACACGTTTACTGGATAGTAATTGTTTGAATCACTTAGCATAACTTTAATAATCCATTTTAACCACTTGAAGTTTCATTACTCTTTTAACCACTTACTATAATATTAATCATCCATTTTAACCACTCTAAACTTCAATCATCTATTTAAACTTATCTCTAAACATTAATCCCCTCGCTTGTAACTTTCCTTAAATTTTAATTAAACTAGCCTTTTTTTGGTGAGTGGGTATAGAGGGTAGGGTATGAGGTTTCATATGTATCTTATCCTATAGGTATCAGTTTCCAAATTTTAACATCTAGACTTATCTTGGAATTGTCGTAGAACCTATACCCTGTAGGTATTGAATATCCTATAGAATCTATAAATTTTTCTATCACATTTTTATAATGTTAAAATTCTGAGGTAAATTTTTGACAACATGAACCGATTAATGTCTCCATAATGTCCTATTTATTAAAATCAAATGAGCTCTAAAGCTATAGAAAATTGATGTTACAAAATCTACTTAAATAGCATCCAAGATAAAAGTGATGGTCCTAAACAAGGGTGACAAAATAACACATTAATAAAGAAGACACACCATCTACATATGCAAACCTTATAATTTATTATAAAGTTTAGTCTACTTGTTTAAAATATTTAGCACCAAGCCCATTACACCAAGTTTACAAATATAACATTCAATGAAAAATATAAATATAATACAACAATGTAAATAAAACATATAAATGATATAAGAGAGGTGAAAGACAACAATAAATGTAGGATTAGTAATGGGAAAGGAATGAGACAAGAGACATAAAACATAGAAATGTGCAATGAGACAAGAGAGAGGTAGAAGAAATGAAATTAGAAATGTTTTAGGTTTAGGGTTTTTTATGATTAAACTATAGCCTTCATGTTTATTGCATTTTTGTTTCCTTTTTGGTAGAACTTAGAACATATAAGATATAAATAGAATATCCTTTTTGGTAGAACTCTGGGGTGAGTATTGTGTGTAGAGATGTTGTACCTATATATTTCTCTGTAGAAGTAAGTTGTACTTGATACCTATCCTATAATCCTCAATAGCTACTTGGAAATTGGAATCTATTTGGTTAAGTAAGATATTATGAGATATAGAATGCAACAGGCTTACTAGTTCACCCTTATTAGCCTTTAAAGTGAAAAAAAAAATATATGTAAGTATTCAAAGTGGGAAAAGTATGGGAAAAACTAAGATTTTGTGACTAAAAAAGGAAATCATATGAGTTTGCAGTGTAAAAAAGCATGAGAACTCAAAAGTATTACTTTTGTGGTTAACCGAAATGTAGATATCAATATTAAGTTGTGGTTATACAACTATATAAATCAATAATCGATTCAAAGTAGCTCTTACAGCTACTTCAATAACTAGATTAACAAAGCAAGTCATATTGCACAAGTGTGATCATCTAGCTACTTATGAGGATTCACAATCATGAAATATCCAACTGCAGTCAATATGGTGAAGTTAAGACTCAAAGGATCATCAAGTTCTCTCTATCATCAACAACCACTTTGGTCATCCAAAAAGGGGATATAACTAAGTGGTCCGTTAATGGATGCTATGATGCCATTGTTAGTATCACCCTCTACTTTGTATTTGCTTTTATTACTTTGTTTAGTTTTTTTTTTTATATTAGAGAGAGTGTGTTTAGAAAAGAAAAAAACCATGATGAGTGCTTAGTTATGATGGCTCATGATTTCATGTTAAGGTTTTCTTTTTTATTTTTTAATTCATTTTTGTATGTGATTATGCGTTTTTGTTCTTCGAATTTTCTTTACATAGGTGGGTCTATTAATTTGATGATGGATAATAATAATAATTATGATGATGATGATGATAACAATAATGAATTAATGAGAGAAGAATGATAGATGATTTGACAATGAGAGTTCTCCCATGTTTTTAGGGGAAAAAAAGATTTGAAAATCTGATGGTGAAGATTGGATGTTAGATATTAAGTCACGATTTAATTTAATGGTTTGAATTGGAGATTGGTACAATACTATCTCTATTTTTTATGATCATGTGCTACCATGTATGGGAAAATCTGCTAGTATATATGGAGATGGCATGTTAACTCTTGTCTTGCATGGTATTATATTGATTTTTTCTAGTTTTCTTCTAAAATTGAAATCTTTTCTTTTATTATTATTATTATTATTATTATTATTATTATTATTATTATTGATAGAAAAGCTTTAATTGACTGATGAATGATCAAAGCTAGGAGACTTTAAGCACACACTAAACTAAGTGTGTGTCTAGTAACTAGAACTAATTGAAAAAACTCCAAGAAGTAGTAAAAGGAAACAAGAATAAAATCCTTAAGTAGACAATGCAACAATGTCATATGGATTATGCCATCTAAGTGCATGAAGAATGAAAGCAGATACTTACTATATCTTGATGGAGTATGATAGCAATGGTAACATTAATGAGTGTCATAAAGAAGATACTAGCTTATAGACGACGGTATTAAGTGCATTATGAAAAAAGTACACTCTTCAATGATGTCTTTTGGGAATTTATTAATACCACCCAGTGGAATATACTTCCCATAGTCAATTTGAAGGGAAGAAACAGGCCATTTTGGTTGCATGCAAAAAGTGATGCAATTTCAACAATTTTTTTGAAACATAAGAAGATGGGATGCTCATGTGAGTTTACAAGCTTAAATATCCAATTTCCTGAAAACTAAATGGAAATTTCATCTAAATAGGTGTAATCAAGTGCACCTACCAACTTCTCCATTTTTCAAATAAGTTGCAAATAATCAGCCTAAGGACTGCTTAATTGTCTTAATGCTTGTTTTGATTAATTCAACGGAAAGCTTTCTATGCTTTGTTATCAAGCCAATTTGATTTTAAAAAGATTTCCATGTTTTAGGTCAATTCAACTTTTGGCAACATGATGCTTGGCATGGTTGGGGTAGATGAGGGTAACTTCTTTTAACTAGCATTGGCTTAGCATTATTGTTCCTCATTAGATTCACTTCAATAACTTAATGTAGGGTTTTTCTATTTTCTTTCAGCTATACAAAGAGCAGCTGGACCTGAGCTCTTTCAAGTTTGTAGTGATTTCCCAGAACTCATCCCATATTTTTGTTGTCCTATGGGACAAGCATTAATCACACCGTAAGTCATATTTATTAAAATTCTCCTCTTGAATGCAAAACATAATCTATGTTTGCCTTACCATGCAGGGGCTATAAATTGCCCGCATCTAGCATAATCCATGCTGTTGGCCCATTATATGACACTACTGGTAGATCAACAACACTACTTAGAAGTGCCTACATGTAAGTATAGTTTGCTATTTGCAAAATATACTATCACCAATATGCAATCAAGGACCTGTTTGTTTCATCTTTTTTTTTTTTTTGTATGTTTGGCATTTATTCGAATATCTATGTTTGCTAAGAAAAAGATGGTAAAAAGAAGAAAATAATTTTACATAGATGCCCCTTATTGAAAAATTAAATACCTAACATATCTCTAAAAATTTGGATTTATTTAACCATTACTTTATTCATTTTTACAAAAATGCCAATTAATATCTCCTTTTCCAATGCAGAAAATATATATTTGTTAAACCCTTTCTATTAAGAGTATATGAACCTTAACTTTCTAATACCCATTTTCCAATCACCATTTTCATAATAATTATAAAGATAGGATTCAAATAAGATAATTTCCTAAATGCTAAATTTCAAATTAGATTCAGATCAGATATCAATAAGATATACATAGGATACAGAGGGGAAAAAAGACAATCTAAATAGGCCTTAAGTCTCGAAAACATTTTAAAGTTTACTTGAATTTTAAACCTTTTAGAGGTATCAAATCATTTTGGCTATGTGTTATACTATTCATGCATAATGAACTAAATGGCAAGCTTTTGGAAAGATTTAGTTCTCAACTGAGCATTTAAGTAGTTTAGGACATATTGTACATTAGTTACAAAATTTCAAACTAAAATAACATCTCATTTTATTAAGTTGCTTTCTTATCATTCTTATTCTTAACATATTTCTTCTAAACACAAATGTATGTATTGCTAATTTATGCAGTCAAAGCTTGTTTTTGGCGAAAGAAAATGATATTCAATATATTGCTTTCCCTGCCATTTCTTGTGGTTGCAAGGGGTAAGTCTTTACTCATCTCATTAAACACTACTTAGCATTTCCATGTGTACACCTGTGTTAAAACTTTTATTCACAACCAACTCTTTCAAAAGTTAAAAATTTTGAACATGGTGTTGTTTTGAATTTTATATCTCAGTGCTCCCCTTTATTTGTAAGCTAAGATTTAAATGGTGCATATTTAGTGAACCAAATGATTAAATAAGATAAAATCATAGTGAATTAAAGATTCCTATGGGGATTAGACCTGTTGGATGATGTTTGCTATTGGGCCAACATAACATAAGGAAACTAGGTCAATAAAATACAAGGAGCAAAACATAGCACAATCCCTTTGTATTATTTTGTTTATGGATGGATTTTTAGAAGATATGTATTTTTTTTTTATGGAAGCATTTTTTAGAAGATAAAGGCTTATAATAGTGGCTTTCTAGAATTCTTATATTTTATCTAGTGATAGGACTTTTCTACCACCTATTAGATGATATAAAACTTTTACATTATCCTATCCTTTAAAGGGCTTACTGTTTTGTACTACATCACGTTTGTAAATCAAATAATGTAATTGATATATTACCTAGGCCAATTCATTAAAATTTATGAATGAAATACTACCTTCATCCTTAGTCCATACCATCATACCACAATAAATTTTAAATCTACATCCAATTTAATTTAAAAGTCTAAACTTATAGATATGGCATAGTTTAAACATCTATATATTATCAGCATGTAAGTACATTACACTAGCAATTATATATCCCTTAACTCCCTTGTTGCATTATGTATTACACTATTAATTATGTTTTGTAAGCATCCTACTAGTTTCTTCTGTATTTTACTTCTAGATATCCCTTAAAGGAAGCAGCTACAATAGCAATCTCTACAATAAAGCAATTTTCACATGGCCTAAAAGAGGTAAATCTATGTTTTTACTTTCTACTTCTAGCATGCTATTTGTAGGCAATTGCGTTATACAACTTAACTATTAAAAATCGTAGTATCAATGGGACAATGTCAGTGTTATTTCTACTATTAATTAACATGTAGTAAGTTCATGGCAATGCATTGGCAGGTGCACTTTGTTCACTTACGAGATGAGGTTTTCAATGCTTGGTGCTATAAAGCTAGTGAACTACTTCAAAAAGAGTAATCAAACCACCATCTAACTTTTGCTCCTACAACATCCATATGATGATCCATTATCGTGTCATAATGATATATAACCTTTTTTTCTTTCTTGATTTTGTACTTTATTTATCTTTAATAAATGAAACTACCTTCTTATTGAGGGTGTTCATGGAAGTCGATGTACCTAAATTCTATAAAACCTTGCATGGTCAAGGCTTAAGGATGTATGTCAGATAGATATCATGGGTAAAGGAGCAAAGCGTCTAACATGAAACACGTCTACTCAATACCAAAATTTCATGTTCAAGGATACCTATATCGTAATTATGACATATAGGGCTTTGTTTTTTTACTAATCACTATACATATTTAGTAAAACATCCTTGATAAACACAATGAACATTTATTTAATAAACATATATATAATCGGACCTATATTAAACTAAATCATTACTAGTCTACTTGTTCATGCATTCAAGATTACAAAAAGGAAAATTATACGTGAAAGGATCAACATTTGGAGAAAAAATTCACTGGTATTGGTTGATATACACCACATATAAGTATACATGGTATATAAATACTAATAAGATTTTGACATGTATAATTTATACAAAACATGGGTAAAAATTATTTTGAAAATTATCCATTCTGTTGTTATATATGTTAAAATCCTATTGGTATTTTTAAACTACGTGTAAATAACACATGGTTTAATCAACTAATGAATCTTTTTTCCAATGTTTGGGGTTAAATTCAAATGGAGGATCAAACTTTTAAGTAATTAAAATAGATTATTAGTATTATGCTAAATGGTTCAAATAGAAAATCCTGTTATAATGTTATTATAACACTACTAAAATTAGATGATGTGGCATGTTTGGTACATTTACGGGATAGTGACAAGATCCTTTCTTTCAACCACTTAATGTAATGTTGACCTTCTATTTTAACCACCTAAAAATTCGATTATCTATTTTAACCACTTAAAAGTTGGATTCTTTATATGAATTTGACCCTAAACGAGTTCCCCATTGTAAAAATATGTAATCATAAGATAAAATAAAACATTTTAAATGTTCCTAAAAGAAAGTAATTGTCTTAATATCAATTTTATATTTTGGAATAATAATTAAAGAATAGAATATCACTACATGTGAAATCAATCAATAGTAGAGAATTAAAAATAAAGGTTCATAATCTGAATATGGTATACTTATTGCAGCAAAAACCATCAATAAGCTTTAAGCTAAAGAAAGCTCTCACATCTTAAATCTCTCACTATAACACACTCCACCATAAGCGGTTTAATAGAATTTTCATTGTGACTTTGCACAATATCATCAACAAAGATCTTCTCAAGAGTTAGTATTATTGATTAGTGCATCCTAAAGATCCAATATTGCAAAATAGATGGTATAAAGATAATAGGATCTATGTAAGAAGAATCCCACATGAAGATTTATGCTACAATCTCTCACTCATCTTCTAGCTAAAAAACCCCAAGTCATTAATCAAAGTCATTTAAGTTAAAAAGAAAAGTTTCAAGTTAAGTTAAAGGATAACTTAAAAGGTTAGGACCAAATTTTCCAAAATAAACATTTTGCCCTTACCTAATTATGTTAAACTTTATCTAAAGAAAAGTCTCTAAAACTCAATTAGGAGTGTTGAAGTGTTGAAAACTCAATTCAAGACAAAAATAAATTTTTGAGGCTCAATAAAGGAGAAAATTCTAAGTTTTAGGGAAAATTTCTCAAAAGAAAATGACCAAAATACCCCTATACTCAATTTCATCAAGGAATACCATTAATTGGGTTTAGGCAAGGTTTTTTTTTTTTTTTTCCTTTCCATTTTTTGAAGCTTAAGACAAATATAAGGCTTAATCTTTGAAGCTTATCAATAATGAGTATCCTTACTTGAAGGAGTGAGTGAAAATTCGGAGAAAAGCTAGTTACTTAGACTTTATCTAGGTCCCACTTGTGAAGAACTAGGTGTTCTTGAGAATCTTCAAGAGGTAAGTTACAAATCTCTTCTAAAAAGGATGTATGGGAGTGTTCAAACGCATCATTTGGATGTTTAGTAAAGTTTGGAATTAGGATAGTGTACTTCTTCCCTTAACTACCACTTTTAAAGCTTGAATAAGGTAGATTTTGTGGTTTTCAAATGTTGAATGATTAGTGGACATGTTGATTGATATATTAGACAAGAGTATAATGGATTAGAAGGAAATTTAAGGCCTTGTTTTGCATGATTCTTTTACCTCTAGCATTGTCGCCCCCTCGCTTGATGTTCTTGATGTTTTTCTTGCTTTGATTTGCAATTTGGATGTTTTAAGATGTTTAAATAATGTTTTATGAGATTATTTTTAAGTTAGATGATGTTTTAAATGCTAAATGATGCATGTTTTGTGAATATGGTGGATAATCTTACATGTTTGATGATTTGTGATGCTAAATGGGTGTTCTTGACCTAAATGAAGGAATTTTGTATTAAATCTTGATTGAGTTGTGGTTATGTATTTAATTTGAGTTCTTTTGATAATTTAGGGCTTACAGTGTAATAATAATAATTTAGTATGTTTATAACATGTTAATGGTGCATAAGGTTTGATTTTGAGCATATACTTGACAAGCTAGTCTAATTTAGTCAAAATTGTAAAATTTCCAGCATATTAAGGATGCTTAAACCACTAAATGAATGATATATGATTTGATAGGATTGGTAGATTTAAGATGCCTAGATGATTGTATGTAATAGCCATATAAAATCCTACTGTTTTTTGGATTGAATGATGAATCTTAAAAAATTTAAAGAAATTAATGAAACATTGAATGTTCTTGAATATTCATGTTCTTAAGAAAAACACCCATTTGATCCAATTGAACTACCAAAATTCAACCTAAAATGTGTTTTTCACAAGATTTTAACTAAGTGTGGATTCAAAGGAATTTTAGGGTGTGGATTTCAATTTCACCATCCATTTCTTCAAATTCATGACACAAAACCTAAATTAAAGACTAAAATTTGAATCAAAACTCAATAAAAAAAATGTTTTTAATCTTGTAGAGCAGAGTGTCTCTAGTGAAAAGGTGTTTATGAAATAAAATTCAATTTTCTTTAGAAAAAAGTGACATGAAAATTAACATAATAGAATAATAAGTAAAATAAAATAAGAAAAAAATATTTTATTAAAATGGGCTAAAGCTAGTCCAATCCTAAATTAGCCTATCTAACTCAACTTAAGGATTGGCCCAACTCCTCCACCATGGTCAAACCACAAGCCTTTCCATAAAATGTGATAAATTTAGTTGTTAATTTAGTAAATTAATCATACTTAAAAAAAATAAAAGAAAAAAAGAAACCCAATGAGCCTAATTCCTTAATCAATTGGGCCTATTTCCCTTTTATGGTCCATAACCTAAATGGATCTTAGTAATATAAAACACATTAATGGGCTTTATATGTAATAGGGCTCAAGATTAAATAAGAATTCTAAATGGGCTTAAGATAGACATAATAAAATTAATTGGGCTTAAGAAATAATTATTTTAAAAATAATGGGCTTAAGTTGAATAAATTAGGCATAATGGACCATAAGGGGCCTAAAATGGACATGATGAGTAAGAATCACTTAAATGGGCCTAAAATGAATAAAATGAAACCTAATGGCCCTAAAAGAATTAAGTGGGCCTAGACTTAATAAATTGGGCTTAAAAGAACCTAATCGGGCTTAAGTAAATAAACTAAAATATCAAGAGCTAATTGGACTAACTTAATTGGATTAAGTAACTAAGAGGTCAATTAATTAATTGTTGTAACTAAAAAAAGGTTAATTAACTTAATTTAATCAAGTAGGCCCCAATTATAAACTATTTAGAACCACTTTCCCTAATGGGACAATACCTTATTGAACCTTAATAAGAGATATAAATTTGAACATAGAGAAATTCATTAAGTGAATTAAAATTAAAATGGGCTAAGCCCATTGGGCTTGACCCAAAGAACTTCAATGAGTAATACTTAAATTGAATTAAGGACTAGTGAAAATTAGATAATTAAATCGATAACCAATAAATATAATAACATAAATTAATTAAATTAATAAGCTTAAATTAATGGATAGCCTTGTTATAGTCGAAAGCTAATTAGGCCCCTATACTCCTTTTAGGCCCATCACTAGTATGGGTCTTAATATAATAGAAACCTAAGAACCTAAGCCCATAATGATTGTAATCCTTAAGTATGCTTATGACTTCAGTAAACTGTTAATGTTCCAAGTATGCAATAACTATGTATTGCATGTTAGAATAGAATCCAATTAAACCTAACCAATATACAAACTTGACTAATTAATTTCTTACTGCTTGTGCATGGTCACTTGAATCAGCAAGTGATGCCCTTAGTTTAAAACTATGGCTACTGTCATAGTTTCAATTAACCACAATAAGTAAGGCACTTAAGCCATCAAGGATGACATGGTGGGTAGATGATAAGTAGAATCACGTTAGACTACAATCACTAAAAGTGAAGAGAAGACATATCAAAAATCGCTTAGGGTTTGTGGGACTCAATGAACAATACAACATAGTTAGATCAAGATCGATGATGGCTACATAATGATGGTGATGTCTAGATGAGGCTAATTTTAGATGTTGAGGTTCAACTTGGAGTTTGCCTACTCATATCATCCCTTGATGACCACTAAGGTGGTATCAAACCCTAGGTTCCCTATCATGTTTCTAGAATCATAAATACTTCCACATTGATTGATTGATTTATTAACTGTCTTATTAATTAAACTATTGCTTGCTAGATTAAATTAGGTTTGTGTGACATTTTTATGTGATTGTGTTACTATGTACTAGGCTCTATGGCTCACTTTTCTTCATTTTTAGGTAAGGATGACCATCTTATTGACCCTTTATGACTCAATGAGATACAACTTCGAGAAAGAGTACTAGGTTTGTTTTGAACTTATGTTTAGTTTTCTCAACTATTTATTTTTAGGGGCCATATGTAGACCCTAAGGACTATTTGATGGACTATTATGTTCTAGGGTTCAATAGGCCTAAAGACTTTTAACTTATGATAAACTTTAGTTTAAGATCAACCTTCAATTATTAACCAATCAAATCAAGCAAAACCATCATATATTTATACAAAATTATTAAATGATTTCGAGGTTTTAAAACTAATTTAGAAACTCATATAATAATTAAAAGCCTCACGTATTCTACTTAAATTGGTTATGAGGCGAATCCTTGTCACCATAGAAGTTAGGAACATGATAATTTTGGTGGTATAAGAGCAATAGATTTCTAAAACAGAATAAGGTGTGTTTATAGGATGGTAAGTCTAATAATGGGGAATTGTGTGTGTGATATTCAAAATTCCTTACTTGAATTTTGGACTTAAGTAAACATGATAATTAATTTAAAATTTGACAAAGAAATTGGTTTGAATTTGATTGCCATATGATGTGAAATTTGGACATGAATTACTTCATAAACATCCTTAAAAATAGTCTAAGTAATTAAATTGAAATGCCTATGTTATTTTACTTATTGACTACTAATTAATTTGAATTTAATTATTATGAAATTGAATGAATGATACATCTTAAGGCCTTAATGAAATTAACTTAATTCCCATAATAAACGAGGTTTGATAGAAAAATGGAATATGAATGATATATTGGCACCAAGTGTAGGAAGTTACATGATATATTGCAAATTTGGAAATGAAAACATAATAGGATTTATAAGAAATGGAATTAGCTAAATCTCACACGATGAAATTAGAATGTGATATGATGAGAATGGATTATAAACTGATACGTAGATGAAGTACGAGACCTGCTTAGTAATGAATTGACTTAATTTCACAAAATTGGGAAATTAAACATAGTAAAGTTATCACATAAATAGAGTAAATTAAAAACAAATGAGCCAAAATATGCATGAAATTGCTCGATTGCTATGTTAATGCACTCATTGCATGTGCGTTGCATTTCCCCATCACAGATGAGTAGGTATAATCCTAAACATGCTACGCTGCCTCATAACCCTCCAACTCAAGTTAATCCACCTCCTCTAGCTTCGCCACCTTCAGCACCTCTAGTACCACAGACTATACTGCCTTGCTTGTGAATTTGATGTAAAGTATGATGGGCATGATGCACTAGTAGCAGTAGCAATAAAATTGCAGTAGCACTAGCAAATGCTATAGCAACAGCAAATGAGATTTGAATAGCATACAAGATAGATTGGAGAGAGCTAGATTGGTATAGTCAAGTTACACGATTTTTTGAAGTTGGTGACACCTTTTTGTGCTGAGTCATTGATCCTTTGGTTGTTGAAAGTTAGATAGAGGAGCTAAAAAAGACTTTTGATGCTCATGAGATACTTGAGAATAAAAAGCTGAATTATGCAGAGTTCATGCTAAAGGATAATACATCAAACTAGTAAAAAGCAGCTAATAGAGACTCTGTTATTTTACTTATTGACTACTAATTAATTTAAATTTGATTATTATGAAATTGAATGAATGATACAATATCCAATTGGGATTTCGACGTTTCCTAAAGGAGTTGGCATTTATTTGCTTTTTAATTATGTCCCAATTAAATGTTTACGAATCTCGAGTAATAGAGACGTGAGTGGCGAGCAGGGGGGAAGATAGAAGAATCTTCGAGGAAACCTTTTGACTTTTGAGTGAGTTAAAAAGACCAAAAAAATCCAGCCTCCTGTACACGGCCGACTAGTTAGGCTAGTTAGGCAGAGATAGATACAATGCTGGGAAGAAGAGGACTCAAGTACTGGTTTAGCCTGTGATAGCATGCATTATGATGAGGAGGGTAAATTGTTAAATGCCTATTACTGTTTTTATTTTATTAATATTGAACAGCTTCTTCTTTTAAGAAGGAAAAAAATGTATCCTACCGATTCCATCCTCTCTCTCTCTTTTTTATTTTTTTATTTTTATGAGGAGGCCAAATTATTAAATGCCTATTACTGTTTCTATTTTGTTAATTGTAAAGCAAATTAAATTATTGATTGGATAGCTTCTTCTTTTAGAAAGAAAATATATCACACGGATAGCTGGATTAACACCTCATCCTCTCCGGAAGATGTTTAGGAAGAATTTTTCTTGTAATATTTCAGTTAGTGAAATATAATATAGTATTTTGCAATATTTTTATATTGATTTTATAGATTATTTTATTAGTAATGTTATAAAAAATATATATACATATTTTCTTTTTCAATATTAGCGATAAAAAAATACGTATCTCTTTTCATAATATTAATAGTAAACGAAAATATCAATACTTTAAGTAATATAAACTAATATTATTTATTAATATTTTATATAATATAATTAAAATACTTATAGCATTAAATATAATTATTATTTATTATAAAGTTACTAATAAATAAATAGTATCTATTAAGACTTCATCTAGTTAACCATCATCTTCTTTTATTAATGAAATTCGATTTTAGTAGTTATAGGGAAAAAAATAAAATAAAATAAAGAAAGAGAGAGAGAGAATGAAAATCATTTATTTGGATATAGACAATAGATACAAATTAAAAAAAATAAAAATGAATCTAATAAAAATTGAACTCGTGACCTTAGTTATATAAAAACAAAGATCTAATTAATAAGCCATATTAAATTTTGTAATAATATTCATGTTTAAAAATATAAATATAATATACATTTTTAATTTTAAAATAAAATTAATTAATTAACTTTTTTCTAAACTCAAAAGGCCCTTTGGGTCTACCCTTTTACACTACAAAAATTAATCCTCTGAAATTCTTTAAGGTAAAAGTATAAATTTAATGGATTGTATTATATGTACAATTTATAAAGAAAATACATTATATAGGGGTCACATTAATGTCAATGGAAAAGATCGAAAAACAAACAACTACAACAAAAAATAAAAGAAAGGAAAGAAAAAATAGGAATCTCGATTTAAGTAGAAAACATAGGAAAGAAACCAAGCACATATAAGGAAGAAACCATGATCAATATATATATATATAAAGGTTACAAGAAAGACTCAAAATTTACAAAATTCTCAAAGCATTTCTTGGAAATATACTCATTGTGAAACCCAATAGACTTTTTTTCTTCCTTAAAAGAGAATTGATATTATAGATAAAGATTGTTTAAAACATCAATTGTATTCATATGTAAAGAAAGGGAACCAACCCTAAGAATAAACTCTAAAGAAGATAGATGCATGGAAACCCAATATAATGGGCACATCTCCAACTTGGTTTCTTTAACAATCCAATAGACATGTATAAAAGTAGGAGTAAGTAGGTAACTTTGTTGTACAAGGTATTCACATGTACCTTATTTGATCGAATAAGTTCCAAGTAGATATTAAAAGTTATGAGGTAGGTTTTGAATACAAATTTTCAAGAACTTGCTTTCACAGGATGGGATATGGGTATGATATCATTCTACTTTATACTCATCTTAGAATCTATATCCTATATATTTGTACTTAAAGGTATGCTGAGTATAGATTCTAGAATATCTTATATTTACAATACAAAAGGTTATTAAATAATATTAATAAATGAATTGTAAATGACAATATCATAATTTTTTGGCAACAAATGTTTTAGTAAAAAAGGGGAAAAAAGAGAGAGTTTAAGTTCATAAGTTAATAGCCTTGAATAGTTACTCTTTCTTTTCCTTATTCTTCTCAAATTTTCTCTTTAACTTTAGTTTTTTTTTATTATTTTATCTTCTATTTTTCTATTTGCTAAGTAGTAAGATAATAAAACTTGGAATACTTAAGGTTGAAAATTACTTTCTTTCTTTTTTCTTTTAATTTTACATATTTTGTTGTAAGTTTCTTCAATTTTGCATATTAATAATTTATAATTTACATAAAGATTACTTTTTTTAATATAATATAAACTTGAAATTTATAAGAAATAAAATTTATAATTTTCACATGGTACATTACATGTTTTATAAGGAACAAGGCTCAAGATGGTTTTAAGGAGCTATAAAATAGGTTCTAACTCCAAAAATTAGAAATGTGTACCTTACAAGATAAGATATGAGTAAGGTCTTATACTCTACCCACTCTATATCCACTTACCCCAATTTTTAAGTGTTATAATGAGTAGGGAGAAAGCCAAAGAGAACTACAAATAAAGCACAAAGTAGAAAAATTGAAACATTGGAGAAAGGGATTTAGTGGGTAGAGACAAAAACACAAGTCATGAAGGAGCAAAAATATAAATATATTCTACAATATAAACATAATGTAAATATATAAATATTTGGATAGAATTTACAAAGAACAACATAATATAAACATAAATATTCCACAATTTTTTTTTATGATGACTATAAAATTATTTCAATAGCAATACTACAAAAAATATCATGATCAATGTAGCATTCAATAGTGGTTTTAACAATCTCCATTGATTTTCATAATTTTAATTATAAAAAAATTATTGAAATAGGGTTGACAATTTAGAAGCTAACTTGAAAATCTAAACATAACACAACACATTAGAAATAGGTTTGTGTCAATAAAAATCAACATAAATAATAAATGGGTTAGACCTAGTCCCAACACATTTAAATTCACATATGAGTATATGTTTGACTCTTAAATACGTTTACAAACTCGTTTATTAAACAAATATCATAAACAGGTTGTGAGCCAAGCCCACAAACTAGTTAAATGTTAATAATATGTTTATTTCTTTTTTTTTTATTATTCTAAACTTACTAGTTACTAATTTAGACTTACAATTTCATTTTTTTAAACTCTTCTTTACATCTTACTATGCATTATCTCCCTTTTCGTTATAATCTCTATCTTCTTCTTCTTAGATTTGTTAACTCTTCTTAAATTTCTTCTTTTGAAGCCACAAATCTCTATTAAAAGTAAGAGATTCATTATTTACTCATTTTTTCTTCCAAATAGATTATAGTTTAAGATTTTTAATTCTTTTTATAATTTACTCATAGGTTTGAAACTAGCCTTAATTTTTAGAATTACCACTTGCCTAATTCAAATACCACCATATGTGAAAAGGTTTGTGTTTTTCACTCTGATTGGAGCAACAAAGCTTAGGTAAAAAGCGAGTGTATGTATATTGTGGTTATGACTCAAACACTTGTTGTATCTTTTTGGTCGCATTAAGCTTTTTTTTTTTTTTCACTCTTGGTTCTTTTTTTTTTTTCCTTCACTAACTAGAGATGTAGTTTAGTTGTGATAATTCTACTATGGTTTTACTAACTATTGATAGTTTCAAGAACACTGTTAGAATTTAGTATACTAGAGACACTTTTCAATTTTCAAAAACTATTTTCTCCATCATAAATATTTAGTTTGTACTTTATAATATAAAGTAATAATCTATTGACTCTCCAGCTATTGATGATTTCATTAGACTTTGATATGATAGTCAGAAAATCTTCATAATCTACCAATATGCCTTTTACTTGAGTTTTATGTTGCATTTTAGATGAAAGAAGATTCATTAATGGTGATTTATCATTTTGAATTGTAAGATTCATTAATGGTGATTTATAATAGTTTTGTTTTGGTCATAGTATTGAGGTTGCTAAATTATACAAATTTGAGAAATCTCATTCCAAGGATGCAATGTTTCATATTTAGATTACAAATTTTAATAATTCTAGTAGCTTGATTTCTAATAACGTTTGCACATTAGTTCATGATGTAGTAAATAGTGTGGATTAATGATGATTATCAATCTTTGATACTCCTTGATGGGATTAACTACTAAAGAAGGGTCTTAATGGTTCTATATATATATAGTTTAATTATATTTTATTTCTTATTTGGTAGAGTGAAAAAAAATTAATATTTAAAACTTTTATTTAGGTTGTAACTTTATGTTAAGTGTCATGACCCTATATCATTTGTATTTATTTATGTTAATTTTGTGATTGTCCTTTATCATTTGTATTTGTGAGTATTTTATATATTTATTTATAAGTTTTTAATTGATAAATGGGTCCAACCTAAGTATAAGACAATTCCAATTAAATAGATTGAGTTATATATTTAGATTTTTATATACAATTAATAAATATACTGTTTTACGAGTTGGGGTTTTCTAAACACAAACTTATTTATAAACAGATATAACACACTATATGGTAACATGAATTACCAACCCTAAGTAAAACATCATGTAATATGAATATTGATATTTACTAACACTTCTAGAATAAAAACAAAAATATCTATTCTTAATATAACTTCTAATAAAAAAATAGCATCTAATGAAAGAAAAAAGAGAGAGAATTATATGTATATAACATGTATCTAACTACTTTATTATCTCTAACATCAATATGAAATTTACTTTTCAAATTTAAATATAACGAAATCTTTCTTTTAATGGATTATTTTATTTCTAGTTTCAGTTTCGCGAAAAAATAGTTCGAATTCGGCATGTAAGCATTTTTCAAAGACATGTCAGTCGGTTGAATGATCATATGACCAAAAATAAATAAATAAATAATAAATAAAAAAATTTCCAAATTAACTATCGAAAAATTTGCCTGATGTAAATTGCAAAATGTGGCAAAATTTTACTGGGAAGAGATAACATGCCCAATCATAGGTTTTGTATTTATTTATTTCAATTCTATTTAGTAATATCACGTTTAATATATTAATTTTATTTATATTTTTATTAACTATCTAAAGTTTTGATATATTAATTTAGTAACAGAAGCTTATCTATTTTCATAATTAATTATTTTGATTTTGCTAATTTTTATAATTAATTATCTATTTAAATTTTACTTATTTTAACAATTATTAGCATTATTTAGGTACTATAAATAATATTAAAAAATTTATAAATAATAAATTAATACTTTTGAAATCTAAATAATCAATTATAAAAGTAAATATAATTTAAATACTAAATATGACGTTTATTTTTCGTTTAATTAACAATTATTAGTATATGTAGAAGTGTTGGATTGGCATTTCGGTTTCAGGATCAATGATGATAGATTAGAAACGTTTCTTGCATTAGTATCAAAGCTCATCTTAGACTTAGGTCTGACCCAGCGTGGAAGGCCAAAAAAAAAAAAAAACGTAAACATAAAGCTGCGTAAAGCAAACCATGTGAAATGACATTAGCTAAGGTCATTATGACTACCAAAGATGGAAGTCCTCTTCCGTTTCTAAATGGGGGATGTTAGCCGACCAGGTTTAGGACAGGTTAATTAAAACCCGTACTTGACCCGGTAAGGAATGAAAGTCCCAAAATCCGATTCGATCCAACACAATTTTTTTTTTTTTTTTTACAACAAACTCAATCCCACCTGTTTGGAAAAATCAATACCCACAAAACCCAACCCGATAAGCATACTTCCTTAAATTGGCGACTGGACAACACAAACATGATTGGATGGCTACCTCTACTCTATGGTATGGCTTTGCTCTACGCAATGTGGCTGCATCCGCACTACACCTCTACCTAGACGAGAATGGAGATGTTGAATTGATGATGACGAGATGGCAACATTGCTATTGAGTGTTGTCTGTTGATACTTGATAGTGGTAGACATATTTGAATTTTGACAATTGATTTTATGTATAAGTTATAAGCATATGTAATATAATATATTATATGTTATTAAGTTCAGGCGTTCACTTTACGTCCCACGTCCAGTAAGGCAACAACAGATGGAAATGGAATGTAAATTATAATTGAAAAATTTTGAAAAATTGAAATTTTTTTCAAAAAAATTATAAAAAATAATACAATCAAACATACAAATTATAAATTATAATTTAAATTTATTATTAAAAAATAAACTGTTTAAGTCAAGTTTCCCATCGATTTTTTTTTTTTAAATCTCATAACTTGATTCTATACCTTATCGAGTTCCATTCCATATCCTAATATCCGACCCTAAACCCTATAAGGTTTTTATTGCATCGATCGTGCGAATACCCTATTATGACTTGCTCCGGTTACATTCCTATTTCTAAACGATCAAGTTAAAAAATCTTGTGCATGAGTTTATTATCTTAAGTCAGAACAATAATATGAGATTTCATACCACTAAGATCCCCCAACCATCATTTTGACTTGAACAATCAACTTAGGGTATAGTTGCAATGATGGCTTTTTCATGATGACTCTTTTGTGACATGATGCTGACTCCCACATACTGCATGTAGTTCCAACAAACACTGGATTCCTGGTTGTTGGGTCGTTATTGGCGCAAGCTCCCTTTACCCGACCTTTTTCAAGTTGTATAGATAAGTAGTTAGATATAAATGAAATTAAATTGAGTTGTCAGATTAAATTATAGAAAATTTATTTAGCAGGATTTTTTTTAAAAATTTTGATATAATTTATTAAATTATGGTACAACTTAAGAGATTCTGGTATAATTTATCAAATTGTGATACCCTTAGAAGATTTTGATACAATTTTTCAAATCATGATACTACTTAAGAGATTTTAGTACATTTACATATCTATCCATATTACTAACTTTTCCTACTTATTCTAGTACGCTTTATCAAATTATGGTATCACTTAAGAAATTTCAATATATGTACATATTTGTTTATATTAACTTTTTCTTTCAATTCTAGTACAATTTGTCAAATTGTAGTATCGTTTAAGAAATTCTAGTGCATATACATATTTGTCTATCTTACCAACTTTTTTCTCAATTCTGATACAATTTGTCAAATTGTAGTATCGCTTAAAAAATTCTAGTACATGTACATATTTACCTATATTACCATTTCTTTTCCAATTTTAGTATAATTTTTTAAATTGTGATACTACTTAAGAAATTTTGGTATATGTACATAGTTGCTTATATTACGAACTTTTTCTTCCACTTCTAGCATAATTTGTCAAATTGTAGTATTGCTTAAGAAATTCTAGTACATGTAAGTATTTGCCTATATTACCAACCTTTTCTCCAAATTTTGATATAATTTGTCAAATTGTGATACTGCTTAAGAAATTATGGTACATGTATATATTTTTTATATTACCAATTTTTTCTCTTGATTGTAATACAATTTGTCAAATTATAGCACTGCTTAAAAAATTTTAGTACAAGTATATATTTGCTTACATTATCAATTTTTTCTTTTAATTTTGATACAATTTGTTAAATTATAGTGCCGCTTAAGAAATTGTGATACATGTACATATTTGCCTATATATCAACTTTTTCTCCCAATTCTAGTACAATTTGTCAAATTATGGCACCGTTTAAGAAATTTTGGTGCATGTACATATTTGCTTATATTATCAACTTTTTATTTCAATTTTTATATAATTTGTTAAATTATGGTACGCTTGAGAAATTCTGGTACATATATATATATATATATACAAACATTACTAACTTTTTCTCCCTATGTTGGTATAATTTATAAATTTTGGTACACTTATGTGATTGCTATGTTACCAATTTTTCTTCATTACAAGTTTTTTGGTATCATTATATAAAATATGGTACCATTTGTTACCCGGTCACCTAATAAAAAAGTAGATAGCTTTTTTTCATGTCGCACCTAGGTTGTTGCTTCATACACTTGAAGTAACCTTAGAGATTATAGTTGATTTTGGCTAAAGCAAAAGACATAGCAATATACAGCATTGCTTTATCACTTGTCAAGGTAGTTGTGATACAAGTGAAGATGGTTTTCAAACAATACCTTCATTTCCAATGAAGATGGGGCTCTAAATTTCTAACCAGGATCTTCACACCCACGTGTATAGGATTGTCTTCAGTTAGGGCTCGCCAGTCACCTCTGCATTAAATGCGGCGACATATAGTGATCCTTTAGGCTATGTTTAACAAGAGCAAAGGGATTATAAAGGAATGAAAATAAGATGAAAGAATTGAGATAAAGGAAAATAAAAGGAAATATTACTTTTTTTTTCATTGTTTAAAAAAAAAAGAAAGTGGAAGGAACGAAATAAATAGAAAATTGATTTTTGAACATTTGAAAATCTACAATTATTAAATAGTCCTCCATAAATAATATTTTATTGCAAAGGTGACAATTATAATGGGCAAAATAGTAATATTAACAATTCTCTCTTTCTTTCTCTTCACTTTTGTCAAAACTCTTTTTTATTATTATTTATTTATTTTTATTTTGGGACCATGCATTTAAATCCTCCCCCATTTCCTTCCTTTTTCATTTTCCTTTCTTCCAAACAACGAAAAATCGAGATTTTCCCTCTTCTCCCATTCTTTCCTTCCACTTTCCAATCTCCCATAGTGTTAGTGGTATGCTTAGATTGAAATCCTTGAAAATAGTAATCAAATATATATATTGCCAAGCAAACTTCCACATGTTTGATCTCTTCCCTAGCAAAGTGAATAAAATCTTATTTTGATTCGGTAGAATGCATGATAGAAGGTATGGCCTTAACTTGATTAGCACAAAATGGTAGCATAAGGATATCATGTGTGATGGGAATCAAACCATTCTAGTTACGAGACCACTCACTCGAGCTAGAATCAAAGGATTATAGAACCTTACATTGAGAGTTCTACTTGATCAGATGGAACCCGAGGAGAATCATCTACTTTCTTCATTCATTTAGCATGATTGTTGTATCTTGAATCAAATACACTTGTCATTGCTTTAGGGCAACAATTGATGATTTAAGCCAGTGGTGTATTTTGCTAGCGGTGTACTTTTCTAAAGCTAGTAGCTTATAATTTAAGCCAGTTATGTTATGTTGTGTCGAACTAAATTTTTGAGGGATGAAACTTTGCATTCTTTATATACATTTGGGAATGAGAAAGTAGCAAAACTTTGACCTTTTAAAATATACACATTTGAGTTTTTCTCTCTTACTCTTATCAATCTTTGGATTGTGGTGAGTGACGGCATCTAGATTGTTATGTATCATATCAACTAATTCGTGCTAGGATTATCCTCTTGTTAGTGCATAATATCTGGTAAGGGTTTAGGTTTTATGTTGTTGTTGTTTTGAATTGTTCAAATTATTTATTGTGATTATCAATTGGGATTGCGAGTGTTGGGTTCTGAATTGGAATTAAGCACATTATAATTTGGTATCAGAGTGAAGGTTGAGAATTAGGGTTTGTGCTGTGGTTTGTGTGATTGTAATTAGGGCTTGTGATATGGTTATTGATAGTTAATTGAAGTTAGGGTTTATACTATCAATTGTGTTGTGATTTGATTGGAATTGAATTGGAGAGTAAGTGAAGGGTGAAAATTAGGGATTGTATCATTAGGGTTGTTGTGGTGTGTAATTGTGATTTGAGAATTCTTGTGTTGAGATTGCAATTCAGTGAAGCATGTCAAATGATAATGTGAATGGAGGAATTGAGAATGAAGCCAATAGTTAGGTTAGAGGAGGAGGTTAAGAACATCGTGCTATAGGTGGTAGGAGAAATTTGGAAGAACATTAGGACTTAACCACTATTGTTGTTAATCTAGTAATGCGGGTCAATCAAATGACATTATCCTAATATCTAGTGGCAAATCCATAGGCACCCCCACCTTAGGTAGCCATTAATAATGTACGTAGGGAAGGAGCATTAGGAGGAAATAGAGGAAGGCGAGTTGGAGGAGATTATCATGCTTACCAGGAAGAAAGAGATGATAACTTTAAGGATGAATTCTATCTTAATCGTGAGTTTAGGCCACTTAGGGGGTTTAGAATATGTGAAGTTACGGATGCCTTCATTTGTTGGAAAGGGATCTGTAGAGGATTATCTTGATTGGGAGGATAAGGTGGAAGGACTTTTTGAGTGCTATAAGATCAATGACCATACTCAAGTACGTTTGGAAACAGTTGAGTTTATAGGGTATGCCGCCTTATGGTGGAAGAACATTGTGGCCAGTAGGAGGAGAGATGGAGATGTCGAATTACATACTTAGTAGGAGATGAAATGGGTTATGAGAAAGAGGTTTATACTAGAGCATTACAACAGGAGCTATTCATGCGTCTCCAAACATTAAGACAGGGAGGCAAAACCGTAGATGAGTGTGTCCAAGAGTTTGAGACACTAATGATTCGATGTGGAGCAGTTAAACCTCCTGAACAAACAATGAAATGATTTATGTTTGGTCTGAAATATGAGATTGCTTATATTATGGAGCTACAACAATATGATACACTTGATGAGGCTATTCGATTGCTTTTGAAAGTTGAGAGACAGAGGCATTCTAATCCCTATAGAGTTGTGAGTAATAGGTATAGATCCTCTAACAAATCATATGGGTCAAATAACAAGCATGTTAATAAAGGGGGATATGGTAAAAATGTGGAAAAGAATAAAATTACTCTAGATGTTAGAAGGGAGAAGGAAGTTGTTTGAAAGGGAAAAGTAGTTGCTGGAGATAAGAATAAATAGATGATAGTTGAGTCATAAGGAGGAAAGAATCAGCAGGTCAAATGCTTCAAATGTTTAGGTTTTGGACATATAGCTGCTCAATCTCCTAATCGAAGAGTGATGACTGCTATAGAGGTAGAGAGTGAAGATGACGAGGAGGGATGCATGAACCTACAGATTTATCAACAATATTAGATGAGTATTATGGAGATGCAGATGCTAAGGTACATGAGAACAAGGGAAATGATTAGTATTTAGCTATTAACCTATTGTGCCGGGTGATGACTACCTTTCCTACTAATGAGGAAGAAAAGAGAAAGAACTTATTTCATATTTCCTATAGGGTCTAAGGTAACCTTTGTGCTCTTATCATTAATGGTGGTAGTTGCACCATTGTAGTGGCTGCTTCACTAGTTAATAAATTAAAACTAGTCACTACCCCATATCTTAAGCCCTATAAATTACATTGGTTAAGTGAACAAGGTAGTTTGCATGCCACTCAAAGGGCTAAGGTTCCATTTAGCATAGGAGAGAGATACCATGATAAGATAGTCTATGATATTCTTCCTATGTGTGCATTACACATACTACTTGGCAGACCTTAGTTATATGATAGAAGGGTGTTGAATGATGGGTTTAGAAACACCTATGTGTTCTAGAAGGATAATAAGCACATTGTATTGAATTCCATCTTACCTATTGAAGTACAAGAGACACATAGACAAATTAATAAAACTATTAAAAAGAAGACCTTGTTTATGGGACAACATGAATTGGAAGAGGCAATCTAGGAAGAGAGACCAATGTATCTATTATAGATGAGTTATGTGTTGAAAGTAGATAGATGAGAATAGTTACCTCTAGTTGTGAATCAAGTGCTAGATGAGTACATGGATATATTCCTAGACAAGTTACTTAGGGATTACCACCAGTGAGAGGCATTGAGCATCACATTGATTTTCAACCTAGATCAGTCTTACCAAACTGACTTACATATCGCATGAATCCCGAGCTGATAGAAAGGGTTTTTGTTAGAGAGAGTACTACTCCTTATGTTGTTCCTACACTTCTTGTTCTAAAGAAGGATGGCATATGGAGAATGTACATTGACAGTAGAGCCATCAACAAAATCATCATCAAATATAAGTATCCTATTCCTAGACTTGATAATATGTTAGATGAGATGAATGATGCACAGGTATTCTCTAAAGTAGATCTTAAAAGTGGATATTACCAAATTTGTATGAGGGGTAGAGATGAGTGGAAGATCGCTTTTAAAAGATGACATGGTTTGTATGAGTGGATGGTCATGCCATTTGGGTTAACCAACGCCCCTATTACTTTCATGTGACTAATGAATCATTTCATGAAGGAATTTATGGGAAAATTTGTTGTGGTCTATTTTGATGACATTCTGATTTTTAGCAGAAATATGGAAAGTCATGTTAAACATTTGTAGGCAGTCTTCTCAGTATTACGGAAACAACAATTGTTTAGGAATCTCTAGAAGTGTTCATTCTATCAGTCAGAGGTAACATTTCTTGGTTTTGTTGTGAGTGGTACTAGTGTAAAAGTGGATAAGAAAAAGTTAGGGCCATCATAGAGTGGCCAATGCTACAATCAGTAGTTGAAGTGAGGATTTTTCATAGTTTGGCTTCGTTCTATAGGAGATTTGTTAAGAAATTCATTAGCATTGTCAGTTTATCGAGTCAATTAACCAAGAAGAATGTTCCTTTTATTTGGGGAGATCAAGCTCAAAGGAGTTTTGAGGAAGTGAAGGCAAGGCTAGCTAGTGCCCTAATTTTAACACTACCAGATTTTGATAAAACTTTTGAATTGGAGTGTGATGCATCAAGGTAAGGATTGGTGCTGTGTTGATGCAAGAGAGGAGGTCCATTGCGTATTTTAGTGAAAAACTGAATGGTACACCTTTGAACTATTCAGTGTATGATAAGGAGTTTTATTCCTTAGTACATGCATGGATGATATGGTAGCACTATCTTTTCCTTAAGGAGTTTGTTATATATACAGACCATGAGTCACTAAAGCACTTCAAAGGCTAATAATGTTTATCTAAATGACAAGTCAAATGGGTGGAATTCTTAGAGAGCTTTGCTTATGTAATTAAGTACAAAAAGGGGAGTAAGAATATTGTAGCTAATGCATTATCACGCTGGTATGTACTTATCACTTCTCTCTTATCAAAGTTACTTAGGTTTGAGTTAATGAAGGAATAATATTTTCATGATAATTGCCTAAAATTGATTGTTGAGCAATGTTCTAGAGGAAATGTAGTAGAAAGGTATTATATGGTAGATGGTTTTCTATATAGAGTAGGAAAATTATGTATATCCTTTGGCTCTATTAGGGAATTGTTGGTTTAGGAAGCTCATGCTAGAGGGTTCTCTTGGCATTTTGGTGAAAAGAGGACATTAGAGTTGTTAAAAGAACATTTTTATTAGAGGGGTATGCTAAAAGATGTCCATAAGGTTTTGGAGAGATGTGGTGTTTATAAGAGGGCAAAGGGAAAGAAGGGAGCTTGGGGTGAATATATGCCTTTACCTTCACCTACACAACATTGGATTGATATTAGTATGGATTTTATCTTGGGTCTTCTTAGGACACAGAGAGGTAAAGACTCCATCATGGTGGTCGTTAACCGCTTCAGCAAAATGTCACACTTCGTACCTTGCTACAAAATAGATAATGCACTTTTTATTACTAACCTTTTTGTGTAGAAAATTGTATGATTACATGGTATTCCTCACAGCATAGTGTCTGATAGAGAAACCAAGTTTCTTAGCTTCTTTTAGAAGATACTTTAGAAATGACTTGGTACTAAACTTACGTATAGTACATCTTGTCATCCTCAGATGGACGATTAGATAGAGGTTGTCAATCATACTCTTGGGCCTTACTAAGACCAATAGTTGGCAAGAATCTTACTGATTGGGACTTATGTCTCCTTATTATTGAGTTCGCTTACAATAGGTCAACTCATAGTTCAACCGGTAAGTCTCTCTTTAAAGTCGTGTATGGGTATAATCCTACCTTTCCATTGGAGTTAATAGTTAACCAGGTGTCGAGTTTAATTTTTTGCGTTCCCATTCTTAATTCGATCTAGACTAGACCCTATGCTCATCTAATGTAGATCCTCGACTTGAGTTAGGAATTTCGTCTGATTTTTGGAGTCGCCACCCAACTGTTGTTGGGAAATATTGAATTAAGACTAAAGGAGCGGATTAGTCTTAATTTGGACCACTAGTCGTCGTTATTTCCCCTTCTCGTTTTTGAAAAGAGGAAAAGGGAAAACCAGAGTTTCTAAGTCCGGAGGCTAACCTATTAAAACCTTACGGTTACCACCTAATCTCCTAAAATTGTTTCTATTGAGAAATGTGTTTCATTGTGTTTCTGTTACTTTTTATTATGTTTTTGAATTATTTCAAGAAAATGATTTGTTTATTTCATTTTATGGGTTGACCCGAATGGGTGCCTACGTACCTGCTAGTCAGGATCAAACAAGCCGTAGTTCGCTTTTCCTGAAAACCTTAAGTGTGTTTGTGGATTTTAATTTTGAAATCTCTTTCGATTTATGTTTTTACCATTTTTAAGATTTTTTCTAAAAATCTAAACCTAAGCTTTAATTTGATTTTTTGAAAATGATTTTTAGGGGAAAACATCAATTTTGAATTTATTTGAGGAAAATGGTTTTTCTAAGTGCTAAAACTCATTTTTATGATTTTTTTTTAATTTTCATGATTTTATGATTTTTATAAATTTTTGTAATTTTTCTAAATTTTCATGATCTTCATAGTTTTTTTTATTATTATTATTTTTATGATTTGTGTTGATTTTTTTATAATTTTTGAATTTTTTGTTAAAACTTTTATCCTAAACCGTTATTTATCCTATTTTGAAATCTAAAATTTTATTATTACTTCTTCTAATATTTTTATTATTTATCTACATTTTTATTATTATTTATTTTTCTTTAATATTTATTTTTATTTTTTTTATTTTGCTACATTATTAAATCCTAAAAATCTAATTTCTACATTTTCCTACTTATGGAAATAAAACATAAAAAAATAAATAACTAAATAAATAACCAACAATAATAATAAATAATAATCAAATAAATACAAATAAAATAACGAAACAAAATTCAAAAAAATAAATAAATAAATCCGAAAAATCCGACTTACCTAGATTCGGGTTGGTGCGCGAGTCGAGTCGGTCGGGTCGGATCGAATCGGTCGGACACGACGGCGGAGAGGGCTTGTTTACGGCGTTCCGGCGGTCTTTTGCAACGGGTGAGGTGTCGAATCCTAGCTTCTTGAGGGTGCTGAATCCAATGGTGGCGGTGGTTTGCTCCCAGATCGTCTCCTGGTGGTGGTTCAACTCTGGTCGGTGATCGCGATTTTGGTTCTCCTCCGGTGCTCTCCCATTTGCTCTCTTTTCTCACTTTCTCTCAATTATGATATGTGATTTGGCTTCCTCTACTCCTCCTCTATTTATAGGCGTTCAAAATTGAGCTAGATAAGCTCGGATTTCTGCCGATCGAAGAAAATCGGATCGACGGTTAAATAAACCAACTCTGATTCGTGCAAATCCTTTGATTTGTTGAGATTTGATTCCAATTGGAAGATGTTTATCTCAATTCTATTGAAGATCTATTGGATTTGTGCAAAAAATCGGATCGAAACGGCCAAAATGCGAATTTTTTCTTCCGCCAGCGATCTCGAGCCCGAGGTAGAAGACGATCACGCGCCTGGCACGTGTGTTTCCTCCAGCCAATCGGATGCTGCTACGTGTCCTGGATAAGTGAGAAAATGCAAAACGCGGAAACTGCCTCCCCCGCGATTCGAACCTGACGACCGAGCACCCCCCCCCCGCGCGGCGCCTTAGCCCGTGGTCCGACCAGCTGGGCTAGCCCACTTTCCTGATTTTTCTAATTTCGCAAATTGCATATATGCAATGCGATTTTTTTATTTTTTTGTATTTTTTGAAATTTCAAAATTTTATAAAAATTATTTATTATTTATTATTGCCATTTCTGAAATCATTTTTCAAAATTGATGTTTTTTCCTATTTATTTTTATTTTTTGAATATTTTTATTATTTATGCTAAATTAAAGAAAAATTGAAAAAAAAATTAAGAATTGATTATTATCAATTATTATTCATTTCTAAGGCAAGAATTGGGTGTTTACAGCTGCCCCTTTTTGTAGTAATGTTTAAAAAACTTAACTATAAAGACAAGAAAGACGCGATTTTTGGCCTCTTAAATAGATAACGCCTTGGTTTGGCTGGTTACCTGGAATTTGCTTTTTTTTTTGGTAGGAAAATGCTCCAAGAGCTAATAATCCCACGATTTAAGATGGTCCTAACGATTTAGAGTAGTGTTCCCTTCCCAAAAAGTACTTTAAGGGCTAACTGGTTGGCGATAGGAAACATCTCAAGTATCGTTTAGGGGAAATGATGATAGGAAGCGTCTTATCAGACTAGCAACCTTGGAAAGAAAATCTACTTAGGAAGCGCCCTTATGAGCTGGCTACCTGTCAACAGAAGCGTGTTGTTAGACTAGCAACTATTTGGAAGAACATTTCTAAAAAGTGCCCCAAGAGTTGACTAATCGGGAGAATCTAGGAAAGTGCCCCTTTTGGGCTAACTAACCTATGATAAAATTGATCGAACTATCTCAAAAAGTGCCCTTATGAGCTGACCTTGAGAACAAACTTTTAGGAAAGTGCCCCCTATGGGCTGACTAACCTAGAATGGAATTGTCTCAAAAAGTGCCCCCTATGGGCTAACCATGAGAACAAAGTTTTAGGAAAGTGCCCCCTATGCGCTAACTAACCTATGATAAAATTGATTGAACTACCTCAAAAAGTGCCCTTATGAGCTGACCTTGAGAACAGACTTTTAGGAAAATGCCCCCTATGGGCTGACTAACCTAGAATAGAATTGTCTCAAAAAGTGCCCCCTATGGGCTAACCATGAGAACAAAGTTTTAGGAAAGTGCCCCCTATAGGCTGACTAACCTAGAATGGAATTATCTCAAAAAGTGCCCCCTGTGGGCTAACAATGAGAACAAAGTTTTAGGAAAGTGCCCCCTATGGGCTGACTAACCTAGAATGGAATTGCCTCAAAAAGTGCCCCCTATGGGCTAACCATGAGAACAAAGTTTTAGGAAAGTGCCCTCTATGGGCTAACTAACCTAGAATGGAATTGATATCTCAAAAGGAGCCCCCTATGTGCTAACCTTAAGAGATCTAGGGAAGTGCCCCTTTTTGGGCTGACTATCCTATTAAAGGGAATGTTTAGACAAGTGCCCAACTATGGGCTGACTCATCTTATGCTTCTGAATGCACTTTTTACTGACTGAGCTAAATGATGTGATGCCTTTTATGATATGATGATAGTTATTTATTTTAATATGCTTGTCAATTTATCGTGGATAGCAACCAAACAACCGAACCTTTGGGCTAGTTTGCTTCTGCTTCATTTCTTCTCATCTTGACACGGGGTTGAAAATCTTGATGTGCTTTCTTTCTTAGGCGCAAAGCTCCTTTGACGGTAGTGTTATCCTACTAATGCGTTACGTTCGAATGCTCAAAAGTAGGTAGAATTATATCACAAAATATATTAAGATTCATTATCATTTTAGTGTTTATCTTTCATTGGTGAAGTGGTGGGTAATGTGTTTAGGAATATTTGTTGTGATGATAATTGATTTGGATTATCGACCATTCAGGAATATTAACTTTGCTTATAAAAAGTAAAAACTCGACTCAACGAAATTTGTATCGAACACTGGCTTTCATAAACATTGGCAAAATTTTGATTCCCTTGCCTAAGGATAGTACATCTTTACAGCATCTGTGTTAATGAGGTCTCTTAATTCTGGACCATCCATCTGAGTTAATATCAAAGCACCTCCTGATAGAACCTTTTTCACTACATAAGGGCCTTCGTAGTTTGGGGTGAATTTTCCTCTAGAGTCTTGGGCATTCGAGAGAACCTTCTTTAACACTAGATCCCCCTCTTTGAAGTATCGGGGTCTCATCTTCTTGTTAAATGCTCGGGCCATTCTTTGTTGGTAACACTGGCCATGACATAGTGCGGTAAGTCTTCTTTCATCAATCAGATTCAGCTGATTAAGCCTCTTCTTTACCCAGTCTGATTCAGTTAATTGAGTTTCTGACAGGATTATGAATGATGGTATTTCAACTTCAACTGGTAGCATTGCCTCTGTACCATATACCAATGAATAAGGGGTGGCTCCCGTAGATGTTCTTATTGAATTCCTATAAGCCATGAGAGCAAACGATAACATTTCATGCCAATCTTTGTAAGTTGTTGTCATTTTCTCGATGATCTTTTCAATATTCTTGTTGGCTGCTTCTACTGCCCCGTTCATTTGAGGTCGGTAGGGAGTTGAATTCCTATGGTTTATGTGGAATTGTTGACATAAACCTATCATCGATTTGTTGTTGAGATTGGTACCGTTGTCGGTGATGATGGACTCAGGAACTCCGTATCGGGCTATTATGTCCCTTTTCAAGAAGCGAACTATTACCCCTTTTGTAACATTGGTATATGATGAAGCTTCTACCCATTTGGTGAAATAATCAATCGCTACTAGTATGAATCTGTGGCCGTTAGATGTTGTTGGAGTGATCGGGCCTATTATGTCGATTCCCCACATGAAGAAAGGCCATGGTGCCGATAACAAGTGTAGCTTGTTGGGAGGAGCATTTATCCGGTTTGCGTAGACTTGACACAGATGATAGTGCTTGACATATTTTATGCAATCTGATTCAATGGTCAACCAATAATATTCTAACCTCATGATTTTTCGGGCCAACATGTAGCCATTCATATGAGGTCCACATACTCCCTCATGTGCTTCCTTCATCAATTCGCATGCTTCATTTTTTTCCACACATTTCAACAAGGTGGTATCAGATAATCTTTTGTATAGTACAGACCCACTTAATAGGAAATGGCTTGCTAACCTTCTGAGTGTTCTTTGGTCATTCTTGCTAGCCATTTCAGGGTATTTACTTTCTTGGAGGAAAGTCTTGATGTCGTGATACCAAGGCTTGTCATCTTGTACTTTTTCAACGGTTAAACAATAGGCAAGCCGACTTTCGATGTCTATTTTCATCGGTTGGATTTCGACTCCCCCTATTATCTGGATCATAGATGCTAGTGTGGTGAGTGCATCTGCAAACTGATTCTGAGTTCTCGGGATGTATGTGAAAGTGATTGCCTTGAATTCTTCAATTAACTCTGTCAAGTGTTGATGATACAGTACTAGTTTGGGGTCTTTAGTCTTGTATTCCCCTCTTGTCTATAGTATGATAAGCGACGAGTCCCCGTATACTTCTAATTCGCGGATCTCCATTTGACAGGCCATTTTGAGGCCAAGAATACATGCTTCATATTCTGCGATGTTATTGGTATAGGGAAATGTAAGTCTCGTCACTGTAGGGAATTGAGTGCCATCTGGGGATATCAATACTGCCCCAACCCCACAATCGAATACATTGGCAGCTCTATCAAAAAACAATTTCCATTTCGAGTTCTGCTCTATCCCAAAGTCTTCTACCGGTATATCTTCCACTGTTAATATATTTTCATCTGGGAATTGGGCCGGTGGTTCTTGGGAATCTATCTCGACCGGGTGTTCTGCTAATTGGTCGGCTAAGGCTTGCCCTTTCGTCGAGTTCTGATTTATGTATGTGATGTCAAACTCGGATAGGAGCATTTGCCATTTAGAGATTCTCCCTATCAAAGCTGGTTTCTCTGCCAAGTATTTCAAAGGATCATGTCTTGTCAACAGCTCAATATGATAGTAAAGGGTGTATTGCATTAGTCGATGCATGACCCAAATTAAAGCACAACACGTCTTCTCCACCTCTGAGTACCTCTGTTCCCCATCTGTGAACTTTTTTCTCAGATAATATATGGAACGCTCTCTTCCCTCGTCATCTTTCTACCCCAACACACATCCCATGGATTCAAGGAGTATAGTGAGGTATAAGAATAAGGGCTTTCCTTGCTTCGGGACTATCAAGACCGGAGATTTTATAAGATAGTCTTTGATTGTCTTGAATGCCTCTTCGCATTCGTTGTCCCATTCTATTGTGGCGTTCTTCTTCAACAGACGGAATAATGGTCGGCATTTGTCGGTGAGCTGTGAGATAAAACGAGCTATATAATTTAATCTTCCCAGCAAGCTTCTCACTTCTTTAACAGAGCGTGGGGAAGGTAACTCTAATATAGACTTTACCTTATCAGGGTTGATTTTAATCCCTTCCTGGCTTATGACAAACCCTAACAACTTCCCCGTTGTGACCCCGAAAGTGCATTTCTCTAGGTTTAACTTGAGCTGGAATTTTCTCAGTCGTTTAAACAATTTCCTCAAGATATCTATATGGCTTTCTTCTTCTTTGGATTTGGCTATCATGTCGTCGACATATACTTCAACCTCTCGATGCATCATGTCGTGAAGTATTGCGACCATGGCTCTCTGATACGTTGCCCCGGTGTTCTTCAAACTGAAGGGCATGACTTTGTAACAGAAAGTTCCCCATGTTGTGATGAAATTCGTTTTGGTTTTATCTTCTTCAGCCATTTTTATTTGATTATATCCTGAGAAACCGTCCATGAATGAGAAAAGATGATTTCCCGCAGTGTTGTCTACCAAAACATCAATGTGAGGTAGGGGGAAGTTATCCTTTGGCGTAGCTTGGTTTAAGTCCCGAAGTCTACGCATACGCGTACTTTTCCATTCTTTTACATAACGGGGACTATATTTGCTACCCATTCTGGGTAGTCGGATACTTCAATGAACCCTACTTCTAGCAGTTTCTTGACTTCTTCCTTAATCTTCAGCAAGGTGTCAGGCCTAAATCTTCTCAGTTTTTGTTTTTTAAGTTTGACATCTTCCCTTGTGGGAAGCCTATAATCACTATCGATTGGTCTAGCCTTGGCATGTCACCATATGACCAGGCAAACACATCCGCGTATTATGTTAATAGCTCGATTATCTCACATTTTTACTCGGTACTCAAACTGGTCCCGATTTTGAGGTTTTTAGGGTTTTCCATGCTTTCTAGATTTACTGTCTCCACAAACTCGTTAATCGAAATTCCGCTTTGTTCATGTTTTTGCCAATTTTCTTGTATTATTTCGTGGTCTAGGATATCGCCTTCAACAACTGACCTAGCAGCGTTGGAAACGATACCAGTGTTTTTATTTTCTACCTGCGCGAAATATCCCTGTTGTTCGATGGTAGGAGATCTGAATAACATAAAAGTGAAAGCATATATATAAGAAGAAAAACAAACTGTAATTGAATTTGATAAAGAGTCTCAATAAAATTTGCTTAATAATTTTTCTCTACTTTCAAGCTAACCTAGTGCTACTGATAGATAACAAAACCAATTATTCAGAGCCGATGCTAGTTGGACATGCGGAGGATTGACTTCCCTTTGCTGTCGTCCACTTCGTTTATCCAAAGCTCTTAAATGATGTTTGCCTTTCGGAAAGATTGTTGGAGAGGTGGGATGCACATCTGGGTGTCGATCGGCTTCCCCTTCATTCTGCCTTTGACGCCTCTTGCTTGCGCTTCTTCTACGGCCGTAGGAATGTACCTTAGTCCAAACGTCTCGTGCTGCCCCTCTTTAAACTGATGGCCCTCCTTGCTGGTCACCATGTTTACTTCATTGAAAATCTGCAGCCTTAGGTCTTCTGAACCTTCTTCCCCAATATAAGGTATGGCAGTCTCTTTGTATATGGCATAATCCTGTTTGACCCAATACTGTGACTATCTGCCCGCTTGCGATGAACTTGACCCTTTAGTGGAGACTAAAGGGGATGGCTCCAACAGCATGTATCCAAGGTCATCCCAAAAGCAAGTTGAAAGACCTTAGGATGTCAAGGACTTGGAAAGCGATGTGGAATACTTGTGGACCAATTTCTACTAGTAGGTTCACTTCCCCACTATGTCTCTTTTTGATCCGTCGTGAAGCTAGGTTTTATGTTGCTTGGATCGACCCCCAACAAGTCGAGCGTTGCCAATGGGCAAACGTTGAGGGATGATCCGTTGTTGATGAGTACCCGGAGACAATGGTGTCATTGCACCTGACCACTATGAATAATGGTTTGGTATGTTGGTCTCCCTCCTCTCCTATCTCTTCCGGAGAGAAAGATATCTAGTCCATTGTAAAGATGGAGTCCGCCATGTGACCTATTTTGTCTGTAGCGATGCCCTCTGGGACCTGAATCTGTTTTAGTACTTTAAAGAGTGCTTCCCTGTGGGGGTCGGATATTGTGAGAAGGCCCATGAGTGATATCTGTGCTGGAACTTTATTTAGTTGTTCCATGATCTTGTATTCACTCGCCTTAACCATCTTTGTAAATGCAGCGAGTCCCCCTTCCTCTTCTTCTCTTTTCTCCACATTGGTTCTTTAGTCGGGCCTTTGTACTTTGGATCGTATAATCTCCCAGAGCTGGTGATGCCTCCCACCATAGGAGGCTGCTCTTGTTCGAGGGCCCGATAGTCGAACGGTGCAGCCTTGTAATTCTCTACCGCTATCGGAACATTGAATACATATTTTTTTCTTGGGATTTGTACCTCAGTTGATTGTCCCTCGTAGCATTGTATAAACCTGGGCTTCTGATGAGAGTTGATCATGTTGATAGTCTTCCCCTCTTCCTTTGACGGATTGTCTTCTTTCTCAAATTCTGGTCCCCATCCACTAAGGGGGCCCCTGCTCAGTCGGGGTATAAGAATAGTTTACCAAATACTGAAATCTCCCGTGTGATTCTCCCAAAGTGCCGACTGTTGGGTCTCCGGCTAACCACCTATTTTTAATATGTGCCTTTGGTGCTTCTTCTAGAGCTTAATGGGATTGCTTCTTCTGTTGCTCCGTCGTATTCTACTTAGGGGCTTCTTTGGGAACCGACTCCTCAGATGTGACCATATTAATGGTGGGCTTATGATTGGGCAGTGGGTTGGTATTGACATTGGGTGTTGGGGTGTTCACAAAATCCAACTGTATGATTCCCGCATCGATTAAGTCTTGGATCTTGTGCCGGAGCCTCCAGCACCTATCTGTAGAATGCCCCTCCTGACCCATATGGTAGTCACATTTGAGGCTTGAGTCGAAATTCTTGGGCTTGTACCGATCGTTGGGGATCTCGAAATTGATCAAGTTGTCTGCCCTCAACCGAGCAAAGACCTAACTGAAGCGGTATGGGGATTGGAGTGAACTGCCTTGGGACCCTAGCGGCCTGGGTATGACCTGTAGTAGATTGTTGGGCTGGGTACTCATGGTCTAGAATGTCACACGAGTCCCAAATTTTTCTGCCTTACCGGAGTGGACCATGCTGACAGTGGACTCTTTAGCTCTATTTCCTCCTAAAGGCCTTTGTGTCAGTGTGACCTAGGAGGCTCCATTGTTTGGAGTCTGCCAGTGGTGATGGCATTCTCAATCCTATATCCCGCAGCCACTACCTCTGCAAAACTGGATGAAGTTGGCCTACCAGGTGTGAAAAGTAGGCTTGTCCAGGGTATTGACAAATATGGATGTCAATTCCTTCTCAGATATCGGGGTTGCTACCCTGGCGGCCTAAGCTCTCCAGCGTGAGTATACTCCTTGAATGGCTCAGCATGTCTTTTTCGGAGACTCCCCAGGTCGATTACAGATGGGGCAACTTCAATATTGAACTTATATTGGTCATAAAATGCCCGGGCTAGCTTCTCCCAGGTGTTGATAATGTTGAATTCAGTGGGCATACCAAACCAGTGCAGGGCCTGTGAGGCTGTCTTGGAATGTCTGAAGCACGAGCTGATCGTATTGAGCATACTTACTCATTTTTCGGGCATATAGCCTGGTATGCATTTTGGGGCAGCCGGTCCCATCATACTTTTCGAACTCTGGGGTCTTGAACTTCTCAGGGTATACCACTTCCCTGTATGCTGGCAGATTAGTGATCCCGGCTTGTTCAAAACCATCAGGGCCCTCAATCGTTTTCATCTTGTCATGGAGTTGTTGGAAGAATCTCTTCTCCATCTCCTTCTGTCTCTCTTCCATCTCTCTCTTCAAGTCGTCAGAGGTTGGTCCCTGGTTGATCTTCGGCTCATATTCAAAAGCCAGGTTGAGGTGGGAATTGATTTCTTCATACTCCGGAGGCTATCCCTCCACTGCTTTCCCTTTCCTAGCCCTTGAATGTTCTTCCTGGGTTGGCTGAGTGGCGCGAAGGAGGCCGATGCTTTTAGTTAGGAGGTGGACCTAGGCAGCCAATTGTTGGACCGTTTGTTCTAGGGATACGATCCTGGAGTCTGAGGCAGCTTCAGCATTTGTGTTGTTGCGGTTGTCGCTACTGTTGGCCATTTTTGTTCTTGAACGTGTGAGAATTGGACTTTTGAGAGGGTTTGGTTGCTTGGGAGCTATCTTGATACTTGGGCGCGCATTTTGTTTTTGTTTTTTTTTTATTTTAGTGTGATGTATGCAAAATGATATGCATGTGTCACGCAGATGCTAAAAATAAAAGGGTTGACAATTGATTGACAATGTAATATTGAAACTTTACTTTTATTAACATTGAAAATTTTGGAGTTCGATAATAAAAGATTACAAATAATGATCTATTTCCTTGCTCTTTTAGTCTTCTGTTGTGGAGGCTCAGACTTCCCATTGATGACAGCTTCTAATTCTTTGACTTTGGCTTGGGTCTTCTCCAATTGTGCTTCCAAGGCCTTGTTCCTTTGGTCGGATTCTTTGAAATGTCCCTTCCAGATGTCTTTCTTATGATCTGCAGCTTCAAAGTATACCTCCATTCGGGCCTTGACCTGTTATAGGTATACTTCTGTCTCTAGATTGATCTTGTCAAGTCTTGGTTGGGAGACGTCTGGAACCCGATATGCTCTTTCCCCTGTCTGGTATAACTGGCGGATTACAAACTCTCTGGTGGCTCGGTGTTTTCCCACTTCGCCATCTAATTCCCCGAGGTCCACATTCGGCTTTCAATTCTGGCTTCCCAAAGTGCTTTGACCTCTGCCAGCTTAGCAAACTTCTCGGCTACCAACAGGTTCGGATCTTGGTATTCAAAGGTGACTGCTTCCAGCGAGGGTCGATAAACTATATCTTGGATGGTACCAAACTGGCGGACCACTGAGTTGGGGTGATATCCAATACATCCGCTGATTCTGATTAAAGGTACTGCTTGGAATTTTCTGTAGGTCAAGATGATTTTGTTACAGCAACTCCACCTGGCTGTCCACAGAATATCCTCAGCACTGAAACTTCTACGTACCTCTACCCAACTGTGGCTGGTAAGGTCGTCGGGTAGCTTCACCTTTTCTATACATGAGTTTACGAGATCCACCTGCTGGGCTAAGGTTTTTCGGACCATGTTCAACCTGAAGCACTTAAGGTGGCTTACAAACCATATCGGCAGAAGGTTGAGGCTTGAGCGAAGGATCCTATGGCCTTTCTTCTTGAGGAAATTCAAGTTTCGGATCTGTTCAGCCAGTAGAGCCGCGATGTAAGATCTTACCTCCAGAAATTAGGTTACCAGCTCTGCAACCCGGTAGTGAATATAGAAGGTCCCGGTGGGGAACAGTATGGTGGCGAAGGCTGTCAAGATGAAAGAGTTCACCCTTCTCCGTCTGTAAGTCTTGGGGTCCCCACACAGTATGTCCTTCCTATCCCCATTGTCCTCTTGGGCGATGAACCAGGCTTCTAAATCATCCATACGTATGCAATATCCATTACAGTCTGCCAGGGCTTTGTTGACGGCTGTCTTACGGATGCCTAATAATCTGCTGAAGGTACCGGCTGGCTCGACCTCAAGGTCTGGTGCGTAGATTTGATCAATCAATGCTGGAGCCTGTAGCAACTGGGTGTACTCCTCCAGGGTAGGGGTGATCTCATGCGGCCCGATAAAGAAGGCAGCGGGTTCGATTTCCCATAATTGGAGCATGGCCCGGACTAAAGGCAAATTCACCTCTATCTTTGTCAGTGAGAGGATGGAGCCGATCTTTTGCTGGATGAAGGCCTGCTCCTCTGGGTTGTACAAGGTAAACCAATGGTCCAGTACCAACTTTGGGTCCAAAGGTTTGTACACCCGAATTTCTTTACGGAGGAGGTGGTCGACTGCGGTGCTAGCCATTTGTTACAATAAGAAATTGCCTATTTACAAACAGAACTATGGAAGCATTACAGGGAATAAATTTGAACTCCATGAACAAAATAACAAACCATTACATTGCCACCAATTGTCAACCCTATGATGTTATGTATGCAAGCAAGTTGGTTCTAACTGGTTCCCGAGCTCTATGGCCTCCCGCATTCTCGGAGAAATGGATCCCAAGCCATATTGAAGCATTGGGTGGGGTAGCCTAATCAGTCCCGAACGGTGAATCAACTCACTTCACCCGAAACCTACACAATGGCTCCCCGTCTTAGGTTTCTAGGATGGTCCAGGTTCGACCGCATCTACTCACACAAACATTATGCATGCAAACCCCCATAAAAACTGAAAATATAACTAATCCCTAAAACGTTAGTAATAGAATAATGATTGAAACATATTTCTTAAAGAGAACAATTTGAAGAGATTCAGGTGGCTAGCCTACTGGCATGGATCCCCAGTGGAGTCGCCATCCTGTCGAGTCTAATTTTTTGCGTTCCCATTCCTAATTCGATCTAGACTAGACCCTATGCTCATCTAATGTAGATCCTCAACTTGAGTTAGGAATTTCGTTTGATTTTTGGAGTCGCCACCCAACTGTTGTTGGGAAATATTGAATTAAGACTAAAGGAGCGAATTAGTCTTAATTTGGACCATTAGTCGTCGTTATTTTCCCTTCTCGTTTTTGAAAAGAGGAAAAGGGAAAACCAGAGTTTCTAAGTCCGGAGGCTAACCTATTAAAACCTTATGGTTACCACCTAATCTCCTAAAATTGTTCCTATTGAGAAATGTGTTTCATTGTGTTTCTGTTACTTTTTATTATGTTTTTGAATTATTTCAAGAAAATGATTTGTTTATTTCATTTTATGGGTTGACCCGAATGGGTGCCTATGTACCTGCTAGTCATGATTAAACAAGCCGTAATTCGCTTTTCCTGAAAACCTTAAGTGTGTTTGTGGATTTTAATTTTGAAATCTCTTTCGATTTATGTTTTTACCATTTTTGGGATTTTTTCTAAAAATCTAAACCCAAGCTTTAATTTGATTTTTTTTAAATAATTTTTAGGGGAAAACATCAATTTTGAATTTATTTGAGGAAAATGGTTTTTTTAAGTGCTAAAACTCATTTTTATGATTTTTTATTTTTTTTTAATTTTATGATTTTTATAAATTTTTGTGATTTTATGATTTTTTTTATAATTTTTATGATTTTTATGATTCTTCTACTATTTTTTGTAATTTTTCTAAATTTTCATGATCTTCATAGTTTTTTTATTATTATTATTTTTATGATTTTTGTTGATTTTTTTATAATTTTTGAATTTTTTCTTAAAAATTTTATCCTAAACTGTTATTTATCCTATTTTGAAATCTAAAATTTTATTATTACTTCTTCTAATATTTTTATTATTTATCTACATTTTTATTATTATTTATTTTTCTTTATATTTATTTTTATTATTTTTTTATTTATTTTATTTTTTATTATTTTACTACATTATTAAATCCTAAAAATCTAATTTCTACATTTTCCTACTTATGGAAATAAAACATAAACAAATAAATAACTAAATAAATAACCAACAAATAAATAATCAAATAATAAATCAAATAAATACAAATAAAATAACTAAACAAAATTGGAAAAAAAAAATAAAAAAATCCGGAAAATCCGACTTACCTGGATCCGGGACGGTGCGTGGGTCGGGTCGGTCGGACACAGCGGCGGAGAGGGCTCGTTTACGGCGTTCCGGCGGTCTTTTGCAATGGGTGAGGTGTCGAATCCTAGCTTCTTGAGGGTGCTGAATCCAATGGTGGCGGTGGTTTGCATCCAGATCGTCTCCTGGTGGTGGTTCAACTCTGGTCGGTGATCGCGATTTTGGTTCTCCTCCGGTGCTCTCTCATTTGCTCTCTTTTCTCACTTTCACTCAATTGTGATCTGTGATTTGGCTTCCTCTACTCCTCCTCTATTTATAGGCATTCAAAATCGAGTTGGATAAGCTCGGATTTCTGCCGATCGAAGCAAATCGGATCGACGGTTAAATAAACCAACTCCGATTCGTGCAAATCCTTTGATTTGTTGAGATTTGATTCCAATTGGATGATGTTTATCTCAATTCTGTTGAAGATCTCTTGGATTTGTGCAAAAAATCGAATCGAAACGGGCAAAATGCGAATTTTTTCTTCTGCTGGCGATCTTGGGCCCGAGGTAGAAGACGATCATGCGCCCGGCGCGTGCGTTTCCTCCAGCCAATCGGATGCTGCCACGTGTCTTGGATAAGTAAGAAAATGCAAAACGCGAAACTGCCTCCCCTGCGATTCGAACCTGCGACCAAGTCCCCCCCGCGCGCGCCTTAGCCCGTGGTTCGGACCAGTTGGGCTAGCCCACTTTCCTGATTTTTCTAATTTCGCAAATTGCATTTATGCAATGCGATTTTTTTTTTTTTTGTATTTTTTTGAAATTTATAAAAATTATTTATTATTTATTATTGCCATTTTTGAAATCATTTTTCAAATTGATGTTTTTTCCTATTTATTTTTATTTTTTTGAATATTTTTATTATTTATGCTAAATTAAAGAAAAATGAAAAAAATTAAGAATTGATTATTATCAATTATTATTCATTTCTAAGGCAAAAATGGGGTGTTTACACCAGGCAACGAAGGAAAAAAGTTTGAGTAGAGTAGTGTATGCTAAGGAGATTAAGAAACTTCATTAAAAGGCTTTTGAACATCTTAAGAAAACTCAAGAGCAGTAGAAACTTTAGAGCAACAAAAACAGGAAAGCTAAGGTTTACAATCTAGGTGACTTAGTTTGGATTCATCTTAGCAAGGATAGGTTTCCTCACAAGAAATCACAGAAACTTTCATCTAGAGTAGATAGACCATTGAAGATACTGAAGCACATCAACAACAATGCTTATAGGGTAGAACTACTAAGAGAATATGACGTATTTGCTACATTCAATGTAGTAGACCTATCCCCTTATTCATTAGAAGACCTTCACGAAGAACCATCAGATTTGAGGGTAAATCATCCACAAGCTCAAAGAGATGGTGGGAATCAAACCATTCCAGTTACGGGACCACTTACTCAAGCTAGATCTATAGGATTACAAAACCTTACATTGAGAGTTTTACTTGATTAGATGAAACTTGAGGAAAATCATCTAGTTTCTTCAATCATTTGGCATGATTGTTGTATCTTCAATCAAATACACTTATCATTACTTTAGGACAACAATTGATGATTCAAGCCGGTGGTGTATTTCAAGGTCGACCATAAAGGGCGGCAGTGTACTTTTCCAAAGCTAGCGGCTTACAATTTAGGCTAGTTATGTTATGTTATGTTGAACTAAATTTTTGGGGGATGAAACTTTCTATTCTTTATATACATTGGGAATGAGAAAGACATAGAACTTTGACCTTTTGAAATATACACATTTGAGTTTTTCTCTCTTACTCTTATCGATCTTTAGATTGTGGCAAGTGATGGCATTTTGATTGTTATGTGTCATATCAACTAATCCGTGCTAGGACTATCCTCTTATCGGTGTGCAATATCTAGTAAAGGTTTAGGTTTTATGTTGTTGTTTTAAATTTTTCAGATTATTTGTTGTGATTATCAATTAAGATTGCGAGTGTTAGGTTCTAAATTGGAATTAGGCACATCAATGTGCTTTGGTCGTTTTGCTAGAATCATTCTTTCCATTAATCTTATTAGCTTGCTTTCTTTTACGTACATCTAAGGTGAAGTTAAGATTTAAAGGATCATTGAGTTCTCTCTATTAGAAAGAATCATTTCGATCATCCAAGAAGAATCATTAAGTTCTCTTTAAGTGGTTCGTTAATCTATGCTCCGATGTTATTGTAGGTATCACTCTTTGCCTTGCATCTATCCTTACCTCTCTCTCTAGTTACCTTCATATTCTAATGTATAATGAGAGTATTTTTTTTAGTGAAAATGATTTTCTTGAATAATTTCTACATTTGTTTCTCATCTCTATTGTCAAGTGCTTCAATAGTAATTTGTTAAGAAGTAAAAGAAAAAGCTTGCATCATAAGATATTTTTTTAGATGATATAAGAAGAGGAAGTCATCAATTTGTATCCTTATTTCGACCTTTCACCCTATATAATATGTTGACTAGTTTTAATTAAAGTTTTAGCTGATAATTGAGAAGAGGATATCTAGTAATATATATAAAGCTCACTTCAAATTTACAAGTTTAAGTTTTTAGATTAATTTATGGTGTTAGTCTGGCTTTTTTAGTGAGAGAAAATGCTCTCTCATCTCACTAGAAAACCACCTTAAGGAACCACTTTCCTCAAGGCCCAAAAAACTTACACCAACTTATTCACTTTTCCCTTCTTCCCTCACACCTTTAGTTCATACCTTCCTTTCTTTACCTCCTCCCCCGTTCTCTTTCTTTTGCTCTACTTCCATGAGAGGGGCCTTAGCTAGAAGATACTCGAGTGGTCGCCATACCCTCGGTGACCACCTGCCACCAAAGCTTCAAATTTAGAAGTTATCTAGGGTTGGCGCACTCACTAACGTAGTTTCCACATCTAAACTCAATAGAGGAAAAGAAAAAGTTGCTCTATCCCCTAATGACTTAGTGCCTACGAACTTAGCCAAAAAAGGTAGTTTGGAGACACAAGCCTTAGAAAGTGAAGCCATTTTAGACTCCCTTGAGCAGCGAAAGTCATAGAAAAAGTTTTCCATGTCTACCAAAGGAAAAAAAGGTGATAGAAAGTGAGACATCTTTTAGTTAAACCACATTGGAAGCCCTAAATGAAGTGTTAGAGGACAATGAACTAGAAAACTAGCGGAAAAACCACAACATGCCTTCAGTTGCTAGTCTATCTACGAGCCATCATATTTCACCATAGCCTAAAACATTCGTGAAAGTATGTGCACCACAATTGAGTATCCTTGCACTTAAGTTCAACCGATGCTTCATTCCATTAGTCCACTGAAGACCAGTCTCGAGAGTGAAGATGCCATTAGCAGTAGAGGAAGAGAGAGTGAAATATTAGGAAATGACACTCATAGGCTATTTTCTAGGTCAAAAAATGCCATATTCTCTAGTCTAAACAATTACCATGTGCTTATGGAAGATCTACGGCTTCATCGGTACCTTAGCAAGCAATAAAGGCTTCTTTTACTTTAAATTTGCAAAGGATAAGGACCTGACTCCTATTCTAGAAAATTCATGGTACTTTGTACAATGACTCCTCATCTTGTAGAAGTGGCAATATGGATTATCTTTAGATAAACCCCAACCAATGGCCATGCCAGTGTAGACCATGTTCTTGAGGGTTCCATGCGAATTCCTTAACCTAAAAGGCTTGAGCCATATCTTTAGTGGAGTTAGCATACGTTTGAAGGCAGATACGCAAACAACACATAGAGAATGAGGTAACCAAGCAAGAATCCTAGTAGAGTTGGATGCGAAAGAAGAATTAGTAAGCCATGTGATGGTTGAAAGAGTGGACGAATCTCTTGTAAGGATTAATGTGGAGTACCAATAGCTACGAAAATGTTGTGGCGTGTTTAAAACCTTTGGACACACCTACAAGAACATCTCCAAGGTGAGTAATCAGATTAACAATAAGGGCTTAAGTACAAAAATGGAAGAATGGGTGACTATGGTTAAGAAAGGTAAGAGCACAAGCCATTTAGAGGCCATTAACACCTAGGACATGCGACCTTCTAAAGCTACCAGATCATCGATGCAATATGGCAAACAAGAAGCTCTATCCACTGCGAAATAGACCCAAAAATGAGAAATGACCCACTAGAAAATCAAGTTACAGCAAAAGCAAACAAGCACAAGTTAGAGAATCAACAAGTGAAGGAATTTAAAGAGGAATACACTATTGAATAGTCCTTGACACAATCCAACTGCATGTTTTAGAAACTACAGGAATTGTGAAGAAAAGTGTGGAATCTAAAGAGAAGTGGGAGGATGAAATGGAGGTGGAAGGAATGGTTAGTACCTCAATAAAAATTTGTTGACTCCTAAAACTAAACCAAAATACTTTGGAAATGACTTAAAGGGAAGTAAAAGTTTGTATTCCTCCAATAGGCGAAAGAAGAAGCACTTTAAATGGAGGTGTTCTTTCACTTAGAATTGTTTTTTGGTATTATGTCGTTTTTTGATGAATTTAGCCTTGTGGAATGTAAAAGGGATTCATGATCCCATTAAGGCTAGTGATGTAAGGGAGATTTTTCTAGAACATGGAGTTTTTGTAATTGGGTATTTGGAAACACGATTAAATGTAGCCAATGAGACTTCAATAAAGCTAAGAGTTGGCCTATAGTGGTCTTTTGTTGTGAATAATCTAGCACGCAAGAGAATGTAGGTTGGATAGGATCCGACACTATGGGATATGTAGGTGATTCGAGAGTAAGAACAATATTTACATTGTAAGATGGTGGATCTAAGAGTGAATGTAGCCTTCTTTGCGACTTTTGTGTATGGTTCGAATAATGACATAACTTGTAAATCCCTCTGGGCAGATTTGTCATCATTGATTCTAATTCTTTCAACCACACCTTAGATGATGCTTAACAATCTTAATGTAACCAAGAACATACATGAGCAGAAAGGAGTTAGATCTAGACTAACATCGGCTATGGTGGATTTTCAAAATTTCTTGGACAAAGCTGAGTTAGTAGATGTACCCTTAATGGGTGACTTCTTTACATGGTCAAATGAACAAGTGGACAACTCAGGATTTTCAAAACTTGATAGAATATTAGTCAATCATGCTTGGCTAACCACTTACCTAAGAACTCAGGCTTCATTCATATCTCCTATCATTTCCGATCACTTTATGGCCATAGCCCATTTGGATTTTAGCATAAGTCGTAAACACTATCCTTTTTAAATTCTTTAACTTTTGGATAAACAATGAATATTTTAAAAGGATAGTCTCGAATGTATGGAATGAAGATATCCAAAGCTCAGCTAAGTTCTGAATTGTCACAAGTTTGAAGATGTTGAAGGTGAAGTTGAGAGAATTAAACAAATTGACCTTCTCAAATATCTCCTTTTAGGTGAATGAAGCTAAAGCCAAATTAAGTACCTTACAAACATCCTTAGCCATGAGTGATGCATCAAGGCTGGAAAAGGAGCATAAGGCATATAAAGATTATTACCTCCTTAAAAGTGCAAAAGAATCTTTCTTCAAGCAAAAATCTTAAGTCAAATGGCTTAAACTTGGAAACAAGAACTCAGTGTTCTTCTATAAAGCCACCATAAATCACCATAACAGAAGTGCAATCTCTTACATCCAACAGGAGGATGGAAGTGTGGCTAAGGGGGACAAATGGGTTAAGCAGGAAGTAGTATGGTTCTTTTAGAAGCTCTATTGTGAAAATAATCACTAATCACATTTAGATGAAGAAAATAATTATGTCACCTAGAAGCCGATTAGAGAATAGATAGCGGATCTTGAAGCCCCATACTTCGGTGATGAAATCTGCTTAGCATTCTTATCCTAAGCAAATGATAAGGCACTTAGACTAGATGGTTATATAGCTAAGTTTTTTAAAGAATCATGGGATCTTATTAACCAAGACCTAATAAGTGCAATACGTGAGTTCCTCACATCAAGGAAATTGTTGAAGGAGGTAAATTATACAATCATATCACTATTACCAAAGGTTGCAAACCCATCTAAGCTGAATGAATTTTGTCCATTTGTGTGCTGTAACATACTTTACAAAGCCATATCTAAGACATTAGCCATATACATGAAGAGAGTCTTACCTTCTTTTATTGGAAAAGAACAAGCGGCTTTTGTACCTAGTTGAAGAATAGTGGATAATATTTTCCTTACGCAAGAGCTAATGGCTAGCTACTGCAAATAGTTAAGGTCCTCCAGATGTGCTCTAAAAGTGGATATCCAAAAAGCTTATGATATGATAAATTAGAGCTTCATCATAGAGATAATGCATTGTATGGGCTTCTTTGTCTACTTTCGTACTTTGATCTACTAATGTATTTCAATAGCAAAATTCTACATTAACGTGAATGGTGAGCTAATGCGTTTTTTCTCAAACAGAAGGAGACTTCAATAAGGAGATCCTATATCACCTTACCTCTTTGTCCTTATGATGAAGGTGCTATTGGGAATTCCATATAAATTGGCTACAAATCCCAAATTTTCTTTTCACTAGAGGTGCAAAAGTGAGAAAATAACCCATCTTTATTTTGCAGATGACCTATGTTATTTTACAAGGGAGACATTGCATCCATTAAATGCATCTAAGAGGCTCTACAATTGTTTAATGCTATGTCAGGACTTATGTTAAGAAAAAGATCCGAACTTTTCCTCTTGCCTGTGCAATTAACAATTGAAACAAACAACAATCAATAATAACTTACGGAAATAAAAACAATCAACACCAAGGATTTACGTGGAAAACCCCAATTTGGGGAAAAACCACGGGACCGCCGCACACAAATTCTTCCACTATCAAAGTAATGGGTTACACACTTCTTCACTAGTCTCACTAGTGGATTACTCAATCTCACCATAAACTAGTGGATCAAATACAATGGATTTCCCTCTCTAGAACTCTCTCTAGGTTTAGGAATAACCTCTCTGTGTTTCTCACTCTTGTGTTTCGTACCACCCACATAGGAACACTTCTATATATATATATATATTGGCCACGAAAGAAAGAAAAACAAGTTTAGGACTTACGTCGGCTCAAGGCCGGCGGCTTAAGTATCCAACGCCGGCGGCGTTGGACCGGCCTTGAGCCGGCCTTCAATGTGACTGAGCAACAATGACAAAATAAAGTCAGCAGTGATCCTTTGTTTAGGTCGGCGGCCCTAAGCAAGCCTTGCCCTGTTTCTCTTGGTTTCGTCAATTTTCTTCAAGCTTAACATTCTTTCATCTAAGTATACTTCATATACTTAGGATACCCGTGGTATAGACCCATATGTGTTAGATCTATACCCCAACAAACCCCCCTCCAACTCATATGGGGGGGTCCATCACTCATGCAATCTTTCTGCAGCAAACAATCTTCTCATTGGGTAGAGCCTTCGTCATCATATCTGACGCGTTGTCATTAGTGTGAATCTTCTCAAGCTTCAACTGTTTTGACTCTAGCACATCCCTGATCCAATGATACCTAACATCAATGTGTTTTTGACCTGGAGTGGAACATCAGATTCTTACTAAGATGTATAGCGCTCTGACTATGACAGTACAGCTTCAACTCTTCCCGCTCTTGACCCAGCTCTTCTAAAAACTTTTTTATCCACAAGACTTCCTTGTAGGCTTCTATTGCAGCAATATACTCAGCCTTAGTAGTGGAAAGTGCAACACACTTCTGTAACTTCGATTACCAGGACACTTCTCCCCCTACATAAGTAATCAGGTAACCTGAAGTGGATTTCCTAGAATCCAAATCACTAGCCATGTCAATATATGAAAACCCCTCTAGTGCAGATTTATAGTCATTGCTAAACTGTAAACATAACCTGGAAGTGCCCCTGAGATATCTAAGAATCCACTTAACTGCTGTCCAGTGCTCTTTGCCTGGATTTGAGAGATAGCGACTCACCATACCTACAGCATGAGCAATGTCAGGCCTGGTACACACTATAGCATACATAAGACTTCCCACTGCTGAAGCATATGGGACTTTCTTCATATCTTCCTTGTCTGCCTCACTCTTTGGACACTGAGCTGAACTCAATTTGAAGTGACCTACAAGTGGAGAGCAGACAGCTTTTGCTTTGCTCATGCTGAAACTCTCTAACACCTTCTCAATATACCTCTCCTGTGATAACCACAACTTCTGGCTCTTCCTATATCTAATAATCCTCATACCCAAAATTTGGCTAACGGGTCCTAAGTCTTTTATGGAGAAAGACTTACTCAATGCAATCTTCAGTTCTTTGATCTATTTGGCATCCCTGCCAATAATCAGCATATCATCTACATAAAGTAGCAATATAATAAACTCACCACTAGTTAACTTCTTAATAAAGACACAATGGTCTGTAGCAGTCCTGATATAACCCTGATCAATCATGAAGGACTCAAATTTCTTGTATCACTACCTTGGAGCTTGTTTCAGTCCGTATAAACTTTTCTTCAATCTGCAAACAAGATTCTCCTTCCCCTTGATCTTAAACCCTTCAGGTTGCTCCATATAAATCTCTTCCTCTAGATCACCATGAAGGAATGTTGTCTTCACATCCATCTGCTCAACCTCTAGATCTCATTCTAGCAGCAATATTGAGCACAACCCTGATAGATGACATCTTCACCACTGGTGAGAAAATCTCTTCAAAATCGACCCCCTTCTTCTGATTGAACCCCTTCACAACCAGCCTTACCTTATACCTTGGCTGTGAGCTACTTTCATCAATCTTCAATCTGTACACCCATTTATTTCTTAGAGGTCTCTTTCCCTTAGGCAGTTCAACTAGCTCATAGGTCTTGTTCTCATGCAAGGATTTGATTTTCTCTTGCAGTGGCTTTCACCCATTCTTTCTTCTTGTCATGAGTTATTGCTTCCTCATAACATTCAGGTTCTCCCCCATCAATAATCATCACATACTCATCTGGACTATACCTCACTGATGGTCTTCTATCTCTAGAAGATCTCCTCACCTCAGCCTGCTGTTGTGGCTCTTGTAACTCATTACCTGTGTCATCCACAGTTCTTCCATCAGTAAGATCAGATAAAGGTGTAGGATCTACATTTGTGGGAATTTGACCTGAGGATGCTGGCTTCTCAGTCTTTTCCATATCTTCAATTGTCTGGTCTTCTATGAAAACCACATCTCTGCTCCCGATAATCTTCTTATCAACAGGATCCCACAATCTGTACCCATACTCATCATGTGCATATCTAAGGAAAATACATTGCTTGGAGTTGGCATCAAGCTTTGCTCTCTCATCCTTTGGAATGTGCATAAAAGCCCTGCAACCAAAAACTCGTAAGTGATTATAAGAAATGTCTTTACCTATCTAGACCTTCTCTGGGATATCACCATCTAAAGCATATGAGGGAGAAAGATTTATCAAGTCAACAGCTGTTCTCATAGCTTCACCCCAAAATGACTTAGGCAACTTGGCCTGAGATAACACGCACTTCACTCTCTCAGTGATGGTTCGATTCATTCTTTCTGCAACACCATTCTGCTGTGGTGTCTTTGGAACTGTCTTCTCCAGTTTTATCCCATGATCAACACAGTACTGTTCAAATGAGCCTCTGTACTCCCCACCATTGTTAGCCTTGACACAAATCAACTTCCTGCTGGTCTCACACTCCACTCTAGAGTGAAACTGTTTGAATACATTCAAAACCTGATCTTTGGACTTCAAGGCATATGTCCAAAGCTTCCTAGAGTGATCATCAATAAATGTAACAAAATACATTGAACCACCCATTGTCAAATCCTTCATATAACACACATCTGTATGAACTAGATCTAATATATGAGCTTTTCTACTGTGATGAATTTCTCTTAAAAGTAACTCTGTGTTGTTTACCAGCATAACAATCAGTACATGGTTTTCAAGAAGTACCTTTCAAATCTGGTAGAAGCTTCTTCTTCATAAGCATCTGGAGCCCCTTCTCACTCATGTGCCCAAGCCGTCTGTGCCACATCTCTACAGTAACATCATCAGTCAAGTTCAATTCCCCTTTACTTAGCTTTGTTGGCATTAAGTAAAGTGTGTTATCCTTTCTTGCTTTTGCTACAATCAGAGACCCTTTGGTGAGCTTCCAACTACCATCACCAAAGTAATTGTGAAAGCTTTCATCATCTAATTTTCCTGTTGAGATCAGGTTCAGGCGGATATCTAGTACATGTCTCACATCCTTGAGAACGAGTTTACAACCTGTATTAGTTTCCAAGATGATGCTCCCAATGCCTGCAATCCTTGAGGTTTCATTATTTCCCATCCTAACATTGCCATAATCACCAGCAGTGTAGGATGAGAAAAACTCACCATGTGCTATCACATTAAAGGAGGCACTAGAATCAACTGCCCAGTCATTGTCATGACCTGCAAGACTAATACAACCCTCATCCCATGTAACCACTATCTCATCATCTGCTGCTGCAGTGGTGTCTTCATCTGAATCATTACCCTTTCCTTACTTTTTCTTCCACGTCTGCATTCCTTCTTGTAATATCCTGGCTTGTCAAAATAAAAATATTTAATGTTCTTTCTGCCCTCTTGACTTGGATCTCCCCTTTGACTTATTTGCTTTGTCAGATTTATCATTCTTTCCTCTGTTCTTGCTTCTACCCTTCCTATTAGACTTGTCTGTGACAAGTGCCTTAGAATCAGAACTAGTACCCAAATCTTTCCTTCTGGCTTCTTCATTGATTAAACTATCCTTAACCATAGACAACGTCAACGTTCCATCTGGAGCTGAATTACTAACCGATACTACAAGAGTTTCCCAACTCTCAGGTACTGAGTTCAACAATAGGAGTTCTTGGATCTCATCCTTAAGCACAAGCTTCATACCAGTCAGTTGATTCACGAGTCCCTGAAAATCATTCAAATGCTCTGACATATTCGAGCCTTCCTTGTATTTCAAGTTAACTACCCTTCTTATCAAATAAGTTTTATTCAAAGCAGTTTGCCTCTCATACATCGACTCTAGTTTCTTCCATAGAATATCAACCCTAGCCTCTTGAGCAACATGATGATACACACTCTGATCAACCCACTGTCTAATATACCATACAATTTTCCTATGTAGTATCAACCACTCTGCATCGGATTTATCCTATGGCTTTGCAGCATCACCACCCAAAGGCAAATACAAATCTTTGCAGTATAACAGATCTTCCATCATCGACTTCCAGATAAAGTAATTAAAGGAATTAAGTTTAATCATCGTACCTGAAGATTCAGCCATGTCTGTGATTGAAAACACAAAACCCTAACTTCAATTTGTAGCGAAAACCCTAATTTTCTTTTTTTGAAACCTGGTGCTCTGATACCACTTGTTAAGAAAAAGATCCAAACTTTTCCTCTTGCCTGTGCGATTAACAATTGAAACAAACAACAATCAATAAAAACTTGCGAAAATAAAAACAGTCAACACCAAAGATTTACGTGGAAAACCCCAATTTGGTGAAAAACCACTGGACCGCCGCACACAAATTCTTCCACTATCAAAGTAATGGGTTACACACTTCTTCACTAGTATCACTAGTGGATTACTCAATCTCACCACAAACCAGTGGATCAAATACAATGGATTTCCCTCTCTAGAACTCTCTCTAGGTTTAGGAATAACCTCTCTGTGTTTCTCACTCTTGTGTTTCGTACCACCCATACAAGAACACTTCTATATATATATATATTGGCTACGAAAGAAAGAAAAACAAGTTTAGGACTTATGCCGGCTCAAGGCCGGCGGCCTAAGTCGGCCTTCAATGTGACCAAGCAAAAATGACAAAATAAAGCCGGTGGCAATCATTTGTTTAGGCCGACAGCCCTAAGCCGGCTTTGCTCTGTTTCGCTTGGTTTCGTCAATTTTCTTCAAGCTTAACATTCTTTCATCCAAGTATACTTCATATACTTAGGATACCCTTAGTATAAACCCATATGTGTTGGATCTATACCCCAACAACTTACTACAAATGAATGGAAAAGAAATATCTTGTTTTGTAATGTAAACTAACAGGATAAACAGGGCATGTTGGATCTCACACACTTTAAGGAAGGAGAACTACCAACTCGCTACTTGGGAGTGCCACCAATATCCACTAAGCTTAAAAAGCAAGACTATATAGCTCTTCAAGAGTGAATCATAGTGAGGTTATGGTAGGGTGGATTATGGCTTATCAAGTCAATACTATTCTCCATGCAAGTGTTCTAGAGCACTACTTTCCTTCTACCTAAGTTTATTAGTCTACAAATTGAGTAGAAACTTAGATTTTTTGTGGAATAGGAGCCAAATATCTCTACTAAGGCTAAAGTGAGATGGGATGTTGTTTGCAACCCAAAAAAGAGTGGGGTATTAGAAATTCCCAAACTAGTTGTGTGGAATAACATGACCTAAATCAAGAACATTTAGCACTTGTGTAAGGGAGGCTAAAGAGGTTTATGTGTAGATTGGATACAGTTGACCAACCTTAAAGAGAGGAGTTTTTGGAATGTGAAGGCTCCAACTTAGTGCTCATTGAATTGGAAGAAATTACAAAAGCTACAACATCTTGTTTGGATGAAATTTATGTGGGAAGTGAAAGATAGCCAATCCATCTCACTTTGGTTAGATTATTGGCTACCAACAGGGCCACTAAACATAAACCTTAGTACTCGAGAGATTGCGTATTTAAGTCTTGACAATAGTGCGTGACTTTATTACTTATTGGATGGGTTTGCATGGAGATTTCCAAAAGGAGACTTTTGGATAACTTTCAACATTCTAAGCAATCTAACACTCGATCAAAAGCAGTCAAAATTTTCAAATGGAAGAGTTCTCACTGTAGGGACTATTCTATTAAGTTAGGATATGAATTCCTCACACCCACTACTCCCTTATTGCCCTGGAGTAAAGTGATTTGGAACCCTGCAACTATCCCATAACATGCCTTCTTTCTATGGCTAGCATGGATAGGGAAACTCCAAACATTAGATAGATTGTCTGCTTGGAGATTAGTATCATCAACCACATGCTATCTATGCTCTTAAGGTCATGAATATCATCTCCACCTCCTTTTCAACTACCCCTACTCTTCTCAAGTTTGGGCTCTAGTATGTGAAGTATTAGAATGCCCACTTGGTTTTCTATCATGGTAAGGGGCTAAATTCAGTCTTATTGTAATAGCCTCATTTAGAGATCCCAAGATTAAGAAGTGGAGAGCTTTCTTAGCTGCAACTGTATATTGTATATGGAGAGCTTTTAATCATATTAGAATTAGAAAATTGTGATCCAAATCAGACTCTTTTGCTAGCCAAATTATAGCTTACTCTAAGCTTTCTTGAAGTCTTTATTTAGTCTTCTCTTATTTCCTACAATGTTTTTGTGTACTTTAGCTTAGCATAGAGTAGCTATGTATATCTTCCCGTCAATTGATGATTGTATTTTTCATATAAATAAAATTATTGATTTACCTAAAGAAATATTGAAATTAATGTAATATTAGAATTAGGTTCAAATACATGTGCTACCTTAATTAGATCTCCTTGTAATAGAATAGACTTCAGTAAAAGCTACAATGCGAAAGTGAGAGACTCTACTTAGGAATGTAAAACCTTACACTCACACATGATAGTTAGCCTTATGGAAAATGATGTTCACATCTCCACTATAATCTCCTACTACCACTTACCTAAACAAAACCTTCTTTCAATTATAACTTTGATAGATTATTACCAATTGTTTCTTCCTTTCGTACATTCAATGTTTATTTTACCATGTATATTCACTAAAATATAAAGGAAAGGTGGAGTATCACACCAATAAAGTTGATAGAATATTTCATTTTATGTTAAAAAAATCATTAATTTGGGTTATTTCACAAGAAAGAAAAGAATAAAAGAAATAACCATCTCTTGAATTTCAAATAGTTAGTTTCACTGATATGAAGACTCACTTCCCACTTAGAATTGCACATATTATACCATTTATCTCAATGAGCTCTTATAAAAATCTTAGGAAAACTCTTTTTGGCTAATGTTTTATTTTTTAAAAGAAAAATAGTGCAAATTTATTTAATTTTGAATTAGAAACAAGACAAGAGAAAAGTTATTATATCGAAGAGGCCTTACCTTCCTTTGTCTCATCTTTTTATTCTCAAGTATTGTGTGGCTATCAACATTTTTATAGTACTGGATTAAACAAAATCTTTAGCCTTTGTTTGATTTATATGGTAAACCAAGGCACTAAAAAAAAAAGACCTCAAGGTACTAAACAAAACCTAAAAACATTATATAATATATTTTATGATACAAAAATTTATTTCACTGAATAAAATAAGTACAACAGTAAAACTCCATATTATAACCTTATATTATCATAATTCCTTTTGCTATTGTGTCCATACTAAACCTCTTTCAATGAATTCTCATGTTGACATAAAAAGCAACCTAATATCATTACAAAAATGTGTGTTCTATACTATATAAACCAAACATAGTATAAAAGAATTATATTATACTACTCGTCTTATACAATATGATCCTGTTGTAGTTTTATCAACCAAACATTATCTCAAGGTTAGATGATATCTATTTAATAAAATATTCCTCTAAACATAAAACCTTGAAAACCTAGTAAAATTACTAGAAGAATTAAGGAAACTTTTTCTTGAGAATTCATTTTTGCAAGAAATATTCTTCTAAATTGAAGATTCATACCATGTTTTAAATTTTTTTTATGAGAGTGCATTTAAAAGTACTTTCTCTTGTGAGAACTTATAAATTGTCTAAAGCTTGTTCACATGAAATTTTTATGTTAAGTAGATTTTTATGTTACTAGTTCATGCAACAAATAAGCAAATGTTTAGACAAGCTAGTGTTCATGGAGGTAATTTCTCATACTAAAGCAATTTTGTTTCTTATCAAAGCAAACTTAGGTAGCATTTGGTTACCAATTTTATGATGCAAGATTAGACAAAATCCTTTTTTTTTTGTTTGATTTGTATAGTTTAACAAAATCATTAGATCAAAGAGGCTCTAAGTACTTGATAAAATCTCAAAAAATTGTATCATATATCTTATGGTACAAAAATTTATTTCACGAGAAAAAATAAACACAATTTCAAAACCTAAAATATAACCTTATATTATTATTATTCTTTTTACTATTATATTCATGCTAAAGCTCTTTTAGTGAGTTCTTTCATTGATGCAAAAAATAGCCTAATATTATTAGAAAATTCATGTCTTATACTGCATAAATCAAATGTGGTATAAGAAGATTGTACTACACTATTGCTGTTGTACAATGTTGTCCTATTCAACTTGTAGTATCTAGTTTTACCAACCAAACGCTATCTTGACATTCATTTTTCTATTCTCTTTTGTCCATATGCAAAGTTGCTAAACTAAAACTCCCTTAAACTTATTGTTTGGTTCTAGTGGTCAACCCATCTATCCATTATTTGATTGGACAAGTAAGAATTACTTTGTAAGTTCTCTAATCTAATCATTCTTTTCAAATATAATTGTGAATGTGTGATTTTATGAATGTTTTACTCATTTTAAGCTAACTACAGAAATGATGAGTGCAATGTCACACAACAGCTCTAAATTACTTACATTTCACATAATTTACATGGTTGGTCCCATGTACATGTATGGTGCTAGATATGGCCACAGGCATTGCTAGAAAGTGCTTATAGGTTGGTATAGTAACAATTTTGTTCAAATCATTCTCTTTTTGTTGATGACAAGATATATTTTCTTGAAAAATAGTATATATAAAATTTGTTGATATATACAAGAGTAGCTTGTCTATGGCTAAAGAACATAACATTCAGTATATTGCACTCCCTACTATATCTTGCAATGAGAGGGGGTAAGTCTTTCTATGATATTTAGATTTATTGCTAGGAGCATTACGCTAAACTTAACATAGTGTTAGAGTAGTAAGTCTTGAGTTCAAATCCTTGTATTATATACATGACACTTTCTGAAGTCACTTAGTTTGCATATGGCATTGAAAGTACCCTCCTAGGCCTCATGCACTATCATATAGAAGTGGTGGTGTTCGTAAATAATGCATGGAGTCACGCAATACATAATAGGTTTCATTATATCTCAAATTAATAAATAATCCGATTATGGGGTGGCAAACCAATTAGCAAAATGGATTCATACCACACATCATATAATCTACTAAACTTATAAATAACAATCACAAGTACCATCCATGGTCATCAAAGCACGGTCACAATTGGTGTCTCTCCGTAACAGTGAATGTCGTAAGTATAGGTCTTGACATTAACATATACAAATTAATATATATACACTATCGTCGCGGTTAAGTCACTTGCTAAAAAAAAAAAATCACTATGGAAATGTTAACAGCAAAAATGCACTACGGATTGAAAGTTTTGCCTAATATTGATATGCTATTAGATTCGTCTAGTCCATTTGCTACTACGTACACATGGATTCTAAATTTATACTCTTATTGTTAGCATCGGTCAATGTTAATATTGTTATCTTTATTATTTCTATTATCGTGGTGTTTTATCTTATTATTCTTTTATAATTATGTTAAGTTGCTATTGGTTGGACCCACTTTTCCTTCTCCTTTCACCATTCAATATCTAAGCTACTGTTTTATTAGTATTTTATCCACTTTTCATACTCGTCTTTCACATTCTATTTGGAACCTAACCAGGGAGCTGTGATAACAATTTGTCTTCATTCACTCGTCAAATGTCCTTTCTTTATGGACTTCCAAGAACTGGAACGTAGTGCTGGTATATAGATGTAAACTCAAATATATAGACATATATATATATATTCTCCTTTCTTCTGTCTATTAGCATATTTTGGGGCATATATATATATATATATATATATATATTCTCCTTTATTCTGTCTTTTAGCAAATTTTGGGGCATATATATATATTCTCCATTTTTTTTTGGTCTTTAGTATGCTTTAGGGTCAAAAGACGTATAGCAACATGCTTACGGACATGCATGAGAACAAGAACCTATCGCGCATCACAAGGCACAGATTTATACCGTTAAAACACAAACACGCATTGATACATACGCATACGAGAATACACGAAGCCAGACATACTCAACTATTATGTAAACTACACATGGAAGCACACTTAACACAACACACAGTCCATTTACACATGTATAGCAGTATGCACAGCCACTCATTTGCCGTTCCATATGCTCATAATATCAAACAATAAGCACACAACAGTAGTAATGGGAAACCTACTCACCTTGGTCTCATAATAGCTACTTAAAATAATCTAGAGGTATTTTGTACTTTTTGAAACCACATAGCATCATATGAAATGATATTAAATTTGCTTGTACCACTATTACCTTTAACAACTGCCTCTAAACACTTACCAAGGCACTTGTTAATAACACTTATATTTAAAAACAACCTAATCTAGTTTTGTTAGAATTCAATCAGTTTAACGCAAAGGTAGGAAGATCAGGACAAGCAAGGATTATATCTTCATGGATGAAGTTTTGCTGTCCTAAAGAGTGTTCCGCGTATCAGTCAATCTAAGCTATTGATCCTACATTTTGCTTTCTAATTTATACGCGCTTATAATTCACAGGACGCGTTTGGCGTTGCCAACAATAATTGAAAAACTTTACCAACTAGTTCAAATTGCTCATATAATAATTCCGGTCAACTCGTGGAAGTCGCAAGTAACCACGTACTTGTACTTTGGACATCCTTTATATAAACAAACTACAATCCTTGGAAAACGTATTAGCTTTAATTTTCCTCAAAAGACACATCTCGTCATTTACCCATCATTCTCTTGTTCTCTTGAAAGGATAACAAAATCCAAGTGAAAATGGTTATTAATATGCTGACCTTCAGGGCCGATGAAGATAATTTCCGGCCAGGATCTCCACCGTATATGGGGTCGCCTTGGTCGTCTTCTTCATCATCATCGTCTGTGTCATCATCTCCAAATAGAGCCTGCATTGGTTGCCTCGGAAGAATAATTACCAAACGCTCCTCTTCTCCAACATATCCTTCTCATCAACTTCTCCATCTCCAACACAATGCCAGGTCTTTTGCTTAATGTTCTTCTCAAAATCTTTTAACGTATTTTATATAATGCCAGTGCTCGCTAGCATTCATGTCAAGCAATTTTTATTTGTCTATTCTGTAAAAGTCGTAAATACAATTTCCATGTGATTATTATTAGTACTTTATTTATTTTAAAAAGAAAAAAAAAGAAAAGCAAGTCGTGCATTCTTAGTGGCACATAGCTTAATGCAACCGTGTATAATACACCATAGTTTTGTAATCAAAATATTAGAAAATTTTATGGTATAATTATTTAAAAGTAAATATATAATATAGTTAAGTTTTAATTACGTAAAATCTTTTAAATTATAATAAAATTATACTTGTTAATAGTAAAAAAAGCTTGCCAATGGCTTTCTATCAACAAGCCGTAGAAAATTGCTTGTTTTAATCATAAATTATCCTAAGTTACAATAAATAAAGTTTATTAATAGACTAAAAAAGAAAAATAACTACAATATATATAATTTTCGAATAACTGCAACATTGAACCTCCGCAAAGTATCTAACACTTTTTAACTTAACTTAGATAAAGAAATTTACGATTTGTATTAATTATAAAAGATATACCTGAATTTTCACAGTATTATTTCTTTTTAAGCTACATAATTTGAATTTTCAAGCATTTTCACTCTTCAAACCAATATTATTCTTTTAACAAAAAAAAACAAAAAACAAAATAATTAATCCATTCACACAATCAAAACTTATGAGTTTTTTTCTCTTTGCAAACTTGTTTGATTTCTTTGTCATTTATACACCTTAAATTTTCTTACTTTTTTTCAATTTTAATATTTTAGTGTCTTTTTATAAAAGACAGACATGATTTTGGCATCTTTCGACTTTCCACACCCATATTATTTTTTCTTCTTTTTTTTTTTAATACATAATTCGATATTTCATACCTTCTCACGTTACATATTAAAGTCATTATTAATTTCTTTTAGTTATGTATTCTCAACTCTTTTACGATGGTTTTAGGGAGGGAGAAAAAAAAAAAAGCTAGGAAATATAAAAACCTGATTGGTCCAACGAGTATTAGCCTTGGTTTAAGTGAAAAACGAAGTAATTTGCAAGTACACTTCCTTATGTACAAAAGGCATACCTTTTTTTTCATTTACGTAATATGAAATTTCGGATTTTTTATTTTTTTCACAATCTATGTTATTGCTATTTTTTAATTATATAATCTCAACGATATCATAAACGTAAAAGAAAAGAGAGGTAAAAGCATAAAAACACGTTAAGTCTAATAAAGTTTGAGCCTTTATTTAAGTGAAATATATATATATATATTAAATTATAAATAAATCATTATATATACTCAGTCCATTTATGAAACGAAAACCTCATCGTGGATTTCACGAGAATTTTTATGAAAGCAGTATAGCAGTTATACGAAGTGGAACAAACAGGGAAAAATAAACAATTAAGATGTGTTGAAAAGGCTTTTTTGCAATTAGCCCATACTGTAAATTTCTTCATTATGTTTTGGTTATGTAACTAGATAAATCGATGATGGTGTAACAACTATGTTGCACAGTTGTGTAAAGCTTCAGCATGATCATTTAGCTACTTAAAAGGACTCACACTTGCGTACTGAAATGTCAACTCCACTCATGGCAGTGAAATTAAGATTCGAAGGATCATCAAATTCTCTCTGTCATCAACAGCCACCTTGATCATCCAAAGGGGGGACATAAGTATGTGGTCCGTTGATGGGTGCTCCGATGCCATTGTTAGTATCACCCTTCACCTTCGCAGTTTCTTTTTATCTAGTTTTTCTTCGTATTCGAATTAAAAGGGAGTGTGTGTTTGTTTTGTGGAAAACATTTTCCGAATAATAGCTTAGCTTTTCTTTTTTTTTCCCCCCCTAATCTTCTTTATCAAACACTTCAATAGTAAATTAGTAATTTCTATTAAGGATTAAATATAAAAGTCTTTTAACAAATTCAAGTATGTAGTGAATAAAAAAGTTGGAATTTAAGTGTGATGGTTTTGTTCAATTGTGATGATTCACAATTTCATGTCGATTCTTCTTTTTTTTTTTATTTCATCATTTAATTTATTTTGGTTTGTAATTTTGGGTTTTTGTTGTTTTTTGAGGATTTGCTTTGCATGGGTGGGTGTGGTAATTTTGATGAGGGATAGGGAAGGGAAAAAAAAAGGTCGAAAAAGACAATACTAATAATAATAAATTGTTGAGAGAAGGATGATATAGCTGTGTACATATGGAGAGGGCATGTCGACTCTGTTCTTGCATGGTATTGGAATGGCTTTTTCGGTGGATTCCCGAGCATGAAAATTTCTTTTTGTGGCCTTTTGAAGCTGAAACTATTCTAGAAAAGCTTTGATTGACTGGTTGAATGTCCGAAGCTAGGAGACGTTGAGCACATACCAAGAATAGGTGTGCCTTCTGTTGACCGGAACCAATTGAATCATCACCAAGAAACAGGATTAAAATCCACGAGCCAATTCAACAATGTCGTTATCTCTACCCTATCTAAGCGAGTGAAAAATGAATGGATAATATACCAGTGCAGGTTACCTTTTGTTAGTTTTTGTTTAGAGGACAAACTATCCGAAAACCTTCCATGATAGTCCTTGTGCATATGGTTTTTGTTGGTTGTACTGATTGTGACTGACACTAATTAGGCAATTTCAATGATGGCTTATTTAGTTATAAATGGTAATATTGAAGATGAACCCAAGTCCAAATTCAGGGGTCAATACCAAGTTTTCCTAACAGATAATTAGGATCATGGATTTTTGCTTGGGTTGGGAAGCACAGCTGCAGTGTTACCGAATCGAGGTGCATGAGCAGATTAATATCACTGAGATGAGGAATAGGGCTTTTCCAATTGTTGGAATTTTCCATCTATTACTTTTTTAAGTATATAGTTTTGACATAGACTGGAAATGCATTTCTTTGTTTTGTGAAGTAAATTCTCTTCAACAATAAGATCATCCTTTTACAGGTTAATTCAGCAAATCAGAGAATGCTGGGAGGTGGTGGTGCAGATGGAGGTAAGCATCTTCAACTTTGTCTTGATACTGCATTGCTCATCAAAAGAACCTTTTCAAATTAGAATGGTCTCTGATAGCTATACACAGAGCTGCTGGGCCTGAACTGTCAGAAGCTTGTTATAAGGTTCCAGAAGTCCGTCCAGGAATTCGCTGCCCCACGGGAGAAGCCAGAATTACTCCGTGAGTTGTGATCAACAAGTTATACTTGCATTGATGTTCAAGTTGAATTTAATTTGTCTAACCAGACAAATACAAAATTTTGAAATTTCTTTTTATATTTGCACTTCTGTTGTTTCTCTGATCCATTTTGGTCGTCATGCAGTGGCTTTAGGTTGCCTGCATCTCATGTGATTCACACGGTTGGTCCAATCTATTGTTGTGATGGCAATCCCCAGGCATCCCTGATGAATGCCTACATGTAGGCTCAATTACTAGTTATCAGTTGTTTATAGCGCATGTTTGTTCTAATAAATATTCATTTTTTACCTGTTTATGCAGAAACAGTATGTCTGTGGCCAAGCAAAACAGCATTCAGTACATTGCATTCTCTTCTATATCTTGCGGTTTCTATGGGTAAGCTGGCTGATACAAGTTTTATAGCATCTAAAGTTTATGTGGCTGAAGTTGAAAAATAGCTGCAGAGTAGAAGTTTATGTTTGGATGGATGGATTAATTTTGTTGAAATCTTGATCTCTTGTACTGATAAATGCAAAACTTAGCAGACACAACTGTATTAGTTGAATTATTTTAGCTGCACATGTGCTACCATTGACTTTGAGACCAACACAAGGGAGACCAACAAAGACGTGGAGAGAAGTAATAAGAAATCATTAGCATATTTAGTATTAACAAAAATATGGATCCATGATAGAATGCAATAGTGAAATGAGATTTATAGCCGACCCCACCTAGTTGAAATAAGGCTTGTGTTGTTGTTATTGTTGTATTTGTCATCACTGATTTCTAGAGTTTTGGGGCATTCCAGAGGGATGTTTGCTCATAAGACAAACTGTGAGAAAAAGTCTGTGTTATGGTTTTTGCGCTTATTTGACATATCAGTTATTATTTCCCTGCATCTGAATAGCAGCTGACGAGTGGCCCTAATCTCAGATATCCTTTTAATGAAGCCGCCTCAATAGCCATTTCTACCATTAAAGAGATTGCTGATGGCTTAAAGGAGGTAAATCTTCCAGCCTTTTTTTACTTTTTGTAGAGGATTGAATCTGCCTCTTGTTAATTAGGGCCAAACCCAATAATAACTTGAATTAGATTCTTGGATTAGTGATAGGGTTCAAGAACCAAACCCATGTATAGGGATGATTTAGAGTGATTTGATCTGATGGATTTAGATTAGTGATCATCGAGGTGGACAAGCTTGCTTTCAATCCTTCTGAACAGGCTTATGCACTCAATAAGGGTGTTCATAGGAGAATCCATAAATGAGTAAGCTAATTTCGCCCATTGACTACTAAAGCAATCCAAGAGACATCATTGAGCCAAGATTTTATAGATACTCAATAATACTTCACCATTTGGACACAATTTCACATACCAGAGAAATACAATTCCTTCACTTGTCACAAGTGCATTGACTCACTTGTTCCTTCTCCCTACAGTCTCTCCATCTCATTCCTCCATGTGTATCTCCACGTCATTCTTTTAGAGTCACGTGACGCAGGAGATGCACATTGCAAGTTGCAAGCAGTGCAACATCAATTAAATCCCCACATCTGCACTTTCTATGCTTTCGTTTAATTTTTGTGTCCTTGAGAGAGGAATGCCTGGCATTTTGGGATGCGCGATTCAATAGTGATAGGATAGTACAAAATATTTTGTATATGGTTTAAGGAGTTTTAGGTAGTCAGCTCAGTGCACTTTCTTTCGTGTAAAAGCCCCAGGTCCTTCGATTTAGCTAAGACACCCTACATGGTCACAGTTACCCTCTCGAATTAGTGTTGCTCTATGATACATATCTTAACTCAAGGGACAGTTTTTAATTATTTACTGCCCCACATGCATTGCACGATGCATAATTTGCTATAAAATCTGATAAAAGCCAAGGCGTAGAACTGAACAAAAAACAAAAATTTTACTGCAGGTGCATTTCGTTCTGTTCACGGATAAGGGCTACGACGTCTGGTTGAGCAAGGCAAGGGAGCTGCTTCGATAGTGACGGTCTCTTGCAAGTCGAGACGATATTCTTCAATTCAGGATGAGAACGATGCCTTTGGCGTATGAAAGTTTTACAATACAAATTATCTCTTGCCTAGGCAATTAAATAAATATATACATACAAATAAAAAAGAAATTTCTCTTATCCAACTTGAATTTGTATTTGAAGAAATATTAAGAATTTATTGAATGTTTTGTGCATTAGTTTGTGTCCCAAATTGGAATTGATGTAGGATAGTGGAAGCAAAAAATAAAAGAAGCCTGGAAGTTGCAAGAAAATATGAAAATTAACTAGAAAATGGTAATCTATACAAAAAATATAATAACAATGCCATGAAATCGTCAAAAAAAATAAAATAAGTTTTCTTTTTTGATATAAAAGAGGCAATAAATCTAAAGATAATTGGTGGTATTATACACGTAAATTTTATTTGATAATTTTACACTATTGATGCTTTATATGGTATGTCACACTATGAATTATGATAGCCTTACGCTACAAAATAAGAAATGTCATCATACCTATCTTCAAGAAAGTAATTTTTTTTATTAATCCAGATCAAGGCTCTACTTATTTATAGATTAAAATAAGACCCCTAGTTAAGCACCAAAGAAAATAACAAATAAAAAATAAACTAAAGGATTTGCTATCTTAGAAATAAAATATCAGTCTAATCTATAAATAAATAACTAAATCTATTTAAATAAATGGTTCACCATTGAATCTCTAAAGTTTCCTCCAACTTCTCTCAAATCAAATAGCAACCTATAAAAAATTCATGATATAGCACCTCTTCATATTCTTTATGAATTCTCCTTGACATGAGAAAAAATTAATCTCTATACATGTAGTATCTATTCCAATCTTCCATAATACCCCTATTCTCTTCTTTCTCTTGTTACAATCATCTGCTGGATAATTCAAATCCCATATTCATTGTTTAAATAGTATCCTTATCAAATTCTATAGACTTTTCATGAGTTTGAATAGGAACGACTCTATAGGGCCTTACAATAGAGTTATAGGTGGAGGTGGTATGATTCCTCTAGCATTTTTCTTGAGAATAGGATCAAAAGACTCATAAACTTTTTCATCTAATTTTTTAATGCAATATTGTGTGTATTTTCACATTCCAGTTCAATTTCAAAACTATTGTGCATTGTGTCATTTTCTTAGATATTATGTAAGACTTGGTTTTCTGTTTTTGCATTATTTCCTTAACCAATAAGCAACTTGGAATTTTCAAGGTATTAAATCAAAAGTCAAAGTACATGATTTTTCAATCTCAAACATCTTATGATAGAGAATTCCTGTTCGAGCCTCCTTTAATAGTTATACCATTATAGATTTTTCAATCTCAAACTTTTTTTTCCCTCATATGAAACAAAAGGTAAAGTTTTAATTTTTAGGTAAAGAACGAAAGAGGAATCCTTTTTTCCTTTTCTTTTTTTTTTATCAAAAATAAATACTTACTTTCTAAGAAGAAACCTAAAAGTAGAGCGCCATACCAAGTTTCTTGCAAGATAATAAAAGCAAAAAATAACATTGCAGAAAAATAAGTGACTTAACTAGAAAATGATAATCTAAAGATTAAATATAATAAGAATGATAAAAAATCACCATCAATAAACCTAAGGAATAATTGATGGCCTTACATCATCATAAAATTCAAATGATGGCCTTACACCCCCGAAAGATTAAAAAAATAATAAAAAAAACAGTATCACACAAATCTTGGGAGAAAATAATTTTAATCATCCAATGTTTGCCATGTCTTATCAAGCCTCTACCTATTTATAAGCTAAAATAAAACTCTTAGTCAAGAAATAAAGAAAATAACCAAAAAAAAAGAGAAAAAGAAAACTTGCTATCCTAAAAATATGATATCAATCTAAATAAATCCTATAAATAAGAAACAAAATCTATTTAAATAAAAGATAATAAAAAATCATATCTAGACTCTCTTTTTTTCCGATCTTCTAGTCCGCATCAGGAGGCTATACAAGTGAAACTAATGCAAGAACCTAGGGATTATGGTGTGAAAGGGGAAAATAAGGTAAACATAAAGCTGCGTATAGCCAAACCATATGAAATGGCTTTAAGTAAAGTCATTATATCTTGTAATTTTTGTTAATTTTTAATTCAACGTCTCGACCTAAATCTGCGTAAAATCCAAAGACGGAAGTCCTTTTTTGTTTCTCAACTATCAAGTTGAAAACCCGGTGTGCGATTTTATTATCTTAAGCTGGACGAATAATCTGGGATTTCTGTAATGCATGGTTCTGAAAATTATATATACATATTTATATAATCATAATTATTAAGTAAATTAATAAAATTAATAATATAAAATTGAGAGCAATTTTACAAATAAGGTTAAGAGACGGGACAATTTCATCTTTTCATGATGAGACTATATAAACTACACTAACCTAGAGTTTCATCCTTTTGCTCATTTGTCAATTGCTATCTAGAAAACTAAAGGGAGAGAGAGAGAACCCTATAGAGGACTAAGGCAATTTGTAAGAGAATTACGCGATGAATCCAACAAGTAAGCATGCAACTCGTGATGTGCTTAACTATAATGATGAAAGTAAGATCTTAATTGTCGTTATCCTTGTGACAATATGAATCAAAATAAAGGATGGATTGAACAAGCATGAAAGTCATTGAAATTGGAGTTCCAAGCATGATGCAAGCCAAGTAAGTGTAATAACACTCATATTTTACCTTTGAATCAAGAAATATAATAGAAAATTGGGGTTAAAAATCATAGCAATTAGGAGTTGGAACAAATTGAAGGAGAAAAATTAGGGCTTATGATGAATAGGGGGGGATACGATCAAGTACACGACCGCATACTAAGGTGTGTTGAAAAGAAAAATTGTATAGTAAGGTACATGGCCTTAGGCACGGCCGTGTACTTAGGCATATTAGAGTTAGAACTTACACGGCCACAAGCATGGTCATGTACCTAGATGTGTTGATTTTTGAATATACATAGCCACAAGCATGGCCATGCATATGGGTGTACTGAAGCTTAAAGTTTACAGAATGATACACGGTCTCTAGCACAATCGTGCTTCAAGCCGTGCTTCCTTCACAGTTACTTTCTTGGTCGTGTTACACAATAATATGTCCTATTTAACTCTACTTTATTTTATTCTCATTTCAAAACATGAATTAAACACAAAGATACTTTTGGAAAGAGAATTAAAAGACTAGAACGAAGTAGAAAATTTAGTGAACTTAGATTGCTTATAGAATTAAGCTAAGTGTAGTTCCTTGTAATTGAACAGTGCTACCTACTTTGGTTAAAGACGTCTGTTCAGGTATGTGTTTACCTTATTTTATTGGTTGTGATTGTTAAGTAATTATTAAATGAATTGGATATGAGAATTATGTAATATAATGTGATATGTGAATGAAATGTTGCATCTTGCTTGTGCTTGGCTCAATTTAAGGGCTCATAGTGGCAGTTCCCTAGGAGGGCACCTTGATGATCAGTATGCCACATTGTCTCTAGTGGAGCTGTGTATCGAAATAATCTGAGGTAGATTAAGGTTAGATGGGGCTCATAGTGGCAATTCCCACTAAGACAAACTTTTGTGTATATGAAGGTCATGAGTATCCTTATGTTATATAATTAATTTTGAGATTGGTGTGTAAGCTGATGTATGAAGATGTTGTAGATAAGTGTTGCATATATGCATATATGGGTAATGTGGTATGTCATGCGCATGTGGATGTAGTACTCACGTATTGAGTTTAGGCTTATACCCTTTCCTATATATATATATATTAGGTGCAGGTGAGAATGACAAGTAATTAAATTATGATGAAAATGGAAATCTAGTGGGGCATTATGTAGATGAAAACAGGAGAGAGCACTATTACTATATGGATGAGAGTAACAAAAATGGGAAGATTTATGTTCAGGATTTTTAGTAATTGATCGAGGAGTATAGAGATATTAGTAAACTTCTATTTATTTTAAAGTTTTAAACATGAACCGAGTTTATTCTGGATGTTAAAAGAAAATTCATGTGTTGTTTAAATGTCATTGATTAGAATGACTCATCTGAGAGTCATTTGTTTTATGTTATTGAGATTCTATTTTCATGAATGAATTTGAGAAGATGAACAGGTTGAAAGTTGTTTGGAGTTTTAGAGCCTTAGCATGTTGCTATATGATAGTAACATGTAGCGGGCTATAATGCTTCAAGTTATGGGGTACTATAATTTCTTACTAACTGAAACCCCCTAACCATCATTTTGACTTGAACTAACTAGGATATAGCTGCAATGATAATTTTTTGTCACATGATGATGACTCCTATATACGCATTTCCAGCAAACACTAGATTTCTAGGTTGTTGCTTGATGCACTTAAAGTAAACTCACAAGTTATCATTGATTTTGACTTCAACAAGAAATAGCAATATATAGTATTGCTTTATCACTTGTCAAGGTAGCTATAATACAAGTGAAGATGGTTTTCAAACAATCGACCTTCATTTTCGATGAAGTTGAGGTTCTAAATTTCCAACAAAGATCTCTACACCTCATGTATAGGATTGTCTTCAAGGCTCGATAGTCACTTTTGCATTAAATGTGTTAACATTATACACGTAGATAGTTTATTATGTATTTATATTGATTAGTCCATGTGTCAATTTTATATTGGACATTACTTTTAGTTAGTTAGCAAGTAGTTTCTATTATTAGAAGTAGTATAAATTGCTTTTGTATAGATGAAAACAACTTAATAGAAATATAATTTTACTTCACATTTTACTCTTTTGGTTTTCTTCTCGCATACTCCGTTTGTTTCTTCACCTCTAGCAATTCTTCTTCTTTTGGTGCTCTAGTTCTAGTCATGAAGCTTGTTTAAATGGTATCAAAGTTACATTGGTAAGATCTAATACAACTCCTTCTTGCTTTCTCGAACAGATAGTTCTTGTGTGATCATGGGAAGCTCTATTGAACCTAGTAGTTATGTAGTTAAACAAAATCTTAATTTTCCTAATTAGGATCCTTTATATCTTGCGGGATCTGATAATCCTAACATAGCTATTAGGAATATTATGTTCAATGGTATGAATTACTTAGCATGGGCAAGATCAATTAAGATGGGATTAAGTTTGAAAATGAGGCTAGGGTTTGTTGATGGAAGTTTATCTAAATTGAATTCCAACTCACCAAATTTTATTCGTTGAGAAAGATGTGATTATATGGTTTGATTATGGATTTTGAATTCTATGGTTAAGGAAATTTCTCAAAACTATGTCTTTGCCCAATCTACATATGATTTGTGGAATGAAATCAAGGAGTAATATGGATAAAGTAATAGACCTTTGATCTTTCAACTTCAGCATGAAATAAGTAATCTAAAACAGTTGAATCAACCAATAGCAACATATTATAACAAGTTAAACAAATTTTGGGATGAGCTGTAAGTCTTACATGCTTATCCCACTTGTTTGTGCAATGGATTTGATCATTGTACTTGTCATCTTAAGGAGTATATTGTAGAATTTGAATCTAAATCTTGATTAACTCAATTCCTTATAGGTTTGAATGATAGCTATGAGATGGTGAAAAGTCAGATATAAGTGATAGATCTTTTGCCTATAGTAAATAGGACATATTATTTAGTTCAACAAGTTGAGAGACAAAGATAGATCACTACTGGAATGTCTCTTGATACGGAGATGTCAACCTTTCAATTCAATCAAGTTTTAGCTACAACGGCTAGAAGTACTAACAAGAAGAAAAGGAAGAAATTGTATTGTAAACATTGCAAAACTAAACGACATAGTATTGAGACCTATTTCCAACTTGTTGGGTACCTGGATTGGTATAAAGAAAAGAAAATAAGCTTAGGCAAAATCCATAATAAAAAAGTTATGAACTGTGTTAATGCTTCATTTTATCTAAGGTATTCTACTGCAACTTTGCTAGATGATCACTTTAATTTCGTTTCACATGTGGGAAGCATGATAGGTTCTACTATTCATTTTGGTGTAGTTTCTAAGCAACTTGTTGCTTGTTCTAGTTCCACATATGATTCCAAGCTACTCCATGGATTATGCAATGAAATTATGAAATTGATGCAAGAGAAACAAAATGCAAATGTGGTGAATTTAAGCTCCATCAATTTTACAGGTACAATATCCTCTCCTTGTTTTAATATAGTGAATAGTGATATAGGATCTTGGATAATTGATTTAGGGGCCACAGATCATATTACACCTCATTTCACTCTTCTTTTTTCTACTTTCACCCTACCATATCCCATGTCTATCTAATTACCTGATGGATGATTTAAATCAATCCAACTTTGTGGTTCTATTCATCTCACTCCATCCCTTACTTTAAGAAATGTCCTCTATGTGCCAGATTTCTCTCATAACTTGTTATCTATGCATTGTTTACTAAAAGATAACAAGTTAATGGCTCAAATTAATACTACAACCATCACTTTTCAAGACCAAATCAGTAATCACATTGTTGCTATTAGGAAAGAGTTAAATGGCTTGTATCTACTTCAAATTGATTTACATTCTTCTATTGTTCATGTTTCTAATACTGTTAGTAATAGCTCTTTTGTTTATTTGTTCCATAAACGTTTAGATCATGTTTCTTTCTCCAAGTTATAGCATGTACACAGTTATTCACATACTAATGCTAAGGACTTATGCTATGATATTTGCACTAAAGCAAAGATACCTAGGCTCCTTTTCCAAAATCTTTATTGAAAGCAACTAGTAATAGAAGAAATTGAAACTAGTTTGGTCTTTATTCAATTTCTTCTATTACTAGTGCTCGATTTTTCTTAACCATTCTTGATGATTTTAGCTCATGTACTTGGACTTATCTTATGAGTTCAAAGTCGCAAGCTGTTGGTTTTCTTGATAAGTTTCTTAAGCTTATTAACAACCAATTTAACGTTGTTCCTAAAATAGTTTGAATGGATAATGGTGTTGAATTCTTATCTTGTCATTGTCAGTCTATTTTTCATGAATTCGGTATCATTCATCACAAATCTTGTCCTTACACACTGTCGAGTCTAATTTAAAAATTCTATATGATCTTCCTAATTCGATTCATATTAGATCCTATGCTTATCCAATATAAATCCTTAACTTGAACTAGGAATTTTTATTATTTATTTGGAGTCGCCACCCAACTAGAGTTGGGAAAAATTATTGAATTAGAATTAATTAAGCGGATTAATTTTAGTATGAACACTAGTCGATGAAATCTTTTTTTTTAAAAAAAAAAAGAAAACCCAAAGATTTTTTACTCAAGGGTAGTCCTATTAAAATCCTAAAGTTAACATCTTATCCTTTTGAACAATATATTTATGTTATGATATTTTTTTTAGCATTCAAGAAAAAATGATACTAATAATAATTTGAAAATATATATATTTTTTATTTTTTAGAGTTGCCCTATAAGGATACCTACGTACTCGTTATTCAGGATCAAACAAGCTGTAGTTCACTCTTCATAAAACTTTAGTGAATTAGTTAAATTTAATTATGAAAAATGTGTTAAGTTTACGTTTATTATCCTTTAAATTTATTAAAAAAAAATCTAAGCATAAACTTTATTTATTGACTTACTAAAATCTTTAATTTTGGAAATCACTAATTATCATTTATTTATTTATTTTTATCAAAAAAAATTCTAGATGATAAAATATTTATTTATTTATTTTTTATTTTTAATAATAATGCATACCTTAAATTAAGAAAATTTTAAAAGAAACACCAAAAAAAAATTTCTAAACCTAGTTTTTGTTAATAATAAAGAAAACATATTCCTAAAGCATATATCTTTTATTGTTTATTTATGTTTTATTATTGGTATTTATATATTTTTATTTTTTATTTTTTTTATCTTTTTTATGTTATTGTTAATTAAAAACTAATGATAATAATATAATAATGAATGATGAAATCTACTAACCTGATGTGGGTCGTGGTTCGAGTCAGGCCAGATCAAGTTAGGTCGAACTGGGTTGGATCACAGCAGATGACAACTCCTCATCAGCGGGTTTCTGACGAACGGAGACACAAGATGAAGCTTCGAGATGCCTCTTGAGTATGGGCCAACGTAGAAATCAACTACGTTTAGATTGTTCTCGGCATTGACGGTGGCTAGGGACAACGGTCGTGGGGGTTGCGATGGGTGTTTGTTCTTCTTTTTTTTTATCTTCTCCTCTCTCTCTCTCTCTCTCTTTTTACTCTCCGATTTCCTTCTTTTCGACCTCCTTCAACCTCTCGAAATCAACCTTTATTTATAGATGTTGAGGGTTGGATACAAATGAACATGGATCTAAACTATAATGGGGATTTGTTTTTATCTTCAAAAAATGATGTAAATCCCTTATATTAGAGTTGTTTTTGGGATTTATCCGGTTGTTTTTGTAATAAATCCAAAAAGATTCAAAAAAATCAGTTTAGGTTTGCTTGGATTTGCTCCGTTTTCTTCTCCCTTCCGTTTCACGGTGGATGACTTGCTGGAGAAGATGATCACGAGTTGCGCACGTAACTTGGATTGGCCTATCGCATGCTGCCATGTGGTAGCTCAGGGAAAAAGAAAGAAAAAATGGCACGGAGTGCCTTCGCAAATTCGAACCCATGACTGATGCCTTCCCTTACACATTCTAGGTAAGCATGTGAACTAGTTGAGCTAGCTCATTTCTTAGTTTATTATTGCATACAAATTATACATTAACCTAATATTTTTGCTAATTTTTTTGTTATTTTGAGATTTATAAATTTAATTTAGAAACCTAAATGTATTTTATTATTATTGCTATCCTTATTATTATCATTTTCTTTTATTTGCTTATTATTATTATTTATTTATTATTAAAAAAAATAGGGACAAAAATGGGATGTTTACAGCTACCCCTCTTTGTAGTAAAATTTGGAAAAACCTGGTTACAAAGACCATAAAGACACCATTTTTGTAATCTTAGGTTGTAAAAGGAAGATAGTTGCCTTATAAAGAAAGTTAATTTAGAAAAGTACTCTTATAAGCTGACTAATCTATGGTAGGAAGTGTCTTACTAGACTAGCGACCTTAAAAGAGGAAATTATCTAAAAAAGTGCTTTTATGAGCTGACTAATTGACAATAAAAAGTATCTCACTTGACTCACAACCGAAAAAGTGCTCTTATGAGCTAACTAGTTGATAATAGGCAACGTCTCATCAGACTTGCGATCTTAAGAGAGAATATCTAAGAAAGTATCTATTGTGAGCTAACTAACCAATAGTGGGAAGTATCCTTTTGGAAAATATATTAGGAGGCGTCTTAGTAGACTAGCATTCCTAAGAAGGAATTGTAAAAGTGCTCCTATGAGCTGACCAATGGATAATGGGAAGCGTCTTCTTAGCAAACTTAAATAGAAATGCGGCTTATCATTGGGAGCCTGAATGATGAATGATGACTTAATTTTTAGAAGCTTACTTGATTATCGTAGATAACAGCTAAATAACTAAACCCTCAAAATAATCTAATCCTTCTCCACTTATCTTTGCCTTAACTAGAGCAGAAAATCTTGATGCATTTCTTCTTACAGGTTTAGCTCTTATGATTTTGGTATTATCCTGGGAACATACCAGACCTACTATTCGAGAAAGGTAAGATCATAAAAAAAATTCATTGAGTTTTATCATTCCATCATTGTTCATTATTTATTATTTCCCTATAGGTGCGGTAAGGTGATAGGTAATATAGGAAAATGATATAAGAGTTTGTTTGATAGTGATTGGTCAAGGTAATTGACTATTCGAGGACACCCAATTTTCTTGTAGAGAAATGAAAATCAAACCACAAAGTTGCAATGATTGTTGGCATTTAAAAACTTTGACAAAATTTTATTATTCTTACTTAAGGATAGTATATCTTAACCGCATCCGCATTTATGGGGTCCCTTAACTTTAGACAGCCCATTTAGGCTAATATTAAGGCCCCTCCTGATAACGTCTTTTTTATAACATATGGACCCTCATAGTTTAGAGTGAACTTGTCTCTTGAATCTTGTGCATTCAAGAGAACCTTTTTTAGTACCAAGTAACCTTCCTTAAAATGTCGGGGCTGTATTTTTTTATTGAATGCTCAGGCCATCCTTTGTTGGTAGCATTGACCATGGCATAATACTGTGAGTCTTTTTTCGTTGATCAAGTTTAGTTAATCAATCCTTTTCTTTACCCAATTAAATTCATCTAACTGTGTCTCTAATAAAACCCTAAAGGATGGCATTTCGACCTCGACTGGTAATATTGCCTTGGTACCATATACCAGAGAATAGGGAGTAGCTCCAGTAGATGTTCAAATCAAAGTTCTGTAGGCCATGAGGGCAAATGGTAACATCTCGTGCCAATATTTGTAGGTGATGGTCATTTTCTTAATAATTCTCTTAATATTCTTGTTGGCTGCTTCTGCTACCCCATTCATTTGAGGTTGGTATGGAGTTGAGTTTATATGATTTATCTTAAATTGTTGACACAACTCTGTCATCAACTTGTTGTTGAGATTGGTGCCATTATTGGTGATGATTGATTCAAGAACTCCATATCAAGCTGTTATGTCCCTCTTCATGAATCGAACTATTACTCCTTTGGTGACACAGACGTATGATGAGGCTTCAATCCACTTAGTGAAATAATTGATAGCTACCAGTATAAATCTATGACCATTGGATGCCTTTGAAGTGATTAGCTCGATAATGTCGATTCCCCACATAGAGAAAGGCCATGGTGCGGATAGTGAATGAAGTTCTTTAGGTGGAGCATTTGTTTTGTTGGCATAGACTTAGCACAAGTGACAATGCTTGACATATTTGATACAGTCTAATTCCATTGTCAACCAATAGTAACCCATCCTCATGATTTTTCGAGCAAGCATGTATCCATTCATGTGAGGGCTACATACTCCTTTGTGTATTTCTTTCATCAATTCACCTGCTTCTTTTTTGTTCACACATCTTAACAACATGGTGTTGAATGATCTTCTATAAAGTACAGACCCACTTAATAAAAAATGGCTTGGTAAACTTCTGAGTGTTCTTTAGTCATTTTTACTGGCCATTTCAAGGTATTTGCTCTCTTGAAGGAATGTTTTGATATCATGGTACTAGGGCTTGTCATCTTGTGTTTTTTCAATTACCAAACAATAGGCGGGTCTATCTTTAATTTCTATTTTCAATGGTTGAACTTTGGTTCCTCTCATTATTTGAATCATAGATGCTAGTGTGGCGAGGGCATCTATGAATTGATTTTAAGTCCTTAGAACATATGTGAAAGTGACCACCTCGAATTCTTCTATCAGTTTTGTCAGGTGTTGGTGATACAATACTAGTTTAAGGTCTTTAGTTTTGTATTCTCCTTACGTCTGTAATATGATGAGCAAGGAATCTCCGTATACATCCAATTCACGGATTTCCATATGGCAAGCCATTTTGTGACTAAGGATGCATGCCTCATATTTTGCAATATTATTGGTATATGAAAATGTTAGTCTCATCGTTGAGGGGAATTGCATTCCTTTTGGTGATATCAACACTACCCTAATTCCACACCCAAATACATTGGCAGCTCCATCGAAAAAATCTTCCATTTAGGATCCTTCTCTATCCTAGATTTTTCTTCTGACTCACCCTCCGCCATTAGTATATTTTCATCTAGGAATTGGGCCTGCGATTCTGAGGAATCTCCTTCGATTGGGTATTCCACCAACTGATTTGCTAATGATTGCCCTTTCATTGAATTTTGATTTATATATATGACATCAAATTCTGATAGTAGCAATTATCATTTGGAGATTCTTCCTAACAAAACAGGCTTCTCCACTAAGTATTTCAAGGGATCATGTTTTGTTAACAATTCAATGGGATAATAGAGAGTGTACAATTTCAATCGATGCATAACCCAAATCAATGTGCAGTAGGTCCTTTCTATTTTGGAATACTTTTACTCCCCTTCCATGAATTTTTTACTCATATAGTATATGGACTGCTCCCTTCCTCTTTCATCCTTTTATCCTAGTATACACCCCATAAATTCAGGAAGTATCATGAGGTATAAAAATAAAGGTTTTCCTTATTTTGGGACTACTAAAACTAGATGGTTTTTTAGTAGATGAAACAGTGACGACATTTATTCGTGAGTTATGAGATGAACCGAGCTACGTAATTTAACCTTCTCAATAAACCTCTTACCTCCTAGATGGTATGTGGAGAGGGCATTTCTAGTATGGCTTTTACGTTGTCAAGGTCAATTTTAATACCTTCTCGGCTAACAATAAACTCCAACAACTTGCCAGATGTGATCCCAAAAGTACATTTCTCCAAATTTAATTTCAATTGAAACTTCCTCAATCGTTTGAATAATTTCCTTAAGATTACCTCATAGCTTTCTCCTTTTTTGGATTTAACTATCATGTCATCAACATATACCTCGACTTCTCGATGCATTATGTCATGAAGTATTGCGACCATTGCTCTTTGATATGTTGCTCCATTATTCTTTAAACCGAAAGGCAAGACTTTATAACAAAAGATACCCCAAGTTGTGATAAAGGTCGTTTTGGTTTTATCTTCTTCCACCATTTTTATCTGATTATACCTTGAGAAACCGTCGATAAATGAGAAGAGATGACCTCCTATGGTATTGTCTACTAAGACATCTAAGTGAGGTAGAGGGAAGTTGTCTTTAGGCGTAACTTGGTTCAAATCTCGGAAATCGACGCATACTCGTACTTTTCCATTTTTCTTTAGAACAAGGACTATGTTTGCTACCCATTCTGGATAGTCTAATACTTCAATAAACCCGACTTCCGATAGTTTCTTGACCGCCTCTTTAATTTTTAATAAGATTCCAGGCCTAAATCTTCTTAATTTTTGTCTTTTAGGTTTGACATCCTCTCTTGTAGGTAGCCTGTGAACCACTATTGACTGGTCAAGTCCTAGTATGTTGCCATATGACCAGGCAAATACATCTGCATATTTTTTCAACAACTCAGTTATCTCGCACTTTTGTTCATCACTTAGATTAGTGTCGAGTCAAATTTTTTATTTTTATTTTCATTCCTAATCCGATTTTATACTAAACCCTATGCTCATCTAATATCAACCCTCGACTTGAATTAGGAATTTCGTCTTATTTTGGAGTCGCCACCCAACTAGAGTTGGGAAAGATTATTAAATCAGGACTAATTGAGCAAATTAATCCTAATTTGGACAACTAGTCAAAGAGATCACCTCTTTTCATTTTTTGTGAAAGAGGAAAGGGAAAACCAGAGTTTCTGAGTTCGGGGGCTAACCTATTAAAACCTTAAAGTTACCACCTTATTCTTCTGAAATCTAAACCATATCCTAATGTCTTTTATTGTTATTTATTTTGTTTTTGTGATTTTTTTGTTGTGTTTTTGCTTATTGATTAAAAGAAAATTATTCTAATGTGGAAAATGATTTTTCATTCTTTTTAGAGTTGCCCCAAACGGGTGCTTACGTACCTACTATTCAGGATCAAACAAGCTAAAATTCGCTTTTTATAAAAACTTTAGTGGGTTAGTTAATTTTAATCATGAAAATACTTCAAATTTACATTTTTATTATTTTTGGCATTTTTTGGAAAAATCTAAGCCTAAGCTTTATTATTTTATTTTTTGAAAACATTAATTTAAGAAAAACCAATTTTGGATTTATTTAAGAAAAGGATTTTTTTATAAATGATAAAAAAAATCATTTTTTCCCTATTATTAACCTACCTCTAATATTATTATTATTATTCATTTTTTTATATTTTATATTTTTTATTATTTTTTTTTATTTTTTTAGTTATTATTTTATTATTATTTTTTATTATTTTATCTACCCTAAGCTAAGCTTAAAAATAATAAAATAATCTAAATTATTTATTTATTTATTTACTTTTCTTTTTCTTTCTCTTTTTTCTTCCTTTTTTTCGAATTGTGAATAAATAAATAAATTAAAAAAATACAATAAATAAATAAATAACAGAAAATCCGACTAACCCGGATCCGGATACAGTGCGCTAGTCGAGTCGAGTCGGGTCAAGTCAAATTGGGTCAAAGTGGGCGGCGGTTGGAGATCCTCACGGGTGGCATTCTGGTGTCCATTCTGTTGATTAAGGAGCGTTTCTGACGTCTCTAAGGACAAGGGACTCGATGGTGGTGGTAGATTTCTCCAAAAGCTCCTCCAAGTGGTGGTTCAAAGAGGTGATTGACGGTCGTGGGTTGCATAAACTCCAGCGGCTCTGATCTCTCTTATTCTCTCTCCTTTCTCTCTTTTGATTCGTGCTTTAGCTTCCTCCCCTCGAGTCCTAATTATAAACACTAGAAATCGAGCTGGATAAGCTCAGATTTCTTCCGATTGGGGTAAATCGAATTCGTAGTTGAAATTTTCTCCGATTTGATTTGATTCATGGAAATCTTTGATTTTGTTGTGATTTGATTCTAATTAAATGATGTTTATCTCATTTTAACTAAAGATTTGTTGGATTTGTGTAAAAAATCGAATCAAAATGACTAGATTCGAATTTTTCCGCGGTCGACAACGATCTCGGACGGAGGTTGAAGATGTTTACGTACCCGGCGCGTGTGCTCCCTCCGTCTAATCACGAGCTGACACGTGTCTTAGGCAAAAAGAAAAACAGGCAAAACGCGGATCTGCTTCCCTCGAGTTTCGAACGCCTGACCGAGCCCCTTCCCCCGCACCTTAGGCCATGGTTCGGACTAGCTAGGCTAGCCCACTTCTCAGTTTTTTTAATTTTTGCAAATTGTATATATGCAATGTAATTTTTATTATTTTTATATTATTTTAAAATTCTAAAAATTTGTAAAAATTATTTAACTCCTTTTATTATTATTTCTACAATTATTTTCAAAATTGATATATTTTTCCTATTTATTTTATTTTTTGAATATTTTTCCTATTTTTGCTAAATTATAAGAAAAATTGTAAAAAATGAAAAAATTGAAAATTGACCATTATTAATTATTAGGGTAAAAAATGGGTTGTTTGCAATTAGCTCCAATTTTAAGGCTTTTAGGCTCTTCTTTGGTTCCTAGATAAACTATCTCCATCGGCTCATCAATCAAGACTACCTTGTTCATGTTTTTGCTAACTCTCTTATACTGCTTCGTGGTCATTAATATCGCTTTCGAGAGCTAACTCAACAGTGTTGGAAACGATATCAATATTTTCATTATTTACCTATGTGAGATGTCCTTGACGTTCAAGAGTATCAAATATGTGGGGAAAGTGAGGTGAGAGTATATAAGTAAGGGAAAGAAATAATTTTAATTTTATTACTTGATATTTATTGAAGAGTCTTATGAAACAACGATGGAAGTAAACACAAAAAATTTAATTTTGACTACTTCCTACTCTCGAGCAGACCTAGTGCTATTCAAGGGATAGGAAAACCAATTATTAAAAGCTGAATGTAGACTAGACATACAAGGGGTAGAAGCCTTTGTCAATGAGTCCTTGTTGTTGAAGCTAACTTAGATTGTTCCCAGCTTTTAAGTGCTAACTAGCTGAGAAAAAATTTGTCGAAGGGGTGGAAAATTCATCCATGTATCATACAGTTTCTCTCCCCTTCTGCCTCTAATGTATTTTTCTTAAATTTCTTCTCTCGGGGTAAGAACATACCCTAACCCAAATGTCCCTTGTTCACCTTCCTTAAATCGATGCCCCACTTTGCTCATTTCTTCCTTAATGACCATGCATACCTTATCGAATATTTGGAGTCCCAAGGTTTCAAGGCCATCCTCCCCAATGTAAGGTATAATTGTTTCTTTGTAGATGGCATAGTCTTGTTCACCTAATACGGTGATTACTTGGCAATTACTATGAATTTAACCTTTTGGTGGAGGCTCGAAGGTATGGCTCCTACGGTGTGTATCTATGGTCTTCCTATTAGTAGATTAACTCCTTTTGTATGTGTGATTAATCAATCACACGAATTAGACTCAAAATGGCGTGATGAACAAATGAAGACAAAATCCCCAATTGGCATGAGTCAAATTAGAAGTATTACAAGGGAATTCCAATACCAATCAATTACAATGGAACAATATAATTCTAATCTCTAAAATTAGCTTGTAATCCTAGAAATACATGAACCCTAATTTGACATGAAAGAACACATAAAAAGATCAACCAACTATCATTAGATATTACACACTAACAATAATAGGATGCAACTTAGAAAATCTTGATATAACTCACAAGAATTCCAAGCTAAACTCACCACAATTTCTAAAGAAATTGATAAGAGTAGATGCTAGCAAGAGGGTTACTCTCATGGCAAATGTTTGTATTTTTATCAAATTATCAAAAAAAGCTCTCTAAAGACCCAGTATTTATACTTGCTCCCATTAGGGTAAAACAAACCAAAAAATTACAAAGTCGCCACTAGGTGGCCGGTTCCAAAAATCAAAATTACAAATACAAAATAAAAAAAAAGGCCAATTCTCATAAGTAACATTTACAAATACAAATCGTCTTCAAGTGGCTAGTTCTTCAATTCAAGTGAAAAATTTGTTGGACCGGTTTTTCTTTGGTTTATGTAAGTCTATGAATAACCCACAAGCTAAGCTTTAGTGAGTTTATCCAACGCCCTATAAAAATCGACAAGTATACCTGCTGGAATGCACAACAAATAAGTAATAGAAAAGAAGTTATTATACAAATATTTTTTTGATCGGTTTGTTCAAAGAGGACCCTCATTGCCAAATTTTGTAACCCTTTGGCTCTTGCCTTAGTGATAGGTCCTGTAGAATTTTGATTCCTACCACGGAGTGCCTTCGCGAATTCGAACCCATGACCGATGCCTTCCTTCACACGTTCCGAGCGAGCATGCGAACCTGCTGAGCTAGCCCATTTCTCAGTTTATTATTGTACACAAATTATACATTAATCTAATATTTTTGCTAATTTTTTTGTTATTTTGAGATTTATAAATTTAATTTAGAAACCTAAATGTATTTTATTATTATTGCTATCCTTATTATTATTATTTTCTTTTATTTTTTATTATTATTTTATTTATTATTATATTATTTATTTTTATTATTTTTATATTTTTATATATATCATTAAAACAATGGGGGCAAAAATGGGGTGTTTGCACACACCACAACGATGAAACCCCAGAAAAGTAGGCCATTTCTGAAGATAAAATTATTATGATAATTGTTTAAGATCTCAATAAAGTAGAATATGGTATCCCAATTTTTTTCAAATAACTACAATTCCTATCTATACTTTATAATTAAACATCAAAGATTATTAGCTACGTAAGGTTAGTTTTCAATCTATATATAAAAAGAGTTTTATTTAGTCAATTTAAGATCCCTTTAAATATCTATATACGATTTTTCTTCTTTTAAGGGATATAAACAATTAGTTTGTTTGAGGAGCTTTTCTACCTAACTTTCCAAGAAAGCTACCTCAAAATTAACTTCTTAAAGAAAGCTACTTCATTAGCTTCTCAAAAAAGTGATCTAGATAAACTTGATGACAACGTTTATCAAGGAAAACTAAAACTTCTACTAGTTAGTAACAACTCCTTGCACTTCTATTCAATCCTAAATCAAGCTATTAGATGATGGCAAGATCCTTATCCTAACTAGAATATCTTTTAGAAAAGGAAAACAAGTATGAATACTTGATAGATTTGGTCTAGATATTAAAATCCAAGATCCCAAATTCTAGCTTAAATGTCATATATGATTCTTAAGGATTTTCAAAGGTAGCATTTTTAGAAATTCCATTAGATAAGGAAATACACTTAGGATTTAGCTCCAAATGAACTAGAGTAAGGTCTTGGAGCTAGAGAAGACTCGATATTCTATATTTGACCCAAGTCAACTTAGTCAAATTAAAAGTCGACTTGAGTCAACTGACTCAACCTAACTCACTAACTTAAGTCTTCTATTCGATACCCCCAAGAAGACTTGAGTAGACTTAGAGCATTAGAGCTAAGACCCAGGTTAACTTAGAGAAGACTCGGTAGATAAGACACCAAAGATTCATATGATACCCTTTTTAATAGAATTATTGAATTTAACTTAATAAAAGTTCAGTTAAAAACGATTAACTGCACTAATTTTTACTAAACTCCCATTAAGAGTTCAATCTTATTCTTGATTTTTCACTTAGCTACTTAAACTTGAATTTTGTCAAATTTCATCTATGAGACCAATAATTAACCCCCAAATATTCCTTCAGTATTAGATTTAAAAACCGAAACTCAATTGATTAAAGTCTACTCTAATTTAACATAAGTCAACTTTTGATAAGCAATAAGATGACTCAAGAAAACTTGCATCAACTTGAGTCAATCCTTCCTAAATCTATCCTATCTTATCCTAATCATAAGGATTAATATCCTTAAACAAAAATTAGCAAAAAAAAATACAAATTAATAACAAACCCAATTACAAAACGAAATTAAAATCAGAAGTTCCTTAAGCTTTACCCTAAAGCCTTCTAAACAATTAAGCTTGAAAACAACCCCAAAACTTAATCTATTTTAACTAAAATTTCCTAATTCAATATTACATCTTTAATTACCCAATAACACACAAAATATCAAAAAATCTAGACAAAACTCCACTAAATATGCCTCCTTCCAAGATGCTACCATAAGAAGTCAAACTTCCCCTTGAAGCTTTGAAAATTCAACTGTTATCTTATCTTATCAAGATTAAAATCATTACACCTGATATTATCTCAATCCTACCCTATTTTATCTTGTCTAACCTAAGAAAAAGACATGAAACTAATTTGAAAAATTGCATATGATGATCGGGTCTAAGAGAGTACCTTAAGCATGCGATTTTTCCAATTTTTGCTAAGGTTTACTTACCTTAATCTATCTTATCCTATATTTATTAAATCTTACCCAAATTTCACCCTATTGTACCCTAGATATATCTTGATTACTCTGTAAAAGGGCAAGGGAAAACTCGAAAATATTAGCCCCCAAAAATAGATTAGAAACCCCCTTCTTCACGTGAGCACCACCATGTAAATCCATCTAACTTGTCACCATTCAATTCATCCCTTGCTATCTTAATTTAATTTAATCTGAACTACCCTAAATTAACTTATTAAAATAGAATAACGACCTAGAAATATCATGAAAAAATTAGAATTTTAGAGTCTTATAAACAAAAGGAAAATTACATCTAAATCTCATCTCCAAAAACACCTTATTTCATCCCATGTTTGAGGACATCTTACCTAATCAAAATTAGCCCAAAATTTGTCATGACTAAGATAAGGAAGTTAACTAAAAATAAATAAAAATTAGTTGAAGAAACTACCTAAAAGCTACCAAAATCTACTACCCTTTATTGACCATGTCAACTCCATATGATTTGTCCACATCAACCTTATCTTATCTTATGCAATCACTACCCTAACTTATCCTATAAGATATTAGGACAATTATAATCCTAAAACCTGCCTAATCTTGTCCCCTTAGGTATGCTAAATCAAAGCTCAAATTAATTTGCAAGACAATGAAACTCGATTAGTATAAAAAGGAAGGCAAAAAAGCAAATTTACCTTATAAACAACCCTACATTCACACACCATTTTGCTACCCTTTCCCTCTAAAAGTTTTCCACTAACTTTCCAAAAAACACACCCCATATTGCCCTAATAAGTCAAAAATTTTCACCTAAAGATAACCCCACTTGCACCTCCAAAGCCAATCATAGTTTTAGACCACCAATTCCTTAATCTAAGGTAAGCAAATTTCAAGAAGATTGAGCTATCTTTAGACTCTCTTGAGGAAGTTACTAACCTAACTTATTTTCTATGTTTTAGGGCCTCTATTTTAGGAGTTTTTATCATAATAAGGTAATCTCAATTTACCCAAGTCATTTTCATAACATATTCATCATATACTTACACTAACATCACTTAAATGTAATAGTTGTGGATTCCAAACACAATTCGACATCAAGTAAACTCTATCTTTATAAGATTAGCTTATTTCTTTTTTATTTAGAATATTTAGATATATTTCAAACCCCTAATAAATACAAAACATTAAAGAAAATATATTAAAGCCTTAATTTCAAATCTTAAAGACTTATGACCCTCTATGACTATTTTGGACCTATTTAACATCCATGGACATATTTTTAGATATTCATGGACATATACCTTGGACATATATTTGCCTTATCATGACATCATTTGAGAATAGGACTTACCATGATGAGGACCTAAGCATAGACCTTAACAAAAAAATGATTCCTAAATGAAGGACTCAACACTAAAAAACTCTAAAAAAAAAAAAAATTAATAAGACATAAGGTTAGCAATGGGATACTAGAGTAGTATATTTTAGTTGTAGTTATTCTTATATGTATTTTCTTTTACATCTAAGTATTTAGGTTTTTCAAAAGATCCCCAGTCTCTACCCAAGGATTATTACAATCTATAAGTCATACCCAAGTGAGGGAGTTCAAATGATCTACTATTTACTTATTGTTTGCTAATTGCGTGATGTTTTGTTGATTGCTATTGATTGTTTAGAATGACTTATTGCCTTGTATGCTTTCATCCATGCGGTCACCTGATTAACTGGTAAACTTAAATTCTTGGCCAAAATGTCTGGATTACTCATCACATGTCTATGATTCAGCAAGTACACAAAGAGGAATGAAGAGTGTTCAACCTTTACTAGAAATTTTTTTAAAAACATGTTGAAGCTTTTCAAATCATTTCAAGCCTTTTTAAAGTTCTTTTGTAAAGGTTATACCAAAAACCCAGCATGTGCTTTTAGAAGCCAATGTTTATAAAACCTCGATGTTGCTAATGGTAATTTTATCAAAAATGATTTCATTGGAGGCAAAGCAGTTAGAATAGCTCTTGTTTGAGGCTTTTAAAGCATCGTTAATAGTTTGATTGTAGGTTGATGCCCTAATGAGGGATCACTTAATTTGGTCGTAGAGGCATTATTGTTTGATTAATGGTGAATGGCTCGGCATGGAATTCACTAAGACTAGTCCTTGGGGCATTTTGTTCTTAACGATGGGTAAGCGTCGAGTTTGTTTGGGGGACCAAGTATGGAGGTCAATTGAATTATAGATGACGTAAATCTATAACTTTCATGGTTTTGGACTCCCATGAATGTGTTGCTTACATTCATCATGCATGCATTCATTTTATGTGTAGATAGATTTCATGATGTGCTAATTAATGTTTGATAACTTACTTGAATGATAGTAGTGATGGGCAAACTCATTGAGCCATAGTTTGCTGACCCCACCCCCAAAAGTTTATCTTGCAAGGTATTATAAAGTTGAGAAATAGGCTAAGATCAAAGTGATGAGCATTCCAAACTTGAGCTCTAAGAATAGATGAAGAATTAGAAGATAGTTAAAAGTTTAGGATGAGTGAATAAGAATTTGTAAAGCTATTTATTTTATAACTTTGTCATTTTCTAGCACTTTTTCAAACCAATGTTTTTAAATGTTGAGATCACCTAGTTTTACTATTTTGTAAGGGATATCGATTCTCTACGATTTTGGAGAACTGTAATAATTAGTTTCCATAGTTATTTTCATAATAATTAATTATATATACTATCAGTTATGGTGAGGAATGGTTATTGAATTAGAGTCTTGTAACCTCTGACTTGTAAAGTGGTTTTCATATTGTGGGTGCAGACATGATATGGTAACTCTCAAGTAATTCTACTAAGCCCCCCTATAAGGTCGTTACAACAACAAAATGGCTGTATTGAACAAAAATGTAGACATATAGTCGAAACAACTTGTGCTTTGAGACTTCAAGCTCATTTACCTAAATCCTTTTGGGGTGAATGTGTTTTAACTATAACTTATTTGATCAATCTCATGCCTACATCCAAACTTCAATGAAAATCTCCTTATGAGATTCTATTCAACAAATAACCTACTTTTCAAACCTTACATGTCATAGGTTGCTTATGTTTTGCCATTAACCATTCCTTTCATATAGACAAATTTGATTCTAAAGGAGTTCGTTGTATCTTTCTTGACCATGTCCCTAGTTAAAAGGGTTATGAACTATATGATTTGACTAAAAGGAAAATTTTAATTAGTCAAGACATTATTTTTCATGAGCACGCATTCCCTTTTGCTATTTCTAGTCATGTTTCTAGTCTGAGTACTTCTATTAGACCTCAATCTACTCTCTCATTTCCTCATCCTTCACTTTCCACTAATCTTTCTTTGTCCAACCAAGTTGCCTCCTCTATTCCTAATACCTCTCCTTCCAGTATTGATCTTTCTTTGTTCTCTTAGTCCATTAATCACTTAACTTGTTCTGATTGTTCAACCCTTACATATCAGCCTAAGTTGCGCAGGTCTACTCATTCACGACAGTTTCCCAAATGGTTGCAATCTTATATACATTCTTTGCAATCTGCTCACTTTACTCAACCTGATCACCTTACTTCCGCTTCCACACCTGGTTCTTATCCTTTATTTTCTATCCACACTTTTCATAATTGTCCTAATGACTTTGTTCATTCTACGACCAATGTACTTAATTCCTAAGAATCTTTCACATATTCACAAGCTGTTAAACAAAAGAAATGGGTATTAGCTATGGCAAATGAATTAGAAGCTCTTAAGTTTAATGATATGTAGGATACTGTAGATTTACCCACGAGTAAGAAACCTATTGGTTGCAAATGGATTTATAAAATTAAGTATAGGGCAAATTGTACTATTAAGAGGTATAAAGCACGATTAGTTGTTAATGGTTATACATAAGTGGAAGGCATCAACTATCATGATATATTTTATCCTATCACCAAGATCAATACAATTAGAATATTGTTGGTTGTCATGGTTGCTAAAGGTTTGCCTCTATTCCAAATAGACATTAATAATGCTTTCCTTCATGGGTTCATAGATGAAGAAGTCTACATGTTAACTCCACCCGGTTATTCTAAAACTAGTTTAAATCAAGTTTGTTGTCTTAAAAATCTCTTTGTGGACTTAAGCAAGCGTTTAGATAGTGGAACGAAGAAATTACTAGTTTTCTTATTGATCAAGGCTTTAGTCAATCTTCTAATGATTATTCCTTGTTCACTATAAATTGGTCTAATGGTTTTCTTGTGATTTTACTTTATGTTGATGACATGCTTGTGACAGGAACTAATCTTACCGCCTTTAATATTAAAGATCTTGGTGAAGCTCGATTTTTTCTTAGCTTAGAAATTTGTCACAATGTTGTTGGTATGATGATCCATCAACGAAAGTTTGGTGCTGATTTATTAGTAAATGCCCATTTAACTGGCTGCAAACTAGTTTCTCTTCCTCTACCACTTAGCAACCTTATTGAGGATGGTGGTGCTATCTTGGCTTATCCTTCTTTGTTCTATCAATTTGTTGGCCATCTGTTGTATTTGACTATTACTCGGCCAGACATTGCCTTTGCTGTTAATAAACTTAATGAATTCCTTTCTCAACCTCAGGAGCCTCATTATCAAGCTACTCTTCATTTGTTGAAATATCTTAAAGGAACTATACATCTTGGTCTTTCTTATTCATCCTCCAATTCTCTTACTGTTCATGTTTTCTCATATGCTGATTGGGGTTCGTCTACATTTGGTCAGAAGTCCTTATTAGGCTTCTACATAGTTTTAGGAGATGCCCTTGTTACTTGGAAGTCTAAAAACAATCTACTATCAATACATCCACCATAAAGGCAAAGTATAAAAGCTTGGGTGTAGTTTCTAAGGACCTACTTTGGATCACTTACATCTTACATGACCTATGGATTTCTTCTTCTCTTCCTATTCCTTTGTTTTATGATAACAAGTTTGCTATCATGATTGCTCATAATTTTTGTTTTCATGGCCACACTAAACATATAGATATTGATATACATTTCATATGTGATCTTTTAGCTCGTAGGTTTCTTGGTTTGCATCACATTTCTACTACTGATCAACTAGCTAATGTGTTCACCAAAGTGCCTTCCATAGGCCAATTTGCTCATCTTTTATCCATGTGTCAATTTTGTATTGGACATTACTTTTAGTTAGTTAACAAGTAGTTTCTATTATTAGAAGTAGTATAAATAGCTTTTGTACAAATGAAAACAACTTAACAAAAGTATACTTTTACTTCACATTTTACTCTTTTGGTTTTCTTCTCGCATACTCTATTTGTTTCTTCACCTCTAGTAGTTCTTCTTTCGATGCTCTAGTTCTGGTCATGAAGCTTGTTTACAAAATGAAGAGAAGGTAGGAATTAGAAATGAATGTAAGTAAGAAGAAAGAATTGAGAGGAAAGCGAATAAAAGGAAAAATTATTAATATTATTATTTTCATTGTTTGAAATTGTTTGAAAAAACAAAGGTAAGTGGAGAAAATAAAATGAATAAAAAAAACTAATTTTTGAAGATTTGAAAACCCTGCAATTATTAAATGGTTCTTCATAAATTATTCTTTATTATATAAATGACATTTATAATGAGCAAAATAGTAATATTAACAATTCTCCCTTCCTTTCTCTCCACTTTTGTTAAAAACTTTTTTTTTTTTTTGGAGGAGGGAACCCATGTATTTAAATCCTCCCACACTCCCTTACTTTCTTATTTTCCTTCTTCCCAAAAAATGAAAACGAGATTTTCCTTCTTTTCTCATTCTTTCCTTTCACTTTGAACTCTCCCAAACATAGTGTTAGTGGTATGATTAGATTGAAATCCTTGAAAATAGTAATCTAAACTTCCATATGTTTGATCTCTTCCCATAGCAATGTGAATAAATTCTTTTGATTAAGTAGAATGTCTAATAGAATGAATGGCCATATCTTGACTAGCACGAATAAGGACATCATTTACCTTGGTCTTTTTGCTAAAATCATTCCTTTCATTAATCTTATTTGCTTATTTTCTTTTATATATTTCTAAGGTGAAGTTAAGATTCAAAGGATCATCAAGCTCTCTCTATTTCAAATTCTCTTTAAGTGGTCCGTTAATTGATGCTCCAATGCTATTGTTAATATCACTCTTTATTTTGCGTTTGAGTATGTGTGTGTGTGTGTGTTTCTTTTCTTTTTAATCGCTTTGTCTAGTTTCCTTCTTATTCTAATATATAGTGAGAGTATTTTTGTTTAGTGAAAAAGATTTTTTGAATAATTTCTACATGTTTTTACTCATCTCTATTGTGAAGTACTTAATGTTAATTTGTTAAGAAATAAATGTAAAAGTTTACATAAAATTATGATTTTGCAAATGATATAAGAAGAGGAGGTCCTCAATTTGTATCCTTATTTTTTCATTTCACCCAATTTAATATGTAGACTAGTTATAGTCAAAGTTTCAACTTATAATTGAGAAGAGAACAGCAAGTAATATATATAAAGCTCACTTCAAATTTACAAGTTTAAGTTTTAAGATTAAATTGTTGTAATATTAAAATTAACATGATATCAAAATTAGGTTCGAATACATGTGCTACCTTAATTAAATCTCCTTTTAATAGAATAAACTTCAATAAAAGTTACAATGTAGAAGTGAGAGACATTGTTTAGGAATAAATGTAAAACCTCACTTTTCATACACAATTTTAGGAGGTTGCAATGGTTAGAGGCAACATTGATGATTGATGTCCACTTGTAGTAGTTAACCTTATGGAAAGTGATGTTCACATTTTCAACTCTCGTCACCATTTGTGGGTGATGACCTCCACTGTAATCTCCTACCACTACTTACCTAAATAAAAACCACTTTTGGTTATAATTCTCATTGACTATTACCAAATGTTTCTTCTATTTGTACATTCAATGTCTATTTTACCATGTATATTCAATAAAATATAAATGAGAAGGTAGAGTATCACACCAATAAAGTTGATAGAAGATTTCATTTTGTGTTAAAAAATCATTCATCTAGGTTATTTCACAAGAAAGAAAAGAAAAAAAGAAAAAATTGTCTCTTGATTTTCAAATAGTTAGTTTCACTGATATGAAGACTTACTTCCCACTTAGAATTGCACATATTATGCCATTTATCTCAATGAGCTCCTATAAAAATCCTGGGAAAATTGTTTTTAGTTGATGATTTATTTTTTTAAAAGAAAAATAGTGCAAACTTATTTAATTTTGAATTGGAAACAAGACAAAAGAAAAGTTATTATATCAAAGACACCTTACCTTCCTTTGTCTCATCTTTTTTTCTCAAGTACTATTTGGCTATCAGTATTTTTATGGTATTAGATTAAAAAAATCTTTAATCCTTTGTTTGATTTGTATGGTAAACCAAGGCATTAAATAAAAAAAAAAAAACCTCAAGGTACTAAACAAAACCCAAAAAAATTATACCATATATTTTATGGTGCAAAAAATTATTTTACTAAACAAAATAAGTACAACTTCAAAACTCCATAATATAACCTTATATTATCATCATTCTTTTTCTATTATATCCATACAAAAAATCTTTCGATGAATTCTCATGTTGATGCAAAAAATAACCTAATATCATTACAAAAATGTGTGTTCTATGCTATGCAAACCAAATGTAGTATAAAAGGATTCTTATTCAATATGATTCCATTATAGTTCTATCAACCAAACATTACCTCAAGGGTAGATGATATCTATTTAATAAAATACTCCTCTAAACATAAAATCTCGAAAACCAAGCAAAATTACTACAAGAAGTAAGAAAAACTTATTCTCAAGAATTCATTTTTGCAAGAAATATTCTTCTAAATTGCATATTCATGCCATGTTTTATATTTTTTATGAGAGCGCATTTAAAAGTACTTTCTCTCTTCAAGCTTCTAAATTATCTCAAGCTTGTTTATGAAATTTTCACGCTAAGCAGGAGTTTTATGTTACTAGTTAATGCAACAAATAAGCTAATATTTAGACGAGCTAATGTTCATAGAGGTAATTTCTCATACTAACCCAATTTTGTTCCTTATCAAAACATGCTTAGGTAGCGTTTAATTGCCAATTTTATGATGATGGATTAGATAAAATCCTCAATCTTTTGTTTGATTTCTATATTGTATCAAATCATTGGATAAAAAGAGACTCAAGGTACTAGATAAAATCCAAAAAAAATTGTACTATATATCTTATAGTACAAAAATTTATTTCACTTAATAAAATAAGCACAATTTCAAAACCCAAAACGTAACCCTATATCATCATTATTCTTTTTACTGTCATATTCAATTAAAAACTCTTTTAATGAGGTCTTATGTTAATGCAAAAAATGACCAATATTATTGCAAAAATTTGTGTCTTATACTACATAAATCAAATGTGATATAAGAAGATTGTACTATATCATTGTTCTTGCACAATACTATCCTATTCAACTTGTACTATCTAATTTTTCCATCCAAACACTACCTTGAGATCCATTTTTCTATTCTCTTTCATCCATGTGCAAAGTTACTCAACCAAAACTCTCTTAAGCTTGTTGTTTAGTTCTAGCAGTCAACCTATTTATCCGTTGTTTGACCGAACATGTAACGATTACTTTGTAAGTCCTCTAATCCAATTGTTCTTTTCAAATATAATAATGAATGTGTGATTTTATGAAGGTTTTACTCATTTTAAGCTAACTATGGAAATGATGAGTGCAATGTCACACAACTATAAACTACTCACATTTCACATAATTCACATGGTTGGTCCCCTATATGGCATTAGATAAGACCACGGGCATGGCTAGAAAGTGCTTATAGGATTGTCTAGTAACGATTTTGTTCAAATCATTCCGTTGTTGCTAATGACATGAAATATTTTCTTGAAAAATAATACATATACAATTTGCTGATATATACAAGAGTAGCTTATCTATGGCTAAAGAACACAACATTCAGTATATTGCATTCCCTACTATATCTTACAGTAAGAGGGGATAAGTCTTTCCATGATATTTAGATTTATTACTAGTAAGCGTTATGCTAAACTTAACATAGTATTCGAGTAGTAGGTCTTGAGTTCAAATCCTTGTATTATCATTTCACCATATTTAATTAAATCCTCAAGTATGTATGGTAAAATAAAAAAAGCATGTATTATTGAAAAAGAAAGTTCCTTTAACAATATGTAATATGGAGATTATATACATCATAATACAAAACCTAATAATACAAGTAAAAGACTAAAATAACCTTATGTTGAACCTCTTAATCTTAAGGTATGTGAGTCAACATAAGATTGGAGCAATGATTGAGGAAGGCAGATGACTATAAGTTCTTGGTGAGGATGTCAAATTGAAAAAGAAAATTACTTTTACAATATGTAATATGAAGATTATATACGTCATAATACAAAACTTAATATTACAACTAAAAGACTAAAACAACCTTATGTTGAACCTCTCAATCTCAAGGTGTGTGAGTCAACGTAAGATTGGAGCAATGATCAAGGAAGGTAGATGACTATAAGTTCTTGGTGAGGATATCTGCACACTAAAATTATGTGGGAATATAACACACTAGAATTTGACTAGAGGAAACCATTCTTGAATAAAGTGATGATTGATATCAACACGTTTAGTGTGATCATGGTTAACTAGATTTACTAAAAGATAAACTACTCCAAGATTATCACAACATGAAATGATGAGCCACTATATGGGGATTATAAGTTCTCAAGCAAGTTGGTGAATCCAAGTGGGCTTAGTAATGGCATAAACAAGAGCCTAGTATTTTACCACAATGGAGCTACAAGAGGCAATAGGCTACTTCTTGGAGTGCCAAGAGATAAGATTACAATCAAGACAAATAGCATAACTTATTGTGGAAAAGTGTTAAGACACCCAGCCTAATTAATGTCAGCAAAAGCAGTCAATGATGTATGAGATGTGCAAATGATGGGAAGACCTAGTGTTAGTGTGCCCCGTAAGTAGTGAAAGACACATTTTTCTACTAGTATGTGAATGATGGTGGGATTGTGCATGTATTACCTCAATTGAATCACTACAAAATTGATATTTGTTCAATTAATTGTCAGGTATTATAGTGTACCAATAATGTCACGATAGGCATTAAGGTTGGGTAGGGAAGGAGAACCAGTGGTGCTAAGATGACTTCTAAGTGATAGGGAAGTTTTTATAGGTTTAGATAGGTGCATTTTATATCATTTGTGAAGATCATAGATAGATTGAGATTGACATAGGTGCATGCCCTAAGGGAGGTAGGTAACATAAATGCTAACAAAGAAATATAGAGGATCGAGATCTTTCATAACAAAGTGATGAGACAGAAACAAGATGTAAAGGTTAAGAAGTGATGTACTACTGCTAGTAAATATGATGTCATCCACATAAAGAAGGAGGACAAATGCGTAAAGACCTTGAGTGAGGATGAACATGGATGTGGTAACCTTACATTGGCAAAACCTTAGTTTAAGCAAAAAGCTACTAAAATAGTGAAACTAGGCTTAAGGGGCTTGTTTCAAGCGATAAAGAGATTTTTTTCAATTAAAACACATAATGGGGATATTGAGAACGGACAAAGCCAAGGGACTATTTCATGAAGATTGTCTTAGTAAGCTTACCATGAAGAAAAGCAATTTTAACATTATGTTAGTAGATGTCCCATTGAGAAGAGACAGCACGAGATAAGATATACCAAATGGTGGTAGTTTTGATGACAAGATTGAACATTTTTGTATAGTCTATGCCCTCTCGCTAAGCGAATCCTTAGGCAATAAGATGAGCTTTGCGACACTCTACCTAACTATTAGCATTTTGTTTCAACCAAAATTTCTAGGTGCTGCCAATAATGTTTTGGTTTGTTAAAGGGGGCAATAAGGTCTAAGTTTTGTTTTTGAAAAGAGAGTTAAACTCGTCTTTTATGGCTACTACCTAAGTAGGGTCTCTAAGGGTTGTAGTGTAATGATAGGGCTTTAAGGTAGAAGATCGGGTGTGGAGATTGAGAATGGTGCAAGGTTTAGAGATGCTAAATTTGTAACAAGTATGCATATGGTGGGTTAAGAGGAAGGAGGATGGTGGAGTAGTTGAGGTTTTAATGGGGGTGAATAGTGGTGAGGCTTAGGATGGAGGGGTGGAAGAAGCAAGCCATTAAATAGACAATGTGGTCTCTAGAATAAGGATGGTAGTAGGTTATAGGGTAAGGTGCTTAGAACAATGATGGACATGTATTCTCAATGGATAAGTTTCACTAAGAGTAGGTAGTTTTAAGGCTAGAGTTGTTAAGTTTGAAGGATCTAAAGAGAGAAGGGAGGTGGAAGTGGGAGTGGATGCAATAGTAGGAGAAGCAAGGAGTAAGAGGAGGTGTAGAGGTGATTAGGGTAAAGGAGAGGGCAAAAGAAGGGCAAGTGGGCTCAACATTAGAAGTGGTAAAGGAAACAACCTATTGGTAGGGAAAATCAGACTCATGCAAGAAAACATGGCAATTGATGTATACTCTACCAATGGTAGGGTCTTAACAATGATAGCTTATGTGGTTAGCAAGGTAATTGATGAAGACATAAGGGGTAGACCGATGTGAGAGTTTATTTGGGGCTTTATGGGACATGTTAGGAAAAGAAAGATGCTCAGTGTGTGAAGGAAGTGATAGTTTGGTGGCGTGTTGTGGAGAAGTTCACAAGAGGATTTATGATCTAGGGTGGCAAAGTGATGATAGTTAATAGTATAGACAACAATGAGGGTAACATCCACCAAAAAAGAGGGTGGTAGATTAGCATGAAGTTGAATAGTGCATATAAGGTTAGCAATGTGCTAATGCTCATGTTCAGCAACCCCATTTTGTTAGGGAGTGTAAGGATAGAAGAGTTGAAGATGTACACCTTGTTTATGTAAGAAAGTCGTTAGAGCCTGATTAAAAAATTTAACACCACCATCACTTTGAAAACTTTTGATGCAATTACAAAAATGATTTTCTACTAGAGCATTGAAATGCCTAAAATGAGATAGAACTTCATTTTTATTATACATTGAAAAATCGATCAATATATGGTATAATCATTTACAAAGAGTACATAGTAGCGAAATCCTATATTTGATCTAATTGGAAATTATCATAAATTAGAATTAATTAAATCTAAAGGCTTCTATGCTCTATGAGATGATTGTTGGAGTGGAAGATGAGTGGACTTGCTAATGCAGCAAAAGTAATAGGAACTGGTAGATGTAGAGGAAAACTTGACTTAAATTACATGATGTTGAGCTAGCTTCTGGAGGACATCAACATGAGGATGACATAAACGAAAATGCTAGATTTCTCTGAGGACTACTAATGTGAGAAGAGATTGTGGAAACCAAAGAAGATTTAAGGTGACTAGGTATAGAGTACTTTTAGTCGGTTTTTGAAGAAGGGTCTTGCTTATCTAGGAATCAATGACACAAAAGAGAGAATTACTGAAACTGAAAATGCAGTTATTATCTTAACACAATTTGATGATAGATAGTAAATTATGTATTAGGGAGGGAACATGTAAAACAGTCTTGAGATGTAAGTTACAACCATGAACATGAATAGTGAGATTGCCCATGTGAGATATGGGAAGAGATGCATCATTACCTACAAAACCCTTATCAGAACCAGCATAAGGTGTGACATCAATAAGCATACCTGTATCTAGAGTCATATAGGTAGTGGCACTTAGGTTTGGATACAAGACACATAACTATTAAAATTATGATTCTTCCTACTATTAAAACTTATAAAGCAGTAAAATCGTATAAAATCGATATAATAGAAACATATAAAATCATATACTTAAATTCATAATTCTATTAAGGATTCATACTTAAACGATTTTGCATTCATTTTTAACTAAGAAAAACCTTATAAAATTATCAACTCATAAAAGCATATAATTGACTCGCGATTTTAAAAACTATGCCAAATAGCATCATATGATTCGTTAATTAACAAGGCAACAAAAGACTAGGGTACATTATTATATGACTCATTGTGCCTATGATAGCACTAAAGGATATAGTGTCCCAACTTATCATAAATTTGATAGATTATGTGGGAGGATGAGTTGGAGCAAGAAGCTACATCTAGTAGAGGAAGTCTTCTCTAAGTGGGCTAGCCACGATTGAAGGAACTATTGCGCTGTGGTGGGAAGGAGATGGATTCTAAGTTTCTATAGAGGAAGAAGTTCATCTTGTAGGCCTAAGGCAATCACAACCTTAATCTCATCCCCTAAAGGTGAGAGAGGAGGTCTAAGTATTAAAAGCTATAGGTGATGATATGGAAGTGTCAATTATATCATGACATTTGAGCTATTATTCTTGATTGAGTAGCTTAGCTCAAACCTACTTAAATGTGAGTGGAATCAAGGAATGAGTAAGGATGGTAACTGATGCTTCCTATTTACAAGGACAGCCGCAAAATGCATGAGTTATGAAGTCTATTGCACTGGGAGGTTTATTAATAGAGGCAAGCTAATTAGCTAGAGATTTAAGCTTGTGAAGATAGTCGAAGATGGAGTTACTATTTAATTAAAGGGCCAAGAGCCATTGTTTTAGTTCCATTTCTCTAGCTATGAAGTTATTGAAGAACCATTGTTTATGTGATTTTCAAATATCATAGTCAATAAAGATGTCATGTGTTTAAATGAGAATATTGGCGGACATTGTAGCAAGGAGAGAACCTCAAACCATTTAATGTAGAGCCATTAAGCATAGTTAAGATTTGGTATAGGTACAGCATTGGTAGGAGATAAAATTTCATAAGATGGTGAGAAATATGCAATATTGTTTAGCAAAATTCGCACTATCTCATTGAATCAGGAAAAGTATTCAACATAATACAATACAAGGCATGAAAAAAGGAAGGTGATAAAGGGAATAAAAAATACTCCTATAATTAAGTTATGATAGAAGAAATCATATAATTAAGCTATGACAAAAATAGAAAAAATATATAACAGTAATATAGGAAAGAAAATAAATAGGGATCTCCAATACTCCCCCTCAAGTTAGAGCATGAAGATCACGAATGCCTAACTTACTCAGTAGGTGGTGGAATTGAGACTTCCCAAGTGCTTTTGTGAATAAGTCACCAATTTGATCTTGCGATGGAACATGAAGTTCATTCAACTCCTTGGTTATGATACGATCACGAATGAAATGATAGTCAATTTCTATGTGTTTTGTGCATTCATGGAAAACCGAATTAGTAGCTATGTGAAAAGCAGCTTGATTGTCACAAAATAACAACATGGGGGACAATCGTGGTGCCTATAAATCTGAGAACAAAGAGTGCAACCAAAGCATTTCACTTGTAGCATTAGCCATTGCTTGATATTCTGCTTTAGCCAAAGAACAAGAAACTATTTTTTTTTTCTTTTTAACTTCCAAGATATTGGATTGTTTCCAAGAAAAACAACATAACTGGTAGTTAAACGCCTGGTAGTTGGACACCTTGCCTAATCTGAGTCACAATAAGCAATTAACTGAAACTCACTAGTAGTAGCTAAGAAGATTCCTTATCCAGGTGCTACTTTAAGATAACGTAGCACTCTATGAGCTACATTTAAGTGAGGGACATGAGGGTCTTGCATGAATTGACTTAAGACTTAAACAAGGTAGTTTATATCAAGTCAAATAAATTAAGTAGCCAAGGAGTTGACAATATAGACTTGCATCCTGAATTGGTTCACCCACCTCAACTACTAGGCCATGTTATTGCTCTATAGGAAAATATGTAGGTCTTGCATCAAGATAACTTACCTCTTCAAGAAGATCAAGAGTGTATTTTTGTTGGTTAAGAAAGATGCCATCCTTATTATGAGTAATCTCAATGCCAAGGAAATATTTGAGTGTCTCAAGATCTTTAATGTGAAATGTTGAATTAAGGTGTTGCTTGACATGCTTAATTGTGTTTACATCACTACCAATCAGTAGTACATCGAGATCCATCAATGTAAGTGAACAATGAGTTATCAGTAGTAGATTGCTAGAATCCAAGATCTTTCATAAAAGTGTTAAATTTTTAAACTAATTTCTATAAGTCTGTTTAAGATCATAGAGTGACTTACGAAGTCTACAAACATGATCATCGCCTAGCTTTAAAAAACCTTGAGGTAGTTTCATATACACCTTTTCCTGCAAATCTCCATATAAGAATGCATTATTAATGTCTAATTGGTGTAATTCCCAATGCCGTATTGTAGCCACAGCTAATAAACAATGTAGAGTTGTGACTTTTGCAACTGGAACAAAAATGTCATGATAGTCTAATCCCTCAATCTATGAAAAACCTTTAGCAACCAAACGTACCTTAAAGCGCTCAATAAAACCATCTGATCTGTCTTTAATCTTATATATCCACTTGGAATCGATGGCATGTTTACCAACTAGTAATCATTTTATAGTCTAAGTTTGATTTTCTTCTAAGGCATCAATTTCTTACTGCATGGAATCTCTCCAACATGTGTCTTTGATAGCTTGAAAAAAAGATCTCGGTCCATCTAAAGATGTGATAGAAACTAGAAATGCTTGATGAGTGTTGTTGAAATGAGAGTAAGATAAGTTCTAAGATAAAGGATAGGTAGTACTTGAGTTCGTTCATGTAGGAGGCTCTCAGGATGGTATTAATGAAGGCAACAATTCATAGTCAAAACCAGAAAGCTTTATAGACACTTGCCTTATGCGTTGAGTTCATTGGAATGAAGGTGAAGCATGTGTTTTAGGTGTATTTTGGTTGTGGAAAGGGCTATCACCGATTGGAATCGAGGTAGAGTTATTCTAATCTTAGTTTCCTTCAATGTGTTATGAGTGTACATTTTCTAGAAATTGCGTTGTCATGGTGCTATTTTGGTTTAAGGCATGAACTAAATTCTCGCTGTAAGTGGGATCATGATATGGCTGGTTAGCTTAATGTTTGTCATTGGGATCAATCTACTCATCTGAGTTTAAAAAATTGGGAGAGAGACTTAATTGAAAGGGAAATTCTTTCTCATAAAATATCACATCTCTTAACACAAACATCCTTTTTCTTTCTAGATCATAAACCTTATACCCCTTTTGTCCATGAAGATAACCAACAAAAATGCAACGATAGGCTCTAGTTGAGAATTTATGTGTTTTATCATGATTATGTACATAGCAAAGAGAACCAAAAACCTTCAAGTGAACATAATCAGGTTCTCTCTTGAAGAGTACTTCATAAGGACTTTTGCCCCCAATAATGGGAGTTAGTATCATGTTGATGAGGTACACTGTAGTAAAAACACATTCCCCCCCCCCACCCCAAAACTTCAAGGGTAAATTAGCTTGGAAGTGCAAAGATTGTGCTACTTCAAAGATATGACGATGTTTGTGTTCTACTCTCCCATTTTGTTATGGGGTAGCAACATAAGAAGTTTGATAATCTATCCTTTGACTAACAAAGAAATCCCTCATGGCTTTTGAAACAAATTCACTCCCATTGTCAATCCAAACTATTTGCATAGAAAATTTGAATTGAGTTTGTACTAAACAACAAAACATAGTAAAAAAATCATATGATTGAGATTTATTTCTTAAAAGATATACCTAGGTACCCCTAGAATAGTCATCAACAATAGTCATAAAGAAGTGAGCACCATTAAGTGAGGAGATAGAATAAGGCCCCCAAATGTCAACATGAATGAGAGCAAAAGGCTCAAGGCTCTAATAGAAAAAGGTAACCTTATTTGTTTAGATTTATGATGAACATTGCAAGCTTCATCAAAATGATCAAAGGTAGTGATGTTAGGAATTGACTTCATTCTTTTAAGAGAAGGGTAGCCTAAACGCATGTGCCACAAAGTTGTGTTTGATTTAAAAACACTATGACTTGCAATAACATGACCTCCTTCCATTTAGTAGACACCATCCCAAAGTCTAGCCACTCCAATCAGTGTCCTCATATGTAGTTCCTAAAAAACACAAAAGTTAGGAAAGAAGGTAACAGATCAATTTAAATCTTTGGTTACTTTGGAGATTAAAAGGAGGTTGTATTTGAAATCAAGCACATACATGACATTTCTCAGGTTAATATTTGGTGTTAGGTGAGCATTACCAATGTGTGACATAAGAAGGACAAAGCCATTTAGTATTCTGACATGTGGATGTGAGGAAATGAGTTTAACATCATCAAGCAAACTCTTATCTCCTACCATATGATCAGATGCACCACTATCTACTATCTATGATTTCTTTATTAATGTGGACTTACCAGAAAAATTTGCCAAGGCTTCATTACTAGGTGTTAGGGTCGTGCTACTAGTTGGTCCAAGAATCTCTAATAGTTTACTATATTGCTCGGTCGTCAAGCTAAGAGTTTGTTGACCTTATGGCTTAGAAATGCTACTTGATTCCCCATTGTTAAATCTAGAGGAGTGAGTGAATTGGTGACCTATCATTGCCATGTTGTTGTACCTTTACCTTTGGCTTGATTTATTCCACCAATTTGCTAGGTATCCAACTATCTCAAAACATCCCTCCTTGACATGTCCCGTCTTTTGTAATGCTCACATTTTTTGGCTGATCGATTTCTAGAATTTTGATTCTTGTTAAAACAAGTCCTTTCAGACCCTTTATAATAATCTAACCTTGTTGCAAAGGCAGCCCCCTCCAAGGTAAGTGTTGAATGTGAGTCCTTTAACATAAAGGACTATTCCTCTTGCAGTGCTAATATATATATATATATATTGCTAAGGGAAGGCGTTGGTTCCATAAACAATACATTTGATCTCAACTTATTAAAGTTATTATTTAATCCCAATAAAAACTGATGGGATTTTTCTCTTTCTCGATGAAGTAAGTGTTCTTTAGCTGCTTCACATCTACACTAAGGTAATGGATCATAAATCTACGATTCTTCCCACAAAGTTTTGAACTTTGTGTAGTATTTTGTTATGGATTGTCCTTCTCCTTGAGTCATGTTAGAGAATTCATTCTTAATTTTGTATATTCGAGGTGCATTGCTCTATCCATACCTCTCATAAATTTCTGACCAAATTTGTTGAGTAGTCTCTACATAGATGACACTCTTGAATTTCCTAGCCTAAAGAATTTCTCAACTATGCCTTCACCATTGTATCATTCTTCCTCCATTGTTGATAATCATTCAATGTCAGATTTGGCATTGTCATGCTACCATCAATGAATCCTGCTTTGTTTTTGGCATATAAAGTCGTTTCCATTGCATTTTTTCATGTTACAAAATTCTCCCCGGTGAAAAGTGTTGTGATGAAAACTAATCCTAGGTGATCTGATGGAAATAAGATGTAAGGTGAGTCATCAATGGTTGCATTCATGAGTTCTTCCCCTGTTTGTCTATGTTCCTGTAGTCCTAACATACTCAATGGTTAAGGGGAGCTAGGTCTTTTGCCTGTTCTCTAATACCATGAGAAATATGTAATATTGTTTGGCAAAATTCGCACTATCTCATTAAATCAGGAAAAGTATTTAACATGATAAAATACAAGGCATGAAAAAGGAAGGTGATAAAGGGAATAAAAAATACTCCTATAATTAAGCTATGATAGAAATAAAAAATATATATATAATGGTATTATAGGAAAGCAAATAAATAGGGATCTCCAATAGATGGGGCAATGATTGTACTGTCAATATATTTGTATAAATCCAATGAAATGAGAAATGAGAAACAGTAGTAACACTATTGGGGGTTAATGTTGATAAGGTTGCTAAAGTAATGAAATTAAGTAGTTGGGAAGTGCTGGAATTATTGGGAATGGCAGTATATGGTTGAGGTGTATACTGAGAGTGGGAGGAGTAAGGGAGTGAGACATGAGTGGTCAGTGTAGGGGAAAAAAAGGGTAAGTTTTTGCAGTATATAAAGAAGGAAGTGAGGCGATTAGAAGGGTCAAAGAGAGGATACAGGGGATAGAGGGAAGTGAGTAAGTAGTAGTTGGTAGGTATGTAAGGTTAAAGTTTAGTGTGTGTAAGTAGGCAAGAGAGGATGAGAAGGATGAAGTAAGTTGATGCAAGGGATTATGATGGCCAATGGTAGTAAGGAGATTAAAGTGTCCAATGGAAGTAGTAGTGGAGGTGATGAGTGTGAGTAAAGATAGGTTAAAGGGCTAATTCATGAAGGGATTAAGGACACTGGGATCAGTGGTGGATGCCATGGAGTTCTAGCGGTAGTGGGAAGGGAAGGTGAAGATCGATAGCTCAAAATAAAAATCAGAATGTGATAAGAAAAGAAACAAAGAAGGCTACAAATTGCAGTGATCAATAGGAAAAGAAAATAAGCAAAAGTTACAATGACAGCAAAGGTAGATGGCTGGAAAGAAATAGCAAGAGGTAGATGTAAGCTGGAAGTTCATTAAGAGTTGATGCTGATGGCAACAATTAAAAAATTGAAATTTTCAAAGATAAGTAAAAAATAAAAATAAAAAAAGATTGTTCATAATTAGGGTTTACCTAATGCTCTAATGTCGTGTACAATAAAATAGAATCTGAGTATATTATTGAAAAAGAGAGTTACTTTTACAATATGTAATATGGAGATTATATACATTATAATACTAACCTTAATAATACAATTAAAAAAATAATATAACCTTATGCTATAAACTTATATATATATATATATAGTCAATGGACTTTATCTAAAAGTCTTAGTCTACAAATGAGGAAACTGTCAAGTTAAAGAAGCTTACAACTTTTAGAAGCTTAGCCTTTTTCTTTCACCTCTACTCCTTCTAAATGTCTTTCAGTAGTTTCATATCGATATGCAATCTTGCAATATGATAGTGCTTGAGTCACATATTAGCATTGCATGCAAATTAATGATTTGATCTATTTATTTCATGTTGGGACTTCTAGATACCCATATGATGAATCAGCTAATATAGACATATGAGCATAAAGAAAAATTCACATGGCTTAAAAGATGTTAGTCTACCTTTTTCAATTGTTGTGCAATATTTCTATAGATGGATCAATTTGCAAAATATAATTTGTGAGCTAAGTTTCTTATCAATTAATTATTATTAGGTTAATTTCTGAGATTAGTGGCAGGAGGATCTAAAAAATTAAATTTATTTGTTTAGATGATCTAAAGAGTATTGAATTAGTAGGCTCGAAAAAAGATTTAATAAATTGCCTTGTACATTTTTGTCCTTTCTAAGCAGTTCTAAGCTATTTTCCTTTTTATTGAACCCATTATGGCTAGTAACCCTTATAAATCTCATCCTTTGATAATAGGAACATCATATGATCATAATTGACCACCAATCTCTATAAATATTCAAGGTAAGAATTTTAGAGCTAACCCCAACTAGTTCCACCTATCATGAATATTTGCGCTTATTAAAATTGCATATTTTTCCTCTATATTATGACTCTAAACCATTCCTTTCTTTGTTGAGAATCTAGGCACTAACATGAGAGATATACATATGTTACATGTTAGGAGTACGAATTTGGTTTCTATACTTGTTGCAAATTATGAAATTGAAGGAGCTTACTAATGAAACTAATTTAAGCCACATTTTCCAAGACAACTAGTGGTGCATGAGTGGAAAGAGACCAAGAAATAAGTAAAGAGAGGATAATGTACTCACTAAGTCAATGGAGTAGATAGAGACAGTCACCATATCAGGCGGTAGAGGTATATGTTCCATAGTTTTGTGGAAATAAATAAATAAATAAAAGAATTAGAAGAAGATAACAACAATGGTAATGCTACTAATCTTAAAAGTATTAGTTTTGCACAAAATTTTCAAACAATAATGAATTTTCAATCCATTCTACTATCAAACATCTAATTGTAACATTACTAAAATTTATACCAACAATCCACTACACTAAATGGAGGGTGTAAAATTCAAAGATTCAGTAAGAAAATATAACAAAAATTTTCAATTAAGCATTTCTCATCTCTAATATTTATGATAATATAACATGCTTGTCATGGGACAAAAGTAGGTGCATAGCATGCACGAAAATTGCATGCAACGTGCATGCAACACACATTGCACTACTCCATTAGTGAAATCTAGGCACTAGCATAAGAGATATGCGTATGTTACATGATAGGAGTTCGAGCTTGTTTTTAATTCATGTTGCAAATCATCAAATTAATAAGCCTTACTAGTGTAACTAATTTAAGCAATGTTTTTCAAGACAACTAGTGGTGCATGTGTACAAAGAGACCATAAAATAAGTAAAGAGAGAGTATTAAACTCACTGTGTCAATGGAATGGACAGGGGCTGCCATCGTATCAGGCGGTGGAGGTATATGTTCCTCATGCTTGTGAAAATAAATAAATAGAAAAAAAAACTAGATGGAGACAATAGCAATGATAATGTTATTAATCTTAAAAGCATCACCTTTGCTCAATATTTTCAAACAATAATGAATTTCCAATCCATTCTATTATTAAACAACTAATTATAACAATATTGAAAGTTACATCAACTAACCACTATACTAAATGGAGGGTATAAAATTCAATGGCTTAGTTAGAAAATATAAGAAAAATTTGCAATTAAGCATTTCCCATCTCTAATATTTATGATAATATAACATGTTCATTGTTGGACAAAAGTAATTGCATGACATGTATGAAAATTGCAAGCCGCATGCATTTAGCACAAATTGCACTACCTGTTGAAGGAATTTGATCACATACATGAGAGATATACAAATGTTACATGTTAAGAGTACAAACTACTTTTTTATACTTGTTGCAAATCATGAAATTAAAGGAGCTGACTAATTGAACTAATTTAAGCCATGTTTTTCAAAACAACTAGTAGTGTATGAGTGGAAAGAGATCATAAAAACAAGCAAAGAGAGAGTAATTGACTCACTATGTTAGTGGAATGGGAGGGACAGTCACCATATAGGGTGGTGGAGATACCTACTCCTCATGTTTGTGAAAATAAATAAATAGAAAAGAAATGATTCAACAGAAGACAAGAACAGTGATAATGTTATTAATATTAAAAGTATAAGCTTTGCTCAATATTTTCAAACAATAATGAATTTTCAATCCATTCTATTATCAAACAATTAATTGTAACATTATTGAAATTTACACTAACTATCCATTACACAAAATGGTGGGTGTAAAATTCAAAGTGTTAGTTAGAAAATATGAGGATAATTTGCAATTAAGCATCTCTTCTCTCTAATATTTATGATAACATAATATGCTTATCATAGAATAAAAGCAAGTGCATGACATGCACGAAAATTGCATCGACATGCGAGTGGCAAGCATGCAACACACACTACACTACTTCATTGATTGAATTGGGGCACTAACATGAGAAATATACATATGTTACATGTTAGGAGTACGAACTAGCATTTGATGCTTGTTGCAAATCATGAAATCAGAAGTGCTTACTAGTGGAACTAATTTTACCCATGTTTTCTATGACTAGTGATGCATGAGTGGAAAGAGACAATAAAATAAGTAAAGAGTAATAAACTCACTATGTTAGTGAATGATAAAGGATTGTCAGCATATGAGGCATTAGAGGTGTATGTTCCTCATGCTTGTGAAAATAAATAAACAAAAAAAAAAAGAATTGGTAGAAGATAAGAACAATTATAATGTTGTTAATCTTTAAATTATTAGCTTTACTCAATATTTGAAAACAATAATGGATTTTCAATCCATTCTATTATCAAACAACTAATTGTAACATTACTAAAATGTGTACTAACTATCCACTACACAAAATAGAGAGTGTAAAATTCAAAGGGTTAGTTAGAAAATATAAGCAAAATTTGCAATTAAGCATCTTTTCTCTCTAATATTTATGATAATATATCATGTTTGTCGTAGGACGAATGTAAGTGCATGACATGCATAAAAATTGCACATGACATGTACGTGAATTGCATGTGACATGCATGCAACAAACACTGCACTACTATATTGATTGAATCTAGGCATCAACATGAGAGATATACACATGTTACATGTTAGGAGTATGAACAAGTTTTTTATATTAGTTGCAAATCATGAAATAAAAGGAGTGTACTAATGGGACTAATTTAAGTCACGTTTTCCAAGCCTACTAGTGATGCATAAGTGGAAAGAGACCATAGAATAAGTAAAGACAGAGCAATAAACTCACCATATCAGTGGAATGGATGGGCACCATCACTGTACCATGCAATGAAGGTGTATGTTCCTCAAGCTTGTGAAAATAAATAAACAAAAAAAAAAAGAATTAAAAGAAGACAAGAACAATGATAATTCTATTAATCTTAAAAAGTATCAACTTTTAATAATGGACTTTCAATCCATTTTTTTTATCAAACAACTAATTATAACATTACTGAAATTTGCACCAACTATTCACTGCACTAAATATAGGATGCAAAATTCAAAGGGCTAGTTAGAAATATAAGCAAAATTTGCAATTAAGCATATCTCCTCTCTAATATTTATGATAATATAACATACTTATCGAAGGACAAAAGCAAGTGCTTGAAATGCACAAAAATTGCACAAAACATGCATATGAATTGCTCATGACAAGCATGCAACACCCACTACATTACTCCATTGACTAAGCTAGGGCATTAACATGAGAAATATACATATGTTACATGTTAGAAGTACAAACTAGTATTTTGTATTTGTTGCAAATCATGAAATTAAAGGAGCTTACTAATGGAAATAATTTTAAGCCATATTTTCTAAGACAACTAGTGGTTCATGAGTCGAAAGAGACCATAAAATAAGTAAGGAGAGAGTAATAAACTCACTGTGTAGATGGAATGGATAGGAACTGTCACCATGTGAGCGTGAAGTTATATGTTTCTCATGCTTCTAAAAATAAATTAAAAAAAATAGAATTAGAAGAAGACAAGAGCAATGATAATACTACTAATCTTTAAAATGTCAATTTTGGTCAATATTTTCAAATAATAATGCATTTTCAATCTATTATGTTATCAAATAATTAATTTTAACATTACTGAAATTTTCGCCAATTATCCATTATGCTAAATGAAGGATATGAAATTAAAAGGATTATTTAGAAAATATAAGTAAAATTTATAATTAAGCATCTCTCTTCTCTAATATTTATGATAATATATATAACAAGCATCCTACAGGACAAATTTTCTACAAAACAGTAATCTAGACTAATTTGCTGGAATTCAATTAGTTTAACGCGGAGATAGGGATAGCAGAATAAATCAGGTTCAACTTTTAGCCTGGACAAAATTATTGCTTCATGGATGAAGTTTTCTAGTCTAAACTGCGTTGCGTGTATCCATCAATCAAAAACATCTAGATAATGAAAATATTTAATGGATCTTATAATTTTTTTTTTTTTAATTTATAAGTGGCAGCATATGGAAAATCTTTATCCCGACTAATTCGCATTGTTCATCATATAATAAGTCATAGACAGTAGGTGGATTGTGAGATCATCCAAATTTCAGTGGAAGTTGCCTTAGAGAAACATTTTTGCGACACATATACTCTTGACATCCCCATAAAGACAAACTACAAAGGTTATTTACTTTTCCTCAAAAGGAACATCCAGTCGCTAACCCATTTTAGTCTTCTTATTTTTGAAGCTTAACAAAATCCTAAATGAAGAGGGTGTTTAAACTGTTGACCCTGAGGGTCGATGAAGATGAAGCTCTCAATTTCGGGCCAGGATCTCCGCCGTATATGGGATCGCCTTGGTCCTCTTCATCGTCGTCTGTGTCATCTCCTCCGAATAGAGCCTGCGGTAGTTGCATCGGCGGAATAATTACCCAACGCCCCGTTTCTTCATCATATCCTTCTAATCGACTTCTCCAACTCTGAGATAGGTCATTTGCTTTATTGTTACAACACTCTCATATTTTTTTTAAATCTTAATGATAATTAAAATGGGGTATCTTACGGTTTGTTTTTACGAACTGCATTATCATTACAGTTAGCTTTTTATTATTATTTTTTTTATCAAATAGCAGAAGTAGAAATTATAATTTTTATCAATAATCACATAATTAAAAGTCAAAGTTATTTTGTTCCATCTTTGTCTATTGGAAGTTCTTCCTATCTTAACTCTATTAAATTAACTATTCTAATTTTATTTTCCTGATTTACATTAAGGAAAAGTCATTGACAAATAAGAATTAAAATGATTGGTTGAGGAACATGGGTTTGACATAGGTGATGAAGTCAATCGGGTACATAAACGAGTCAACTAGCCTTTTCTTATTCAATCCCATCTTGCAATCAAATCAATTTTAGGGTTTCTATTTGTATTATAAAAATCTAAATTCACATCTACAAATTTTAAGTTATTTATTATTATCTAGGTTTTGATTTTACAAATCCAATGCTTCACTTATCTCGTGTTCAATTTCTATTTCCAATCCCTTGTCATATACATTCAATTAAAAACCTAAGCTTAATCTAATCAATTTCATCAAATACATTAATTTCTAGGTTTGATTTCATTAATTTATTAACTCTAGGTTTGATTATGATTATCAAAACTTTATTGTAATATCAAATTCATAATCCATAATCATAACTTCCAATTCCTTACAATTATTGATTAATAATTAGTAGTCAATTATAAAATTACTCATAAACCCTAATTTAATAGGTTTTACATTACCTGCAAATATTAATTTACTGATGATTGTCAATTTCAAATCTATTCTTCACTAGGGATTTGAAGAAATCTCTAACAGGCTTGACACCTTGAATGACTACATTAAGGGCAACACCTTTATCGACATTAAGGATTTTCAACATCGCATCATTCAACCGAGCAAAGTAGTCACTAATCAGTTCATCATAACCCTGTTTAATTAAGTACAAGGTTAATTAGTCTTTAATAGGGAGTTTACTGGCCAAGAAGTGTTGTTGGAACTGGTTGGTCAATTCATCGAATGAAGAGATGGAGTTCTACAGTAAGGTGCTCAAGAAAGCCTTGCAAGTGACCACATTGCTAAGGCCGTGTAAGTTTATTATTTTTCTAAAATGGCAAAGGTTGTTGTCTAGGCTTGTAGCCCCATCACATGTGCCAAGTTGTGGGAGGTAGACAATCGGAGGTATGACCTCTTCTCAAATTACTTGAGTGAAAGGGGTTTAATTTATTGAAAATCTAGCTAATAGATCAGCCTTCTTACTCTCTTTCAGGTTAGAAAGCCTCTTGATATAATCGTCAATTTAGTCGATGTCCATGTCATTGACCTATTTGTTAGCCTGTGTATAGGGGTCTTATGGTTCGAGTACATTGTTTTGAGCAAGATTGACATTGTGGCTACAAGATGCAGTTGGTAGGGCGATATTGGAACATGCTCTACCCTAAGAGGCTATAGGTAAGATTGGATCAACAAGAGCAGGATTGTGGCTCTCTACAAACCTAGCTTACTAAGCTACCTATAGAACCGGTGCCAATAAAGACAATGGAATGTTGTTGCATGGTGGTTCTAAACACATTCTCCAATTTTGGTATATTGTTAAGTTGCTCCAATTTCTACCACTTGGGTTCAAAGCTTGGCATTATCATTTCTTATTGTCTCATTTTGGGCTACTAACGTTTTCCAAAGGTTTTCCAAATCTAGGAAATGCTCTAGGAGTTTATGTTCGTAGCTTGAGGGTAAGGTTGTTGCTGGGACACTATGACTTAGACAGTTTGATCCACCACCAAAGCATTTACTATTTCCTTCAATTTGGTTACTTTAGAGCAAGGTGCCATTTGTTTAGTCATGAGTAAGATCACAAAAATGACGCCAAATGTTACGCTAGGTTTCCAAAAGGTGGTTAAATCACCTACAAAGTGAAAACAAATTAGGCTATAAGGCATGCCGAAGTTTGTTTTGATGTGACTACTCAATGGAAAAGTCAATATAAGAGAATAATAAAAGAGATATATGAGTATTGAGAATCTAAGGTTTCAAAAGTCCTTTACCCGATCATCTTTATCTTTTATTTATAGGTGTTATCAATGATCTTAACTTAGAAAATTCATTGATTCTTGAGATCCTCTCTTAATATGGCAGAGGCATATCTTTGACCAACCCATTTCTTTATCTGTATCATTCTCTTGTATTTATTCATTGTAAGGATAGGCATAGAGATTTGATCTAGAGGAGGCTAGGAAATTCAAATTTAAAGTCAAATAATGTAATTCTAAGTTAAAAGAAGTTAGCATGGGCAGGAGTAGCTCGAACAACAATCTAAGTAGGTGAAATGGGCCAGGGGGAGCTGAGCCCAAAATGCTTTATCAACAATAATCAAAACAAAAATCTTCATAAATTAAAGTTTAAAAGAACAAACTACTTAAATCATTCATTTACTATGTCACATCATTGCATTAAATTGAGCCATGACCTAATCAAATATTAGTGCCAATATTCAAATTAACTACATCCCTTATTAACTTTTTAAGAGAGATTGTCCAAAAGTATATATTGAAAAGGAGTTATTAACATCATATTAAGATATCAGTGAGAATGAATCATCATCCTATCTTTTTTTCAAATTTCTATATCATAAAAGTTTAGTGATATAGCGAAAGATCATTAAGATCCAAGAAGCACATTTAAATCATATAAACCCTTTTGTGTACAAAGCAAAGGCAAGTGCATTTGCACAGCATATGTTTAAATATTTCAAACACTAAAAATTTTGTAAATGTGTAAAGAAATAAAATCCTACAATATAAAACCTATAAAACCAATAGTAGAAATAAGCTTAACATTATGGAAAAGATAAGACCACCTCTTAATATAAATATTAGAGATTTAAGACATCTCAAAATAGAATTTATATATCATATCAAAGAGAAACTATAAATGAAACTCATAACGTATAAAAGTTATTCATTACAAGTTATGACCATGTGATCCTATTAGGTTAGGTAAACTCCCCATCACAAGCAAAACTATTGAAATCCTTAAACTCCTAATTAGAAACATCACTAATGGAAGCATAAAACTAAAATAGAAGACATAAAGTAAGACACTAAATTGTCAATTATACAAGATCTTTATTGGAGTTAGATTACAACTTAGTTTAAGAACTTAGAAACAACGTTAACAACACTAGTCATAAACAAGTTGGCAATCTTGTGAAAAGATTGGATACTAAACTAAAACCTAAAAAAGCTTATAAACGAATCTAAATGGATCAACCTTGTTTAATAATCAAGTTGAATTTCTAATCATAAATCCATTTATAATCGTATCATATTGTATCTAGATTAACATATCATACACTAAATTCCCAGCCCTAAGTACTACAAATATCTACTAAACTCGTAAACTGTGACTTTAACTATATAAAAAATGATGGTTTTTGAAGCATTAGTGATAATTTGGAAAGATATGCTTAGATTTTCAAAAGTTGAGGAAAAGTGAACACTTTCTTTAGGATCTAGAGCATCTATCCACATATAACAATAGTTTTGGAGGAGTATTCATAAATTAACGAACATTTCAGAGTGTCAGCTCCCTGAGCACATCTTTGTTACTCAATTGATAAACGTTGGTCTCATAGAATGAGTAATTTAGTACAATTTAACCACAATGGAACTACAACTTTCCGGATGTTGTTTCTACGTATCATTTGCTCTACAAAGAAAGCTAAGAAAGAATCTTCGAATCTCCTGTGGCATTTTCACAACAAATATCTGGAAAAGTCAGACCAAGAAGTGGCACAAAGCCTCAAACCCCAACTTGAGAGCACAAAAATCTAAATGTCGAATCAATTTCAGCTTCATGTATCTTTCTCCTTCGGAAAATTTCTTGGAAGTTTGCTTATTAAACTCTCGTCAACAATTTTGTAGTGCTTTGAAAATTTCCTGTGCAGCACACCGCAATATCTATCCACAAGCCCTTCATACTTATTATACAATGCAGGTAGTGTGATGGAGAGAATTGTGCCTATCACCAACCAGCAAGACAGTAACAAAATTAAAATCTAAAACACAAACGCAGAAACTTTCAAAAAATGGTTCATGCTGTAGATTGTTGCAAGTTGCAAATCTCGTTGAGAGAGAACCTCATATGAACAAGTTTGAATTCTAAAGATGTGCCTAGAAATACTACTTAGAACACAAACTGGAAGAGTTTCACAAGGAAACCGCTGAAAGCACGAGTGAACTCAAATTGCAGGCATTTTTTATACTCTCTCCCATTTGCAAAGGTGTCACACAGCTAATTAACTCGGATCATTACCACAAACTAAAATAATTCAATTGCTCGTACCTATGTATGCAAGTGTGATAAAAGATAAGAAGCTGCCAATCACGGACAAAAGCCACAGGCAGACCACCACCTGCCACATTGAAAATAACCATATAAAACCCTATTTGTTTAAGACATAAAAAACCATCAGTAAGAAGGAACCTCAACCGATCAACAATGGCCACTCCCTCTGTAAATATCCATGAAATCCTAACAACTGGCCAACTCATTATACCAAGCAAGTTTACTATCAAAATGGTCAGCATCATTTAGATTTTTCTAGTAACAGTAATGAGGTGATGTATTAACAAACCATTAGCCATATATCACCATTGACCTACGGCCCTACAGCCAGATAAGTGATAACAAATCTGTAATATGCAATATAAACAAAATCACAATAGGGCACTTACCCCAAAAATAATAATAATTCTAAATAGGCCTTGTTCTAACGTATAAACTGAACTCACCTTGAAAAATAGCCTAAAATCTTTCCCAAGTGTGATATCATGAGCCATAAGAAGAAGATTGTTAATTTTGACACGAAATGATGCTGCAGCATTATTAACCATTTCCTCTGACAAAACTAACTCAGGTAATTCTGGCAAATGTCTGCATCAAAACAGAAGATAAGACACATATGTATTTGACAAACAAAGGTAAGATATCTACACTAGAAAGGAAAGGGTCAAACCAAACATACTTATTTCGATGTACTGCATAATTGGCACGAAGAAAGAGCACTATGACCAAGACTAGCAAGATATCTGAACAAATTGATAGAAAAGATAATCCTGCATGCTCAAAGACAAACCACGCCACCGTAGCCACTATGATGACTCCAAAAGAATCATGCCACCTCTTCCACAGTAGAACATCAGCGGCTGAGTGGAAACAAGATCAGATATACAAAGGTTGATATTGTAAGAAAGCATGAATAATCTTCAAAAGGATGAGGTGCTTCAAAATACATGGAGCTAAAGCTGTTGTCCTTTTTATAGATCATTGTAGGCTTTAACTTGAAAAAAAGCTAGACTTTCTTAAAATAGTATTTCTCTGCATCAAAGGTAGTTTGAAAAAATCCCTAGTTTACATGATTTGAGTTCAAAGCTCTCAGATGTTATCAAAAAAACCCATAGGGATCATGTTATCACAAGAGTTAGAAGCAGTAAAGTGTAAGCTATGGCTAATGCATACCAATCTAAACAAGAATTAGCAATGGGATTTTAATCAGCATTAAAAGTCACTGATTCATGTAACTTGCTGATATGCAGTTTAATTTGCTCCATCAAAGTATGCTCTCATTTTATCAGGTAAAAGCAACCTAGGCTTCCTGAGGAGGTGTGCTCATCTCATGGATGCTAAAAATGGCTTTAGAAATTAAAGTCTAACAGAGAAAACATATGTTGAAATAGGTGTATTTGCAGGTTCCAAGTAGCAGTTGAAAACATAAGATGTTGATCATTTGGCACTTATCATTACATGATAAATCACATGTATGAGCAGTTACCGTAAAATTATATCATAACAAACTGTGGTAACAAAACAAAGATCTAATCATTTCATGCTCTAACACATACAAGAAGCATCACACATGAATCCAGCACTAATTAAACTCTTGCAGCAGCATTGATATACCCCAGAATGCATCTAAAATTGACACTTGCAACTAAAGAATAGTTGCCCAAAGGATTACACATCACATTCCATCATATTCCACTAAGACACTGCTCTCTCAGCACAATTATAAAATAGCTACGTCCATTAAAATGCATGTGTGCACATGCATACATGCACAATCAATTGTGGGTACCAGCAGGGATTTAATTTTCCACAGCATTTACAAACACCAGATCTAAAACTGTTTTTAAGTTTTAAAGATTCACAGCCATAATTCCTGGAGCATTAATAGTTATATCCTATATAATTACTGTTAACTCATCCAAAAGTTGAATTCACTTATTGAAACAAGTCTACCATATTCAGACTTAACCATACATATTCATTGTTTTTCCATTTCAGAACTTGCATAACTACTCACATCAAAGCTGGATGAGATGATCATGTGCTTTTTTCTCCAGTTTAGCACCTTTCCTTGGCTTCTTATTTTTTCCATTTTAGTGCTTGAGCTAATTAAAATGCTCCAGCTTAGTTCTCCAATCAGATGAATAATGGTACGGAGCTTGTCCCTGTTATTATGGTTTACGTGGCTGCCAACATGGCATTTTGAAAAATTGTTAGGTCATCTCATCAATCTTCATCAGATAAGTGGTATTGATTCATACATGGAGCATTTTATCAATTTCAATTTTTAAAATTAATATACAAAATATAGACATTAAACCCAACAAAATAACACCAACCTAAGTTCTATCACATCATTTAAAAGTTCCCAAACTAATTAAAATGGGTAAAGCTAATAAGCAGAACCATACTTCAAAGCTCAATATACTTACCATTTTTTGTTTTTCAACTGTCAGCCAGTCAATATACACGCCCAACACATAGACAGAAGCATACATACTTTTTACAAATGCTTTTCCTTTCCAAGCAAGCATTGCATTGCTACTAATCTAGGATCACCAACGAGACCTACAACACATCTTAAAAAAAAAAAAAAAAAAAAACCTTTTGCCTACACAAGTACTTAAATGACACATCTTGAAAGAAAGGCTCTCTTGAAATTTTCATATGTTATAAAATTTGGAGAAAAATTGAGAAAGAAAAAAGTGCTCTAATAAATGGAATACGAAAGAAGAATGTACTTTCTTTCTCATGAAATGTATAATAACTGCTTTACCAAATTGTATCTTTCCTGTTAAACAAACTTAGCTTAGAACCTAAAATTGTGGGAACTCGTCAGCAAAACCCATACGGTACATAAAAAGCAATTATACCTAAGCCACCACCCATACACTGATGAATAGTGGATTGGCGACCAAACAATCGGTACTGATGATGTTCCGGCGACGCTGCCACTGGAGGTGTAGTCGCTGATTCTTCAATGTTGCATAAATCCGTCGAATTACGGTTCTCCATAACAACCCAAAAACCCTAACATAAGCAAATCCCTAGGATATCAACATCACCATAACCGCACGATGAATTAAAACCAAATTCGAAATGAATCATGAGAAATTGAAGTACAGAAAAGAAAACACTACCTAAGACGGCGGATCGGAATCAAACCGGTCAATGTTGAAATTAAGCCAAAATGCTGGTGGTTGATCGGAACGGTTTATGACATCGGTTTGGTGTTCACTTTCACTGTATGTAATTGTTGAAAATTTTATTACTGATTGAATACAGCTGTGGACTCATGACATTTGTGCTACGTGATGGTGTCGTCGTCTGTATATTCGGGATGTTTCTTCCCGTCAATCCCCGCTCAGCCCACTTCGGTTAGCCGCCCAGGTTGGGAAAATTCAATTGTGGTCGGGCCCGGTCTGGGAAAATTCAATTGCGGGAGGGAGCACGTATACATGGACTTCCGGTAAATCTATCCCTACATACTTTGATCCGCTTAGTTTCAGAAAGGAATGGATTATCAACAGACATAAATTAAGAATTTTTATTTTGACATTTATTTTATATAATTTTTTAATATTTAATATTTATTTCACACTATTAATTATAATATTAAATTAAAAATACAAATAAAATTACTAATTTATCTCTATTTAGTCAATAATTGCAATATTAACAAAGATATACTAATCATAATATTTATACATTTTATTCTCTCCTAACTTATCTTAGTATTTTCTATTCTTAATGAAGTGAGAATAAAAAAAAACCATATAAATTAAAATTTTATCCTCATTTTTCTAAATAAACAAAGCAATACACAATTGAGGAAAAACAACTATTTATTCTCTCTCTATTACTTCCAAATAAACAAATCATTAGGCACCTTGATTAGCCGAATAAAAAAAATTAATATTTGAGAAATATAATAGTTGTAATAAAGAACTAGTAGTTACTAGCAAATAAAGTACTTGTGATGCAAGTGCCAAAATATAATGATAATATCTCTTAACTCTTTATCTTAAGTGACATCCAAGACAAGATAATATTAGCCATGCTATTTCAATATAATATTAAGTGCTAAAAATAAAATAAAGTTTATAAAAGAGTAGCAATTGACATGAGCATCTTAGTACACGATAGTTTTAAAGGTCAAGGTGAGGTTATAGACAAAGCATCATCTTTGTATAGCTTATCTATGTCACTGCATGATGCTAACGGCCTTCTTTAGGCAATCATACGATGCATGTCCACTTTATATTTTAGTTTTGATGTTCATTTAATATTTTATATGGTGATCAAGCAATTTCCATATACATTCACCAACATATATATGCATAACATGATATGACAAGCAACTTGGTTTTCATATTTATGATTTCTTGGCACCTATAATACAGATTCAATCATATGCATTTTCACAAAAAAAAAAAAAAAAAGAACCCCACACATATTCAATTCAAATGTTATAATTTAATGTAACTAAATTACAAACATAGACAATGTGATAATCATTGAGAATACTCACTCGTTCATAATAACCACTAGTCATAGAAATCATCAGGTAGTTCATTGGTATAATCACCCATCACCTGATGAAATAAAATAACATATAACAAGTATCTCCAATTTAATAAAAGACTCAATTTAACTAAAAATATTGGCCGTGCTTTGTCTATTTCACATTACAACCTATTTTCTTAATTTAATAATAAATTCTTCATTTTAAGTCAAAATTTTGCAATCTTTATATTTGTTTCAAAGTTAATAGAATATATTTTCATTTGATATGGTTAAATTGGTCATGGTTGGTCATTGAGTATGTGTCATTTGGTTGAAAGTTTCAGCGAGGCTGTTATGTGCAACCCATACAAATTCTTTTAATCCATTTGAGTTGATAAAGCATCAATAATCACTCTTATCACATGAATCAATACACCTTTTTGGTAGCTTAAACATAATGGAGCCATCATCAAGTTAGTTTGAACACCGTTTGCATAATATTTTCCTTATCTCATCTATTATTTAGGAGAAACTAAAGTATACTAACACTATAGATTAGCAAGCCATCTGTTAAACCACTAAATCATCTTAATTATTTAATTGCTTATCAAACCACCTCTAAATCCCTATTTAAGCTATGGTCAATAAGGGAGTTATAGCAAGGATTTCCATCTTCCACTTTTCAAAAGAATACTCATAAAATGCTAGTCCTTTTTTTTGTTTGACACTTATCTAGTACTTAGTCTATAATGTCTCCATGGGTATAAATCTTCAAGCACTGCTTTAATCCATTTGTTATCAAAGTTATTAGAGGTCTCGGTATAGTGGGTCATGTCTCACACAGTCTTTGAACAATCACATAATTATACTTTGTTACCTATAATCTACTTACTTGGAAATGCATTTAAGGTCTCATATTTCAAGGTCACATGTAATGAGCTAAGCAACATCCTACCATGCACAATAAACACTACAAAAAAAATGGATTTAGGTAGCAGATTTCAAGCAACGAATAAACAATTTGCAGCCAACCTTTTTTTTTTTATAATTTAATTTCTGCAAGGACTAGCTCCCTACAAAAAAAAAGAAGCAAAAAATAAATAAATAAATATATATATATATATTGTTTGAAACTAATAATTTTTTTCTGTTGACCAATGCACGTAAAATCAACCAAATTGCGCACATATATATATATATATATATATATAAAGAAAAATTCAAATCTTGTATGTTGCAGTTGTGTATATAAATATACATATAAATAGACGTTGCTTCTTTGTTCTTCCACATATTATAAGTGCTTCGCTCCTAAGTTCTCTTTACCTTTCAATTTTTTTTTTCTTGTAAAAGTACATATATTGAAATGTAATATGTGTTTTTTGTGTTATTTTTCAATGGATATTGTAAACTTTCTCGCCAATTTTATAAGTAAGTTTTTTCTATCATTTATATTTAACCATTTTTACATATTTGTAACATACTGTTGTTAATTTTTTTTAGAGGAAAACAATGTCAACAATGTGCTTTTAAAGATGTAATTCATTTTGTGCATAATATATGTTGTTTCTTATTACATGTAAATGTAGCATTACCTTGAAATGTAGTATATGTTTAGAGTAAATTTGGACTTTCTGCTTTTATATAATTATTTGCAATAAATTATGTAAAAGTTTAAAAAAGCATTGATATATGCACAAAAAATACTTACATCGCTCTTAGGTTTGCTTTTATCTTTCAGTATATTTTTTTTCCTTGTAAAAGTACATATTGAAAATGTTTTTTTTTTTTTTTTTGTGTTATACTAAGCAAATATTTATAAGTTGTCTTGCCACTTTTGCAAGTAAGTTTTTCTTTTCATTTACATTTTTGTAGCATGTTGTTGTTAATTTCTTTTTAAGAAAAAAAATGTCAGCAATATTCTTTTAAAGATGTGATTCATTTTTAACAGAATATGAGTAGTCTCTTGTTATGTGCGAATGTAGCATTAGTGTAAAATGTAGTATATGTTTAGAGTAAATTTGAACTTTCTGTTTTTATATACTTGTTTGTGATAAATTACCTAAAAATTTAGAAAATGTTGACATATTTGCAGAAAATACTCGAATTAGCATGAAAATATTGGAAATAGTAGTTTTTTTTAATATTATTTGTTTTGCTTGAAAAATATCTATGAAATTTGTCTTTAATAGTGGACTTATATTTTAAAAAGTATTTAAATAATATGGAAAATCTTTTTTATTTAGAAATTTAGATTTTCCTCATATTAGTAAAGATCTTGGTAAAGGTGGGCATTTTTTGTGGAAAAATCGATAGAGAAATTGCAGTATTTGTTTCTGGTTTATATTTAAAATTTTGAAAAGAATTAGGCAAAAATTAATGTAAAATAGTTAAATAATAATAATAATAATTTGATCATTGAATGTTTTAATTTTTAAAATGTGGTTTTCAAAGTGTTGTATATTTACTTGAATGTTGTTGCATATTTCTAAAATCGTAATGGGGAAATTAATATTATATTAATAAAGAATAAAAATACAATTAAATAAATTCTAGTTATTGTATGAAATGAATAAAGCAAGATTGTCATTGTGGAAGAAATTGTTCGAACAACTTTCTTATGTTCTTTTACACTTTGTTGGATCTATTGTAAAATGGGAAAAAAATGAAGGAAAAAATGAAAAATTAGTTAAACAAAATGTTTTGCTACATTCTATACTAGTATTGCATTTGCTCATTTACTTGAAATATATGTAACTTCTTCGTATCCTTTTTTAGTGATATTATTTATTGTATATGGTAGCGTTTAGTTACCACAAAAATGTGGTACTATACAGGACAAATTTTTTTGTTCTTCGTTTGGTTGCTATCCATGAAAAAAGTACTGGACAAAAAAGCAATATGGTACTAGACAAAAGGGCAAAATTTTGTACCACGTGTAATTCGGTACAAAAAATGTGGTATTGGACAAATTTTATTTTTTTCAAAATCCCCAAATTGCCTTTCATTTATTTCCCTTACAAACAAACGCTACCTCCATCCCTAAACCCTTTCAAGAGCAGTAGGAAAACCCATCTATGCCACTCCAGCAAAGGGCTTCATCGTACAATCGATCGTTGTTCGAACGTCGTCATCGTCACGCCACAAGTCGTTGTCAGGTTCGTGTCTTTCTGTTCTTTCTCCCTTGCTTTCTTGTCTTCCTCGCATGCTCTCCGTCTAGTTATCGCCATCAGGTTCGTGTGTGTGTGCTGTGTGTGTTTGCTGGAATGGTGTAAGGGCTAGTGTAGTGTCTACGATTTGGCTGGTGATCGTGTGTGTGTGCTGAAATGTTTTGTAGTGTTACTTGTTGTCATGGTGTGTGGTGTTACTTGTTGTCAATGGCTATTGTTGCTTGTGTCTAATGAAAGAGGAAAGTTGTTGCACAAATCCGAATTGCCACTTGAGCATGTATGGAAACCATCAGTAAGAGTGCATAAACTTGGAGTCATCCAATGGCTCAAGTCTAGCTAGAACAAGTAGACTTCATCAAATGTATTTAATCGATTAAAGCAAAATTCCATGTCATGATGCCAATTCGATGGAGTAACTTGCCATATTTAGACTTTTTCAAATCAAGCAATCTTAGCAATCATAATCCTTAATCTGTAGTATTGAGTGCTGTAAGCATTGGGCCATAATTTTCTCTCTTATGTTTTTATGTTTTAGCCAACAAAGAAGACTTTCATTCATTAACCAAAGTCTAAAAAACTACAACTAAAAGCCTCAGCTTCGAAATTCAAAGAAAAAGAATGATCAAAAGATGGTAACTCTTGGAGATGGGGAATTTGGACTTAACTTTTGTATGTTGTGTTTAGATATATTAGGATTTTCCTAGGTTTGGTTTGAGTTGGTGATGCCCCAATAAGTTATCTCATTACTTGTTGTTTCTGTCATGTTTTGGTTCTTCACTGTTGATATACTTGTTGAACTTGGATTACCTATATTTATTTGTCTGAGTTATTAGCTCAGTTTTCACTCATGTCCTTGTTTTCTTGTAAGATTGTCCTGAATAGGAAGTTCTCTTCTGGTTTTTTTGCCATTGCACGTGTAATAATCTTTTAGGATTTCTTCCAAATCTGCATGGTGATTCATATGCTTTTCCTAATGATTGCTATGTATCATAATCATCACCTCAGGTGCTTCTAAGGTTCTATGTTCATGTGTGAAGGCCAGCTTTAGCTAATAAATTTAGATTATGCAGTTGCTTTTGTTTTTGCTATGTTTATTGAATGATGTTCTAGGTCATTTGCCTTCATTTCAATTTAAATCATTGCCATAACTTCACTAGGCAGGATTCACTTCCTCAAGTTGGAGTTAGGGTTATTGTCCCTTATGTTTTGTCTTATGATAATGATCTGGGGATCCCTAATGTTGCACTCATATTGCTTTCCTTCAATATGTCATATAGATCATGGATCATCATGGAATTCTGATTTACCTTCTTGGATGGAGAAGGTAATCCTCCAAGGGATGATGTTGTTGTAGAGTTGAAAACATTAGGATTATCGAAAAATGAAGAGTTAGATGTTCTTATGCAAATAGCGACAAATCCACGGTATAAAAAGTTTTTTGGAGGCTCCAAGGAGAACAGAAGCTAGCATTTGTTAGGTGTATTATTGGTTAATGAAAAAAATGTTTGCATTATTTGTGTAATTGAGACTTCTTTCATTGGCTTCTTCGCACATCAAACTATTTCTTTTTTTGAATTTTATGATGGTTAGAGCACATTTGATGTGCATGTTTTAATTAAATGCCAATCATGTGACCATATTTTGTATGTGTTAATTATATTAATAGCTTATTTAGAGTTTTGAACTTTATTTTGATGAAGATGTTACTTTGTTAAAGGGTAGTTCCTATATTATCGTCATTTACAATGATGGGTATTTATTTAATTTATTTAATATTAGAATTTACAAAATGCATTAAAGTATTATAATTTAACTACAATTATAGTTACAAAAAAGCACCAATAAATTATTGTAATGCCATATATATTAGTTTGTTATAATATTAATATAATTAATATTAAATATATTTTATAATTTTTTACTACAATTTTTAAAAATTACTAATAAAATTTTTAGAACGTGTTATTTTTTAAATATAACATAAATTATTGTAATTTATAATATGAATTATTAAATTTTTTCAATCAATGGGTTTACACGAATTATTTTATATATTTTATAATCTCTTCAAATTGTATTTTCTTATAATAATATCAAATATATATAAATAACCATGATATCATTAAAAAGGGTATAATTGTCAAATTTACTATGTTCAGTCCAGTACTTTGCAATTCTAAATACTGGACAGCACAAAAATCCTTGTCTAGTACTAAACAAACCAAAAGTGGTACAAAAAATTTTTTTGTCCAATCCTTCTTGTTTTGTACTGTCCAATACTCCTTATACTGTTTAGTACCAGTAACTAAACACTACTTATGTTTATAATTAAATAGTAGAAAAATATAAGGATAGTAAAGTATTTAATAAGATGTTGGAAAAGACGTGGCACTATGCCAACAACCGATTGTCTAAGGATTACATTGAAGGTGTTAGGGGTTTCCTTTAAGTTGCAACTCAATTCACTTAAGAGTCTGATGGTTACATTCAATGCCCTTGTTGGAATTGCTTGAATGTTGATTAGCACCCACTTTGGCTTGTCAAACAATATTTGTTTCATAGGGTATGGCATGGGGTTATAATGCATGGATTTATCATGGTAAATACCCAACATTTCCATTGGAGTAAGTTGAAAATGAAGTTCCAACTATGGATGAGAATTTAGGCAATGATGGTCCAAGTTTTATACATGAAGCAGAGAACGATTTGTTAGAAGACATGGCTTATGATAATACAAACGATGAAGATGATGGTGTCGGTGGTGAAGGGTCGAAAGAAAGTGATTTAGATGACTAGAGTAGTGTATTTGAAGATGCAAAGCATGAAGTATAGCCTAAATGTTCAAAGTTCTCTCTTCTTTTGGCAGTTATTCATATGATGAACTTGAAAGTCGATGGTCGACAATTAGTGAAGAGTTTTAATGGTTGGTTATCATTTGTAAAAAGCTTATTACTTAAGGGTGAGAAGCCACTTGCATCGTACTATGATGCAAGATACATGTTGAGAAAACTTGGAATGAATGCAAACATGATTGATGCATGTTGAAATGATTGTATTCTATATAGAAATGAGTTTAAGAATATAAATTATTGCCTGAGGTGCAATGAACCAAAATGGAAAGAAAGGACTGGTAGATATAAGAAGAAGGTTGCAAGGAAAGTCTTGAGGAATTTTCCATTAATACCTTGCCTACAACACCTATTCATTTGTTGAAAGATAACTCCAATTATGAGGTGGCATAAAGAAGGATATATTTTTTAGGAAAACATTCTAAGACACTCATCTGACTTCAAAGAGTGGAAGCAACTAGATTGTAAGTTCCTTGAGTTCAGAAATGAGGTTCAAAACATACGATCGGGTCTTACAACCAATGGACTCAATCCATTCAACAATTTGAGCACGACATATGGTGTATAGCCAGTAATTGTATTTCCTTTTAATGTCCCATCCTGGAAATGTATGAAAGAGTCATATTTGTTCATGTCTTTACTAATTATAGGACTAAGATCACCCAACAAAGATATTGATGTCTTCCTTCAACCATTAATTGATAAGCTAATACAGTTATGGACAAATGGGTTCACACATTTGATGTTATAGCAATGCGCTCATTATGTATGTAGGCTACTTTGCTATAGACAATTCATAATTTTCCAGCTTATGGTGATCTTTCAAGCTAGACAACTAAGGGTACAAAGCATGTCCTATTTGTAATATTGATGTAACAAGCAAATATAGCCAAAATAAATTCCACTTCATGGGACATAAGCGATTTTTACCAATGAAACACTCTATGTGCCGCAACGCTGTGGAGTTTAATTAGGAAGTAGACATGAGAGTGACACCTTGAGTATTTTCAACCAATGACATACTGATGCAATTAGCTAATTACAAAGATGTGGCACTTAGAAAGTCATTCGATGGTATAAGTAGGAGACAAAATGAAGATGGTACTAATTGGAGTAAAAAAAAAAAAAAGCATTCTTTAGCAATTGGCATACTAGAATGACTTTGAAGTGAGACATAGCCTCGATATGATGCATATAGAAAAAAATGTTTGTGATAGTTTGGTGGGGACATTGTTGAATATTAAAGGAAAGTCAAAAGATATGAAAAAAAAAGCTAAAATGACATTACAAGAGATGGGGATTCGACCCAAACTAAATCTTACCACTTGGGGAGGCTGCTTAATAAAGCCTTCGGCAAAATATACATTACAATCTAATCAAGTAAAGGATGTATATCACTTAATCAAGGATGTGAGACTTCTAGATGAGTATGCTTCCAATATATCATTAAGTCTAAGGCAATTAGAAGCAACATTAAAGGGTTTGAAGAGCTACGACTGTCAAGTGCTACTTCAACATATTCTACCGGTGGTTTATTCTATATATTTCGACAATATGGAATCTAAACTAAACAAGCCTCCTAAGTATTACAATAGTGCAATTGTACCTTTAGAATTTTTAATATGAATATTTACATAGCAAGTACGACCCATAAGTGCACCAAAATATATTGATGTTTATGAGAAAACACTTAAAATGCACTAGACTATGTTGAAAAATTGTGAAGAGGTCCAACCTTATATAAGGTAATTTTTCTCCAATTTCTATTTGTTCAATTTTTCAATGTTATTTTGTGAGTCAATTTTAACCAAATGCCTTCACGTACAACCAATTCAAGCAAGAAATGCCCTCATGTGGCAATGGAGATGTTAGTTAAGTAATGGCATCACAATTTCCTTTTTAGTTTAGAAATAAGGTGTACTTGTCATATTCCTAAAATTCTAACTTCATTGGATAATATAATAAATTCAATAACCACTATCGTTAAGTGCAAATAATGCAACTTAAAGTTTATAGTGAGACAATGGTATTGGATGACTTGAAGGCATTATCTTAGGAAATCAACAACTGTATTCAAGCCTGTAGTGGATGTGTAATGAATAAAGTGAGATTTATTACTATATCAAGGGAGTCTAGGCTAGAAACACATAGTTGTGGGGGTTTATGTCATAGGTAACACAATTGGCATCAAATCTTTTTCTATAGGATTTTGACTAATGTTATACAACTAAAGTATTTTGGAAATCGTCAAGTTTACCTATTCAAATGCAAGCGACTCAACACAAACCATGATAAATTGAAGTGCATAAATGAGGATATGATTAGTATAAAAGACAAGTAAAACATGGTATGAGAATGATCCATACATACTTGTTGACATGTGTCAACAAGTGTTATACCTAAAAAGCCTAGAGGTGATTGGAAAATTGCTCAGAAGGTTAACCATTGACATTTGTATGATCAAGGTTTGTTCCAAACAAATGGCAAAGTTGATGATGAAGTAACCAATGAACCTCAAAATGAGGATGCATTACAGTAGGATATATCCATTCTCTAGACGATTCTTGTTAATCATATATTCATGGATCTTGAAAGTCTGGTTCGGCTTCTTAGTTCAAATGAAGATGTAGATTTAGTTAATAATGATCTTGATAGTATTGGTGAAGATAAAGAGGAGTAGGGCTAATTATACAATATTTGGTATTGATTTTCATTTTGTTATCAAAACCATGAAGTATTTATTATTTTCATTTAAATAATTGCATTTAAAATATTGTTGAAGGATGGATAACAAATTAAGCTACTCATATATGCTTAATATAGGCCTCTAGAGCCACTAGAAAGAATGGGGACTTATTGAAGATGAAGAGGGCAATAACACAATGCGTAGGAGCAAAACAAGGATGAACAGGTAATTTTTCACATTATTGTTAAAATCATTATTATGTTTTATTTTGACATAGCTAATCATGGCAAAAAAATTGTTGTAGGATGTCCTTGATTGCTCATCCGGGCATTGATCTTAGTGCCTCTCAGGAGAGACAGCAAACTCATGGTGAGTATAGGGGCGTGAAACATGCAAGGAGTTTTATCGTAGGCATAATCGATGACCCCAGCTTTAGTTAGTCAGTTGTGTTAGTGGCAAAGTTATAATAGGTGAATGTGAAAACCTAGTAGCAAGACAAATACGAATTATCATATGGCAAGATGTACCCCTCACTGCCTACGATGAATCCAAGTGAGCATGGTATGCCTGAGGTGTACAAACCCGAGAGATGGCCCTTAGAAAAGCTATGGTACGTAACTCCCTTCTTATTATTTCTTCTTTAACATCAATTGTTTCTTAGTAATTGAAATTTCATATAATAATTTACCCTTGATGATTATATTGTAACAGCAAAATTTTGAGGCTTCATGGGTAGGTGATCTAGATTAATGGCATGCACTCAATTAAAAGGCGTCAAAAGTATATACACTTGTGAGATGCAAATTTCACATATTTTATTTGGAGAAAGGTAGACCTCTGGGTGCTCATGATCACGTATCTAATTGTTTACGACATCATCCACATGAGTGGCTAGCATTATGCAATTTATTTGAAGATAAGAAATAGAAGGTAACATTTGTTGTATGCTCACATGTCTAATGCAATTTCTACCATTAATTTAGCTTCTCATCTATGATTCTTTCCCTTCCTTAAGAATATATTAATGGTCGAAACCGAGCAAAGCATAAATGAACCCACATGTTAGGGACTCATTCATTCATGTATCAAAGGAACCTACATGTATGTTTCTTAATTGTTATTTCTTTATGAAATTGAAATCTCATTAACTAATTAAATCCTTTTTTTTTTTTTGCATAAAAAATTGTAAGAATTTGATGCATTTGATTTATTTGCATATACTCATAAGCATCAAGGTAACAATGAGTGGATTAATGATACAGTGCTTAATGCTCATGTAAGTATATTATACATCAAATTAGAATTATTAGTTATATTACTCCTACCATTGTTATAACTAAGTTTATTTTGTAATTGTTGTAGATTAAAATGCTTAATAAAAAGGCTAAATATCATTGAAAGGAGAGGGAGGAAGGGGCAAAAAAAAGTGACGAAGTAAACCACCATGACAAAGGTACTCAACCATAGACTTGGGTATACGCGTGGTATGGGTCACTATGGACCCAAACCAAATTCACGGCATGTTAGACCCAATTTAAACAAGTTTCATCCAGACAATTCAAGAGAGGGGTTAAGGATTATGAAAGAAAATTTTGAAGTGATGGAAAAGAAGGTAGATGAGTTGCAACAATGAGACCAGAAGTGGAATTGCTTATGAGTCTATTCTAGCCATCATTTACTTCCTTAGTGTATGCTAAGTAGTTCACCTAGTATGAAGGCTCTCCTAGTGGGCAAGTGGGCCCTCCACAATTGTCTTAATGTTTCCCTCCTTCCAGATGTTTAAAGGATCACCTAGTGGACAATTCTTTGGCCCCATGTACAACACGCAAAATATGAGTCTGTTCACATATGGAAGTGTATAGGCCTTGTTAAGAGAGTCCTAATGGTTCTTCTGATAGTTGAGATATTAGCTCTATTATTTTGTAATCTGTAATATTTGAACTTTTTATTTGGATCTTGTGCTTAAACATAATTTAGATTGTATATTTGGATTTCATATGGTTTCTTTATCTATAATCTTTAGACCTCTATTTGGATTTTTAGCTTGAGCTTAGGATTGTATGTTACTATAGTACTATATGCTTTCGATTTATCAATATGTGCCAATTAACAGGTCATTAGATTCTTTACTTTCTTACTTACTTAACTGATAGGTCGTTAGATTCTTCGACTTTTTTTTATCTTTTATATATATATTTTTACATTTATGTAAATCACATGATAATCTCACACTATATCTTTTATAATTCCTTATTATTTTAATTTCATAGTCTTCCATTATTCTCAATTGGAATATTATCTCAAATAGAAATTGTGTTAATTTAATTACTATTTGTTTTCTATGTGACATTATGTAATACATAGGCAATAAATTTGACATATGTTTTCAAAAACTATTTTATTCTTATATAACTAGATTAAAAACTTCATTTTATACAACATTATCTACAAAATTCATGATTTATTTTTAAAATCCTAAAAACCTGCATACAAGGAAAAAAATTAATAATATAGAGTAAATAACATAATATTAATTAAATGAAATTGAAGATCTTTATTTTTTTTCCTTAAAATTGATGGATAAATATCAATGGAAAAAATATTTGTAATATCCTAAAAGCCTAACTATTTGTAACATCAATGGAAATGTCCCATTTGTACCATTCATAATACAGCACTATAAAAAAAAAAAAAAAAGACCATTTTTATCGATGAAAAGAAAAAAAAAATCAATAGATTTTTCGTTTAAACTCTCCCCAATGTTTTTTTTTTTTAGTCCAAAATCTCCCCCAACGTTACTTTTTCCCATCTCAGTTTTCTTATTTTGACTTCCACGACATTCCCATCTCTCTTTCTATCCTCTCCCTCTTCGTCTCTCTTTTCCTCCATATAGTGTGGTTTATTTTTTATTTTTTTTAAGAATAAGGAATTCAATACAAAGCCAAGATACCACCTCTATAGGTTTTTTTCAATATATTTTGTATCAAGCTTTTCTGGATCATTTCATTTAACTTTTATTTTGTATATAATAGAAGAAGATGGCCTAGAATGGTTGAAGATGGGTGTTCATACCAAGTTTTTTTTCTTTTATTTTTCCTTAAAATGCAATCTTTTATCGGTTTGTAATATTGTAATTTATATTTTCTAGTTCAACTTGTAATTTAGATTTAATTTGTAATTTTTATTTCAAGCTTTCATAGGTTTAAAATGTCATTTGAATTTGATGTATACTGTTCACTTTCTTTTTGCATTGTTCCTTCAACTAATAAAAAAAATATTTTATGTAGTTTTATGAAATTTCCATGATTATGTAGTATTTTATACATTGTTTTTAATATTTGATCATTTTAACATTATTTTGCTATTGTTCCCATTGTAGTATGCTCGCCCACTTGTAATTTATTTTTTCTTAGTTGGTTTGCTATTTTGATTTGGTTTTACTTGTTGTATCTTTCTAAAAAAAAGAATTAGTTTTTTACGTAATAAATTTAGTGTTATTTGGCCAAAAAAATTTACCATTAATTCTTTTAACTAAAAATAAATTTAGCATTAATTGTTCAACAAAAAAAATTGCATTCATTTAAATTTTAAATTTTGAATTTTAATTTTAAATTTTTAGTTACTTGTACAATTGCACATGCTTATATGATTTTACTTTTTTTTTTAATTTAATAAAGGGGTTTTTGCAGAGACATAATCCCTACCACATGTCAGCGTCCCTACAATATAATACTGACATAACTATCAGTGCTCAACAATAGGGATCAAATCACTACTATAGGTCAACTTATAACAGTGACATCGTACCCATAATAGTGACCTTATACTGCAACTTTAAATTGCAACCCTTTTGAAGCAATAGCAAGGAATAATTCCCTTTTTTCCAATGAATTTTATTCCTTATATAAAGCCAAATTTTTTATAGTGAAGGTTGCGACGATGTTGTTATGCATGTTCATTATACACAATCCTCATACTTCTTCAATAATGCCACTTACAGGTTTTTAAGCCAAATCATAGTGTCCTTATATTTTAATTAGTTGATTAAACCAAATCATACCATTTACCCATATAGTGACCTTCAAAGCAACATAAATCATGTTTCCTCTCATGGATTTAGAAGAAGGAAAAAAAAAAAAAGAACAAGGAAATGAAAAGATATAAAGTTAGTAGTTGACAAAAATATCCCCATTTTATTTTAATGAAAATTTTTATGAGACATAATCCTGTAATTGTCTTCTTATTTCCATTTATTTCTACACATTTCTCTCTAAAATTGGAGAAAAAGAAATGAAGCTCAAAGTGGAAATCTTTCCACTTTCACCATTTTCCACCTTTACTTAATTTACCAAATACAATATTTTCTGCCATATCCTTCCTTTTTAAATGACTTTTACTCATCTAAACATAGTGTGTGTTTGGTAATTTTTTTTAGAAAGGAAATATAGGGAAATGAGTAGAAAAAAAAAAAGAAATGTAATTTCTGTTTTGTGTTTGGAAATGTAGAAAGGAAATGAAAAGAAATGGAGAAAAAATTTTCCATTTTTACTGTTTAGTTGGTTTTATAAAAAGGAAATGAAGAAAAGTGTAGCTAGTATTTGGTAAAATTACTCTTATTTTATTTTGATGAAAATTATCACTGTGATAATTTTCTAATTGTTTTCCATTTTTCTCTAAAACTAGAAAGAAAAGAATTAGTCTTTAAAGTAGAAATGTTCTACTCATTTCCATGAATTTTCATCCATTATCACTCTTTACTTAACTTATCAAATACGACATTTCTTCCATTTTTTTTCATTTTTTTTTCCATTTATAATGATTTCCACCAATCCCAACATGCTTTAAGATGATCAATAGGAAATTTTTGTAGAAAGTGATTGTACTTGGTGGATAATCTCGTGAAAGGGAATGGAAGAGAGAAGTTTTTGATAAAGATGGAACAAAATTATTAAATAGATGTAATATACAAGAGTGAGATTTTACCTGATATCTTTTAATTATGCGGTACCTTACCTTGAAGTTAGGACATACTTTTTAGATATGAGTAAATCGTATGACATGGTGGGAGATGGGATTGTTCCTCATGTGGAATTGGGAAAAGAGGAATTTAGTTAACCCAATGAAAGGTTAGTTAAAGGTTTAAGGTAGTGGGCTAGGACATAGATGTAAGAGAAAGGATAAAATGGCTGGTTGGATTTAGTTGATAAGCTTAGAAAAAGGAAATTTAGATGGCCCATGTTCCTTTAGCATGGCGTGAAGGACATTTTGAAAGTCAAATCACGCTGCAAATTTTAGTTAATTTGATATTGGTTGCACAATATCTAGTATAGATCAATTAATTCAACATCTCTCAAATATTTTTAAGGTGAAAAGAAAAATTGAAGGTTTCATTTTAATTTAAGGCTAAAATTTAAATTATTTAAGGCTTCATTATGTCATTTTTTAGTTGGTAAATAAAAAAGAAAGAGTCCTTTCTATTTAGGATTTAAGGTCCTAACCCATCTTATTTGTAACTCTAATCTCACGGAGTAATTTGGACTTATATCTTAATGATCTCGTATAGTGATTTAATCCTATTTTTGAAAAATTCCAAGCATTTAAAGAACCCAACCTAGATGAGCCCTCTTTTGACACCTCTAAACCTCAATCCCCTTTACCTTCCAATATTGAAAAAACACTTGTCTCTACACCACCTAAAACAATTTCACCCATTAAAAACACCCATAAGTAATCCCCCCTACAACAAACAGTAATCATTCATTCACCTTCATCTTATAAGTGGAGTTACCTACAAATGACATGCAAATGAAAATGAGATAATACATGGTCTAAAGTTGGAATCTAAAGTGTCTAAAGTGGCAATGCAATAGAATGATGTGAAAGCCTGTAGTGAGCTTAACCTGAGTGGAAGGGAGGTTTAAGGGGAGCTATTTCATAAGAAATTATTGGTGGAGGATTTTTCTCTTAATCTCAGAGTTAAGAGGCTATTTAATCTAGGGCATGTGCTGAACTTAAAGGAAGGTAGGGGTAGGAAGAAATTAAGTAAGGTTATAGGGGGAAAGGAGAGAAATTGGATTGAGCTAGCGATAAGTGCTCCTGTAGAGGTAACTGCATAGGGAGGGGGAGTAAAGGATATTAACGGTGGTGGTAGATGGCCTCCAACAACCATACAAGAGCCATAAGCTTCCAAGTTAGAATTGTCAAGGCTTAAGTAATTCCTAACAATTCAAAACTATAAATGATTGATCAATAAGCATGATCCATTCATCATATTCAAAATGAAAACAAAACAATACAACAATTTTGTGGATAGGTTATGGAGAAGATGTAGATTTTCTTTTGCTTATTGTGTTATACCACATAGGCTTATGCAAGGTTTAGCACTTTAGTGAAGAAAAGATATTAATGTTAAAGTATTAGAAGCAAATAAAACATGATAATGTTAGCTATAAAGCAAGAGGATAGAAGAAATTTAGCTACTATAATATTTGTGTTCACCTATGGAAATACAAGGAAAGAGGAGTTTTTGGCAAGGTATAATCCAAGTGTCGTATGTTTAGGAAGGCCCTTAGTCACTTATAGTTGATTTCACTGAAATTCTTGAGGAACATGAAAAGAGTGGTAGAAGGATAAGGAATGGAAGTTGTATGGGGCTTTTAGAGAGATGGTTTCTTAAGTCTAATTTAGTGGATTTAAGACATTAAAGGCAATAATTCACTTAGTTAAACAAAAGATTCAATGGAGTCTTAAAGTCCTAGTTAAGGAAAGGATAGACAAAGCTTTTGCCTCAAATTTGTGGATAGATATGTTTCTTAAGACTTTAATGACCTATTAACATGTTGTATAGTTAGATCATGTAGTCCTATGTGATTCTACAACTTGTCAAATTATCATGGGAGCAAAAAAATTCCAATTTGAAACTATTTAGAGACCTGTGGAAGGATGCCAAGAAGTTGTGGAGAAGAGTTGGGAGTGCTCAAATAGGCTAGAACCAATAGCTTTAGTGTTGGGAAACCTAAATAACTATAGAAAGTTGGGTATAATAGAGCAAAATAATGTTTCTAATAGTAAGAGGTAGATTGACAATTGACATTCTTATGAAGAAGTTGGTAAGATACAAAGCTATCATGTGGAAGAGAATAAAGATAATGAGGAAGAGTTATTAAGGGAAATTAAAGAGTTATAGGGTCGAAAAGAACAATACTAACATCAAAGATCTAAAATTACTTGGTTGAATTATGGGGATCGCAATACATCATTTTTTTTTTCATTAATAGATCATAATTAGAAGAAGAAGAAACATGGTATTAAAAATAAAAGATCAATTTAGGGAGTGGAAGGAGAATGAAAGGGTAATAGTCAAGCCTTTACTCAATTTTTTAGTGAGCTATTTTGTGGAGGACTGGACAGAGAGATGGCTTCTTATCTTGATTAGATTCAACCTATGTTTAATGATGTAGATAACGAGTAATTGTGTAAAGAATCCATAGGAGAGAAGATTAAGGAAGTGATATCTCAAATGAGAGCCCTATAAGCTCTACGGTTAGATAGGTTCTTGGGTGTGTTTTATCATACTTTTTGGGATGTCATTAGAAATACAATTATCAAGGCAATCTAACAATTTTTCCATTCAAGTTCATTCTTTATTTCCTTATATAGTATAAATTTCATTCTAATTCCTAAAATTCTAAATCTGGAGTTAGTTTCTCATTTTAAGCCTATCAGTTTGTATATTTATTTATAAAATCATTTCGAAGAGCCTCATAAGTAGATTAAGACCTTTTTCTAAATAAACGTATTTTCGAAAATCAAAACTCATTTATCTCAAGAATGTTGATCCGAGATAACATCCTTACTGCACATAAATGTTTTCATCTACTTAAAACAAAGAAGAAGAGTAAAAAAAATTTTTTTTTTAGTGCACTTAAGCTAGCCATGAATAAGGCCTGTAATTGAGTAAAGTGGAATTTTTTTGAAATGCGTGTTAGAGAAGTTGGGGCTTTATAGCAAGTGAGTGTCTTGAATTATGAAGTATGTATCATCGTTAAGTATAACATCGATGTGAATGAGAGGGTAGTGGAGTATTGTAGGCCATCTAAGGAGCTAAGTGATAAGGATCATCTAACACTTAAGAAGACAAACCCAAGGACTCAAGATCTTTTACAAGAAATTGGAGGACCAATGACCCGAGTTAGAGCAAAGAGGATGAATGATGCCCTACAAGGACTGGTCATGGACCTACAAGTCAAGGAATCAAGTTACATGAAAGGAGAACCAACACCTATTAATGTAATTCACATTTCCATGGAAGAATACACGAAATTGAAGTCCTAACACATATGTTAAATGTTGAACCGAAACAAGGAAAGAAGACTTGTGGTTTTTGTTGTTATTTGTTTTTGGTTTGTAAATTGGAATATTTAATTACTTACTCAGTCCACGTGAGGATTAAGAAGTGAATTAGAATAGAAAAGTTAAGTTTTCATATTGATACATTTATATGCTATATAAACGTGTAAGGAGGCCAGCACAAGGATCTTATCATTGAATAGAATTTTTACAACACATTTTGTGGAACACGAAAAAGCCCTCTTTTGTTCTTTGCAAAAGAACTCCTTTAGGAATTCCTTAACCGAATTGCTATAGGAAACCCTTAATTGATAACTTAGGCTTTGGTCAACAGGTGTGATTAGGGTCTAGTTACATGCTACTTGATCAAGACGATCCTCGAGGAATTGATTCAAATAGCATACATCGAGTTCTAGGTTTAATATACCTAGGATTCACACGTCACTTGGTATCAGAGCTTCGACTTCTTGCATCAAGTAATTTCTATCCCTTTATTATTTTTCTATTGTTTATTTTCCATACTCTTATTAGAAAAATTCATACAGAAAAAAAATCAAATTCAGTTGCAAAAGAAGATCTAAGAACCGAAATCTTCAAAAAGAAAATCTAGTTTTAGCAAGTTCCAATTCAATTCCCAAATTTACTTTCCAATTCCAACCGCAATAGATACTTTGTGATTGTGCATCCGAAAATTACATTCCATAATTCTTAATTGTGTTTTCGATGCAAAGTGTTTTCCTTTTGTAATTACATGCAAAGGAATTATTTGTCTTATTTTCGAGTTTATAGGTGTCGTAGCTAGTAAAGTTTGCTTCTAATTTCCAACTGTCACCGTGATTAAAAAACCGAGGGAGTCAATTAGGGTTAACTTAGTAATTTTTGTTAAGAAGTCTCCAATCCGAGTTCCTAGCAAAGGATTGTAAAAGCGGGTTGTGATGACATAATTGTGAGAAACATACACAAGTGAAGTTGTAAGCATATCATTAATTGAGAGCAATACACGATTAAGCATGAGAAACATATTTTAATTGTGATCTTACTTCATTGAAAACTTTAGAAATATGTCGAGATAGAATACGAATGGAGGTGAGAATAGGGTAATGTTTGAGGAGTTAATGGGAGAGATGAAAAGGATTTTGATGGGTGAGCTTGAGTAGATCCATGAAAGAATGGATAAGATGGAGAGAAGTAGGGAACCATCTAGCAGTACCACTATCAAGAGAGGAGTATGTAAACTAATTAAGGGAGGAGTTAGGATAGAAGAAGGAGAGGATTCTAACTCTAGCGAATATCACCACGTTAGGGAAAGAGGGAACACCCAAAGGCGTGATAGTAACCTAGGTAGCATTAAGTTGAAAAACCCAACATTTCAGGGAAAGAATGATCCGAAGTTATACTTAGAGTGGAAGAGGAAGATGGATCACGTGTTTGAATACCATAACTATACTGAGGAGAAAAAGATAAAATTGGCTGCAGTAGAGTTTACAGATTATGCGAGTGTATGGTAGGATCAACTAGTGCGTAATAGGCATAGGTATAGAGAGCAACCTGTTAGCACTTGGGAGAAGATGAAGATCATAATGCAAAAATCGGTTCATTCTTAGTCACTACCATAGGGACTTACTTAGGAAAGTCTAGAGATTGACACAAGGAACCAAAAGTGTAGAGGACTACTATAAGGAGTTAAAGATAGCCATGATTAAAGCTAAAGTAGAGGAGGAGGATGAGGCCACTATAGCTAATTCATCAATGGTCTGAATAGGGAAATAGCTGATGTAGTAGATTTACACCATTATTTGAATATAGAAGAACTACTACATAGAGCAATCAAAGTGGAGCAACAGTTAAAATATAGGAGTGATTAGAGAATTGGGTCGACTTCCAAATCTCCATGGAAGTCTAATTGGAAAAGGAACTCCACGGATTTCAAGCCTAAGGAGTACGTGAAGGCTAAGAATTCAATTGCTGCATCTAAGGGTAAAATTGACACTAAACCCCATTCCAGAACTAAAGATATCAAGTGTTTTAGGTGTTGGGGATTTGGGCACATTGCATCCTAATGTCTAAATCAGAGAGCTATGATCATGTGTGACACTAGTGATGTGGAGAGTGTGAGCTCTGGGGAGGAAGAGGAGTCACCATCATAGGAGTATGATGACGTTGACTTAGAGAGACTTGTGAGTGGTGAGTTATATGTCACGAGGAGAATAGTTAGTGTACAACCCTAGGAGGATGGTGAGGGGATCTAGCGTAAGCACATATTTCATACACGGTGTCACGTGCAGAGTAAAGTGTGTAGCTTGATAATCAATAGTGGCAGCTGCACTAATGTTGCTAGCACCTTGCTGGTAGATAAGATGCAATTGAAAGCTGACCATATCGATTACAATGGTTGAACGAATGTAGAGAGGTAAAGGTGACCAAGCAGGTTCTTATAACCTTTTTCATAGGGAGCTACAAAGATGAGGTCATGTGTGATGTGGTACCTATGCAGGCTAGCCACATATTGTTAGGGCGACCCTGGCAATTCGATAGGAAGATTATATATGATGGGTAGGAAAGTGGTTCTCACACCACAAAAACCATGAGAAGCTTGTGAGGATCAAGTGCGAAGCAAAAGAATTTAGAGAAAAACACTTGAGTGCACAAAAGAAGAGTGATGAGAAAAAGAAAAGAGTGAAAAGCAAACACTGGTGAGTACAGAGGGAAAAGACACTCAAACACAGAGAGTAGAGAGTCTAGCGAGAAAGAGTGAGGTTAAGAGTGTAGTGCTGGCTAAGCAACAATTACTTGTACTCATGTATAAGGATTTATATTTTTCTAATGCTGACCTTAATTCTGTTTTGCCTAGTGTTGTTATGTCTTTATTGTAGGAATACAAGGACTTGTTCCTTGAAGAAGTGTTGCATGGCTTACCCCCTTTACGAAGGATAGAGCATCAAATTGTTTTCAAGTCGGGCGCTTCCATTCTAAATCAGCTAGTATATAGAACCAATCTTGAGGAGGCCAAAGAAATTCAAAGACAGGTTGATGGGCTGATGGAGAAAGGATTCGTGCGAGAGAGTTTGAGCCCATGCTCGGTTCCAGTGATACTAGTCCCTAAGAAGGATGAGATGTAGAGCATGTGCGTGGATTGTAGAGCGATCAACAAAATTACGGTTAAGTACAAACATCATATTCCTAGATTAGATGACATGCTTGATGAGTGGCATGGTGTATGTTTATTTTCCAAAATTGACCTTAAAAATGGATATTACCAAATTCATATGAAAGAGGGTAATGAGTGGAAAACCGCTTTTAAAACCAAACATGAACTATATGAATGGATGGTAATGCCTTTTGGGTTGACAAATGCACTTAGTACTTTCATGAGATTGATGAATCATGTTTTGCGTCAATTCTTAGGAAAATTTGTTGTCATCTATTTTGATGATATCCTGATTTATAGTAAAACATTGGATGATCATGTACAACATCTGCAAAGTGTGTTTACTGTTTTAAGGGAAAACCAATTATATGCCAACTTAAAGAAGTGCATGTTTTGTATGGAGTCTGTGGTTTTTCTTGATTTTATTGTAGGTGTAGATGGCATAGTTGTAGATGAGGAGAAGGTGAAGGCAATTCGAGATTGGCTAACACCAAAGAACCCCAATGATGTCAAGAGCTTCCATGGTCTAGCCAGCTTCTATAGACGATTTGTGAGAGACTTTAGCTCCATTGCTACTCTACTGAATGACCTTGTGAAGAAGAATATCGAATTCAGATGGATAGAAGTACATGGGCAGGCATTCCAAACTTTGAAAGGTAAGTTAACTAACTCTCTTTTGTTAGTATTACCTAACTTTGATAAAGTTTTTGAGATCAAATGTGATGCTTCTGGGAAAGGTATTGGTGGTGTGTTAATGTAAGATTCCAAACCAATAGCCTACTTCAGTGAGAAACTCAATGGTGCTGCTTTGAACTATCTTGTGTATGATAAGGAGTTATATGCCCTTGTGAAGACATTGCAAACGTGGCAGCATTATCTATGGCCCAAGGAGTTCATCATCTATTCTAATCATGAAAGCTTGAAATACTTGAAGATGTAGAGAAAGCTGAACAAGAGGCATGCCAAATGGTTGGAGTTCATTGAAACCTTTCCATACGTCATCAAATACAAGCAGGGCAAGGAAAATGCAGTGGCTGACACACTATCTAGGAGGTATTCTCTGTTAACCTCTTCACATACTAAGTTGCTTGGGTTTGAATGCATGAAAGATTTATATGAACATGATGTTGACTTTAGTTAGATTTGGGCTGCTTGTTCTGAAAGTGGGTATGTGGACTACTATTGGCATGGGGGATATTTATTTAAGAAGGATAAATGGTGTGTGCCTAAGAGTTCCATACAAGATTTATTAGTGAGGGAGACGCATGGGGGCAGTCTCATGGGACATTTTGGTGTGAAGAAAACTTTGGATATCTTGCATGAACATTTCTATTGGCCTAAGATGAGACATGTTTTGCAAACTGTGTGTGACAAATGCATTGCATGTAGAAAGGCTAAATCCAAAGTTATGCCCCATGGGGAGTATCTCCCATTGCCTGTGCCTAGTCAACCTTAGACTGATATTTCCATGGATTTCATATTAGGTTTACTTGGGTCCTCGAATGGCAAAGATATCATATTTGTTGTTATTGATAGGTTTAGTAAAATGACTCATTGTATTGCCTGTTCTAAAATTGATGCACGGCATATAGTTGATCTATTCTTTAGGGAAATTGTGCGATTACGTGGTTTACTTAACTCTATCGTGAGTGATAGAGATGTGAAATTCTTGAGCCACTTTTGATGTACTTTATGGAATAGGCTAGGCACAAAATTACTGTTTTCCACTATGGCACATCCTCAAACGAATGGACAAACAGAGGTGGTTAACAAGACACTTTCCACATTGCTACATGCTGTGCTTGATAAAAATTTGAAGCAATGGGAAACATGTTTGCCTCATGTAGAGTTTGCATATAATAGGATTGTACATTCTACTACATCTTACTCTCCATTTGAGGTTGTGTATAGTTTCAATCCCTTAGCTCCATTGGATATATTGCCTTTACCTACTAATGAATTTATTAATCTTGATGGCACGAAAAAGGCAAAATTTGTTAGGGATTTACATACTCAGGTCCAAGCTAAAATCGAGAAGAAGAATGAACATTACACTCGTCAGGCCAACAAGGGACGCATCAAAGCTGTGTTCCATCTAGGAGATTGGGTTTGGGTACATTTGAGGAAGGAATGATTTACTGAAAAACGAAAATCCAAATTGCATCCAAGGGGTGATGGACCTTTCCAAGTGGTGGAGCGCATAAACGACAATGCCTACAAAATAGATTTGCCAAGCCACTATGGTAATGTAAGTGCTACATGTAACGTTTCTGATCTTAATCCTTATGATGCAGGTGATTCAAGGACGAATCTTTTCGAGGAAGGAGGGAATGATGAGGATCATCTAGCACTTAAGAAGACAGAACCAAGGACTCAAGATCCTTTACAAGGAATTGGAGGACCAATGACTTGAGCTAGAGCAAAGAGGATAAATGATGCCCTACAAGGACTGGTCATGGACCTACAAGCCAAGGAATCAAATTACATGAAAGGAGAACCAACACCTAATAATGTAATTCACATTTCCATGGAAGAATACACAGAATTAAAGTCGTAGCACAAATGTTAAATGTTGAACCAAAACAAGGAAAAAAGACTTGCGATTTTTGTTGTTATTTGTTTTTTATTTGTAAATTGGAATATTTAATTACTTACTTGGTCCACGTGAGGATTAGGAAGTGAATTAGAATAGGAAAGTTAGTTTTTCATATTAATACATGTATATGCTATATAAACATGTAAGGAGGCCGGCACAAGGATCTTATCATTGAATAGAATTTTTACAACACATTTTGTGGAACACGGAAAAGCCCTCTTTTGTTCTTTGCAAAAGAACTCTCCTTTAGGAATTCCTTAACCAAATTGCTATAGGAAGCCCTTAATTGATAACTTAGGTTTCAGTCAACAAATATGACTGGGGTCTAATTACGTGCTACTTGTTCGAGACGATCCTCGGGGAATTGATTCAAATAGTGTATGTCGGGTTCTAGGTTTAATATACCTAGGGTTCACGCATCACTAAGATAAGGGGACTCAATATCTTCATACTTGTCCTTATTGGTAGCTACATTGTCTAACAAGCTAAATCTTCTTGCAGATCAAAAGATTCTTAAGGGGCTAAAAGTGAAGCCACAATGCCTTATCATAATACATCTATTATTCACTAATAATTTAATATATATATATATATATTAAATTTCAAAGGCTAATATCAAGATCGCGAAGGACATATTAATGAAGTTTTGTACTAATTTGAGACAAATGGTTAATTTCGATAAAAACAAGTTTTTTTTTTTTTAGCGAAGATACTCTTGAAATGATTAGATGGCAAGTGACTATTTGTTTGGGAGTTAAAGACATTAAAGATCTAGGGCGATATTTTGGTTTGCTTGCAATTTAGGGGAAGTAAAAAAACAATGCTCTAAAATTTGTTAAGGATAAAATTGTAAGTTAAAGGATAGAAGCAACACTTTTTAAGCCTAGCTAGAAGGAAACACTGATTAGGACAGTTGCCTTTGTAATTCCTATCTATTCTATGGGTTGCTTTCAATTTTTGCTTAAATGGTAAAAAAAGATAGATATTATGGTAGTTAAATTTTGGTGGGGGCAATAAAGAGAAGAGGAGAAAATTCATTAGTTAAACTAGAACAAGTTAACTCAATCGAAGGACACGGATGGAGTGGGATTTAAAGATCTCCATAAGTTCATTTAAGCTTTGCTAACAAAACTGGCATGATGATACGAAAACCCATAAGCTCTTTAGGCTAAAGTGATGAAAGGTACCTATTTTCCACATTCAGAATAAAAAAGTGAAAAATCATCTTAGAAGGTGTTCTAGTGTCTTGGAGAGCTAAGACTTACTTTTTAGAGGAGCAATTTAGAAAAATCAATAGAGATGAATAAGAAAGAATGTGAGAAGATAGACGGTTTCCCAATTTGAAAAACTATTCACTAAATAAAAGAAATAATCAATCCAGTTAGGGAGAGTTCGGTTACTTAAGTGTGATCATTTGATAGGAAAGGAATTGGCACAATTAAGTCAATACGCTATATCTTAATGGAGCAAGAATAGGTTCTAGATGCAAGAGAACCATCACGGTTAGCTTCTATATTTGCAAAGGAGTGGAAAAGGGTTATGTCATATAGATATTCAACCAATAACAAGACACTTTCTTTGGATAGAGTTCAGTAATAAATTACCTATCCTTTAAGAATTTGATAAGAAGGAAGGCAATTAGCAATAAATATTGCACCTTCATGGAAAACTGAGTCAATTAGCGATAAGCATGAAGTAGGGGAGTTCTAGCTTTAGATAGAGGAGATGACCTTGAAGTTAAAAGCTTTAAGTGGTTCAATTATTGAAGTTGGGTGTCGCTTTGCATGAGCATTTGGAAAGAGCATTATGTGGATGTGCATGAAAAGAATGCTCTAGATCCATGGAATGTGGTAAAAAGGTTAGGTTTTTACAAAGATGAATGATGTGAGTTTATAGTGAAGGAGGTGAAGACTATGTTGCAAGGAAAAGAGCCTAGGGTTACAAGTTAGAAAGTGCTAGAAGGTTAGCTTAGTTAGGTGAATATGGACGGGCTCCACTATAGTAAAAATAGCTCAAAGTCGATCATTGGGTTTATAAGGAATTATTTAGGGGAGTTCGAGGGTGATTTTTTTTAATACAATTAATGTATCATGTGTGGAGATGGTAAGTGTGTGGTAGTGAAAAGGCTTCAATATGGGCAAAAAATTCCTTGCTTCCACTCTTCATCATTGAGTTTGATGCTAAAGCTATAAAAAAAAAGTAATTCAAGGCAAGGACTCTTCAATTTTGTTAGGCCTATAGTGAAAGAGATAAAGCAAGATCTTTAAAATAGACTAGAGATTCGAATTAAACTTATTTCAAGAAATGCAAATAAAATAGTAAATTAGATTCTAAAAATACAAGAAGAGGGACGTGTCTATTAGATTGGTAGTGTAACTCTCCATCCACTATCCAAAAGCTACTTAAGTTAGATTTGTTAGGAAATGTACTTTATTTCTTCAAACGCTTATATTGATCGTGATGTTGGTTAGTAATGGTATTACTAGTTATGTTTGTTCAAAAAAAGGAAAATAAAAAAAGAAAAGAAAAGAAAAGAGCTTCACTACAAGCCATCCACACACATAATAGTAGTTGTTGGATTTTTTTTTTTTTAATTATTGAGACCTTGTAAAATAATTTCTAAGAGATTATATCTTGCATGCTTACTTTTTACTCACTATGGTTTCCCTAAGGCTTTTGAAGTAGCTCTATCCATCACACAAATAGAGAGGTGAATATTTATATAGACTTTTTAGTTTGCTTTGGTCATCATGTTGTCCAAACTCCTTTTTATTCCTCTTTTATAGAGCGGTTCTCTTTTTTATATTTTGATTATACTTTTAAATTATACTCCAGATAATATATTTTTGTCTTGAAACTTGTTTACATTTGCACTTCATTAAAATCTCCCCTATACTAGGATGGGAGTAAATCATCAATGGTGATATATAATACGAGATTAATTAGTTTATTTCTTGTAAATTATGGACAATACTATCTTCCATACTCATTGGTTCAACTTAATTCGTATGGAGAAATAAGAGTATTGTACCTATGAATAATAACTAATAAGTATATTATTTCCAATATATGCGATATTACAATATTTTTTACGTTATTTGTTTATCTTTATTTATTAAAATTCATAGCATTGTATGGTATTTCATATAGTCCATTCTTATAATGAATCCCTAAACTATGATATGATTTATGTATATTTTGTTGGCCTATAGATATATGAATCTTATAGTGAATTCTTTTTAGAAAATTAATATATTCATGGAATTTACCGTGTTCTATTTAGATGTGTGAATATTATAAAACATCTACACACATTTTCTTAGAAGAAACACAAAATGATAATTCATTTTTGCGAATAATAATAAAATCTAGGATAACTTGAATAAAATTGACCAAAGATGTGAATAAAAGGTAAGAAAAAAAAAAGAAATCCTCTTAAAATTTCCTAGTAAAAAATAAGAATAATTGCAAATATATTTTCCAAATCATCAATTATCTATTATATTTAAGCTACTAACATTTTATTCAATTCCAATTTTATAACATAAATTTCTTTTCCACTCATCTATTTTTTTCCACAAATTACTCACTCAATAATTGCCACCAGCCCATCTACTCTCCCTTACTCTAAAAAGTAATTTTAGGTTATATTAAAGGAAATTGTCTGAAAATTGATATATTTATTTTAGGCCATATAAAAACATCTTTGTTGGCAAAAAAAAAAAAATGTAATCTTCTTCAAGAAAAAAAAATCAAACAAACAATAGATCTTTGTATTGCACATAACACAATCTATTACATTTAAGTCACTAACCTTTTATTCAACTCCAATTTTATAATATAAAGTTTTTTTTTCCTCACCCACTTTTCCCACAAATTACTCACTTAATAACTACCACCAACTAATAAAATAACCACCAACCCATCCACTCTACCTTACCCTAAAGAGTAATTTTTTGCTATATTAAACAGGAAACCATAATCTTTTTCGAGGGGAAAAAAATTAGAACTTCTTTATGTTGTACCAAATACAAATAATTTTATTATATAAAATAACAATTAAAAAATTTAAAGACCTCATGAAAATTGCTACTAACAAATGCATATTAACCAACAAATTTTCATATTATATAGAACAAATTTTATGAGCCATGTATTTTTTTTTTTAATAAAAGACATGCGACTCTTTTGTTGCTTGCTATAAGGAGAAAGTGATTAAAGATTTGAAATGAAGGAGTCTAATTTTAAATTAAAAAGAGAAATTTTATATGTAGTTTTTGCATACACAGCACGAGTACATGTTTGCTAGTAATTGTATATATATGCATAGACTTTTTAAAATTTTAAAAAGTGATAATTTTTTATAATATTTTAATATATGTATTTGAACTACAAACCATTATTAGTACTCAAAACTTTTGTTTTCTTTTTTCTTTTTCTCCTCTAACGACATATTATACAACTAATGAAGAATAGGGATTTAAAACTATTTTTATCTTAAAGTTAGAATAATATTAACGCCAAATGAACTACAAAACCTTAGCACTTAAAACTATGATATCCTTAGGATTTAGCAACAATTTAGCATTTAACCGTATTTGTATATTTTCAAAAGTTATAAAAAATAAATGATATTTAGATATGTATTATAGAACCATTTTACCTTATATATTTACATTAAGAAATAAATAAATATATAGATACATTTAATTAAATAATATCAAAATCAACTATCCAAACTTTAAATATAATTATAATTTTATGTTTAAAAATTAAAATTACTAACTATCATATCAATTAAATTTCACATATCAGATCATACATTAAAGTTTTGAAGATTCCAAATCCCCCCTCATGTTTTATTCACCGAAAACAAAAAAACTAAAACTATACCGATTTTTTCTCTAATTTCGTACTTTATTTTAAAACATGGTAAATAATCACCTTTGCGAAATAAATAATTAGACAAAATCCCCATACACCACGATATAGAAAACCCTAGCCTGTAGCCTCTGAAACAGAAACCCTAAGCAAGCAAGAGTCTGCTACTGCTATCCCAAAAGTCCTTCGTAACCTCAAGCGCGTGAATCATGGTAAAATCACCTTATAGAGAAATTCGATTCGATTTATATTTTCAATGCTTACTTACTCTTAGTGTTACTATTAATCTGTGTATTTGTTTTTTCCAGACGTTCAAACGCAGGAATGGAGGTCGGAACAAGCACGGCCGTGGGCATGTTAAATTCATTCGCTGTTCTAACTGCGGCAAGTGTTGCCCTAAGGTCCTTATTATTCAATTTCATTCTCTCTCCCTCTTATATACTTTTGGACGCGTTCATTTGGTTTCGATCTGTTATGATTTGTTCCGGTGTCGATTCAATGTGCTTTTGGAGAAGAAATCGAAGAGAAACATGGCTTGGTGATGTCTTTTCTGAATTCGGGATTTTTCTGGGGTTTGGCGAAGTATGGAAATTCCGTCTCTCATAAGTTGAATACCCCGCATCTCGTATCATTGCTTTTTGTTTATTTTGCCTCTCATTTCGGTGAAAGAAAAAAAGAAAAGAAAAAGAGAACCTTATAAAAAATTAAACGGGTAGTTGTGTATTATTATCGAATTGTGTAATTATACTATTTCAAATTATGACTTTGATGACAAAATTTAGGGGCATGAAAGTTTGGCTGTCTGCTAGAAGATCCCGTGAATTACCGATGCTGAGTTTGGTATTGTAGTGGTATGAGATAGGTATTAAATGAAAGGAAAGAGATGCAAAAGAGAGCTGTTTGACTTTGTTGGTGCTTTATTTATTTTCACTAGGACATCTGTAAATCGATATAAGAAATTCAAGGTGCTATTCTTATATTTGATGTTGGTTATAAATGGGAACTTGGTTGTTCAAATTGCAAGTCAAATGTATGATTTTACGTGTTTACAATTTTATAAGATTTTTCTTAGTTAAAATGAATATAAAATTATTTAAATGCAGATTGTAGGTAGAATTATGAATATAGATATATGATTTTATAAGTTTCCTATTCTACCGATTTTATATGATGTATATGATTTTATCAATTCTATAAGTTTTGATAGTATATAGAATCATGAGTTTGACAACCATGATTGGGAACTTGCCAATCAATTTTCTCATGAAAATTGATTCAAGGAGGTTGAAATGAGAAATTGCTTACCTTAGTTTTTGGAGGTTTTTTGTTTAGGTTGAACTGCCAAATGGTATCTTGTTCTTGATATGAAACTAAAAGCAAACTTTAAATTTAATTGTAAGCTTGAAAGCAAGGTTCAGAATCCGTGGATGCTAGATTTCTGGCTGTTGAAATGTATGGTCTGGTTTGTAATTTATAAATTTGTTTGTTTGAATAGGACAAGGCTATCAAGAGGGTTCTTGTGAGGAACATTGTTGAGCAAGCTGCTGTCAGAGATGTGCAAGAGGCCTGTGTTTATGATTGTAAGATGGATATTATACAATGACCTCTGTTTCTGATTGCTATGTGTTTGTTTCGTATTTCTCATGGGTTGTGGTTTTGAATGCAGCCTATACCCTTCCAAAGCTTTATGCCAAGATGCAGTACTGCGTGTCATGTGCTATCCACTCTCATGTTGTGAGGGTCCGTTCCCGTACCAACAGAAGGAACCGTGATCCTCCACAGCGCTTCATGCGACGCCGGGTATGTCTTAAAGTCTACATTTATTTGTTCTTGCTTCCTGTTCTAGCTTGCCTGTTGCTCCTTTTGTTTGGCTGGTGTACAATGATTGAGAGGTCAATTTCAATACTTGGTCCTGTGATGCTATTAACTTTTGCTGTCTGGTTTTATTATGTGTTGAAATGCAATTCATGAAAGGGTTAAGTCATTTTTTCCTCCCTATTAGATCCTGTCAATTTGAAAATTTTTACAGCTTGAACTCGGGATGATCAAATCCTAATTTTTTCAGTTTCAACCACGAGCAGAATTTAGAAAATCCTGGAATATTTGAGAAACTGGAAATCCAAAGTTTTGTATTGCATGTGATAATTATATCTACTAGCTATTTCATACTGAAATTAACAGAAAAGGGAAAAGAGTGGAGTAAGAGAGGTGGCCCCTCATTGTAGAGTTTGGGATTGGACACTTTCCTGATAAAACGTGTATTACTTACCCCATTATGTAAGAGTGAGTGGGGATGTTAATGTAAAATTCAGCTTCAATTACCTTCTATTATCATCGGCAACTTGGATCAGGTCATGTGCTGAGATATGTATTGCTATCTAAATTATCACGAGTGTAGTTTGTATAGTACTTTAGCTACTTCATGAGTATTTTGTCTCCTCCTATCATAGGAATTGACATGTGGTGATACTTGTATGATGGTGACATTTACAGATTGCCTTAGTGATTGCTTTGTGAGTTTTCAAAGACCGTATGCCTGGACTTCTGATGTTAATTTCTTTAGAATTCATTTGCACACAAGTAAATAAGTTTTCTTTCCAAAATATCAAGATGCCATCTCACAATCCCCATCATAAGAACAGTGATGAAGAAAGGAGCTGAAAACCCTTCCCGCTTTCATTTCTTGAACCTTGAAATTTTTCAGGTCTTTTTTTTTTTGGGCGCTCTACCTGTGTCCCACATGGTTATTGTTAACATTAAGTTATGCCGATTGTAAAAAATCAAGTTGCAGGAATATAAAGTGAAGAAAAACTGAATATGTATGCTTTCCATAATTAAACCTCTTCTAAATTTTCCATGGGGAACCTTGAGAATTTACATTTGACAGCTTAAGGCTTGCAAGTTGCATCAAAACCCTGATATCCTAATAGCCATGGTTTTTTTTATACTTTTGTTGTGTGTTCATTCATTCGAGTTTTTGGGTTTTCAGGATGATCTCCCGAAGGCTGGCCAGCCTGGTCAAGCACCTCGAGTTGGAGGCGGTGCTCCTGCTCGTCCTTAAAAGGGAATGCTGACTACTTTCATTCTGCAATTATGTTAAGACTTTTATCCGTACTTTTTGGCTGATAATATAAATTTTCCGTTCATGGAGTTATTACGAGGATGTTCGTTGGAAATGGCTAGAGTTTGGATCACACACATTCTCTCTCTCTCTCTCCCTTTTAATTTGCGTTTAGTTTAGAAATTTTGTTTGCTGGAGCTTGTGTCCGTAAGCCTCGTTGAGCCTCTCTGTGTCTGCAATGGAGCCTTTTATCTTTTCAATTTTCCTTCCAAAGTCTATTGAAAATTTCCTACGTGTTCGAGATCATATAACTAACCATCCACATTTGTTTTTTGGCTACTTGTCTTTACATTGTAATGCGGCAGTAAAAGGTTCCACCTATATCTATATATAAGAAAGTAGTCCCTTCAAAATCAGGTATATTCATATTATCACTTCAAAATAAGGTGCGATATAGTGTACGATATATTCATATATTCTTGGGACTAACTTTTATCGACAATACGTTAAAAATTTATACTTAAGTATTTATTGAATGTAAATTTTTGTTGTATGAAATATATATTTTAATGTTTATTTCATTTTATTAATTATAGTAATAAATTTAGAGTATGACTAAAGATACTAACATGTCCATTATGGAATAGAGCTATTAGTTATGTATTGAAGGTATAATTGTCAATACCCAATCATTTTATTCTCTGTGGAGTGAGTAAAAAATACTTTTTTACAAAAGCTAATTATTTCATTATTCAAAATAAAAATTTCCGGACTAACTTGTAAGTAAACAATATAGTAGAAAGTATATTGAAAATAATTATTCTATTATTTTTATATTATCTTCAAGTAAATGAGCCCTTAATAATTAAAACCCAATAATAGTAGTAGTAAAGGATAAGGTCCATAGCACAAATTACAACATAATCAGTGTGGCCCGACCATGAATAGTTCTTTCCAAGATAACTAGCTAGACCTTCCAACGTTATCAAAACATACTAGCTCTGCCTTTTGATCAACAATACCAGCATGAGCCTGGTGGTTGGCACTTGGCAGTAGCTTTGCATTTTGTGATAAATCTCTGGACTTCTACCATCTGTTCCTGTATAGAGTAATAAATTTAGATAAAGACAACTCATCTGTGTTTCTGTTATTTATCCGATATTTTGGCCCACCATGGTCGGTTTATTAGTTCGAAATTACATGTTAAAGGCAAACTTGAGGCCTAGAAGATACTCTAGAGCTTGGCTCTTGGAGGAGAGGCAAAAGCTTGGTGGTTTTTGTATTACGCTCTCAATGCTAGTCTGTTGGAAATCAGGATTAACGGAGCCATCACACTTATTTAGCCCAACACACGCATGGAGGGCTCCAGTGGAGAGGGTTGGAGATACAAGTAGTGGCATGTTTTTGACTTTGTGTATCGGTGATTAATCCACTTTGGATTTTTGGTTTGTTGGGTTGAAAGTCCCGTTGGTTCCTTTCCTTCCAAATCTACTACAGAACAAACAAGAAACTGCATGCTCAAAGACGATGCACGACAAACTTTTGCTTTTCCTTGGAGATGGCTATTGCCTTCTAGCCATTTTACTAAAAGAAAGGGAGAAATTACCAGCAAACTTTTGTGAGTCGTTTACCAATTTCCAGATATTCTTGCATGCTTGGCCCTTTTTTAGCACGCCCTGAGCAGTTTCTTCCACAGCTTAGCCCGTTGGGCGTCTTTGTCCAACTCAATTTCCCTAAGTTAGAGATTACGTTTTGCAGGAAGAACATTATGAATGCACTTCCATAGGAACATTTAGATCTTAGGTTTTGCAAGGGATCTTCGTGTTCAATTAAAGTTGCCATTTTTGTAATTCAAGGACCTAGCAATTCTTTAAGATTCTATAAGTTGATTCTATTGCAACTTTTCCACTTCTATCCCATTTCCAAATTTGCTGGTCCTGATCCTCCATATTCCCAGATATTGAATTATCAAGTGGAAAACCACTCTTAGCATCATTTGAAACTCCTAGTCCAGCTCATACCGCCGCTACAGTTAGTTTTTCTCCATTTTGGATGAGATGAGCATGAATAATGTTTCTAGGAACACCGTTGAAAGCCATTTAAAGAACGAGAAAGAAGTATTTCTTCCATCTTTTGTCTGTAAGGCCAAGTTCTCTTCTGCCCATTTCCCTGACTCTGATCAACCTACATTCCTATATTTGATTTTTAGCATTTGCATACGCAGTAGGTTTCTACTTTAGTTTCCCAGAGTTTTGCCATGCAAGCTTTAGTCAATTACGTAGATCTAACGGACCAAATCCTTTATTCCTTAAAATTTTCACCTTATTCCAAGGCACCCAATATTCTTTTTTCATTAATTAATCCTTATCAAAAACTCTTGTTGATTTTTCTTTTATTTTAAATTTATCACGCAAGAGACTAGGAAGGGAGTCACTTGCGTATAGTAGTTTAGAGTACTTTCCAGTATTGAAGAAATGAGCACTTCCTGCCTAGCCATACTCAATAGTTTTACCTTCAATATATATTTTTTTTCCCCTCCAGGATCGAAAATTTTAATATTTTCCCCCTTTTTATCTTTGGAAATCGAAGTTATTTCACTAGTTTTTCTCCTTGATTTACTCCAACCTCCTAAGAAATATTTCCCCTTATTTCTTCATTCGCATTTTTGGAGAAGATAATCTTGGACTTACTGCGATTTACATTTTGTCCAGAGACATTCCCAGAAATGTCCATAACATTCATCATCACCTTCTCGTTCTTAGTAGAAGCCTCCTCCATGAGAAATAAGTAATCGGCGAATAAACATATGTGAAAAGACGCGTCCTTAATCCTTCGAATTTTATTGGACTCTACAACTTCATTTCAATGTGTTGTCGAATAATTCTCTTAGGAATTCTATAGCAAAGATAAAAAGGTATGAGGAAAGTAGATCTCCCTACCTTAATTTATGGTTAGTATTGAATTTAAGTAAAAGGATACCAGTCAGAATAACGGTTACGATTGACAATCATGAATCCATCAACTTAGTCCACAAAAGAGAAAGTTTAATGCTACAAGTACTAGTATATTTCTTATGAAATCCTATTCCATGAGCTCAGAAAATAATTAATCTTATTTAAAGGAAAACCCCATGGGTATATTTACCTTTGTGCCCCTCGTTTTGAAACAAATTTTTTAGGCATTTCAGTGATTAAGCCAAAGGATGCTTGAGGTGGCATCAAGGAGTTGTACAGCCATTTCAACATTTGTCCTTGGCATGGAAGAGAGGGGACTGAGTTTGAATCCCACAAGAAGCGAAATACGTTATTTTTTGTATTGTGTATGTGCAACGTATGTGCTTATTATTCTTTTACCTTTGAACATTTTTACCCACACTCAAGCTAACAAAGTAAATTTTCGTTCATTTTTTGATGGTTTTTAATCTTAATCTATCCTAAATGAGTTCAAGTGAATTCTACAACTTTAATAGCCCTAGTAACACTTAATAAAAACTATTGTCCTTATGCCCTTCATGGTTTTTCCAGGTTCTCCTTATGCTCAACTAAACCCTAACTACTTCTCATAATATGTTTTAACTTCTCTCACACTAAGCCGTTGAGTTCTAGTCAATAGTTAAAGCAAAATCAACATTACTACAAATCTCCACATGAGATACTCTTTTTGGAAAGTTCAAAACACAACAAAAGTAAAAAAAAAAATTCTCTAAGAGATATACTAGTAGAATATCTTACAAACTTTCAAATATTTGTCAAAACACTTCTTGCTAAAAATACTTAGCCATATACATCATATCCCTAGGATCCAATTATGTCTTAGAACTCGTTATCAATTAAATCAAAATTTGATCCTTACCAAAGTACTTGTATAGGTTTGTTTAATTACCCTATAACATGTTCTTTATAAGAACCCAAGATATGAATACTAATTCCCTTGAACCCTAGATCAAAAGTATTCAAGAATAAAAGAAATAGGAAGAAAAATTGAATTATAGAAGAGAATCTCAATTGCAATTCAATTTAACACCTCATGCATAACAAAAAAACACAAGTAAAAAAACAAGTTCTCTCATATAATTAAGAAAAGATACCATTTGTTATCCTTTTGCAAAACTAAGAGTCCCTTATATATAGGGTTATAACTTTTATTGCCTCTAACCTAAAAGAAGATGAAATGTTTTTTTTTTTAAAACATTTATAACATTTAAGACCTTAATTTCACCTTTATTATCCTCCGGTTGCCAATCTTCTAGTAATTTAATTATCAAGCCTTAATTTCACACTTATTATCCTTTGGTTCCCAACTTCAAGCAAATTAATTTTCTTAGACTCCTCAGAAACTCAATATGTGAATAGCCCATCATCAACTCATTTTTGGATAAATAGTTAAAGTTGCTCCTTTAGCCTTTTTAGCTTGTGCCCTAGTGATTGGTCTACTGAAATCTTGAACTTCTCCTTGAACACGAACATCTCCAATGTGAGGATCTTGAACACCAAGGACTTCTTGTATACCCTTTGTATCACTTAATCTATCATAAATGAGTACAAGTGAATTCTACAACTTTAATAGCTTTAGTAGCACTTAATAAAAACTATTGTCCCTTTGCCCTTTATGGCTTTTTCAGGTTCTCCTAATGCTCAACTAAAACCTAACTACTTATAATATGTTTTTACTTCTCTCACACTAAGCCATTGAGTTCTAGTCAATAGTTATAGCAAAATTAAAATTACTACAAATCTCCACACAAGAGACTCTTTTTGGAAAGTTCAAAACACAACAAAAGTAAAAAAAAATTCTCTAAGAACTATACTAGTAGAATATCTTATAAGCTTTCAAATATCTTTCAAAACACTTCTTGCTAAAAATAGTTAGCCATGTACATCACATGTGTGCCTTTTTAGGTCTTATGACCTTTTTATAGAGATTGAGCTTTGCTCAAATATAATATGATCCTTATATTATAATAGTAGAAAACATCTTTTGAGACTTCGAAAATCTTTTGATTTAAAAGTCCAATAGCTAGAGAAAATATTTGAGGAAGAATCTTTGATTTAATCCTTAATGAATTTTTAAAACATCTTTTATAGTTACGAAACCCACTATTAAGATCATTACATATGCTAGCATATGTGCTTACCAAAAATATTTTATATACTTTCTCAAGATGTGTAAGCTCTATCTTAATCTTCCTTAGATATCCTTTAACATATATGTAAATTATTTTTAACATGTAAAGGCTAGCAATCCATTTAAATAATTTCCTCTAGGACTACAATGATTTTTATTAAAATATCTTATTTTAGCTATGGCAAACTTTTTTCCAAAAATTTCATTCACTAATAACTTGTATAATAAACTTATTTAACAAAAATATATGTCTTGACCATTATGAATTGTGAATGAATCATAGTCGTGTATCCTATTCAAGCATATTACCTAAATACACTTAGTTGGTATATGGCGAATTCTCTAATATAATTCTACTAGAGTCTTCCAATATGCTTCTACATTCACCTACCATCACTAAAAAACTTCTTATTATAATAATAATAATAAGGTACCGTCGAGTCTAATTTTTAATTTTTTTCATTTTCATTCCTAATCCGATTTATACTAGACCCTGTGCTCATCTAATATAAGTCATCGACTTAAATTGGGAATTTTGTCTTATTTTGAAGTCGCCACCCGGCTGAAGTTGGGAAAGATTATTGAATTAAAACTAATTAAGCAGATTAATCATAATTTAGACAACTAGCCAACGAAAACTCCTCTTTTCATTTTTGTAAAAAGAGGAGGAGAAGAACCAGAGTTTTTTGACTCGAGGGCTAACCTTTTAAAACCTTAAAGTTACTACGTTATTCTTCTAAAATCTGAACCATATTCTAATGTCTTTTCCTTTATTTTTGTTTATTTATTTTTTATTTTTTACTATTCTTATTATTTTGGATACATGCAAAACAAATTATAACAACATGGAAAATGATTTTTGTTTTTTTTTAGAGTTGCCCCATAAGAGTGCCTACGTACCCGCTATTCAAAATCAAATAAGCTGTAGTTTGCTTTTTGTAAAAAGATTTAGTGGGATGATTAATTTTAATTATGAAAATATTTTGCATTTACGTTTTTATTATTTTTTAGACTTTTGGAAAAAAAATGTAAACCTAAGCTTTAGCTTTATTTTCTTGAAAAAAAAATTTAATTTAAGGAAAACCAATTTTGGATTTATTGAAGAAATTTTTTCTAAGTGATAAAATTATTTTATATCCCTATTATTAATCATTATTTTTTATTTTTTTTTCATTTTTCTGTATTATTTTAAACATTTTTAATATTTTATATATATTAAAAATTTATTATTATTTTTTCTTTTTTTTTATTAATTAATTAATTTTTTATTATTACTATTTTTTTTCTTCTATTTTATTTTTTTTTCTCATTTTATTGTTTTCTTTTCTTCTTCTTTTTTGTTATTTTAAATATTTTTTTAACATTTTTATTTTATAATTTTTATGATATTTTTTTTATATTTTATCTATTCTAAAAAAAATAAACTAATCAAAATTCTATCATTTTTCCTAATATTATTTTTTTATTTTTTCTTTTTTTTTTCTATTTTCGAATTATAAATAAATAAATAAAATACAATAAATAAATAAAAACGGAAAATCTGACTTACCTAGGTCTTGGTACGGCGCACGGGTCAAGTCAAATTGGGTCGAACTAGGTTGGGTTGGTCGGGTCGCGCGAATTGGGTCATGGGGTGGAAGTCCTCATCGGCGGCGTTCCGGCATCCAATAGGGGATATTTCTGAAGCTTTTGAGGGTGAGAGACCCGATGATGGTGGTGTTTTCTGTCAAGAACCACCTTACGCAGTGGTCTGAAAGCTATGGTTAGGGTTTGAGAGAGGAAAGCTCCAACAAAGACTCGGCGCTTTTTTCTTTCTTTTCCTTTCGATTCCTTTTCTCCCTTTTCCTTCTATGCCTCCCTCTGCTTCTGGCCTCCCCCTCCGACCTCTATTTATAAGCATTGAAGACTGGAGGTGGATAAGCTCGGATCTTGACTGTGGCGGGGAATTTGTTCTTATCTTCAAACTCGATGTAAATCCCTTATATTTGAGTCACTTTTGGGGTTTATCTGATTTGTTCTTCGTGATAAGTCTAAAAAGATTAAAAAAAAATCCGTTGAATCTTGCTCGGATTTGCTTCGTTTTTTCTTCTGTTTCGTTGTCGCTATTGCTGTCTAGAGGAAGGAGAAGGTCATGTGCCCTACATGTACCTGTTTTGGCCAATCGCGTGTTGCCACGTGGCATCTGAAGGAAAAAAAAAAAACGAAAACGGCATAAAGTGACGTTTCTCAGTTTCAAACCCATGACGCGTCCCCCTTCTCCTTGTTCTAGGGGTACCCACAAGCCAGCTGAGCTGGCCCAAATCTCAGTTTAAGGTTAGGCAAATATTATGCTTAACCGTGACCATTTTTATTAATTTTATATTATTTTGAAATTCTAAAAAGTTGCAAAAATTATTTAATTCCTTTTATTAACACTTCTATCATTATTTCTCAAAATTGATACATTTTTCTTATTTATTTTATTTTTTGAATTTTTTTCCTTATTTTTGCTAAATTAAAAAAAAATTGTTATTAATAATTATTAATGATCAGGGGCAAAAATAGGATATTTATAGGTACTTCATAAATGATTGGGTTATTTACAAAACAAAACTCAAGTGGTTATCTGTGTTTCGAAAACACTTTTCAATACGGAAAACTTAACATTAACATATCAAACACCCTTTTGATTAAATCCTTTTTATACAACTTCTTTTCAATAAAAACAACAAATAAATACAAAATTTCTTTGATCACAAAATGTTAGTAACAACAAATATCGACTTATAAATAATTATCCAACTTTTAATTTGTTAAAACCTCGAGTCAAATTAACTTCATTGAATCCTCACGTAATGAATGCTATGATCATATAATGACAAATGAATCTAGGATCTACAGATTTGAGATCAACTTGGTTCAGTACTTGTTATATCCTGAAGATCAAGACTTGATTCAACCCATAATTGTAGTTACATATTAGGATTGGATACTTGAATAAGTCTTAAAGATCTAATCTTAATTTAATCACTTTTAATCTAAATATAAAACACGGTTCATTAACTAACTTCCATAAGTCCTTATAATCAAAATACTTAACAAAAATATTAAATCTTTATCCCGATTGAATCAAGAATCCAACTATGGCAAAATCTTGGAGTTATCCACAATTCTCCACCATAAACAACCAAATCAATTCCCCCAAAACACAATGGGTTTTGATTTCCACAAAACAACAAAACGAAGATAGGATTATTAAATGATTCCAAGAATTGGAAGATCCTTCAAGAATTTATTCAGCCATAAATATATCTTTATCTATAGATCACTTGTTTCAAAAGGCATTGAACAATTTAAACCTGCTATGGCTTTAAATGATAATGGAAACCAAAGAATAGTAGAGGAAGAGGCTTTTAGCTTGGCAATTCTGTTATTGTATCTAAAGAGAATGAGTATAGGTGGGTCCATAACTAATGTAGGGAAGGGGAAATGTGCTATACTTTTGAGTCTACAAGATCAATTCAAGTTTATAACTTAACCTGCAAATCAATATTTATTAAATTAATAATCCATCAACCATAGTTGTCAAAATCGTGAGTTAACTCACATATTTCTACGATTTTACGAGTTGGTGAGTACATTCCTAATCAACTTGCATGTAAAAACATTTTTGAAGTAAAATCGCGATTTTGAACAGTAAAATCATTAAAAGTGCGATTTTACTACGTTTCCAACGATTCCACAATATTGCACAAATAAGTAAAATTTCAACCATTTGGATCCGAATGAACAAATATGTGATAATAGCTATTCATAGCTCAAGCCTAAACTTTTAATAAACAAATATGGACTTAATTGTTAAAAGCCCTCTAGCATCCAAGGGGCGCTGCCCCCTTGAAACCCCCGCTCGCTCAGCATAGAGCGGGACCCATGTACTTTCCTATCGTAGGGGAATATAAGTCATACCCCAACATGTTTGTCCGTCATCACTCCTCTTTTGTCAATGTGTTGCGTTGCATTAAAGTCTTTATGTTTGTGTTTATCAATTGTTAGTCTTCTTGTTCCTATTTGTGATCATGTTTATATTAAAGTATTCATGTTTGATTGTTGCAACTTTCCTTATTCTAACTAATATTTTTGTAATAGTAAATAAAATAAAGGGTAGATAACTTTAACTTTTTAAGAATTTTTTAGATTTTTAATTTTATAGGAAATGTATAAATATATTTATATTTCTATCTTTTCAATATATCATTCTCATAGTTAAGTAAATGTGAGATATTGTTAAGTAAATATATTTTGAATTAATAATCACAAATAGTGCAAAAATTTACCTAGTAATATATAATTTTAAAGGTTTTTCTTGTTATAGTATCTTTTTTATTATATACTTTTGGTTAGTAGTTATTTGTCATTTTTTAATATTATTCCTTTCTAATAATATATCTTCGTTATCAATTTTTATTTATTAGTAATTTCTTAAAGTCACAATTGATTTTTAAATTTTATCTATTATCTTTTAGCTCTTGTATATATAACTAGGTGAAACTTGCTTTATATATGATTTATCATTTTAGAAATAAAATATCTATATTATACAACTTATGCTCGATTATCTATATTATGAATTTTATTGCAAATTTGCAATTTATGGCTAAAATAAATGCTCAATGTCCTCATTTCTTTTATTCATTATATTTTTTAATGACTATTATAAGTTAATTTATAATATTTAGAATTTATTTTATATCGGTTGTAGAAACTTATGTTTCTACGTTCCGATTCTATGGACTCCTTAGCGATTCTACATAAAATCGTGATTTTAACAACCTTGCTATCAACTGATAGAACTTATGAAGTAAAATTAATCTAATAACCTTCTATTTTATTTCATTTGTATCGTGAAAGAGATATAGCCTACATCATGTAATAGTATAATATAAATCAAAGTTATTACTTTCAACATTAGAATCAAGGAATAATTTATATAAATTCATTACAGATTATCTATTAGTGATCTCATGATTACTAACTAAGTGACCGAATTTGAACTTATTCATCTAAATCAAATCCTAGGAATTTGCTGGTGGAAGCTAAGTCTTTAGTAAAACACTTTTGGGGAGGAAATAGCCAAATAGCATTGAGCCTTTACTTCTTACTTTCATTGGGTGATAGAGTAGGAATCGGTTTGATTAAGTTAATTGCATGTAGATATCTTTAATAAAGTGGTAAAGCTTTTTGGCTATGATTATTAATAAATAAGTTAATTACATAAAATATACTTATATTTTCATTTTTTTTAACTCTCTTCATTTGTATTATGTTTGTTTACACTTTGAATATCTATAATTAGTCTGGGGAAAGTAGGCATGTGTGCGATTAAAGAAGAAAATTCGAGAACTTTAGGTTTAGGGAAATGAGATAAAGGAACATTTTTTAATTTTGTTTTCTAATTTCTCCTTCCACTTGCTTATGTTTAACATCTAAATGGCATTTTCTAAACGAAGACATAGGCATGCAAACTGAAAAATATGAAAGCTAGCATCTCACCCATGTTACCATAAAAGTCATTTGATGCCTCTTGATTAAAATAGATTAATGAAGAATTTTTTAGAATTTAGTAAAAAAGGATATTTTAAATTATTATACATTGATATTTTACCAATACAATAAATAAATTTAGAAAAATAAATACATAAATAAACAAAATGGATATATTGAAGAATCCAATGGTTAAAATGACTTCTGTGATTGAGATTGGTACATATTTTAGTGCTCTCATTCCTCTTGCATTGTTATGGACGAATAAATTACCATTATTATTGTTATTGTTATTGTTAGAAGAAGAAGAAGAGGGTTTTTGAATCTAATTAATTCTTTTAGAGACTAACATCTATATCATTAAATTGTAAGAACCTTAACAAATCAACTTTTCCTTTACCTAGTTAGTTGTTTGTTTCCCCTTTCCCTCCTTAAAAACTAAGAAATCTTAAAAATCTTAAAATAAATAAATAAATATCTCTTTCAAACTTTTTGTCTCCACATTCATATAACAATTACACTTTATATAATTATATGATAAATGACAATCTAGTGATAAAGATAATAATAATTTGATTCAATAGTTGAAAACGGTTTAATCGCACATAATTAGGTAGATCTTAAAGCTTTATAACAATATCTATTTTCGTTTAATATCTATATTATCTATTATCCATTGAATAATTAAAATATCTATAATTTATTACTAATAGTAATCTCTCCTAACTTTTAGGGATTACAACTCTTACGCCAATTACTCTAGGTCGTTTCCCATTCTTTGACTAATAAGTCCTTTAATATTCTATCCGTTATAGGTGTCAAATAAAGAAAAAAAAAACAATTTTTTCAAACTTATATTTTATAAAGTATGTAATAAATATTGGTGATCATCTACACTACAAGTAATTTTTATAATACTTTTAAGAGCTTTTATTTTATTTATTTTATATTAGCTAATTTTAATTTAATAATTATTTATGATAAATTCTTTTATTGTTAGATTTCATGCCACTTCAAATCCATGTGTCCCAACATGGCCCAAAACGAAAAATATATGTGTAACTAGATTATATTATGATCATTTTGAAGATTGAAATAACATCCATCTAATGGAGTCACTTGAGGTATGCTTAAAATTTGGCTTATTGTTTCCCTTTTCTTATTATATTTAAAAATTTAAAAGATATGTAATAATTTTATTCTAGGATAGCATAGTGATAATATATTAATGTATGGGTAAAACAAATTAAAAAAATTATAATGTATTACCATAATAAAATGAAAGTTTATATTCTAATTTTACACACGGTATATCATATGATTTTTTTTTAACACATGGCCTATTATTTTAATGATTTTTTCTCCTCATATAGACATTTAAATAAAAATAAATTAATAGTTATTTACCTTTATGTTCTTAAGATCGTTTTCTTGTTATGCTTGGCTATGTATGAAATAAAATGGAAATATAGAGAAAAAAAGTGCAAATTGAAGGAAATGAAAGCGAAAAAAAAAAAAGAGAGAGAGGAAATTATAGATATGGAAAGAAATATAAGGAAACGATTTATTATATATGGTTTAACATTATCTTCTTCCATGCCTGGATATTATTAGACTATATTATATATTAATATATATATATAACAAATATATGCACTTACATTTTTAAATAAAACAAATATATTAAGATATTTTTATTATTTTAAGATATATTAAAATCACTGGCTTCTACAACGATGGAGGTATAAAAAAGGGAAATAACAATAATAAAAATGAAAATATGCACCTTTGTTCTTAATAGTAACAGTATACTGGTACTTTTCATCAACATTAGTTATAATTTTAAACGTATTTCTAAAAAAAGAAAATATATTTTTGTGTTAAAAAATCTAGATATAAAAAGTGCAAATATTTCACTGATTTCATTGCATAAATTTTCAAAAATTAAATTTCCATGGTATTCTTTCCATTTGATTTTTTTTTTTTTCCATTCCCCCCAATATCACCCAATCCAAACACAAGCTTAGCAGGCCCATGCAGATTAGGCAGTTAAAAAGGTGCCTGTATCTTTCTCGTAAAGTGCTTTACTAGAACTGGAAACAAGTGATATTTACCATTTTCCGAATCACAAAATCCGCATTCAAATTCTATTCGAAGATTCCCAATTATGCCAAATATATCACCATTAATGATCAAGATTCCGATTTCGGAAACCCTAATTCAAGTTTTTAAATTTAAAATAAGAACAAGATACATAGTGATAGTGATTGTCCAAAACGGCAGCTATGGAAGAAATTTGTCCATTTTTCATTCTGTTTCCGCTAATGCCTCGCCGCGTGCTACATCTTTAGAGAGAGATTATGTCCGGCTGGGGATAGGACGGAAACTTTAATGAAGTTAGGGCACGTAAGTTACGAAAACAGTCGACTTCTTCAGTGTTTTTTAATGTAAAGATTATACTTTTAGCATAATGCCAAATTTTGCTTATTTGTTTCTGTTGTGGGGAAGTATAGGAATCTCATAATTTTGAACTGCTGTTGTCATTATTCCTCTTCTATAAGATCTGCAATGGTTATGAATTATAGAAAATTTTCGAATTTTAAAGGTTGTTTTTATCAAAATTGCCTGCTTTGGCTTTGCAGAGTTGAAGAATTTGGGTTCTAAATTGCTGCATTGTTGATTGATTGATACCGATATCTGTAAGGTAGGGGTTAAAGTTTGAAGCTTTTCTTATCGATCAAGAGTATTTAAAGTCTGTTTCTTTTCCCATAAATTAATGGTCGAATGATCAAGCGTGAATAGATTGCCAAACTCCTAAAAAACGACTTCGCATTGCCATATTTGAGAATATGCACAAATCCCGCAAAAATTGTATCTAAAGCCCTAACATTATAGTAGCGATTGGATTGTAGTATTAGATAACACGAAATAAAAAAAACAGGACAATACATTGGAGTACACTATATGCACAAATCTTGCAAAATTGTATCTAAAGCCTTAACATTATAGTAGCGATTGGATTGTAGTATTGAACAACACGGAATAACAAAAACAGGACAATACATTAGAGTACATTGTATTAGATAAAGATTTTTATAATGTTTCATTATTTAATTATATTTTGGGAGTTTAAAATATTTGATTTTTGAGAAAGAAAAACTTTGTTAAGTGAATTTGGTTTTTATATTATATTTTAAATGGTACAAAATATAAGTATTTTTGTCTAATAATTGAAAAAAAAAGGATAAAATCTTTTTTCCAGTAAATTTATAACAACCAAATAATATTTATAGTTAAAAGCTGGTTTATCAACAATTTCATGTGCATTTTTCTTTAAGTTATGGTAAGGAGAAAGTACGTTTTGAGAGTTTAAGATGTATATTCACGCTTGATTGAGTACTTACAAAGTTTTCATCATTTAATTTCATTTACTGTTACTCTTGGAAGCCGTTTTTCGAATTATTAGATCAGAATTTCTTACATATAATGTGTTACCAATGTTAGGAGAAAGTACGTTTTGAGAGTTTAAGATGTATATTCATGCTTGATTGAGTACTTACAAAGTTTTCATCATTTAATTTCATCTACTGTTACTCCTGGAAGCCGTTTTTCGAATTATTAGATCAGAATTTCTTACATAGCATGTGTTACCAGTGTTAAACTTGCAGTATTGGAGCTGAGATGCTATTTTGTCATTGATATTGGAAGATTACTTAGCATTTAATTGAGAAATCCACTTTTTGGAGATGATTCTTAAGCATTTTCGCTAAATTGGCAAGTGAGTTATTACTTGGGAAAGCTATGGCGTATAGGATCTCTATGCAATCTCACAAATTAAATTTTATTCTAGATGAGATGGAACCTGTGGATGGCAATTCTGCTATATGTCTTAACTCTATCAGCAGGATCTGATATGAGAGTCAAAAGAGCGAATCTCTTTGAAAACGAAACAGCTCTACCATTAATACGTTTCTTTTACTTTTGAAATCTACAATACTGATATTAATACTTCATCAACAAACCAAATAAACAGTGCCTAAAAAAATAACAGCCTAAGGAACACTTTGTAAATACTTTACCAAGTTGGGGTGCTTGTTTTTGTTGCAAGTATCCTAGAATACAAAAATAATTTATTTAAACAAGAGAGATCTTACGGAAGAATAATTGAGGTTTATTTATTTATTTTTTTTCCTTCATTGATATTTCCAGCATTTGTCAAGCTTGTATAAGTACGCAACTATTATCAATAACAGTGTAAGTAAGAAAATTATATAGAAATTAATAAGATGGATCAGTCTTGTACTGATTTGATCCCAAACCAGCCTCAACAGTTTTTGGTTGAGTAGCAAAAGTTGAAAGAGAGCAGTAAATTGGAGAGGGTTGAGAAATAGTTCCCGAAAACATTTGAGATTAGCTAGAATGAATCTAAGGTTTTTCACATAGCTTCTCTATATCATCTATACTTAGAACTCTCTTTTTTGCTATTGATACTTTACTTTTGCTCTTTTGCAATAAATCCCTCAGGAATTCCATTCAAAAAGAGTAATTTTTTCTCTTCAAGATTTGATGAATGGTTTGAGAAAAGCACTAGAATAGAACTGCATCAGATTTTTCTCTTGGATGATTTTGCTTGCTGAAAATTAGCCACACCTTGGCATCTTAGGATTTCTGTTATAAGATTGTGATCAATCTTTATACATCTCTGGTCATAACAAGATCACTCATGTTCATTGTCCTTTTTGGTTATGTTACTTTTGCCTCCATCCCGCAAACATGTACCATGTTAAATGATCCTCTCTATACATGTCTTTTGTATTTTTGGAAAAATGTCAGATTTTCCTAGAGGGCAAGAGTTTTCAGTTAGACTACTTAATTTCATGATTTTATATTGACTTAGCAATCTCATGCCATCTATGATAAAATGATCCATGAACAAATTTACTTGTTTTATCACTTAGCAATCATATTTGTGGAACACTAAAGTGATTGCTTGGTTCCTCTGCAGAGTCTGAGATTTTACTATTGTATCAATGGACAATCTTCAACCATCTGATTCACATTCCTCTTTCCCACTGCTGTCTTCCACTGCTTCGCCCAGTCCCCATGTTTTGCCCATATGTAGGGAATCTTGGTTGATGGCTGAGAAAAGGGTCCAAGAGATCCTTCTTACTATTCAGCCAACTACAACTTCCGAGGAAAAAAGGAAGGATATCATTGGTCACGTTCAGAAATTAATTCGAGGCTATTATGGACCTGAGGTCATTTTTGCCTGCCGTCTAACTATTTCTGAGTTCTATGCGAAAATGATGAAGAATTTTTTTTAATGTAGTTTTCATTGTTTTTCTTGTCAGCTTAGGATAAATCTGTATTTTCTTTCTGCTGCTTGCATCTATAACATATATGCTTTTGTGAAGGCTCTGTCCATGGTACTTTTGGACTAGTTGAGGAGAGGACAGATGTCTTAAACTTTCGAAAATTTCAAAATTTTTATTGACAATATTGTGATCACACCTAAGAACTTATAGCAGTTCCAAGGGAGTATCTATTTTTCAATTGGCTACTTCTTGTAAAGAACTATGATAGTTGTCCAGGTCTTACTGGTCTCAGTACCTAGATTTACAGTGCACACTCATGTGTTTATGTCATATGCGTCCCTTACATACAAATATGAAGATGCTTACTTTTATTTCATTTTTCTTAGGTGAAACGGTATGTTAATTTCTTATATTTGTCATCTTGATTGGAAAGGAAAACAATGTAAAGTATGAATATACTTCTGTGTCTGTATTGGTTCTGGTGTGGGGTATGATTCTCTCTCCATAAAACCAAAGTGCAGACATCAGTTGTTCTGCAAAATTACTCCGGTCTGTTAAGTCCTGATAAAAATGTCTGAAACCTTTTGGTTGACATATTGATGGTAAGGACATAAACCATTTGTAGTTAGATGACCTAATGTCATATCTTGTTTGTTTGATATGGAATAAAGATAGATAAAACGATGGGGCACTATAAATGTAATTTTTCTGATTTAAATATGATATTAATATGGCTACATTTGACTTAAGTTTTCATACTCCGGCATTCCATTGAACCATTTGGGAATGCATTTAGAAGAGCTTCCTGATAGGCACTTGATCTCCGTATCTATTAAAAAGTTTCTTTGGGAGGATTAACTATAAGATGATTTATAATGATTTAACAATCAAAACTGTTAATATCAGACTAACTGAAGTGCCTATTGCAATATGTGCAGGTTTTCCCTTTAGGTTCTGTGCCATTGAGAGCTTATATTCCTGATGGAGATATCGATTTGACCATCCTCTGCCATAAAAATTTGGAGGATGATTTGGCCAGAGGTGTCTGCAATATTCTTGAAGGTAGAGAAAGGGACTCAGAGTTCCCAATAAAGGATGTTCGCTATGTGAATGCTCAGGTTCATCTATCTTCCCCTTTAACTATATTAATCAGTCGTTACAAATAGTTCAACATTCGTGCAGAGAAATAAGCAGATCCTTTGTTTATCTTTGAATAAATGGCAAGTCCTTTCTTTGTTAAATGTTTTGGTTGCTCTTGTCCCACACAAATGTTTTTACAATGCTCAGATGCTAGATAGAATATAAATATTTAATCAAGATAATTTGATTCCGCATTTATTTTAACCTAATAAAACAAAGAGCGAGGAGTTGCACACCTTTGATAAAGAAGACTAAGGTTATCCACACAACAACAAAGCAACATTTATCAAATCCGACTCCTTTGACTTAAAGTTTTATTGAACTGTACTTCCATCAAATGTTGTATTTCTGAGTCTTTCTATACAGTGCAACAGCTCAGCTTTTAAATTACTTGCAAGATATGAGGATACTTGCCACCACAAAATGAATTGGCATAGGCCATTGCTTCCAGCTAACTAAATAATTGAATCTAGTGCTAACTCATGCTTGATGGATAATGAAATAATATGAATACCACCACCATGTGTGTTTATATCTATAATTTGTCTGTTCTTTTTTTTTTAATTTATTTATTACCTTGATTGGCTAGGCTGAATTCATTAACTTGACCTTTTACCCTGCTCCTTCTTACTTATGCTCCAATCGATTATAGAGAGGTTTTCCCTCTACTATTTTCATTTCATCATAATTGACAAAATCTTGGATGGTGGCAGCTGTTCAAAATTGAACATTATTTTTCTATCATCTCAAATTTATTTCTGTTAAGGAAGAACTTTATCTTTTTAGAGATAATGTTCGTATTTGTGGCTTATATTACTTATATTCAATCGAAATGTGGATATTGCAAACATTATTTTTTTCATAATGGTTTATAATTTATGTTTTTCAGGGTTTATTGCTACAGAGAGTGTGAAGATGATTATAGAAAAGTAACCGTATCTAGCATCATTATAATATGGAGATTGTGATTATCAAATCTAACTTGTATTTGAATCGAATTTAAGTTTATATGAAAATTTATAAAATATACATTATATTATACTGCTACTGATTCTCTTAGCTCTAAGTAGCTCATGTTAATTTAAGTTTAGCTATTTGTCCTCCTTATGTTTTGCTGCCTAGGTAGCTACTACTATGTGTTTTCTTTCGTACATGGTTTTTGAAATAGATTGTGGCAGTGAGTAAATATGCTAACTAGTGTAGATGGTTGCTTTTTCAATAATCAGATTGGACGGCATAGTGTGCAGGCTTGCAGCTCCCTAATTACTGGAAGTAAATTATTGTGCAAATTATGACTGTCTGCTTGCAATGTCAGGTTAAGATTGTTAAATTCAGTGTCAAGGGCCTACCTGTGGATTTGTCCTTTAATCAACTTGCTGGATTAGGTACCTTATGCTTTTTGGAGAAGGTACAGTGGGAATCAAACTTGAAGGATATTATATTATTTTACTTTCAAATTTGGATATTGTAATATCCAGTTATTATAAAGATCTTAATGGTGTAAATTAAAAGCATGAAATACCTGAGGTTGCAATATCTGTTTTGTGTACTTAATCTGCTGATCCTCGTTTGACAGGTTGACCGGCTTATTGGAAAAGGCCATCTTTTCAAGCGCAGTGTATTATTATTAAAAGCCTGGTGCTACTATGAGAGTCGCATTCTAGGGGCTCACCATGGCCTGATTGCTGCTTATGGATTGGAAATTATGGTCCTGTGTATAATCAATCTCTTTCATTCATCTTTGAATGGCCCTTTAGAGGTAATTATTCCTTAAGTAAGCATGTTCTGTACATATACGGAAAACAAGGAAGGTTGCTTACTTTTAGATGTTGTGCACAGGTCCTGTATAGTTTTTTAGTTTACTATAGCACATTTGATTGGGATAATTACTGCATCAGTATATGTGGACCTGTTGCCAAAGCTTCTCTCTCAGCTACAACAGGTGTGCCTGTAGTTATATTGACTTATCAAGTTTGGTTATTGTATCTCTCTCTCAACTCATAATGTTGCATAATTATCCAGCAGATCAACAGAATAATGTTGGTGATGAACTATTGATTGGTAAGGATTTTCTTACAAACAGCAAGGCAATGTTCTCAGGTCCAGCTACCACCTCAGATATAAAAGTCAAAGGCTTCCTCATGAAGAACCTTAACATACTAGATCCTTTGAATGATGATAACAATCTGGGGCGAAGTGTCAGCAGAGGTAAATGCTTTTGCCTGTCACACTTGCTTCTTACAGTTTTTACAAGTATTCTAAAAATCATCATAAACTTGTTGATTGCTTGGAAACATGAAGAGGAAAACATTTTTTGTTGCTGCATCATCGGTCATCTTTGCTAAAACTTGAGATGGCATCACTGGTGCTATAAGTGAGATCCCATTTAGCATCTGGTTAGGTCGTATTCTAGTAGATTTGTCTGGAATTTTTAGATCACTTTAAGCAGGTCATTCCTGTTCTATTTCTGTTGTCACTGTTTGCTGATAGATAAAGAACTTACTATGAACTTAAGGTTTTAAGAGAGCTGTGGACCATTACAAGTAATCCAATTCTTAAGTTCTAATACTGCTTGATTATTTTTCTTTCTTTTAATAAAGTGAGATTGGGTATTAAATTATTAAAATATACTTTCACTAGAAGTTAAAAGCTTTTAGAATGTTATGATTAGTTAAAATTTCACAGCCAAAACTTATTTGTCCCTCCCTAATCATTTCTAGTCCTACATTGCTCCTGAATTGATAGATCCACATCCACCAGCTGTAACAGCTTTCAATTGAAAGGAGATGATGGATGCAAGCATATGTGTATGTTTCATATTTGACCTAAGATTAACCAGTTTTGGTGCGATCAGTTTGAGTAGCAGTTGGCAACTTGGTTGTTGTGGGAGGGGGGGGGGGGGGGGGTGTGTGGGGGGCGAGGGTGGTGTGGTGGGTTGGGATTAATAAAACAGAAAAACCTTTTTATTTCTCATCCTGATTGTGATACTACGTAATATCCTTTAAAATATGACTCTTGATATGGAAAAACGTTCAGGCTATTTCATGTGTATGAAATCTTTACTTTTTTATATGGGGATGAGATCAGATTTTTGGATTATCTTGTATACTGAACATATTTGGAGTTCATTTATTTATGAAAACAAGTAGACTTCCACTATTGGTTGCATAGTTTCAAGGCCTTCAGTTGAATTATATTGACCTTGATTGGATTTTTGTTGATGCTTTCCACAGGCAACTTTAATCGGTTCAAACTTGCAATTACTCAGTCAGCCGAAAGACTTGGTAATATTCTTTTGCTGCCAGGAGAAAAAATGGGTCAACAGATTGAGGAGTTTTTTGAGAACACTCTGGATAGAAATGGAAGAGGGCAGAGACCTGACATACGGGCTCCTGTCCCAGCATTTGGAACTGGAAGATTCAAAGTAGCCAACCTCACTGGAGACTATGATCTTTTCTATAGCATCCTCTTGTATGGCCAGTGGCATTATGATTTTACTTCTACTATTCCAAAACCAAGTCTTCCATTGTCACCTCAGCTTCGAAAAATATATTCCTGGAGTCCCCTCGCTCGACTGGCAGCAAACAACCTAGCTGGCACATTCCGAAGGGGTACTGATGTATTCATTCCATCTCCCCATTTCCACCCTCAAAATCATCCTCACTCACTAGTTGCTTCATCCAGTACTGAGGAAATTGGGAAATCAAGCGGAGCATCATCTGGTACCGAGGAAATCGGGAGGTCAAGAGCAACATATACTTCTACACCTCATGTGGTAAGTAAATTATAGTCCTTTATAATATGTTTCCAAAAGGTAGATTTCATCTTAAGTAACAATTTAGGGTTTTCTGTTGAATTTCAATACTGCAAAGAGGAACTAGCATGAAGAAATCTAAGGGAAGGAGGTTACCTGAGCAGTAGGCTTAGTCCAGAGATGACTTCTCCAGTGGAAAAAAAAAAACAAAAAAAAATCTCTAACTCACTCCTACTATCCCACTCCCCTCCCTATATAACAACCCAAACCGCTCAACGCAGCATGGAAAAAAACAAAGCACACCAGTGCGCTGGACTCATACACACACTACCATACACCCGACTCACACCGAAACACACCCCCCAAAACACACTGCAAAACATACTCCCACTAACTAACTCCCTACCACAGCATAGCACACTCATACCCATACTACAAAACATACTACACAAGCACATACAAAACATTCACAAAACACACAGAGCACACACCTCCACACACACACCCTGACATTCACAACACACAGAGAGTACACACCTCCGCACACACACCCCTACTGCCTGTTATTCCTCCTTCTATACACATTGACAACAGGAGCACAGACGTGTGGAGTCATATCACTTGAAGATTTAATTCTTTGATCACTCCATGCTCTACCAGCAAAGTCTCGATGTAACAGGAAGTGCATGTGTGTGAAACCCCTTGGTGGCTTCTTAAAACGGACTCATCAGACATTCCTGCCCTTTCTGGTTGGAATAATTCCATTTTTTTTAATTAATAAATGTTCATCTTGAATCTTAAAGGGGGGAAACATGGTTTGGTAGAAAAATCTCCTTTCTATGCTTCCTTGTGGTGGGAATCTTGAAGAAATCATTCAGTTTACTTATTAGTGAAACAGTACAATGTCATCTTTAGAGAATGAGAAGTAGTGCTTGAAAACAAAATAATACATAAAGAAGACTTGGGGTGTTTATCTGAAATGATCAAAGGATCTTTTAGGTTTTTTAATCTTAAGATCCAAATAAGCAGGCAATGTTGCTTAGGATATAATTTTGGGGTTTACCGTCTACTGAAACAAATTAATAAATTAGTTGGAAATGGAAAGCAAGTTAGTTTCTTTCTTGGTGAAAACTTCAGCAGAAAGTAAAAGAGTTATTAGGGTACATCTCATAAAACCATATGCTTGCTCATGGAGTAAACCCCCTAATTAGAAAGCTTGGACTAAAGTCAACAATGCGTTATGTCCATTTAGCCTTCTTGCAACAATCAACATGATTATCACTTCTAACTACACAATGCTTGTGTATTGCAGAGTCATCATTTTTCCACAAGGATGTATGGACGACCTTTTGGTAAGAGTGCAGAATCCTCCATTCTTGGGAGAACGACTGAGATGAATAAGTATGATGATGCAACAAAAAGAGATGAGGGTGAAGCCAATCGATCTTTTGATCTTGTAATGGAAGATTTTCCGCTTCTTCCAAAGTCCAGACTCCCAGAGACTGGCCAATCTAAGCAGCCAAAAACGATTTCTCCTACATCCCCCTGTTCTCAGGTAACTGCAGAAACTAAAGCTTATGAAGAGTCCATAGAGCAGATAAGACAAACTTCATCAGTCAGAGGGGAACCATCAAAAACCGAACTGCAGGTGCCAATGGAAGCACCTGAGAATTTAAATGAAATGTATGCCATTATATTTAATAGAAGCGACAGCAATTTTTTCAGTTACGACTTGATTATTCTTATTATGATTTGCAGGCCCATTGCCCAGGCGTGTGTACTTGAAGACAAGGACTTTCCCCCGTTGTCTAGCAAGGATACCACCAGAGCATCTTCTACTTCTAATAGACCATGAGCAAGATCGGAATCATTTTCAGCAAGTCCATGAGAAGTGATCTTGTTGAACTTTCTACTTTTGGAATGAATTATATACAGAATCCCCATGAAAATCGACGTCTATAAGAACAATAGGACTGGCATGGACCTCATTGACAGCATTAGAGGAAGTATAGCAGTGAGAGCAAGAAGATGATCCCATTCAGAACCCTGATGTGCTAGCAGTAACATTGTTATGCATGTCCTAATTTGGAGGTTAAGGATTCAATGGTGTTTTACTTTCCAATTTCATCACACATGGTCTTGGTCAAACTATCATTGACACTGGTTAATGTTAAATATCCAAGTGACCATGGTGTCTCATTGCCTCAGGAACTCATTTAAATCCCATCCGGAACATTTTGTTCTTGTATTAATGCTCCTGAGACAAGCTCTCTAGTGTCTACGATACTGCAGGAGCCTAGATGAGATGACTAAAAAATTCCATTATAGTATCCGAATCTCGTCTACTTTTCTAAGATATGATTTGGCAAAGGATATGAACATGACGACAAGATTTCCCCCACCTAGTTTTTAATTGAAATCAAGGGTAATATCAGCGTCTTAAATGGTATAAATATCGTTGTCAGTATGTTAGCACGTAGAACCGTATATAAGGAAGTTTGCGCTTGAAATACCGATGCTAGCTTTGCTATGGGACATTATAGAAGCCTATATTGCGGCTACCTAATACTGCTGGGATCTTGAATATTGACGTTTCGTGTTTTTGATTATTTGGTGTTTTATTGAGCAAGAGTTCTAATAGCAAGTGCCTCTTGCACCCTATGATCTTTTCTCCTGAATTACATGGTACTGTGCTAATACATACGACTTATCAGACCGATGTCTTAACTCTTAAATTTGCAGGAAGAAGGTTTAGGTCTATCAGTAATTAATACATGGCCTCTCTTACTTGGACAACGACAAAGCAACATTAGTGAAGGCCTAAGTCAGGTTCGGTCCAAAGAATTTCGTGCTCATAACTCGGATTGCAACGCAGATCCCATGCTCATAGCGAGGATCTTGTAAATCGTAATATAACAAAAGGCATTCTCCTACAAGACTGATGACTCACAAGACCTGCATTACAAAGATGGAAAATTGACCTTCGATCTTGAGAAACCATAGAATGCCCGTTAAGACACTACTAAAGCTATACGGATAATTTGTCCTTGCAAACTACGGAATATTTGTAACCTTATGGTATTCTTAAGTTTCAAATGCAGTCCATATCATTTGGCATACTCTAAATAACTTTCAAATCCAGCAAGTACACCCAGAGAGATGAATTTCGCTATCACAACATAGAGGCGTGCACTCTAGAAGTGTACAAATACGTTTCCAGGAATTTTCCATGCTGCATGGACACATACAAGAGGTTATGCTTCCTTGGGATCCAACCAGTTGCATAAAAGGAGAGACTCCGATGGAACCACCATATTTGTTTACAACTGAATAGGCATGCATGATCAATAAGTTGATGAGTGTGATGCTGTTTGAGGTGAGAAGATATACATTTGACAGTCATGTGCATCAACCCAAGAACTGAATGATGAACCTGCACCTGCTGCAACATCTTTGTGCTGCAAATTGAAGTCCGAAAATGAAAAAACAACAAAATTGGTAATGAATACTTGGGGAACTTGCGAATGAACAAATATGATTAAAATATCGTTTTACTCTTAAATTATTTTCACCTGCCAAAGATCTCTTATTAATACACTAGTGCTTGATTCGAGGCCAAGTGCACCCCATTGAGCTGTAATTGTTGCAGATTGTGAACAGCGGTTCCAGAGGGCAACAACCAATCGCTGTCCCGACAAAGGTCCACCCCAAACCTGAAAGTAAAATCGAATGTAATAAGCATGAATGACAGTGCAACAGGATGCAAATAATTTCTCTTCGAACCACATATAACAAAAAGAGCAGTACATCCTTGAGATCATGGAAATCATCTTAAAAGATGGTAACCATGGCCCAAGGTATACAAAATCAGCTAAATTTCATAAGCAGGGATATAGATGCAAACAAGACCAAAGGGGAGCTGTTGAGTTGCATAGAGGGACAGAATTGGATATGATGAAGGGGTTTGTATTACATAGCATAATATTTTGGACAATGGTTCCACAATATCCCCTATTGGTGTCCCTGCCTGTATCCTGCACAGTACTACTTCTTGCTTTTCCATTCATATATGGCAATATGTGATGGGGCAGGATATGGACAAAGACATCAATTAGAGAAGGAGAACGCCATCTATATATTTCAAGCAGGACTATCACTAGAAAAAAAGAAAAAGTTGAAGGGAACAACCTGAAGACAATTATCTGTTCCTGAAACATTAACTTTTCTTCCCTGAACACCTAGTGAATCTGCAACAAACCCAAAAATAAAAAGAGAACATTTTCATTACATGCATAGTTAAAAAAAGGAATATCTTTCACTAAATTGGAAAAACTTCAATGTTTAAAATTTCAGGAGGTGGGGACAAAAATGAGAGATGCAGAAACTCACCTTGGTTTACCGCAATGACTTCCTCATTGGACAAAAGCTCAAAAGTTTCTGTAGTCATGTTTCTTATGTCACAACCAATAAGAAGAGGGGCCTGCATGAAGAACGCTTTACAATATCACCATGTAGAGAAGAAAATATACTCATAAGGTATCAAGATTACTCCTTGACTAGAGTGAAAAATGTAGGAGGGATGAAAGTGTGAATTGCAGGACCTTTGATGAGATAGGTGAGGAAGAAAAAAAGTTGATGTGACAATCTTCCTCCGAAATTCAAAGGAAAAAAAATTCTGTTGATTCTCGAGAAGCCGAGGAAATACAGATGTATACCTTCATCAAAGCCCAAATGCTGAAATGAGCACGGTATTCTTGGTAAGTCATGCCTCCATTTCCTACTTCAAGCATATCTGGATCTGCACAGCAAGATTAAAGTAAGTGCAAGAGTTCAATGATATCAGAACAATGTCAAGGAAGTATACCAGACAACATTCTTACCATTCCATCCTCCTGGACCTGCATAAGCAGCCCACTTATCATTCAGATCTGCGATTGTCGTCATGCTGGAAATTAGGGCCAAAAGATTCATCAGTACACTTAAACTTTGTACTTCATGAAGAAACAGATAAAGATATATTGGTTGTGCTGCCGATACCTAAGTACTAAATAGCCCCCACAAAAATTTAGGGTGGCAACAGATGCTTTCATATGTTTGTCGTCCTGGAATAGTATCTCGATTGAATAGTTCCATAGCAAAACCAAGTGGTAATCCAATTTCACACAAGACCAATAATTATCTATTTTCAGAAACCCCTTGTTGATCATGAAATATATAGCATTAAGTTTAACATCAATCTTGATTTTAGAAAACCTTACTATATTTACTATTATTGTCAGTGAGTCATATCGCTATTATCAATTAGATTGGCCCAGAGGTGATCTTGTCGATTCATGAATATGATGATGAGCCAAAGATAACCTATTAACTAGGGTTGCCATTTACCAAATACTTCAGCTCTTTCTACACTGACCAATCAAATGACATATACCTGAAAAAATCATGATATGTGAAAGTATATACCACCAGATGAGGTTAAAATATTACCTTACCCATGAATCATTGATATCATCTGTCGTACGCCAACTATTCCCAACATTGCTGGCCCATAAGGCTGGGTCATCTACACCCCTGTCGGATCATACAAAAAAGAGAGGATTCTATACTTCAACATAGCTTTGTACAATACGCTACACCAAATCTGACGAAACTTTTGAATTACCATTCACAAAGTGAGTAGAAGATTGAACGCCCGGTCGAATTGAGAGCATCACACATTGGTGGATACCTGGCACAGAAATGATATATCCCAAAGTAAAGGAACTCTATCCTAGCTTTCTTAACACCTAATATAAGAAGAGAGACAAATAGAATGAGTTTAAACCTGTCTATAGGTTTGATTCCCAGATTGTAACAGTTGTCATACTTCAGATAATCTACACCCTGATCAAAAAAATGTCAAGCTTAGTGAAACTCACAGGTGCAAATGATGACGAGTTATATGGATAGATGAACCAGCAGGAACTTTATTTCTATAGTTCTATGTACTCTGAATCGACAATGTCAACTCAGGAAGGATATTAAGCACATTTAGGATTTAAAATTCAAACTGCTCTCTTAAATCTGTAATTGCAAAACCTCTAAGCATTGAATCATGAAATTAGTAGAGCTTCAAACACTGCACAAACTAACCACTCCAGGGAAAGAAAATCAGGTTATATATTTGGTCAATGCATAATTAAGCTTCAAAAATACTGCCAAGCAAGCATATATAACATGTGACAAACAACATTGGCCAACAAAAATCCACATTGAACTAACCCATGAAGCAAACAACTGCGCATCATCACTCTCATGATACAGTGATCCTGGTCGGACTTGGCATGTAAATTTCCTTCAAGAAGCATTAACTAGAGTGAGTAAAACAACGGAAAACAAAATTTGCTTCCTAAGAATTTGCACCTTGAGTTATTTCTGGTGAAATAATCCTACCCAGCATCAGAGTAAATACCAAGCTTGAGGCCTTTTTCATGGATATAATCAGCAAGGGCTTTGATTCCTGATGGAAAAGTATTTGGGTCTGGGACCAGTTGGCCCTGTGCAACAAAAGAATTGAGGCTAAGAAGTGAAAGCTATGCAGGAACCTAATTAAATGCAAAAGATTAAGAGAATTTTGGATCCCAGGAGAGTGAGGCAACTGATACATATGTAGAACAATTCTAGAAAAGCTCAAGAAAGCATAAGTGAGACAAAAATAACCTTTTTTTTTTTTTTTTCAACATGACCAACTACACATTTGTGGAGATTATCTTTAGAGGCAGCTACAAGTGCAGCCACATGAAGACAAAAATAATACTTCTATCCAATGATACAAGACTGTTGCTCCAGTTCAAGATAGAGTATCACAAAATAACTCATAACATTTGGATTTAGAAAAAATGGTGACTTAAGGCTGACCTTCAAATCACGAGTTGAAGCTGACCAGCAATCATCTACATGCATAAACAGCCATCAGTACATACCAAATGAAGATGTGGAACAAAATGAAGTTCTCATGTAATGGCAAAACAATACCTATATTTACATAAGTATAGCCTAAGTCTGCTAAGCCCGTTGAAATAAGTGCATCAGCTGTTCACCAAAAAGCGATCATTAATTGGAATTGATATTATGATTAAGAAATCATCATTAGCATTATGAGTTGGTTCTCTCCAAGTATTTGGCATTAACCACAAAAAATTGTCAATAATCAAATGTTTTATTTTTCAAGAGGAAAGAGTTTCTAAACATAATTTTTGAAACTGACTTTGCAAAGTTCAAATTACAAACTGTTATGGTCCAATCTAGATATGAATTGGGGTACAGGCCACCTATAAAATCAACTATACAGATATCATCAAGAGCCCTTCTTTATCATGTTTTTCAATTAAATATTTCAAGCTCTAAAACAGCATATTTTTCCAAAAGTCACTTTGAAAAAACTCCCGTTCCACACAATAACCATATAAATAATTTCCATTAACTCAATTAAAATCTAATGAATAAGCAGTAAGTGTGCCTACGAGAGCCATAACTGCACTTCCCACTGATATTTTTCATTTCCCATACATCTGTTATGCTTGAAAAAAAATCATATAAATGCAGAAAATGATAATTTATAGAAAAAGGCCAAGTAGATCTATTGAAACATGATTCTACCTAAAATGCTCGAGAAAACAACTGTATAAATGCAGGAAATGCTAATTCATATGAGAAGGAAAAGTATCTCAGACGAAATAGAAGATAACCTGTCTCCTTGATTACGGTTTCATTAATGTTGCAAGCAAAAAAGTTCCAACTATTCCATCTGCTCAAAATCAAATCCATGTATTACATATCATTACCACAAAAACAATCCTTACCAGTCCTGAAACATCACAACACAAACTTATAACTAACCAAACCTATGCAAAGAACTCAAACTCACCAATCTCTACATAGTACATAGAATTTCAATATCCAGATGTCTCTCCACAACAAGAAACAAATTCCATGCATAAACCGAGACATGCATACCTATCCAGTGGCGGCAATGATGACACAACGCAATAAGGGGACTTAAACACGATCCAATTTAACCCCGAATAAACATGACAGCTACATCTGACTTAAATATAATCTGAATGCAACACAAACGAACTCGGACTACATACTAAAATAATTATTTATGATATATGATCAATATTATATATTTCTACCAAAACTCGAACAGGACCCACCAACACAAATTACAATCTTTACAACTAATTCATTGCCAAACCGAATTCCAGTACACGATATAATATTCACACAACATACAATAGCTTCAAACTCAAAATCAGTAAGCAAGGGAGGGAAAAAAAAAACACCTTTACATGAAAAACTGAAAGAACATGGAAACAGAGTAACAATAAAAGATATTTAAGTAAAATTCTTACTGACCCCATTTGAGGAGTTCGAGCCAAACCATTATTGAGTTGAAAAGTTCCATACTTTGAAGTATCATAAATCTTATCAAAAGATTTACTAAAACTAAACGTGGGTCTATCATATTTCTGCAGAATGGGCACATCTCTTCCTGATACAATAACAACAACCGAAATCGCTATCAACAATAAACTCAATAAGAAATTGGCAATGGAAAAGGCAATTTTTCCCATGATCAGATCAGCTTGTTTTGATGCTCTTTAAGGACCAAGGAAGAAGAAGATGAAGAAGTAAAGAATATGCTATAACGTGTTGGCAATTATTTATATAACCATGGCCTTTTAAATCATAGATAATAGATATCATAACGAGTCCAAAGATCGAAACTTCGAGTTTCTGTAAGAATTGAGATAATATATCCTTCATCTGACAAGCCAGCCCATTTTTACGTTTTTTTTTTTTTTTTTTCTATTAATCGATTTGTAAAGAAAACTTGAATGAACACCTAAGCCTCTTATATTTCGAAAGATTATAACTCACATTCGCTGTATCACTTATACATGAACTTATAATATAAAACTAAATTGCATAAAATATATTTATTTATAATTAAATTATGGTAATTACACATTAAAGTAAATTATAAGCATAATTTGATAATATGTTAGTTATGAAAATAGTTATAGTAATTGTGTTATATTTTATAACATGAGTAATCATTTTGAAATGATATCTATAATAGCAAGAGATTTTATCTAATTAACTAATGTTTAGTTAGAGTCGCTAATGAGTCAAAACAGATTGGGCTTTTAAAAATTCAACTTTGCTCATCTAAAAAATTATCAAATTCAAATTGAGCTAATTTATTTTTAAGTGTGAAAATTATAAACTTGAACTCAACTTACTTAGATAGATAGCTCAAATATCTTGCAAGTAATTTAGCTTAGTTGCACTTATTGGCATGAGATAAAATTAAACCTGGGAAGCTAAATATGTAAAATACATAATTATATAGATAAATAGATAATAAAATATTAGATTATATATAAAATATATATTATATAATATATGTTATCTCATATCATATAATATATAACTATATAAATATTACTTTTTCATAACTAATTTATATTATATAATATACATAATTTAGGTATCTAGTTTTTAGTAATATAGATAAATTGGTTCACAAACCTAAACAAAAATTTAAGTTTGACTTATTTAGATAAATAGATTTTATTTTCAACTCAAGTGCCATCAAGCGAATTAAGTAGTTCATGAAAACCTTGACTCATTTACAATTTTATTTAAAATTCAAATATGGGTTTGATTCATATTTCATATTCTAAAATATTTATCATCCAAAAATAATAAAAACGAAATCTTTATATGAATAAATGTATTGAGAAATGTTATATGTATATATAGCTATTTTCCAACTCTCTTAAAATGGAATTTATTCCAAATATACATGTGTTTAACTTTATCCATAATATTTTTGTATTCGGATCTTTTATCTTTAGCATTTTTCTTTGGGATTTTCTGCTACTTTTCATTTTAAGTACTTATGTTATGCACGTATCTAAACACAACCCAAAAACAAAAAGGTATTTAGTTATGTCTATCAATGATGCAATTCCATGCTTGAATGAACTAACAGTATCTATTTTTTGTTGATAAAAAAATATATATGATTGAACAATAATAGACATGATGGAATAAAATTTTTCCTAAGACTCAGAACTGAAATATTAAAAGTTAGAATAACTTAACCTAAATAATGAATTACCCAAAAGTGAATGAACTATTTACATTTTTTCCCAAAAATAAAAAGCCTATTGTGATTTGGTCGGTCAAAAATTGAAAAGCATTTGAATGTTTTTCTTTCCTTTTTTTTTTTACTTTTGTTAGAAAAAAGAAAAAGAAAAATTTAATTGTTTAAAGCTCTAATTATGTATTTATTCAGAATGATGATACTAATATGAAAATAAACAAATAAATAATATAAATACCAAATCGAGTACTTAATCAATCATTATTGATTTTCTCTGCTTATCAATTACGTGATTATAAAATCAGTAATGTTTTATGGCGTAGAAATAAGTTCCAAAATCCCATACCTTTATTTATTTTCTTGCGCAATTAGATTACAAAGCCTTATCATATTGTATAAAAAATTTCCTTGAATAGCTTTATATAATATATATATATATATATATACATATATATGTATATATAATAAGTTGGCTGATTTAATTGCAGCCTCAATTCCTTGCTTTAGTATCTCAAGTCATCTTTCTGTTGAATGGCTGACTTGTTTATCCCTTTGACTGGTAGGTTCTGTCTTATTATTTTATGTAGTACAAAGTAATATTATTGTTATCAACTAAGCATGCTTTTAATAGAATTTTATCCATATAAAGATATGCTTTAGCCACTAGAACATGATTGAAGCTCAAACACAACAATACACCCAATCCAATAGAAACTAATGTGTTATCTAAATTAAATTTATTTTAAAATTAAAAATATATATTGTATTTATATTTTTAAATGTGAAATTTATCATATAATTTAATATAATTAGTGATTAGATAATTATTTTCACACACTCAAAGTCATGAGTTCAACTCCCATGAAAGTCAATTTTTTTTTTTCAAGTTTTATCATTTGTTCCTCAATAAATGAATTTCATTCCTTTTTTTTAAGTGCTATAACTAGTAAAATTGAACTTTATTAATAAAAAAGATGATAATTAACTAAATAAATTCTAAATAGATACTATTTTCATAACTTTAAGATAAGTAATAATTATATTTAATATTATAAGTGTTTCAATCATATTGCATAAAATATTAGTAAATAATAGCAATTTATATTACTTAAAGTACAAACATTTTCTTTCACTATTAATATTATGAAAATAAATGAGATTATTGAATAATTAATTTCCTAATCTCTTATATTGGAAAAAACATATATATATTATGACATTACTAATGAAATAATCTTGCAAAGTCAACATAAAAAATTATAAAATACTATATTATTTATATTATATTGTCATTTTCATTTTACTTATAATTTTTTGTGTAAATACTTATTATTTATTTTTGTTAACAATAAAACTTATACAAGTTATATGTTTTGATTCAATTTTTTACAAATTGATGGTAATATTTTGACTAATATATACTAAAAATGCATGATGTGCATGCGCTTTTGGCTATACAAAAATAGCTCCCACACCTACAAAAACCCATTTTTTCCAGCACAAAACGTACAAACTTCTAGCAAATTCTCTCTTTCTTTTCACACAATAGGAAAAAAAAATTGGGATTTTTGCACAAATCAAGCATAGTTCAACATCAAGTTGAACAAATTTAGCAAGGTATACAATTTATTTGTGTTACATTACATTTTCTGTGCCATTTTATGGTGTTTTATTTGCAAACTTAAACTTGAAACTCATATATAATATACTTATATTATCCGTAGAAATGATGATTTTAGTTTAAAAAATCTATAATATTTTATTATGTTTGTGTTGTAGTATTGAAATATGCAAAATGTGAGAGTTGTAAAAGTGTAGAAGTTATTGAGCATGGAAGTTGTTTGTCAAAATTGCTCAAAAGGGGTTTTGTTTAGTATTAAGTTAATCATTTTTTTTTTTTTTTTGCTTTTGCTCCACTAATAATGCCTACTCTCTCAACTTGTTTGTAAAAAAATAGGATTTTATATTGTAAGGTTTTGATATTCAGATTCTACTATTTAAAAAAAATTAATTTAGCTAATCTTCATATACCCTGAATAAAAGATATGGCATAAAATGTGTCTATGTAACCACAATTATATTGCCAATCATATATCACATATATTATTTTGTCCCACAAAATTCTATTAAGGCCTCTTTAGCAAAATAAGTTTTGTAAATTTCAATGTTTTAAAGATGAATAAAGGGGCTTATATAAGATAGATATTATAAAAATTCCTCAAAAAGCTATACTCATAGAAAAACTTGTATTGGTCACAAATTTATACCAATAGAACGAATCTAGGTAAGGAGGAAGAGTCAGAAAAAATCTTTGAATTTATATTACTTAAATCATAAAACAAATTTTTTATAGTTAAAAAAATGAATTGTATTTTTATTTGTATTATCAATTATTTCTTTATTTGTTTAGTTATTAGAAATATATTTATCAATGGGTTCCTTATACCGATGATTAGATCTATATCATGAGGCTTCGGTGTGATCAAAGTGTCGATATATGGTAGTGACGCATGTTGACTGAGCATTTTGCAATTATTCTTCTATGAACATTATAAAAGGTACCCCAAAGCCCCCATTGGCAAACTTACTTCCATTGATATTTGGACTTAGGTGTGGATGGACAAGAAGTCCTAGGGTGCAATTCTTAATGTTATAGATGACATCCATGAAGTCAGTTTTCGCCCCTACATGAGCAGGTTGGCTAGGCATAAGTGGTGTTCAAATGTCTATCCTTTAAGTTCCAAAGAGTTGATAACTTTGATAAGGTCATGTGAGCAGCTCACTAATGCTGAAGCAGAATTCATCCTTTAGTGCACACTTGGAGAGTTCCCTACACTCCACAATTGGCATGGTTTATCCACATTCTCCCTTGAGCGTAGTGTTGTGGTATGTTCACCGCATTGAGTTGCTTGACGATTGGGATTTGATTAGGGAATGCCTTACGAGATCAACATTAATAAGGACTTTGATGAGTGTTGCAAATCATTAAACCTTGGAAGCCATACAAATATTCACCTACATGTCAGGCAACTATTCTTCCCATCTATGAAGCGTTCTAATATTTCCTCCAATGGGTGATTGACATATTAGAAGAACTTGGGTTTAAGGAGTACATTTTCATAGAAGTAAATGATACCTTACCAAAGCCAGTCATTCGCAAGTAAGAGTTTTGCTTTTAAGCTCCTAAAGAAGATAAAGATAAATCACAAAGTGATCCTACAACGTCCATTACACCAATGGTCAAACAAATTAAATGCACACATATCTATGATGTGATAAAACTAATGGCCTTCTTGTTCATTCACCATTCATTCCTTTTTACATCATTTGCTAACATTCTTCTCATCTTTTTTGTAGGACACAAAAACAAATGATACTAGTGAGACTTCAATTGAACGAACGGTAAAGAACAATCGCTTCAATGATACAATTGCTAGTGTTTCTAGATGTGCTACCACATTAAGGTTAACTCCCCCCATCTCTTACCTTTTTCCAAATCGTTATGGCATTGGCAAGGTGTTGCAACTTGAGGATCGTCCTATAATCACCATTGATGTTGACGAGGATGAGGGAGATATGGATAAAGAGTTCGTAGATTTCGAGGGGGGCTCTTAAGCATACTCTTGGTCATAGGGATGGGTCTTTTGTGGACATTGGTGATGACCAAGACAAGCATCTACAACAACATGCCAGTGAAACTAGTTTACTAGAGCAAGTAAACAAGGATGGTAATGATGTGATTCATGAGTTGAGTAGGATGGTTGATTAGGATGACCATAAGACCATGCATCCAAAGGAGAGCAAGATTCAAGCGCATGCTAGTACTTTATTGGATGCTAGGTGTTTAGATGCTATGTCAAGCAACACTTTTATAGCTATCATTGCCACTAGTGAGCCTTGATGGGGTGTTTATCCGATCGTATCAAATTATAAATTTATAAACTCAAAGAAATCTAACGACCTAGTGAGGCAAATGCACCTATCTAATGTAGTATAAATTGCAACAGGTGTCGTCCTTAAGGATCTTAGAAACAAGTACTAATATTACCGTTTTTCTACTATCTAGTCTAAATTTAAATGTAAGATTAAAAAATTAAATTACTAATTAACTAATCTAATAACCTTAAGATTAATTATAATTGTTATAATAAATGAATTCAATCACAAAGACTTACCATTCATCTTGATCCATTCTAAGCCCTAACTTTCTTATAATAAGATATTGATTAACTAATTATTTATACTTTACATTGCAAGAATTCTCAATTAAACTAATTACTCCCTCAAGTTAATTAATTAATAACCTTATATAGAATAGTGGAGACCTCTCTCTCACTATCGTCCTATAAGATTTCATTAAGCTCACAATTCTCAAATAAAGATTAAATCTTTATGCAGAAAATTTAAGTCTTTCTACCTTTAGGTAAAACATGCAATCCTTTTATTCATGAAGATCTATCCTATTAGATAAGACATCTCTCTATCTAATTAGAATCATATGTGTAATTAATTCATACATAAAAATTAATTACACAACAGTAAAATACATGAATAGATACAAATACATAAACTTTTAATTAATCAATAAGTAATTCAATCACATAGTTCAAAGTTTCACAAGATGCAGAGCATATAAATCTATTCATCATAGAATCTACAGTAAAAACAAGAAATCTAAAGAAGTAATAATGATTCATGATGAAAAGAATAAACTCTCGTAATCATTTTGTGATTTCTGATGATGCTCCAACGATTTTGCTCTCCAAAATGCGTGATTTTACTCTTCTAGGGTTTTTAGAATGGTTATGAGAAAAAAATAATTCAAATCTCTAATTTTCGTAATAAAGTGAGTATTTATAGTCTAGGAAATATTATAGCATACATGGCTTGGTGCACGCCTATGCTCGGGACCATATACTTTAGAAAAACATAAAATTTTGACATTCCAGGTTTTGCACGGCCTCCTGCAAAGCTATGCTCAGGGTTGTGTACTCTGAAGTTCTTGCATTTTCTTCTTTAGGTAGATTTTTTACTTCAGCACGACTTTTTGCACCACTTGTGCAGTGGCCAAGGCACAATTTCACGATGTATTCTTATCGCTTTTTTCTCTCTAGCACTAGCATCAACACGGCCATGCTAAAGGTTGTGCATACGTGAAAATCATCTTTTTTTCATATTTTGCTAAATTTTTCTATGTTTTCACTCGAGTCTTCTTTAAATCTTTAATTTGCACTCTTTAAACCCTAAAATCAAATATTAAGTACTTAAGTATCTTTTTCTTGATAAATTCATACAAAATTCATAAAAATTTATATTCAATAAGTACTATAAATAAAGTTCTTTTAATACTTATTAAGCCCCTATCCATTTCCAGCTATACTTCTTCAACAGTTGGTGATCCTGCACCTACTTCTAGTCATGGTTTCCTTATGGTTAGTACTACACCCTTTTCAATCACATCCTTCCTATTAAGATAGTTCCTAGTTTTCATCCTTCCCCAACCATTGTGATACCAAAGCTAACTAAGAGAGGAGGTTCCTCTACCTTAGTAGTAGATTTAGTTGAGACTTCTTATTTTTCATAGCTATACCATGCCTTCTTATCTTCTAACTCTACTGGGGTGCTTGTATGTGATTGATGGGGACTTTTGGATAGGGTCCATTTTTTAAGGCACAAAGGCTAGTGGCATTATTGCACTATTAAGGAGAGTTATTAAGCTTTTAGGTAGATGCTAGAGTTTACTATCTATAAATAAGTTGGAGTTGTTAGTTAGCGGTGTCACCGTGGCCTATATCTTGAGGTTTATGATCAATAAGATAGAGCTTATTGCTGTTAAAGCTCAAAAGATACTTGATTGCTAGGAGGTTATAAAGTGATGTGATTGCCTTAAGGCTGAACTTGACAGAGCTAAGCTTGAAAAGAAGGAGCTACTTGAAAATAGGGACTAGGACTCTACCATAGAGTCCATCATTGAGTCTTGAGCTATTGATCTTACTCTGTTTATTTTGTTTGAACTTACTTTATTACGTTGTGCACATATTTACTATGCTTCATGGACATCGATGTACAGTGTCAGCTCTTTTTTTTTTTGAGTTTCTTTTGATACATTGTCTATAGCATTACTCCTGCTGATAAATGTTACCTCGTATTTACTATTTTAAATCTCTCATCTCATGTTGATTAGTAGCATATCACAACATGAATGTTATAATATCGACATAACACTTCGTAATTTTTTTTTTCTTTTAGTTTTGTAAGATCCCATGCAATTGAGTTATGTTTCTCATTCGCAAGTAGTAATCATTTCATTTATCATAATGAAAAGAGATAGAAACAACAACGCGTATTGTCTAAACTTGAAAGAAATGGCATCATTAGTTAATGGAGTATTAGCCACTACTTAACTTATTCAAAACTTAATGAATTTGAACTACGTTAAAATGAATGTGTTATGTTACATGCTTAGGAGATAGTGTTCTAAGTAGCAGTAATGTAACAATGTGCAAAACACATATGATATGTGTTAAAGGAGTACTCTCTCCTAATCTTGCAATAATGATAAAGAGAATAAGACATAGATAAATATGTAAAAGCAAGCTCATATGACTTGGGGTTGTAATTTCATTCATTTGCTTTTTCAATACATTTTGCTTTTACAAGTGAAACTTTTTAATATATTGAAAGTTAATGGGAGCAATGATAGCATCCACCTTTAGCTTACGGAGTTTACAATAACTACTATTGTGAACTTTTTCAACAATAAAAGGTCCTTTCCACTTGGATGTAAATTTGGCGCTGGATTACCTCAATGTACATGCTCTGCTACTTGAAGTACAACGTCACCCTATTGGAATGATCTCCTTCTTATCAAATGATTGTAAGCTACACTTAGTTTGTGCTGATAATGGATCAAATTGTGTTTAACAACGTATCTCTCTTCCTCTAAGGCCCCTAAGTCTAGTATTCACAAAGTATCCAACTCAAGCTCAACATTAATAGCTACTCATGTAGAGGTGTCGAGTCTAATTTTGAATTTTCCCATTCCTAATCTGATCTAGACTAGACCCTATGCTCATCTAATATAGATCCTCGACTTGAGTTAGGAACTTCGTTTAATTTTTTGGAGTCGCCACCCAACTGTTGTTGGGAAATATTGAATTAAGACTAAAGGAGCGGATTAGTCTTAATTTGGACTACTAGTCATCAATATTTCCTCTTCTCGTTTTTGAAAAGAGGAAAAGGGAAAACCAGAGTTTCTAAGTCCGAAGGCTAACCTATTAAAACCTTACGGTTACCACCTATTTTCCTGAAATTGTTCTTATTTAGAAATGTGTTTCATTGTGTTTCTGTTACTTTTTATTATGTTTTGAATTATTATGAGAAAAGGATTTTTCATTTATTTTATGGGTTGACCCGGATGGGTGCCTACGTACCTGCTACTTAGGATCAAACAAGCCGTAGTTCGCTTTTCTGAAAGCTTTAAGTGGGTTTGTGAATTTTAATTTTAAAATCTCTTTTGATTTATGTTCTTACCATTTTTTGGATTTTTCTAAAAAATTCAAAGCCTAAGCTTTAATCTGATTTTTGAAAATGATTTTTAGGGAAAAACATCAATTTTGGATTTATTTTAAGAAAAATGATTTTTCTAAGTGCTAAAACTCATTTTTATGATTTTTTGTGATTTTTATTATTCTTCTTGATTTTTTTTATGATTTTTATTATTTTTATGATCTTCATCATTTTTATGATTTTTGTAGTTTTTTATTATTTTTACGATTTTTGTAGTTTTTTTTTTTTTATGATTTTTATTAAATTTTCTATAATTTTTGTGAATTTTTTTTTTAATTTTATCCTAAGTTAATATCTATCCTATTTTGAAATCTAAAGTTTTATTGTTATTTTTCCTAATATTTTTTATTATTTTTCTACATTTTATTATTTTATTATTTTATTTTTTTCCTTTTTTTTCTCATTTTTTTCTTATTCATTATTTTTCTACATTATTAAATTCTAGAAAAATCTAATTTCTACATTTTCCTATTTATTAGAAATAAAACATAAACCAATAAATAAATAACTAACAAAATAACAAATAATAAATAACAAATAATAAATTAATTCGAAATAAATAAATAAAAAAAATAAATTAATTAAATAAAATTAAAAAATCCGGAAAATCCGACTTACTTGGATTCGGGTCGGTGCGCGGGTCGGGTTGGTCGATCGGGTCGGATCGGTCGGATGCGGCGGCGGAGGGTGCTCGTTCACGGCGTTCCGGCGGCCTTTTGCAGCGAGTGAGGTGTCGAATCCTAGCTTTTCGAGGGTGCTGAATCCAATGGTGGTAGTGGTTCACTCCCAGATCGCCTCCTGGTGGTGGTTCAACTCCGGTCGATGCTCGCAGTTTTGGGCTCTTCTTCGATGCACTCCGATTTGCACTCTTTCCTCACTTTCTCTCAATTGTGATCTGTGTCTTAGCTTCCTCCCTTCGATTCCTATTTATAGGCACTTGAAACCGAGCTGGATAAGCTTGGATTTCCTCCGATCGAAGCTAATCGGATTTTCGGTTAAAAAAAACCAACTCCGATTTGTGTAAATCCTTTGATTTGTTGCGATTTGATTCTAATTAGATAATGTTTATCTTATTTTTGTTGAAGATCTGTTGGATTTGTGCAAAAAATCGAATAAAAACGGCTGAAATTCGAATTTTCTCTTTCGTCGGCGATCTCGGACCCGAGGTAGACGACGATCACGCACCCAGCGCGTGCGCTCCCTCCAGCCAATCGGATACTGCCACGTGTCCTAGATAAGTGAAAAAATTGCAAAACGCGAAAACTGCTCCTTCCGCGATTCGAACCCGCGATCGAGCCCCCCTACGCGTGCCTTAGCCCGTGGTCCGGACCAGCTGGGCTAGCCCATTTTCCTGATTTTCTTTTATTCGCAAATTTCATATATGCAATGCGATTTTTTTATTTTTTTGTATTTTTTGAAATTTCGAAAATTTTTAAAAATTATTTATTATTTATTATTGCCATTTCTGAAATCATTTTTCAAAATTGATGTTTTTTCCTATTTATTTTTATTTTTTGAATATTTTTAATTATTTATGCTAAATTAGGGAAAAATTGGAAAAAATTGAAAAAAATTGGAAATTGATTATTGTGGATTCCTAAGGCAAAAATGGGATGTTTACAGCTGCCCCTCTTTGTAGTAAAGTTTGAAAAACTTGACTACAAAGACAAAAAAGAAAAGACGCCATTTTTGGCCTCTTAAATAGGTTTTTGGTAGGAAAATGCTCCATAAGCTAATAATCCCACGATTTAAGATGGACCTAACAATTTAGAATGATGTTCCTTCCCAAAAAGTGCTTTATGGGCTGACTAATTGGCGACAGGACACATCCCAAGCATTGTGTAGGAATGTATGAGAAATAATGATAGGAAGCATCTTATCAGACTTGCAACCTTGGAAAGAAAATTTACTCAGGAAGCGCCCTTATGAGCTGGCTACCTGTCAACAGAAGCGTCTTGCTAGATTAGCAACTGTTTGGAAGAATATTTCTGAAAAGTGCCCCAAGAGCTGACTAATCGGGAGAATTTAGGAAAGTGTTCGTCATGGGCTGACTAACCTTGAATTGAATGCCTTAAAAAGTGCCCCTTATGGGCTAACCATGAGGTAGATTTTTAGGAAAGTACCCCCTATGGGCTGACTAACCTAGAGTTGAATTGTCTCAAAAAGTGCCTCCTATGGGCTAACCATGAGAACAAAGTTTTAGGAAAGTGCTCTCTATGCGCTGACTAACCTGGAGTTGAATTGTCTCAAAAAGTGCCCCTTATGGGCTGACCATGAGAACAAAGTTTTAGGAAAGTGCCCTTTATGGGCTGACTAACCTGGAATTGAATTTGTCTCAAAAAGTGCCCTATATGGGCTAACCATGAGAACAAAGTTTTAGGAAAGTGCCCCCTATGGGTTGACTAATCTGGAGTTGAATTGTCTCAAAAAGTGCCCCCTATGGGCTGACCATGAGAACAAAGTTTTAGGAAAGTGCCCCCTATGGGCTGACTAACCTGGAGTTGAATTGTCTCAAAAAGTGCCCCCTATGAGTTGACCATGAGAACAAGGTTTTAGGAAAGTGCCCCTTATGGGCTGACTAACCTGGAGTTGAATTGTCTCAAAAAGTGCCTCCTATGGGCTGACCATGAGAACAAGGTTTTAGGAAAGTTCCCCTTATGGGCTGACTAACCTGGAGTTGAATTGTCTCAAAAAGTGCCCCCTATGGGCTGACTAACCTGGAGTTGAATTGTCTCAAAAAGTGCCCCCTATGGGCTGACTAACCTAATGTAAAAATGATATCTAGAAAGGTGCATTTATAGACTGACCTTAGAAGAGATCTAGGGAAGTGCCCCTTTTTGGGCTGACTACCCTATTATGGGGAATGTTTAGACAAATGCCCAACTATGGGCTGACTCATCTTATGCTTCTGAATATGCTTTTTACAGCCTGAACTAAATGATGTGATGATATGATGATAGTTATTTATTTTAATATGCTTGCCAGTTTATCGTGGATAGTAACCAAACAACCGAACTTTCGTGCTGGTTCGCTTCTGCTTCATTTCTTCTTATCTTGACACGGGGTTGAAAATTTTGATGTGCTCCCTTTCTTTATGCGCAAGGCTCTTTTGACGGTAATGTTATCATAATGATGCGCTCAGTTCTAATGTTAAAAAATAGATAGGATTATATCACAAACTATATTAAGATTCATTATCATTTCAGCATTTATCTTTCATTGGTGATATGGTGTGTAATGTGTTTAGGAATATTTGTTGTGATGAGAATTGATTGTTGATCATTCAGGAATATTAACTTTGCTTGTAAAAAGTAAAAACTCGACTCAACGAAATTTGTATCGAACATTGCCTTTCATAAACATTAGCAAAATTTCAATTTCCTTGCCTAAGGATAGTACATCTTTACAACATCTGTGTTAATGGGGTCTCTCAATTCTGGACCATCCATTTGAGTTAATATCAGAGCACCTCCTGATAAAACCTTTTTCACCACATATGGGCCTTCGTAGTTTGGGGTAAATTTCCCTCTGTAGTCTTGGGCATTCGGAAGAACCTTCCTTAGTACCAGATCCCCCTCTTTAAAGTACCGGGGTCTCATCTTCTTGTTAAACACTCGGGCCATTCTTTGTTGATAACACTGACCATGACATAATGCGGTAAGTCTTCTTTCATCAATCAGATTCAGCTGATCAAGCTTCTTCTTTACCTAGTTTGATTTGGTTAACTGAGTTTCTGACAAGATTCTAAATGAGGGTATCTCAACTTCAACTGGTAGCACTGCTTCAGTACCATACACCAATGAATAAGGGGTAACTCCCGTAGATGTTCTTATTGAAGTCCTATAAGCCATGAGAGCAAACGGTAACATTTCATGCCAATCTTTGTAAGTTGTTGTCATTTTCTCGATGATCTTTTTGATATTTTTGTTAGCTGCTTCTACTGCGCCGTTCATTTGAGGTCGGTAGGGAGTTGAATTTCTATGGTTTATGTGGAATTGTTGACATAAACCTGTCATCGACTTGTTGTTGAGATTGGTACCGTTGTCGGTGATGATGGACTCAGGAACTCCATATTAGGCTATTATGTCCCTTTTCAAGAAGCAGACTATTACCCCTTTTGTGACATTGGCATATGATAAAGCTTCTACCCACTTGGTGAAGTAATCAATCGCTACCAGTATGAATCTGTGGCTGTTAGATGCTGTCGGAGTGATAGGGCCTATTATGTCGATTCCCCACATGGAGAATGGCCATGGTGCTGATAACACGTGTAGCTCGTTGGGCGGAGCATTTATCCGGTTTGCGTAGACTTGACACAAATGACAGTGCTTGACATATTTTATGCAATCTGATTCCATAGTCAACCAATAATATCCTAACCTCATGATTTTTCGGGCCAACATGTAGCCATTCATATGAGGTCCATATACTCCTTCATGTACTTCTTTCATCAGTTCGCATGCTTCATCTTTGTCCACACATCTCAACAAGGTGGTATCAGATGATCTCTTGTAAAGTATGGACCCACTTAATAGGAAATGGCTTGCTAACCTTCTGAGTGTTCTTTGGTCATTCTTGCTAGCCATTTTGGGGTATTTACCTTCTTGGAGAAAGGTCTTGATATCGTGATACCAGGGTTTGTTATCTTGTATCTTTTCCATTGTTAAACAGTAGGCAGGCCGATTTTCGATGTCTATTTTCATCAGTTGAACTTCGGCTCCCCCTGTTATCTGGATCATAGATGCTAGTGTGGCTAGTGCATCTGCGAACTGGTTCTGAGTTCTCGGGATGTATGTGAAAGTGATTGCCTTGAATTCTTCAATCAGCTTTGTCAAGTGTTGATGATATGGTACCAGTTTGGGGTCCTTAGTCTTATATTCCCCTCTTGTTTGTAGTATGATGAGCGATGAATCCCCGTATACCTCTAATTCGCGGATTCCCATTTGGCAGGCCATTTTGAGGCCAAGAATACATGCTTCATATTCTGCGATATTATTGGTATAGGGAAATGTAAGTCTCATCACTGCAGGGAATTGAATGCCGTCCGGGGATATCAATACTGCCCCAACCCCACAACCGAATACATTGGCAGCTCCATTGAAAAACATTCTTCATTTAGCATTCTGCTCTATCCCAAAGTTTTCTACCGGCCTATCTTCCACTGTCAATATATTCTCATCCGGAAATTGGGCCTGTAGTTCTTGGGAATGTGTCTCGACAGGGTGTTCTGCCAATTGGTTGGCTAAGGCTTGCCCTTTCATCGAGTTCTGATTTATGTATGTGATGTCGAACTCGGATAGGAGCATTTGCCACTTAGAGATTCTCCCTATCAAGGCTGGTTTCTCCACCAAGTAGTTCAAAGGATCGTGTCTTGTCAACAGCTCGATATGGTAGTAAAGGGTGTATTGCCTTAGTCGATGCATGACCCAAATTAGAGCACAACATGTCTTCTCCACTTCTGAGTATCTCTGTTCCCCATCTGTGAACTTCTTGCTCAAATAATATATGGAACGCTCTCTTCCCTCTTCATCTTTCTGCCCCAGCACACACCTCATGGATTCAGGGAGTATAGTGAGGTATAGGAATAAGAGTTTTCCTTGTTTCGAGACTATCAAGACTGGAGGTTTTATAAGGTAGTCTTTGATTGCCTTGAATGCTTCTTCACATTCGTTGTCCCATTCTATCGTGGCATTCTTCTTCAACAGACGGAATAATGGCCGGCATTTGTCTGTGAGCTGTGAGATAAAATGAGCTATATAATTTAATCTTCCCAGCAAGCTTCTCACTTCTTTAGCGGAGCGTGGGGAAGGTAACTCTAATATAGACTTTACCTTGTCAGGGTCGATTTTAATGCCCTCCTGGCTTATGGCAAACCCTAACAATTTCCCCGTTGTGACCCCGAAAGTGCATTTTTCTGGGTTTAACTTGAGCTGGAATTTTCTCAGTCGTTTAAACAGTTTTCTCAGGATATCTATATGGCTTTCTCCTTCTTTGGATTTGGCTATCATGTCATCTACATATACTTCAACTTCTCGATGCATCATATCGTGAAGTATAGCGACCATAGCTCTCCGATACGTTGCCTCGGCGTGTTTCAAACCGAAGGGCATGACTTTGTAACAGAAAGTTCCCTACGTTGTGATGAAGGTCGTTTTGGTTTTATCTTCCTCAGCCATTTTTATTTGATTATATCCTGAGAAACCGTCCATGAATGAGAAGAGATGGTTTCCCGCAGTGTTGTCTACTAGAACATCAATATGAGGTAGGGGGAAGTTATCCTTTGGCGTGGCTTGGTTTAAGTCCCGAAAGTCTACGCATACGCGTACTTTTCCGTTCTTTTTCATGGCGGGGACTATATTTGCTACCCACTCTGGGTAGTCGGATATTTCAATGAACCCTACTTCTAGCAGTTTCTTGACTTCTTCTTTGATTTTCAGTAAGATGTCAGGCCTAAATCTTCTCAGTTTTTGTTTTTTAGGTTTGACATCTTCCCTTGTGGGAAGCTTGTGAACTACTATTGACTGGTCTAGCCCTGGCATGTCGCCATATGACTAAGCAAACACATCTGCATATTCCGTTAATAGCTCGGTTATCTCACATTTTTGCTCAGCACTCAAACTGGTCCCGATTTTGAGGTTCTTAGGGTTTTCCATGCTTCCTAGATTTACTGTCTCCATAGGCTCGTCGATCGAGATTCCGCTTTGTTTATGTTTTAGCCAATTTTCTTGTATTATTTCATGGTCTAAGATATCGCCTTCAACAATTGACCCAGCAGCGTTGGAAACGATATCAGCGTTTTTACTTTCTACCTGTGCAAAATATCCCTGATGTTCGATGGTAGGAGATTTGAGTAAAATGAAAGCATATATATATAAGAAGAAAAAAAAACAAACAAACTGTAATTGAACTTGCTAAAGCGTCTCAATAAAATTTGTTTAATAATTTTTCTCTACTTTTGAGCTAAGCTAGCGCTACTGATAGGATAACAAAACCAATTGTTCAGAGCCGGATGCTGGTTGGACGTGCGGGGGGTTGATTTCCCTTTGCTGTCGTCCTCTTCCTTTATCCACAGCTCTTGAATGATGTTTGCCTTTCGGAAAGATTGTTGGAGAGGTGGGATGCACATCTGGGTGTCGATCAGCTTCCTTATTCTGCCTTTGACACCTTTTGTTTGCGCTTCTTCTGCGGCCGTAGGAATGTACCCTAGTCCAAATGTCCCATGCTGCCCCTCTTTAAACTGATGGCCCTCCTTGCTGGTTACCATGTTCACTTCATTGAAGATCTGCAGCCTCAGGTCTTCTGAACCCTCTTCCCCAATGTAAGGTATGGCAGTCTCCTTATATATGGCGTAATCCTGCTCGCCCAATACTGTAACTATCTGCCCGTTTGCGATGAATTTGACCTTTTGGTGGAGACTAGAGGGGATGGCTCCAGCAGCATGTATCCAGGGTCGTCCCAAAAGCAGGTTGAAGGACCTTGGGATGTCGAGGACCTGGAAAGCAATGTGGAATACTTGTGGACCAATTTCCACTGGCAGGTTTACCTCCCCCACTATGTCTCTTTTTGACCCGTCGAAGGCTCTAACCACTGTGGAGCTAGGTTTTATGTTGCTTGGATTGACCCCCAGTAAGTTGAGCATTGCCAATGGGCAAACATTGAGGGATGATCCGTTATCGATAAGTACCCGGGAGACAATGGTGTCATTGCACCTGACCACTATGAACAGTGGTTTGGTATGTTGGTCTCCCTCTTCTCCTAGCTCTTCCGGAGAGAAGGATATTTGGTCCATTACGAAGATGGAGTCCGCCACGTGACCTAATTTGTCTGTAGCGATACCTTCCGGGACTTGAATCTTTTTCAGCACTTTAAACAGTGCTTCCCTATGAGGCTCGGATGTTGTGAGAAGGCCCATGAGTGATATCTGCGCTGGAACCTTATTTAATTGTTCCATGATCTTGTATTCGCTGGCCTTAACCATCTTCGTAAATGCAGCAAGACCCCCTTCCTCTTCTTCCCCTTTTTCCACGTTGGGCTCTTCAGTCGGGCCTTTATACTTTGGATCATATAATCTCCCAGAGCAGGTGATGCCTCCCACCATAGGAGGCCGCTCTTGTTCGAAGACTCGATAGTCGAACGGTGCAACCTTGTAATTCTCTGCCGGTATCGGGACATTGAATACATATCTTTTTCTTGGGATTCGTACCTCAATTGATTGTCCCTCATAGCACTGTATAACCCTGGGCTTCTGATGAGAGTTGATCATGTTAACAGTCTTCCCTTCTTCCTTTACCGAGTTGTCTTCCTTCTCAAATTCCGGTCTCCATCCACTAGGTGGCCCTTGCTCAGTCGGGGTATAAGAATAGTTTACCAAATACTGAAATTTCCCATGTGATTCTCCCAAAGTGCCAACCATTGGGTCTCCGGCTAACCATCTTCTCTTAATGTGTGCTTTTGGAGTTTCTTCTGGAGCTTGGTGGGATTGCTTCTTCTGTTGCTCAGTTGAATTCTTTTTAGGGGCTTCTTTGGGAGCCGACTCCTCTGATGTGATCATGTTGATGGTGGGCTTGTGATTGGGCAGTGGGTTGGTGTTGACATTGGGTGCTGGGGCATTCATGAAATCCAATTGTATGATTCCTGCATCAATTAAGTCTTGGATTTTGTGCCGGAGCCTCCAGCACCTATCTGTGGAATGCCCCTCCTGACCCATGTGGTAGTCACACTTGAGGTTTGAGTTAAAGTTCTTGGGCTTGTACTGGTCGTTAGGGATCTCGAAACTAATCAAGTTGTCTATCGTCAGCCGAGCGAAGACCTGACTGAGCGGTATGGGGATTGGAGTGAATTGCCTTGGGATCCTGACGGCTTGATTACGACCCGTTGTGGGTTGTTGGACTGGGGTACTCGGGGTCTGGAATGTCACACAAGTCCTAGATTTTTCTGCCTTACCGGAGTGGACCGTGCTGACAGTGGACTCTTTAGCTCTGTTTCCTCCTATAGGCCTTTGTGTCGGTGTGACCCTAGGAGGCTCCATTGTTTAGAGTCTACCAGTGGTAATGGCATTCTCAATCCTGCACCCCGCAGCCACTACCTCTGCAAAACTGGATGAGGTCTGGCCTACCAGGTGTGAAAAATAGGTCTCGTCCAAGGTATTGACAAATATGGATGTCAATTCCTTCTCAGATATCGGGATGGTTACCCTGGCGGCCTAGGCCCTCCGGCACTGAGCATACTCCTTGAATGGCTTAGCATGTCTTTTTCGGAGACTCCCCAGGTCGATTACAGATGGGGCGACTTCAATATTGAACTTATATTGATCATAAAACGCCCGGGCTAGCTTCTCTCAAGTGTTGACAATGTTGAAGTCCAGGTGGGCATACCAAACCAGTGCAGGGCCTATGAGGCTGTCTTGGAATGTCTGGAGCATGAGCTGGTCGTATTGAGCATACTTGCTCATTTTCCGGGCATATAGCCTGGTATGCGTTTTGGGGCAGCCGGTCCCATCATACTTTTCAAACTCTGGGGTCTTGAACTTTTCAGGGTATATCTCCTCCTTGTATGCTGGAAGATTGGTGATTTCGGCCTGTTCAAAACCATCAAGGCCTTCAATGCTTTTCATCTTGTCATGGAGCTGCTGGAAGAGTCGCTTCTCCATCTCCTTCTGCCTCTCTTCCATCTCTCTCTTCAAGTCGTCAGAGGTTGGTCCCTGGTTGATCTTCGGCTCATATTCAAAAGCCGGGTTGAGGTGGGAATTGATTTCTTCATACTCTGGAGGCTGTCCCTCCACTGCTTTCCCTTTCCTAGCCCCTGAATGTTCTTCCTGGGTTGGCTGAGTGTTGCGCAGGAGGCCGATGCTTTCGGTTAGGAGGCGGACCTGGGCAGCCAATTGTTGGATCGTTTGTTCTAGGGATACGATCCTGGAGTCTGAGGCAGCTTCAGCATTTGTGTTGTTGCGGTTGTCGCTACTGTTGGCCATTTTTGTTCTTGAGCGCGTGAGAATTGGACTTCTAGGAGGGTTCGGTTGCTTGGAAGTTATTTTTGATACTTGGATTCGCATTTTGTTTTTATTTTAGTGTAATGAATGCAAGAATGATATGCATGTGTCACGCGGATGCTAAAAGTAAAAGGATTGACAACTGATTGACAATGTAATATTGAAACTTCACTTTTATTAATATTAAAAATTCTGGAGTTCAAAATGAAATATTACAAATAAAGATCTAGTTCCTAGTTCTTTTAGTCTTCTGTTGTGGAGGCTCAGACTTCCCACTGATGACGGCTTCCAATTCCTTGACTTTGGCTTGTCATTTCTCCAATTGTGCTTCTAAGGCCTTGTTCCATTGGTCGGATTCTTTGAAACGTCCCTTCCAGATGTCTTTCTTATGATCCGCAGCTTCAAAGTATACCTCCATTCGGGCCTTGACCTACTCCAGGTAGATTTCTGTCTCTGGGTTGATCTTGTCTGGTCTTGGTTGGGTGACGTCTGGAACCCAGTACGCTCTTTCCCCTGTCTGGTATAACTGGCGGATTACAAACTCTCTGGTGGCTCGGTGTTTTCCCACTTCGCCATTTAGCTCCCCGAGGTCTACATTCAGGCTTTCAATTCTGGCTTCCCAAAGTGCTTTGACCTCTGCCAGCTTCGCAAAATTCTCAGCTACTAACAGGTTCGGATCTTGATACTCAAAGGTAACTGCTTGTACTGAGGGCCGATAAACTATGTCTTGGACGGTACCAAACTGGCGAACCACTGAGTTGGGGTGATACCCAACACATTCGCTGATTCCGATTAAAGGCACTGCTTGGAAGTTTCTGCAAGTCAAGATGATTTTGTTACAGCAACTCCACCTGGCTGTCCATAGAATATCTTCAGCACTGAAGCTCCTAAGCAGCTCTACCTAACTGTGGCTGGTAAGGTCGTCGGGTAGCTTCACCTTTTCTATACATGAATCTACAAGATCCACCTGCTGGGCTAAGGTTTTTCGGACCATGTTCAGCCCGAAACACCTAAGGTGGCTTACAAACCAGATCAGTAGAAGGTTGAGGCTTGAGCGGAGAATCCCATGGCCTTTCTTCTTGAGGAAATTTAAGTTTTGGATTTGTTCAGCAAGTAGAGCTGGGATGTAAGATCTTCCCTCCAGAAATTGGGTCACCAGCTCTGCGACCCGGTAGTGAATATAGAAGGTCCCGGTGGGGAACAGTTTTGTAAGTCTTAGGATCCCCACACAGTATGTCCTTTTTATCCCCATTGTCCTCTCGGGCGATGAACCAGGCTTCCAAATCATCCATCCGTATGCAATATCCATTGCAGTCTGCTAGGGCTTTGTTGACTGCTGTTTTACGGATGCCTAATAATCTGCTGAAGGTACCGGCTGGCCCGACCTCGAGGTCTGGCATATAGATTTGATTGGTTATTGCTGGAGCCTGTAGCAACTGGGTGTACTCTTCCAGGGTAGGGGTGATCTCATGCGGCCCGATAAAGAAAGCAGCGGGCTCGATTTCCCATAATTGGAGCATGGCCCGGATTAAAGCCAGATTCACTTTTATCTTTGTTAGTGAGAGGACGGGGCCGATCTTTTGCTGGATGAAGACCTGCTCCTTTGGGTTGTACAAAGTAAACCAATGGTCCAGTACCAATTTTGGGTCCAAAGGTTTGTACACCCGAATTTCTTTGCGGAGGAGACAGTCGATTGCGGTGCTAGCCATCTATTTACAATAAGAAATTGCCTAATTACAAACAAGACTATGAAAGCATTACAGGGAAATAAATTCGAACTCCATGAACAAAACAACAAACCATTACATCGTCATTCAATTGTCAACCCCTTATGATGTCATGTATGCAAGTAGGTTGGTTCTAACTGGTTCCCGAGCTCTATGGCCTCCCGCATTCTCGAAGAAATGGATCTCAGGCCATATTGAAGCATAGGGTGGGGTAGCCTAATCGGTCCCGAACGGTGAATCAACTCACTTCGCCCGAAACCTACACAATGGCTCCCCGTCTTAGGTTTCTAGGACGGTCCGGGTTCGACCGCATCTACTCACACACACATATGCATGCAAACCCCCCATAGCAAAGAAACTGGAATCTAACTAATTCCTGAAAAGCTAGTAATAGAATAATAATTGAAGCAGATTTAAAGAGAACAATTCGAAGATTCAGGTGGCTTAGCCTACTGGCATGGGTCCCTAGTGGAGTCGCCATCCTGTCGAGTCTAATTTTGAATTTTTCCATTCCTAATCCGATCTAGACTAGACCCTATGCTCATCTAATATAGATTCTCGACTTGAGTTAGGAACTTCGTTTAATTTTTTGGAGTCGCCACCCAACTATTGTTGGGAAATATTGAATTAAGACTAAAGGAGCGGATTAGTCTTAATTTGGACTACTAGTCATCGTTATTTCCTCTTCTCGTTTTTGAAAAGAGGAAAAGGGAAAACCAGAGTTTCTAAGTCCGAAGGCTAACCTATTAAAACCTTACGGTTACCACCTAATCTCCTGAAATTGTTCTTATTTAGAAATGTGTTTCATTGTGTTTCTGTTACTTTTTATTATGTTTTGAATTATTATAAGAAAAGGATTTTTCATTTATTTTATGGGTTGACCCGAATGGGTGCCTACGTACCTGCTACTCAAGATCAAACAAGCCGTAGTTTGCTTTTCTGAAAGCTTTAAGTGGGTTTGTGAATTTTAATTTTGAAATCTCTTTTTATTTATGTTCTTACCATTATTGGGATTTTTCTAAAAAATTTTAAGCCTAAGCTTTAATCTGATTTTTGAAAATGATTTTTAGGGAAAAACATCAATTTTAGATTTATTTTAAGAAAAATGATTTTTCTAAGTGCTAAAACTCATTTTTATGATTTTTTGTGATTTTTATTATTCTTCTTGATTTTTTTATGATTTTTATGATCTTCATCATTTTTATGATTTTTGTAGTTTTTTATTATTTTTATATTTTTATTAAATTTTCTATAATTTTTGTGAATTTTTTTTAATTTTATCCTAAGTTAATATCTATCCTATTTTGAAATCTAAAGTTTTATTGTTATTTTTCCTAATATTTTTTATTATTTTTCTACATTTTATTATTTTATTTTTTTCCTTTTTTCCTTTTTTTTTCTCATTTTTTTCTTATTCATTATTTTTCTACATTATTAAATTCTAGAAAAATCTAATTTCTACATTTTCCTATTTATTAGAAATAAAAAATAAACCAATAAATAAATAACTAACAAAATAACAAATAATAAATTAATTCGGAATAAATAAATAAATAAAATAAATTAATTAAATAAAATTTAAAAAATCTGGAAAATCCGACTTACCTGGATCCGGGTCGGTGCGCGAGTCGGGTCGGTCGTTCGGGTCGGGTCGGATGCGGCGGCGGAGGGTGCTCGTTCACGGCGTTCTGGCGGCCTTTTGTAGCGGGTGAGGTGTTGAATCCTAGCTTCTCGAGAGTGCTGAATCCAATGGTGGTGGTGGTTCACTCCCAGATCGCCTCCTGGTGGTGGTTCAACTCCGGTCGGTGCTCGCGGTTTTGGGCTCTTCTCCGATGCTCTCCGATTTGCACTCTTTCCTCACTTTCTCTCAATTGTGATCCGTGTCTTAGCTTCCTCCCTTCGATTCCTATTTATAGGCACTTGAAACCGAGCTGGATAAGCTCGGATTTCCTCCGATCGAAGCTAATCGGATTTTCGGTTAAAAAAAACCAACTCCGATTTGTGTAAATCCTTTGATTTGTTGCGATTTGATTCCAATTAGATAATGTTTATCTTATTTCTATTGAAGATCTGTTGGATTTGTGCAAAAAATCTAATCAAAACGGCCGAAATTCGAATTTTCTCTTCTATCGGCGATCTCGGACCCGAGGTAGACAACGATCACGCGCCCGACGCGTGCGCTCCCTCCAGCCAATCGGATGCTGCCACGTGTCCTGGATAAGTGAAAAAATTGCAAAACGCGAAAACTGCTCCTCCCGCAATTCGAACCCGCGACCGAGCCCCCCTGCGCGCGCCTTAGCCCGTGGTCTGGACTAGCTGGGCTAGCCCATTTTCCTGATTTTCTTTTATTCGCAAATTACATATATGCAATGCGATTCTTTTATTTTTTTTGTATTTTTTGAAATTTCGAAAATTTGTAAAAATTATTTATTATTGCTATTTCTGAAATCATTTTTCAAAATTGATGTTTTTTCCTATTTATTTTTATTTTTTTGAATATTTTTAATTATTTATGCTAAATTAGGGAAAAATTGGAAAAAATTGAAAAAAAATGGAAATTGATTATTATTGATTATTGTGGATTCCTAGGGCAAAAATGGGGTGTTTACAAGAGGGAATTAGAACTTCTACTAGAACTACTACCTCGGTCCCATATACCAAAGAGAAGGGTGTCACTTAGGTTGATTTTCGCTTTGATGTCATGTAAGCCCATAGTGCTAGTGGCAACTTATGCCATTTTTTGTAGTTATTGTGAACATGAGACTAAGCACCTTTAACAGACTTTTGTTCGTGGTCTCTACTTATCCATTACCTTTTAGGTAGCAAGGCATATACTTAATATGATCAATGCTATAGCTAGCCAACAATTGTTGAACATGAAAATTAACAGAAGGGGTGCCATTGTCAAATAAGATGTGATTCAAAATTCCAAATCTACATATGATGTTCTCCTTTATAAGACTTACAACTATTGGTCCTATAGCCTTCTTTAGTGGAACTGCCTCTACCAATTTAGTAAAACACTCAATCCTTACTAGCATCCAAATGTATCCTCTCAATAGCGAGTGAATGGGGTTTACCCATAAGTGAGACTCCATATAATTCATCTTCATGTATTAGATACTTTGTACCTTTCCTTTTCACGAGTTGGGCATTGGTGCTGTTAGTGGGCAAGACGTTATTCTTCAAATAGTCAATGTACGGATGCCTCTAATCCCTAGCCAAGGCCACAAAATTACATTCTTTGTTGTCAGATAATTCAGAACACTTGGGATAATTCACTTGTACCTGAAATGCATCCTTAGACATTGATGGCTAATAGTATCTAGCAAGTTGAATCCGATGATATAGTGGTGGTTTTTCCTCTTCGCACCAGATTTTGTGATACTTGTCTAATCTAAGACGTTCCTTTTTTGTACCAATACATTGAGACAAAATATCTTTCGGGCCTTTACAGTACAATCTTCCATTTAATTGAATAAAGTTCTTTAATGTTAAAGTGGAAGCCACACTAGGATACGTTAATTACTCCTTCACTGAAATGTGCTAATCATCACGTAGTTCCTCATCTTTATCAAGAAGATCTAATGTAGTGCATGGTATAGATTTCTTGAGTACCTGAATATTCAAACTATTATTTGCATCTTAGATTGGAACTTTTAACGCTAAAATAGCCAATGCATTTACATAGCTATTAATGGATCGAGTCATATACTCATAGCGTATTGATTGGAATTTAGTTGCTAGAGTCTGCATTGTAGCCCTATAGGGTGCTAGGGTAGGTTCTTTAAGTCCAAACTTGCCATTGGCCTATTTAATGATCAAGTTCAAGTCACCTCGAACACATAATCGATTTGCTCCAGCCTCTTACGCAAATATCAACCCAAGTAATAAAACTTCATATTTAGCTTCTTTATTGGTGGAATAGAAATCAAGTTTGAATGCCAATGGTATTTCTTGACCTTCAAGCGAGATTAACACAATTCCTACCTCTTATTCCTTGCTTCGTATAGAGCCATTAAACTAGAGTGACTACTCTCCTCCTATTTCAACCATGAAGGAATCTTCATAAAACTCTATTAGCATAGTATCCATAATAAGGCTTTTATGTGCATTCGAGAAGTATGCCAACAAATCAGCCAAAGCTTGTGACTTAATAGCTTTAGGGAACTGGATTGTGATATCAAACTCTTCAAGGAAGAGTAACCACTTAGCAACTCGGCTTGAAAAGACTAATCGAGATAATAAGTACCTAATGGATTTAAACATGTGATGAGATTGATCTCATGCACCAAGAAATAGTGTCGTAATTTTTGCGAGACAAACAACAGCGCGAGATAGTACTTTTTGCAAGCTAGGTAATTAACTTGAAGGTTTGACTCAAATAGTAAAGTGGTTGTTCTTGTCCGTCTACTTCCTATGCAAGTAAAGCCCCAATAGATTTATTAGTAGATGTAAGATATAAAATCAATAGTAATCCCTTCACAAACATTGCCATAGTCTAAAGGGAGGTTAGGATCTTCTTAATCCACTGGACTGTTTCCTTATGTGTTCCACGACACCCACCCCACCCCCCACCCCCAACTCAAACGTACTAACTTGAATCTCCTAATGTAGGGAACCTTTCCCATAAAAGTTTTCAATTCCTTTAGAATGGTGGGTGAGGGTATAGATTGTATAACTTGAACCTTCATCGGGTTGACATTAATACCCTTTATATGGATAACAGACTCAAGAAATTTACTTGAAGCAACTCTAAAGACACACTTAAGAGGATTCATGCAAAGTCTATGCAATTGACATCTTTTGAAAACCTTCTTCAAGTGGATCAAATGTGTAGGTACTCGTCTTGAATTGATGACCATATTGTCTACATAGTCTTCCATAAAATCATACATAATGTTATGGAATATAGCGATCATCACTCTCTAATAAGTAGCACTTGCATTCTTGAGCCCAAATGGCATGATAGTGTAGTAGAAGTTCCTCATCGAGATTCGAAAAGCAATACGCTTTACATCACCTGTTGCCATCGTAATCTGGTTATAACTACAAAAGTCATCCATAAATAAAAACGACTAAAGTTTGGCATTTGGCATCTACTAAAGTGTTGATATTTAGCAAGAGAAAATCATCTTTTGGATGTGCCCTATTTAAATCTTGGAGCTCAACATATACTCTTATGTGGCCATTCTTTTTTCTTACTAGGACTACGTTTGTGAGCTAAGTAAGATGGTCGATAGGTTTTATAAAACTTTCTTAAAGTAGCTTCTCAACTTCTAGCTTGATTTACACCTCAACTTCAGGATAGAAGACCTATTGTCCTTCCTTCACTGGTGTGACTCCTAGTATAATATTCAATCTATGTACTATGAGGTTAGGATCCAATCTTAGAATCTCTTCATAGGTCCAAGCAAAGACATCTCTATACTCCTTTAATAATACAACAAGTGGGACCTTTATCTCTTGAGGAAGACACTTGCTAATGAAGATTGGCTACGATGACCCATCTAGTTGAACTAGATCTAACTTTTCTATCTCTTCCGCTTAGGGTTTGATTTGATCTTGCATTTGTTGAGGGGTGGGTTAGATTTATTGAACTTGTTTAGGATCTGAAGAAGATAAACACACCTCCATAGACCCTTGTAACCATCATAAATGAAATACCCTATGCTCGTCTACCCTAATAAAACTTTCAATCATTTCTATTCGTTTATTCTTCTTCTTGCCTCCTAGGAAACCATGCATCTTTCTCTTCTTTTGCTGCCTATCTTAGATTTCCTCCTAAGTAGGCAATGGGACTCTTGAGGGTCTTGCAAAAGCGGTTTCTTCTTCTTTAGCATATTCATAAAAAAAATGTTGATTCAATAAAATATGACTCATCTTGCTCAAAGGGATTCTTTGTAGCAAGGATAAATATGTCTTTGCCTTTCCGGTTGTCTTTAATGCATCGATGAAGCATTAAAGGTACCAAATTGTGATCCTACAACCACTTCCTTCCCACAAGTAGGTGGTAGAATACGGGTACATCGATCACATGAAAAGTAACAAGTCATGAATATGCCCAACCTTGAGATCTACATTAATCCGTGCTAATGTCTTTGTAGGGAAATTATTGAAGCTATTCACTAAAATAGATTGTTTCACCAAACGCCCGAGATCAATTTCAACCTCTTTAAACGTGGTCTTTAGTATGATGTTCAAAGAGAAGCTAGTGTCTATAAATGTTCTTTTCAATAGGTATCTATTAAGTACTCCTCTACACATAGAGAGCAATTGTGGTTTAGGCTCTTCATGCATATATCGGTGTCTGTGGATAAAATTGCATTCTCATGGGCATGGGCCATTCTCTTCACAGGCTGTGTTGTACTACACTCTACATGTTGTCCTTTTGAAATTTGTGTAAGTGCAGTCGCTGCTACAACCCTCCCCTTTTCATTGAACCTAAGGAGGTTGAACAAAATCCTAAAGTTAGAAGTCTTCAATAATGTTGCAACAATAGGTGAGTATTCATCATCTTCGAATTCATCTAATTTCCCTTTTCCTTTATATTCTTCAGCAAGTGGCACCTCATCTACTCTAACAGTAGAAAGATCATGAGTAACAACGTTATGGCACTACATTGATTGTTATGGGCTAGGAGTGGATTGTGCCTAACATCATTTTTTTCAATGATAAGCTCCTTACTTTGAACCTTCTCATTGAAAATCTTCTTCAAGGTGAAGTAATCTCTAGTAAAATGCTCCACAATTCTATGGAACTTACAAAATTTGGGGTCGTTCTTTTCTTCTGTAGAAGGTAGTTTGATATTCCCATCTCTCAACTATATGTCAAGCATAACATGTACCTTCCCCATTAAACAAAGACATGTCAATGTCAGTGTAAAGCCCTTCATAGCCTTGATTCTAGGTTTCCCAATCTTAGGCTTCTTCCTTCCTTTGCATCCTTCTCCTTGAGCCAAGCTTACATATGGTGCACATTTGTTGAACACTTCCCCTCTTTTTCTTTGTAACAGAAATGTTGGTATTTTTTGTATTTTCAACCAATGCAATGAATGACACTACAGATAGATTCTTTAGGTGCACCACATATTCAATGAACATCCCTTGAATAAAAATCTTCACAATCACAAATGTCTTGAGAGCATTCTCTAAAGCGTTTAATGTACTCCATCAAGTCTTCCGTAAGCTTTTACCGAATCCATCCCATATTAGTTAAAGTAACTTTCTCTTAAATAGAAAAGAACTTCTCTAAGAACATCTTGCACATGTTACCTAATGAATTTGCAAAGCCTAGTAGAAGATTGACATACCATGTATATGCCTTCTCGATGAGTAACTTAGAATTCTATAAGTTTCAAATGATCATCTAACCCGTAAACTTCCAACATTTCGATAAACTTTAGCAAGTGTTCCTTAACACCCCCTTTCTTCCAATTGAAAAGCATGAACTTAGGACTCACATGATCCTTGGGGTAAGGCTTAGCTGTGATGTGCTGGTTGTATGGGAGCTTAAGATCCAACACTCCCACAATGCACTTCTTTTGTATTTCCTTCATATACATGTCTAGATCCTCCTTCTTAACAAATGTGCTTCTAAGAGTAGACATTGTAGCTTCTATAGGAGTAATAGGGGTAAAGTTAAGATGAGTTGTAGATCCTTTCATAACACCTTGTGACATAAGCATAGTGCATGAAGATGAAGAGCCCCCAATATGGATTCCTTGGTCCCTACCTTAAGTATGAGATGATGTGCAGCTACGGACTCTACTGTAGGAACCTACTCTTCAACCTTAAGAACAGCTTCTTGATTGATCAAAGCTAGGTTAGAAGATTGGGGTACCTGATAGGCACGTTACAATGCAACAACAATAGGATTTGGCAAAGCTACTCCTTGTTATATAGTAGCAAAGCCCACCATATCAAGTTTACATTAGGTGAGCATCATCATAAATTGGTTCATCATTTTAATGTTGTCATAAATGGCACACATCACCTAAGAGTTGTCAAGATGAGACTCTTGAGTATTATTAGTAAGATTAATATGGGTAGTTGCTCAGTAACTTCAAGGTTAACCTCATGGTCTTGATTGATGTTATTATTAGGATCAGGCATCCTTCTCCTTGAGGGTACCATCATGAGGTTGTCAACTTCCTCTTCCCCAGCAGAGTTGCCAAAAAATGTAAGTGGGGGGAACATTCGCAATGTGATCATGTGTATGCTGCGTAACCTCCATGCTACACATGAACCTAGAGGAGTGACGTGTAATGGCATGTACGGGGATGATCAAGGATGAGTAAGATGGGAAGTAGGTAGTCCTAATTAGGCTCAAGCGCTTCGTGATAAGTGAATGTTCTTTACTGAATTCTCAATCTGATCTTTTAAGAGAGGAATCTGGTAGAGTAATAGCGTTTTTTCCTTAAAAAGTCTCACTTTCAATGAGGATGCCTTTGGTATTTATAGGGTCTAGCTATGAATCTCATCTGTCAGATGATGATGGCAATCAACAATCACGAGTGAATGAACCCTCATATGGGCATTGTCGAGTCTAATTTTTGAACTTCCCATTCCTAATCCGATCTAGACTAAACCCTATGCTCATCTAATGTAGATCATCGACTTGAATTAGGAATTTCGTTTAGTTTTGGAGTCGCCACCCAACTGTTGTTGGGAAAGATTGAATTAAGACTAATGGAGCGGATTAGTCCTAATTTGGACCACTAGTCGTCTTGATTTCCTCTTCTCGTTTTTGTGAAGAGAGGAAAAGGGAAAACCAGAGATTCTAAGTTCGGAGGCTAACCTATTAAAACCTTACGATTACCACCTAATCTCCTAAAATTTACTCCATCTAGAAATGTCTTTTATTTTATTTTTGTTGTTTTTTATTGTGTTTTTGAGTGAATTATTCTAAAAAAATGATTTTTTTTATTCTTTTTAAGGTTGCTCCAAACGGGTGCCTACGTACCTGCTATTCAGGATCAAACATGCCGTAGTTCGCTTTTCCTGAAAAACTTTAGTGTGTTTGTGGATTTTAATTGTGAAATTTCTTTTGATTTATGTTTTTACTATTTTAGGATTTTTATTAAAAAAATCTAAGCCTAAGCTTAATAATTTGATTTTGTGAAAATAATAATTTTAAGGAAAAACACCAATTTTGGGATTTATTTAAGAAAATGATTTTTCTAAGTAATAAAATTTCGTTTTTTCTATTTTTCAACTCACTTCTACTATTATAAATTTTTATTGATTTTTATTAATTTTCATATTTTTTATTGAAATTTTTTTATTGATTTTCATAATTTTTTATAATTTTTATTATTTATTATTATAATTATATTTTTATTTTTATATCATTAAATCCTAAAAAATCTAATTTCTAACATTTTTCTATTTATTGAAATATAAATAACAAATAAGTAAATAAATAAATTTCAAAAAAAAAATCGGAAAATCCGACTTACTTGGATCCGGGTCAGTGCGCGGGTCGGGTCGATCGGATGCGGCAGCGGGGAGTGCTCGGGGACGGCATTCCGGCGACCTTTTGCAGCGGTTGAGGTGTCGATTCCTAAGTTCTCGAAGGCGAGAAACTCAACTGTGGCGGTGGTTTGCTTTAGAAACGCCTCCTGGTGGCTGCCCAACACTTGATCGATGGTCGCGGTTTCGAACAACTCCGGCGAGCTTCGATTCTCTCTTTTTCTCACTTTTGATTCGAGATTCTTCTTCTCCACTTCATCCTCTATTTATAGGCATTCAAAATCGAGCTGAATAAGCTCGAATTTCCACCGATCGAAGCAAATCGGATTTGTGGTTAAACAAACCAACTCCGATTCATGTAAATCTAGCAATTTATTGAGATTTGATTCCAATTAGATGATGTTTATCGTATTTCTATTGAAGATCTATTGGATTTATGCAAAAAATCGAATCAAAACGGCCGAAATTTGGATTTTTCTCCTCACCGGCGATCTCGAACAGAGGTTGAAGACGATCATGCGCTCGGCACGTACGTTCGCTCCAGCCAATTAGGTGCTGCCACGTATCCTAGGTAAAGAAAAAATTCGCAAAACGCGGATTCTGCTTCCCTCACGTTTCGAACCCCTAACCTCGCACCCCCGCGCATACGCCTAACCCTGGTCCGGACCAGCTGAGCTAGCCCACTTTCGCGATTTTATTTATTTCGCAAATTGCATATATGCAATGCGATTTTTTTATTTTTTTGTATTTTTTGAAATTCCAAAAATTAGTAAAAGTTATCTAATCCTTATTATTGCCATTTCTGAAATTATTTTCCAAAATTGATGTATTTTCCTATTTATTTTTATTTTTTGAACATTTTTCCTATTTTTGCTAAATTAGAGAAAAATCGGGAGAAATTGGAAATTACTTTTTATTGATTATTATTGATCCTTAGGGCAAAAATGGGGTGTTTACAGTTGCCCCTCTTTGTAGTAAAGTTTGGAAAACTTAACTACAAAGACAAGAAAGATGCCATTTTTAGCCTCTTGATTGAATGGATAACGCTTTGTTTGGCTGGTTATCTGGAATTTAGTCTCTATTAGGAAAATGCTCCATGAGCTAATAATCCCACAAGTATTTTGTGATGGTTGGTATTGCTTAGGAAACAACTCAACAATCTAGAATAATGTATCCTCCCAAAAAGTGCTCTATGGGGTAACTAATTGGCGATAGGAAATATCTCAAGCATTGTTTAGGAGTGTAGGATAACTGACGATAGGAAGCGTCTTATCAGACTAGCAACCTTGAAGAGAAGATTATCTTGGGAAGCGCTCTTATGAGCTAGCCACTTGTTAACAGAAGCGTCTGACTAGACTAGCAACTGTTTTGGAAAAATACCTTCGAAGAGTGCTCTTACAAGCTGACTAATCGGTTATCAAAAGTGCTCCTATGAGCTGACTAATTGATAGATTTGAAAAGTGCTCTCCTCTAAGCTAACTGATCGATAGATTCGAAAAGTGCTCCTCTGAGCTAACTGATCGATAGATTCAAAAAGTGCTCCTTTGAGCTAACTGATCGATGGATCCGAAAAGTGCTCCTCTAAGCTAACTTTAAGGAAAGGTGTCTAGGAAAGTGCCCCTTCTTGGGCTGACTATCCTTAGCGGGAAGTGTCTTCTTAGACTCACGACCTTGGGGGAGAGATGTCTCGAAAGGTGCTCCTACAGGCTGACCTTGAGACAAGATATTTAGGAGAGTACGCCATTGTGGGCTGACTAACCTATAGCATAGAGAAATGTCTCAAAAAGGTGCCCTTGTGGACTGACCTTAAAAAAGGATATCTAGGAAAGTGCCCCTCTATGGGCTAACTAACCTATGATAAAATGTCTCTAAAAAGGTGCCCTTATGGGCTGACCTTGAGAAAAGATATCTAGGAAAGTGCCCCACTGTAGGCTAACTAACCTATGACGAAATGTCTTGAAAAGGTGCCCTCATGGACTGACCCTAAGAGAGAATATCCAAGAAAGTGCCCCTCTGTGGGCTGACTAATCCATGGTAGGAATACATGTCTCGAAAGGTGCCCCAATGTACTGACCCCACGAGAGGATGTTTAGGGAAGTGCCCCAATGTGGGCTGACTAACCTATAACAGGAAGAAATATCTTGAAAAGTGCCCTTATAGGCTGACCTTAGGAAGAGATATCTAGGAAAGTGCCCCATTACGAGCTGACTAACCTATTCAAGAGGATGTTAAGACAAGTGCCCTATTATGGGCTGATTAATCTTATGCTTTTGAATATGCTTTTACTGACTGGATTGAATGATTTGATGTTTTCATGATATGTGGATGATAGTCATTTATTTTAACATGCTTGCCAATTCATCGTGGATAGCAACCAAACAACCGAACCTTCGTGTTGGTTTGCTTCTACTTCACTTCTTCTTGCTTTGACACGGGGTTGAAGATATCGATGTCCTTCCTTTTTTGTGCGCATGGTTCTTTAGACAGTAGTGTTATCCTACTAATGCACCAGGTTCTAATGCTCAAGAGTAGATAGGATTATATTACAAAATTTATTGAGATTCATTATCATTTTAGTGTTTATCATTCATTGGTGAAGTGATGGGTAATGTGTTTAGGAATGTTTGTTGTAATGAGAATTGGTTAGAATTATTAACCATTCAGAGACATTAACTTTGCTTGTAAAAAATAAAAACTAGACTTAACGAAATTTGCATCGAATATTGGCTTTCATAAACATTGGCAAAAATTTCAATTCCCTTGCCTAATGATAGTACATCTTTATAGCATCTGTATTAATGGGGTCTCTCAATTCTAGACCATCCATTTGAGTTAATATCAAAGCACCTCCTGACAAAACCTTTTTCACCACATATGGACCCTCATAGTTTGGGGTGAATTTTCCTCTGGAGTCTTGGGCATTCGAGAGAACCTTCCTTAGCACCAGATCCCCTTCTTTGAAGTATCGAGGCCTCATCTTCTTGTTAAATGCCCGGGCTATCCTTTGCTGGTAACACTGGCCATGACATAGTGTAGTGAGTCTTTTTTCATCAATCAGATTCAGTTGATCAAGCCTCTTCTTTACCCAATCTGATTTAGTTAACTGAGTTTCTGACAGAATTCTGAATGACGATATTTCGACCTCGACTGGTAGCACTGCTTCGATACCATATACCAATGAATATGGGGTAGCTCCAATAGATGTTCTTATTGAAGTCCTATAAGCCATGAGAGCAAACGGCAACATCTCGTGCCAATCTTTGTAAGTATTCATTTTTTCGATGATCTTTTTTATATTTTTGTTAGCTGCTTCTACTGCCCCGTTCATCTGAGGTCGGTAGGGAGTTGAATTTCTATGGTTTATGTGGAATTGTTGACATAAACCTGTCATCGACTTGTTATTCAGATTGGTGCTGTTGTCGGTGATGATGGACTCAGGAACTCCATATCGAGCTATTATGTCCTTTTTCAAAAAGCGGACTATCACCCCTTTTGTGACATTGGCATATGATGAAGCTTATATCTACTTGGTGAAGTAATCGATTGCTACCAGTATAAACCTGTGGCCATTGGATGTTGTCGAAGTGATTGGGCCAATTATATCGATTCCCCACATGGAGAAAGGCCATGGTGCTAACAACAAGTGCAACTCGTTAGGTGGAGCATTTATCCGGTTTGTGTACACTTGACACAAATGACAGTGCTTGACATATTTTATGCAATCTGATTCCATGGTTAACCAATAGTATCCCAACCTCATGATTTTTCAAGCCAACATGTAGCCATTCATATGAAGTCCACATACTCCTGCATGTACCTCTTTCATCAATTCACAGGCTTCATTTTTTATCCACACATCTTAACAAGGTGGTATCAGACGATCTTTTGTAAAGTATAGACCCACTTAATAAGAAATGGCTTGCTAACCTTCTGAGTGTTCTTTGGTCATTCCTGCTAGCCATTTCAAGGTATTTGCTTTCTTGGAGAAAGGTTTCGATATTGTGATATCATGGCTTGTCATCTTGTGCTTTTTCAATTGTTAAACAGTAGGCGGGCCGATTTTCTATGTCTATTTTCATCGGTTGGACTTCGGCTCCCCTTGTTATCTGGATCATAGATGCTAGTGTGGCGAGTGTATCTACAAACTGATTCTGAGTTCTTGGGATATATGTGAAAGTGATTGCCTTGAATTCTTCGATTAGCTCTGTCAAATGTTGATGATATGGTACCAGTTTGGGGTCTTTAGTCTTGTATTCTCCTCTTGTCTGTAATATGATGAGCGATGAATCCCTATATACTTCTAATTAGCGGATTTCCATTTGGCAAGCCATTTTGAGGCCGAGAATGCATGCAACATATTCCGCAATATTATTGGTATAGGGAAATGTGAGTCTTGTCGCTACAGGGAATTGTGTGCCATCTGGGGATATCAACACTGCCCCGATCCCACAACCGAATACGTTGGCAGCTCCGTCGAAAAACATTTTTCACTTAAGGTTCTGCTCTATCCCACGATCTTCTACCGGTATATCCTCCACTGTTAATACATTTTCGTTCGGGAATTGGGCTTGTATTTTTTGGGAATCTACCTTGACAGGGTGTTCTGCCAATTGTTCGGCTAAGGCTTGCCCTTTCATTGAGTTCTGATTTATGTATGTGATGTCAAACTCGGATAGGAGCATTTGCCATTTAGAGATTCTCCCTATCAAAGCTGATTTCTCCACTAAGTATTTCAAGGGATCATGTCTTGTCAGCAGCTCAATATGATAGTAAAGGGTATATTGCCTTAACCGGTGCATGACCCAAATCAGAGCACAACAAGTCCTCTCTACCTCTGAATACCTCTGTTCCCCATCCGTGAATTTCTTGCTTAAGTAATATATGGAACGTTCTCTTTCCTCTTCATCTTTCTGCCCCAATACGCATCCCATGGATTCAGGGAGTATCGTGAGGTATAAGAATAAGGGCTTCCCTTACTTCGGGACTATCAAGACTAGAGGTTTTATAAGGTAGTCTTTGATTGTCCTGAATGCTTCTTCGCATTCGTCGTCCCATTCTACTGTGGCATTCTTCTTCAACAGACGGAATAGTTACCGGCACTTATCTGTGAGCTGTGAGATGAAACGGGCTATGTAATTCAATCTTCCCAACAAACTTCTTACTTCTTTGACAGTGCGTGGGGAAGGTAGTTCTAATATAGACTTTACTTTGTTAGGGTCGATTTTAATGCCTTCCCAGCTTATGACAAACCCTAACAATTTGCCCGTTGTGACCCCGAAAGTGCATTTCTCTAGGTTTAACTTGAGCTGGAATTTTCTCAGTCGTTTAAACAATTTCCTCAGAATATCTATATGGCTTTCCTCCTCTTTAGATTTGGCTATCATGTCGTCGATGTATACTTCGACCTCTCGATGCATCATGTCATGGAGTATCGCGACCATGATTCTCTGATACGTTGCCCCGGCGTTTTTCAAACCAAAAGGCATGACTTTGTAACAGAAAGTTCCCCATGTTGTGATGAAGGTCGTTTTGGTTTTATCTTCTTCAGCCATTTTTATTTGATTATATCCTGAGAAACCGTCCATGAATGAGAAAAGATAGTTTCCTGCAGTGTTGTCCACTAGAACATCAATGTGAGGTAGGGGGAAGTTATCCTTTGGCGTAGCTTGGTTTAAGTCCCGGAAGTCTATGCATACGTGTACTTTTCCATTCTTTTTCATGACGGGGACTATATTTGCTACCCATTCTGGGTAATCGAACACTTTGATGAACCCTACTTCTAGCAGTTTCTTGACTTCTTCTTTAATTTTTAGTAAGATATCAGGCCTAAATCTTCACAGTTTCTGTTTTTTAGGTTTGACATCTTCCCTTGTGGGAAGCCTATGAACCACTATTGATTGGTCTAGTCTTAGCATATCACCATATGACCAGGCGAACACATCTGCATATTCCGTTAACAGCTCGGTTATCTCACACTTTTGCTCGGCACTTAAACTGGTCCCGATTTTGAGGTTTTTAGGTTTTTCCATGCTTCCTAGATTTACTGTCTCCACTAGCTCGTCGATTGAAATTCTGCCTTGTTCATATTTTTGCCAATTTTCTTGTATTATTTTGTTGTCAAGGATATCGCCTTCAACAACTGACCCAGCAGTGTTGGAAACGATATCAGTGTTTTTACTTTCTACCTACACGAAATGTCTCTGATGTTCGATGGTAAGAGATCTAGGCGAAGTAAAATGAAAGCGGATATATATAAGTAAGACAAACTATGATTGAATTATAAAGAAGTCTCAATGAAATTTTGTTTAACAATCGTTCTCTATCTTTGAGCTAACCTAGAGCTATCAATAGGATAATAGAACCAATTATTGAGAGCTGGATGTTGATCGGACGTATAAGGGGTTGGGCTCCCATTGCTGACGTCATCTTCGCTTATCTTTGGCTCTTGAATGACAGTTGCTTGTCTGAAAGATTACTGGAGGGGTGGAATGCGCATCGGGGTGTTGCTTGGCTTCTCTTTTATTCTGCCTTTGACACCTCTAGCTTGTGCTTCTTCGTAGTCAGTGCTGGTCTTATTGTGGTTGTCGCTGTTGTTGCCACTGTTTGCCATTCTGGTTCTTGAACGGATCCAAATTGGTCTTCTGGGAAGATTCAGTTGTTTGGAAGCTATCTTTAATACTTGGCGCGCTTTTTTTTTTCTTTTTTAGTATAATGTATGCAAATGTGATACATGTGTCACACAGATGTTAAAAATAAAAAGGGGCTAACAATTGATTGATGATGTAATATTGAAACTTTATTTTTATTAATATTGAAACTTTGGAGTTCAATACTTAAAACAGACAAAAGAGTACAATGATAATCTATTTCCTAGCTTTCTTGGTCTTCTATTGTGGAGACTCAGGCTTCCCGTTGATGACGGCTTCTAATTCTTTGACTTTGGCTTGGGTCTTCTCCAGCTGAGCTTCCAAGGCTTTGTTGATTGCTGTTTTGTGGATACCCAAGAGTCTGCTGAAAATACCGGTTGGCCCGACCTCAAGATCAGGTACATAGACTTGGTCAGTTAGTGCCGGAGCCTGTAGCAGCTGGGTGTACTCTTCCAGGGTAGGGGTGATCTCATGTGGCCCGATGAAGAAAGCTGCGGGCTCTACTTCCCATAAGTGGAGCATGGCCCGTACCAAAGGCAAGTTCATCTCCATCTTCATTAGTGAGAGGATGGGTCCTATCTTCTACTGGATGAAGGCCTGCTCCTCTGGATTGTATAAGGTGAACTAGTGGTCCAACACCAATTTCGGGTCCAAAGGTTTGTATACCCGGATCTCTTTGCGGAGGAGGCGGTCAACTGCGGTACTAGCTATCTATTACAACAGAAATTTCCTAATTACAACCAAAACTATGATAACATTACAGGGAAATAGCTTTAAACTCCATGAACGAAGCAATAAATATTACATCATCATCAATTGTCAACCTATGACGTTATGTATGCAAATAGGTTGGTTCTAACAGGTCCCCAAGCTCTATGGCCTCTCGCATTCTCAAAGAAATGGATCTCAGGCCATATCGAAGCATTGGGTGGGGTAGCTTAATTGGTCCCGAACGGTGATTACATCACTTCGCCCGAAACCTACACAATGGCCCCCCATCTTAGGGTCCTAAGACAGTCTGGGTTCGACCATATCTATTCACACAAATGTATGCATGCAGACCCAAAAATAAAAACTGAATCATAAATTTAACTAATTCCTGAAAAGTTAGCAACAAAACAATAATCAAAAGACATTTCTTAAAAAGGAGCAATTTGAGGAGATTCAGGTGGCTAGCCTACTAGAATTCATCCCCAGCGGAGTCGCCATCCTGTCGACTCTAATTTTTTAACTTCTCATTCCTAATCCGATCTAGACTAAACCCTATGCTCATCTAATGTAGATCCTCGATTTGAATTAGGAATTTCGTTTAGTTTTGGAATCGCCACCCAACTGTTGTTGGGAAAGATTGAATTAAGACTAATGGAGCGGATTAGTCCTAATTTGGACCACTAGTCGTCGTGATTTCCTCTTCTCATTTTTGTGAAGAGAGGAAAAGAGAAAACCAGATATTCTAAGTTCAGAGGCTAACCTATTAAAACCTTACAGTTACCACCTAATCTCCTAAAATTTACTCCATCTAGAAATGTCTTTTATTTTATTTTTGTTGTTTTTTATTGTGTTTTTGAGTGAATTATTCTAAGAAAATGAATTTTTTATTCTTTTTAAGGTTGCCCCAAATGAGTGCCTACGTACCTGCTATTCAGGATTAAACATGCCGTAGTTCGCTTTTCCTGAAAAAACTTTAGTGTGTTTGTGGATTTTAATTGTGAAATTTCTTTTGATTTATGTTTTTACTATTTTAGGATTTTTATTAAAAAAATCTAAGCCTAAGCTTAATAATTTGATTTTGTGAAAATAATAATTTTAAGGAAAAACACCAATTTTGGGATTTATTTAAGAAAATGATTTTTCTAAGTGATAAAATTTCATTTTTTCTATTGTTCAACTCACTTCTACTATTATAAATTTTTATTGATTTTTATTAATTTTTATGATTTTTATTAATTTTTATTAATTTTCATAATTTTTATTGAAATTTTTTTATTGATTTTCATAATTTTTTTATAATTTTTATAATTTATTATTATAATTATATTTTTATTTTTATATCATTAAATCCTAAAAAATCTAATTTCTAACATTTTTCTATTTATTGAAATATAAATAACAAATAAGTAAATAAATAAATTTCGAAAAAAAATCGAAAAATCCTACTTACCTGGATCCAGGTTGGTGCGTGGGTCGGGTCGGTCTAGTCGGATCGGGTCGGGTCGATCGGATGCGGCGGTGGGGAGTGCTCGGGGACGACGTTCCGGCAGCCTTTTGCTGCGGTTGAGGTGTCGATTCCTAAGTTCTCGGAGGCGAGGAACTCAACTATGGCGGTGGTTTGTTTTAGAAATGCCTCCTGGTGGCTGCCCAACACTTGATTGTTGGTTGCAGTTTCGAACAAATCCGGCGAGCTTCGATTCTCTCTTTTTTCTCTCTTTTTCTCACTTTTGATCTGTGATTCTGCTTCTCCACTTCATCCTCTATTTATAGGCATTCAAAATCGAGCTGGATAAGCTCGAATTTCCACCGATCGAAGAAAATCGGATTTGCAGTTAAACAAACCAACTCTGATTCATGTAAATCCAGTAATTTGTTGAGATTTGATTCCAATTAGATGATGTTTATCGTATTTTTGTTGAAGATCTATTAGATTTGTGCAAAAAATCGAATAAAAACGGCCGAAATTTGGATTTTTCTCCTCGCCGGCGATCTCGGACAGAGGTTGAAGACGATCACGCGCCCGGCGCGTACGTTCGCTCTAGCCAATAAGGTGCTGCCACGTGTCCCAGGTAAAGAAAAAATTCGCAAAACGCGGATTCTGCTTCCCTCGCGTTTCGAACCCCTAACCTCATACCCCTACGCGCATGCCTGACCCTGGTCCGGACCAGCTGAGCTAGCCCACTTTCGCGATTTTATTTATTTCGCAAATTGCATATATGCAATGTGATTTTTTTTTATTTTTTGAAATTCCAAAAATTAGTAAAAATTATCTAATCCTTATTATTGCCATTTCTGAAATTATTTTCCAAAATTGATGTATTTTCCTATTTATTTTTATTTTTTGAACATTTTTCCTATTTTTGCTAAATTAGAGAAAAATATAGAAAAATCGAAAAAAATTGGAAATTACTTTTTATTGATTATTATTGATTCTTAGGGCAAAAATGAGGTGTTTACAGCTCATGAATCTAAGCCCATTAAATGCCTTTAATGTGTAAGCCTTATTGAGAATGATTGAATCGAATAGGCCAATTTCATGAGCCCTACTCTAAGCCTACCATACCAAATCTCTCCTGATCATCTCAAAGGCGATAGACTTGACTCTTTGAGCTTTGTCACCTTAACCCAAAAAGTCAAATCTAATTAATTAATGGGTACAAGGCCCTAAATTATATTTAGCCCTCTATAATTAGTATTAAAGCAAAGTCGAAACTACATTATTTAACACATAGCAAAGCCTGGTTTACATCATATGACTTATGTTTTGACGCTTTTACAATCTACTATGTTTTTCCTTGAACAAACACAGCACCTATGTTTCTTTGTTATTTATAATTATTAGTTGATGGATACGTGACAGCTTCTAATTAGTCCTTAGTAATTATTTTGATAAAATAATCTTTTTTAAATTCAGTTAAATAACATGATAAAAATTATAAAAATAATAAAAGGAAAATATGTTTAAAGCCTTATGTCATTTGCCTAGCCATCTTAAGGCCAAGAGATGATCAATTGTCGATTGAGTGTTGAAAACAATGTAAAATAAGAAATAAAATTAATAAAAAAAACTAATGAGTCTGTAACCCAACAATGTTCTTTATGGGTTTTTTAGCTTTTTTTTTTCCCCTCTATTTTCAAAGGTAGCATATAGCTACCCACCTACCATTTATGTTATTAGTATTTCGCTAGCCACCTTAAGGCCTAATAGTGGCTAACTAAGGGCCCTTAAGCTTAAAACTTTTTAAATTTTTTTTTCATGTTTCTTTTTTTTTTAATTTTTTAAATATTTTTTAATATTTATTAAATATATTTAATAATATTATTTTATTAAATCAATTATTGTATACTAATATGAAGGTGAAATTAAAAATATAAGTCATATGTTTATTAAAAGAAAAAATATAAGTTGTTTAATTATAAAAGTGTTAAAACACATATTTTGTTTTAGTAATTGTCTTTAAATTTTATTTAAAAATTTTAATAAGGGAGTCATGCTTCTCTCTCATGAAAGATTTATAAAAGTTTGGTATTCAGATTTCTTTTCCTTAAAGAATAGGCAATCTCCAATTTTCTATTCCTTGAAATCGAATAGTTATGTCTTTTTTTCTAAATTTAAACGTCCTAACCAAACCATCTTTATTTAGTAAACTACATGGAATGAAATCCAATCCACTTTGATATGGATGTCTTAAATCTAATTATTCTCTAAAATGACTTTTAAGTGCATATACTTTCAATTAATGAGATTCCAAAGAAAAATAGAATTTCATTGATCTAAACAAAGGCTAAAGGTTAGTAGGTCACTTGTTTCATTAGTAAGAGATGAGCGAAAATTGGCATTTGATGCTAGGAAGTAAGGAACCTATGAACAAGAGAACAAGGTTAACTAAACAACCTCAACCAAACACTTGAGCTACTTGATAAGCCCATTTTCACTTGTTGCAACTTGCATGTCTTGTATTTTGTAGAGCCCATATATGGACTTTATTATAACAAGGGGTGCGATTATAAAAGACCCCTTTTGATAGGTGTCGAGTCTAATTTTTGGATTTTCCATTCCTAATCCAATCTATACTAGACCCTATGCTCATCTAATGTAGATTCTCGACTTGAGTTAAGAATTTCGTTTTGTTTTGGAGTCGCCACCCAACTATGGTTGGGAAAGATTGAATTAGGATTAATTGAGCAGATCAATCCTAATTTGGACCACTGGTCAACGTAATTTCCTCTTCTCGTTTTTTGTGAAAAGAGGAAAGGGAAAACCAAAGTTTCTGGATTCGAAGGCTAACCTATTAAAACCCTAAGGTTACCACCCTAATATCCTAAAATCTAAACCTTATCCAAAATGTCTTTTATTTATTTTTTATTATCTTTTATTGTGTTTTTGGATGAATTATTCTAAGAAAATGATTTTTTTTATTCTTTTTAAGGTTGGCCCAAATGGGTGCCTACGTACCTGCTACTCAGGATCAAATGTGCCGTAGTTCACTTTTCCTGAAAAATTTTAATGTGTTGGTGATTTTTAATTATGAAATTTCTTTTGATTTATGTTTTTATCATTTTAGTATTTTTTTCTAAAAAAATCTAAGCCTGAATTTGATCATTTGATTTTTTTTTGAAAAAAATAATTATTTAGGAAAAAAAGCCAATTTTGGATTTATTTAAGAAAATGATTTTTCTAAGTGATAAAAATTTCATTTTTCTATTTTTCAACCTATTTCTAATATTATATTTTTTTATTGATTCTTATTAATTTTCATTAATTTTTATAATTTTTTTATAATTTTTCTTAATTTTTATTTAATTTTTTTTATATTGAAAGGTTCTCTTTTATATTATTTACCTACCCTAAACTAAAATCTAATTTTTATATATTTTTATCATTTTTTGTTTTTTTATATTTTTGTAATTTATTATTATTATCATTATTATTTTATTATTTTCTATTATCCTCCCTAAATTTAATCCTAAAAAAACTAGTCTAAATTCTAATATTTTTTTTTTCTATTTTTGAATTATAAATGACAGATAGACAAATAAATAAATTCGAAATAAATAAAATAGATAAATAAAAAAAAGGAAAATCCAACTTACCTGGATCCAAGTTGATGAGCAGGTTGGGTCGGATCGGGTCAATCGTGTACGGCGACTGGGAGTGCTCGTTGACGGCGTTCCAACGGCCTTTCGAAGCAACTGAGGTGTTGTTTCCTAAGTTTTCGGGGGTGGGGAACTCAACCGTGGCGGTGGATTTCTCCAAAAACGCCTCCTGGTGGCAGCTCGGTGCTTGATCGGTGGCCGCGGCTTGGCAACTCCGGCAAGGCTTCGATTCTCTCTCTTTTCTCTCTTTTTCTTACTTTTGATCCGTCCTTCTACTTCCTCCCTTCATCCTCTATTTATAGGCGTAAGGAATCGAGCTGGATAAGCTCGGATTTCCACCGATTGAAGTAAATTGGATTTGCGGTTAAAACCCATCTCCGATTTGTGCAAATCCATCAATTTGTTGCGATTTGATTCTAATTTGATGATGTTTATCTTATTTCTGTTGAAGATCTGCTGAATTTGTGCAAAAAATCAAATCCAAACAGCCGAAATTTGATTTTCCCTCCTCACCAGCGATCTCGGACAAAGGTTGAAGATGATCACACGCCCAGCGCGTGCATCCGCTCTAGCCAATCAGCTGCTGACACTTGTCCCAAGCGATGAAAAAATTACAAAATGTCGATTCTGCCTCCCCTGCGTTTCGAACCTGCGACCTAACCCCCTCCCCCGCGTTTCGAACTTGTGACCTAACCCCCTCCCCCACGCACCAGACCATGGTTCGAACCAGTTGGGCTAGCTCACTTTCGCGATTTTTTTATTTTCGCAATTTGCATATCTGCAATGCGATTTTTTTTATTTTTTTGAAATTAAAAAAAAATTAATTATTTAATCCCTTTTATTGCCGTTTCTGCAATCATTTTCCAAAATTGATGTATTTTTCCTATTTATTTTATTTTTTGAATATTTTTCCTATTTTTGCTAAATTAGAGAAAAAAATGGAAAAAATTGAAAATTGATTATTGTTGATTATTATTGATCATTAGGGATAAAAATGGGGTGTTTACAATAGGGCTTGTTAAAAGGGGAACCATTTAAATGGCATTGTGCTTATGGGTATGAACTAAGGTTGAAAAAAAGAAAGTCGAACAAGCTGCAAATCAAATTAAACTAATCATATATTAGGTTCAAATCTTTTTTTTTTTAGCTTTGAAAAAATTACGAACCAAATTGAGTTGTTTTTTTATATTTAAAAAAATTACGAACTAAACTAGACTATAGAAATAAAAAAAAAAATAGAAAGTGGAAGTGAAAATCTAAAGAATATATGACTAAAAAAGAGAATTGCATGTCGTTTATTCAATTTCCCCTTTTATTTTATTTTCATCAAGTAATTTACTACTTTTTTATTTTGTGTTTTTGCTTATTGATCAATATAGAAACATAATTAGCTTGATAGAGACAATGAAACCTCTTTAAATATATTAAATGGGCATTGAGGATAGTGAATTATATTGGAAAAATGATAATAAATTAAATCTTTTTTATATCAAAAATAATTTTTCATAACTTATTAATTTGTATATAAAAAATCAATAATATATGAAAAAATAATTCGAATTATAAATCGAACTAGACCGAACCTTTTTTATGTTTGAAAAAATTATGAACCGAATCATATAGTTAAATTTGATTTAGGAAAAAAAACCGTAATATGTAGTTCAATTCAGTTTGATGGACAAACCATACCGTACTAAATCAAATCACACCCACCCTTGTATGAGCCATCTATGAACCAAAATCAAATTGAACTAGCCTGAATCATAGTGCAAAAAGGTGCCTTTTACAACACACTTGGTTTTTGTGATTTGATTCGCAAGCCATCCCCTAAACTCTTAGAACCTATTAAAACCACATTGCTTAAAAAAAAAAGAAGAAGAAAAGAAATCTTATTTGTATAGGATATCTTCATTCCTCTTTCTACACTATTGAATTTACATAGGCTCATTTATTTTGCTTTATTTTTATTAAATCCGTACTGTTCTAACCTTAAAGCTGTAATATATGTATATCTTAGTGCATAGTTTTTTTTCCTAAATTGGAAAATAATAATAATAATAATTATTACATTCTTTTGTAGTAGATGATGATTGATATATTAAAATTTAATTTAATCTTTTGACGAGGATAGATCAAGATTACAAGTTATGAAATTGTTTGACCATAGAAAGCTTCAGAGGGCAAAAAACCAAAAGAATGGAAGAATATTTTGGAAGAAACCATCGGAGCCAAGAACTAAGAGTCAGAAGGTATTCGAAAACCATGTTCCAAACAATATTGAATCTATCGGAGTTTTAGAAGAGAAAAAATATATTTTTAAGTGATTTAGTATTTATTTAATTTCTTTATTAATCTTAGGACTTCTAATCTATAAATACTTGATATATACTATAATCAAGAATCGTCTTTGATTACCTTTAGTAATATTAAGTGATTTTTCCTTTCATATTCTAGGTTTTTCACTTCTCACTACGTCATCTTTCCAATTCACGAACCAAGTAGTATCAAGTGGTTGTTGGAAGGACGTTTGCAGGCCGAATTGCAGTATTTTACCCATCCCCTTGACATGATAGAGGTAACAAGTTATGTTGGTGGATGATGGAGGTACCACATTTGTAATTGTAAGGATATTGAAAATTACGTATTATCATAAATGATTAACTTATAATATTAGCACAGTACGTCTTGTTTTGTCTATATATTTTTGTTTCTTCTCCCCTTGTATTAAGTAACCCTTTTCCCTCATTTGCTCTCAGAACTTTAATTTGCATGAATAGGAAAAGACGGACGACTTTGTGATACCTTTGCGTGGGAAATAATGAGAAAGCAAGGTGATAGGACCGGGGATTAGTGATCAGAACTAGGGTTTTTAAAATGCCAATTTTTAGGTGAAGAAATGATACTAATTAACGTCTCAAGAAGTAGAAACGTGTGTTGTGAGTTGTGACCCCATTTTCACCACTTCCTTCATCTCATTCATTCATTCATTGACTAATATAGCAAGAAGATTGACATTTGCTAAAGTAAAAAGACTAATGTCTATATTCCCTTTTGATTACTACACGTAATTTATATAATATATATATCGACCGTGGTTATGCATGCGTTACACGTTAAAAGGGACTTCCTGCCACTGCCAAGACATTCGGTACACTTTTTTCTACCTTTGTCATCTATGTGCTAAAATCATGATAGGTAGCTAATAGTAATGGTTAGGGTAATTTTAAAAGATAAAAGATGTGGATACGATTGATTGGATTTGATAAACACAGAGGGGAGGACAGGATAAGATATGGGTTTGATCAACCAGTTGCATGGAAGTGGATATTTTCTCCATTTGTATCAATTTACAGAGATACTATTACGTAGTTAATATTGCAAAAAAGAATACAATGATGTTATGTTATAAGATAATTTAAGAATTTAAACAATTTTAATTATTAAATTAGGAATTAAAAAAAAACAAAAATTAAGAGATCCAAATCTCGAATGCATCCTTATCCAACTCTTTTGTCTCACCATGCATGCTTGGAAATTAAATTCCAGCAGCCTCATCTAATTCTAACTACGCGTCTTCAAGTCTTTAATTGGGACCAACCGTTATCATGCACTCCATGAACTGGGCCAAGGATAGAAGAAAGAGACCAATGTGGCTCGTATGGCTTATTGTCGAAAGAAAGACGCGGCAATTTTATTTGCATTTCTATTTTCCATATATAAATGCTACCCTAAAAGCATTAAAAAAAAAAAAACCTACATTCTATTTCATCGAAAAAATTCCTTTCACCTTATTTCATATAATATTCTTATTTAATATATTTTCTAATCATTCGCAGAATAACATCAATGTCCTTAACATACACACTATTGATAGAGTTAAGAGGTCTAAATACACATAGATGGATAGCTAATGTCATCTAAAACAATCTATCCTTTTTTTTTTTTTAATGAAGACTTACTTCGCAAGGATGGCCATAAAACGAAGAAAAACCGAAGACAAGTAATGGTATCAACCTTTTCCCTCTCATGATCCTCCTGCTGAAAATAAATTAATTTTACTAAGGACCACAATAAAAAAGTATTACTTTTGCCTTATTTATTTATTTTCTCTCAAATTTTTTAGTTGATTTCTTTTTTTTTTTCTTTTTGGGCTAATTCTTTATCAAGATATGTCAATAATAGGCATTAAAAAATAATTTTAGAAGTATTTATACTTTTAGTTTATATAGTTGAACTGAAATTAAACTCCAAGCTTTAGAATAAGAATATATTTGATAATCTTGAGTTTTAAGTGATTCCTAATAAATACATGTCTTACTAACATCCAATGCTTTTTTTTTTTAACATTTTAAACTAAGCCTTGTGTTATTTTGCATATAAAACAATTTTTCTTTTTTCAATTAAAAGAATCGTTAAAATATAAGAGTAGGATTTTTTACTATTGGGCAAATGGTGGTAAACATCTCATAATTCGCCCCAATCGATCCCATGACCATCCCTACCATCCTCAATAGAGGCATTTTTTGAGAGTTAGATAGTCCGACTCTTTATTTTTCTGAATTAAGAAGTCAAGTGCACAGATTAAAAAAAATAAAAAATAAATAAATAAGAAAAAGAAGAAGAAGAAGAAAAAGAAGGAGGGAATGGAATAATACGTGTGACCATTTTTTTTTTTTTTTTTTGCTTCCATTCTTGTAAACTTTTTTGACCATTTGGCTCCAAGGTTTATAAGATGGGAGAATAACATTGATTATATGAACACATCACAAAAGGCATTGTTTTGTTATGTTTTTTTTATTTTTCTTTTTAACTACTATATATGCTACGATTATAAGAATAGAAGAATAATCAAATCTAATCTATCTCTTTAAAAGAAGGTGTTCATATAACAAGAAAATAAAAACCTTGGTACATTACTTTGGTTTAAGATAATCAACCAAATCTCTAGTTCGATGAAAATTAACTGAAAAGTTTTAGCAAAATGTTTAAGTTTATAGTGTTCACATATATATTATATTATATTCTATTCATTGTAGGTCTATATATCCATTAAAAATTCCATGACTTTCGATTTATTTCTAAATTTGTTTGAAGAATATTGATTTTATAATACATAAATTATATGAACGTGGGCTGTTTTCATACTGTTTTTTTTTCTTCAACTATTATTTCAATATTGAAGGAAAGGAAATGAATGCGATCTATCCAAGTATAATATCATTATAGCGCTTTGACCAGTTTTGTTAACTTTTTTTATTGGAACGATCGATGAAATTCTCTTTGTAAAATAAATCAACAAGACAGAAACTTCTGGCGTTCACATTGGAGGGTAAAATTAGGAGTGCCAGAAGGCTCCACATATACTTTATGGTCCTGCATAAATTAATTTAATAGAAAGAAAAAAAGAAAAGAAACAACAAATTGCTACTGGTTTGCAATAATGACGCAACCATAACATAATGAAGCTCTCATGGTGTCCTATGTGTTTGATATCCACGCCAGGCACTTGGACCCCATGGCTCCAGTCTCTCGTGTAGTATAACCTCCACTAAACAGCTCAATTTCCGGTAAGTGCCTGCCCGAAACAAAATCATATTTTAAGTCTCTCGAGGAGTACCCTCCACGAAACAGCTCCATATCCGGTAAGTGCCAGCCTGAAACAAAATCATATTATAATGCAAGCAACTTCTTATGGGACAGTTGAATCTATCATCTGACCAATGAGATAACTGTAAGATTATCAACATAATGTAGTTCTATAATCCGGCTTTAGTTACTATTAAATAATGTATTTTATTTTTCCTTTTCCATGTTTAATGCTTAATAGTATGCATAGAACCTTTGGTAGTATCTTCATTGTGATACTCATATAAATAAAGTCTTAAAAGAATTGTTGGAGTATTAGCAATGGTTTATAATATCAAACTAATGAATAATTAGTTAAAACTAGTGAGGTTCCTAGTAGTTGCAAAAGCTTATTAGTCACTTGTTGAGAGGTAAAACTCTTAGAACTTGATAGTCTTGACTATTGACTACTTTTATACTGAGGTATTACAAACAATATTAAAGTTGATCCACTACCAACACGTGAATGATTCATGGATGAACCAAGATGAAAGCTAGTGGGCCTCCATTTAAAGAAGAGGTCCGAAAAATGTGAGTGTCATCAAAGTGCGATTCTTAATAGGCCTTTAGGATGGCTTATAGGTAAAGAGTAGTAGGAATGAATCAAATTGTACACGGAAAATGCAAAAAATAGAGCCCAATTATAAAATCTCACAATGAGGACATTGCTTGTTTAATGAGAAAAGATTGTAACATGCCATGTGATTAATGTCCAACACAAATCGTAGAAGAACATTAGTAGTGGTTTATGAAATCAAAATAGTGTTTATTAAGTTAACTTTAGTTAGAAATTTATGGGTATGGTGGTTGAAAAGTAACAAATTTATATTTGAGTTTAGATGGTCATGAGGTGAGAAAAAATCGAATTCCATGATACTCTAAACAAATAGCTTAGTTATCATAAGGAAAAATTTGCCTACAAGGCAATAATGATAGAGTCATCTTGTTGTATATTTCTTTCTTCTTCTTTTTTCCTTAAAGAATTACAAATTGTGGATAATTATTCGAATTTGGACTAATTTTTTCCAATGATAATGTATTATTATAAGTCTTTTAAGAATTATTCTTTTGCCCTTTTTTGTAAAGCTTTAAAGTTTTTTCTTTTTAAATTTCAATTTCTTAATTAATTTTCATAACTTTCAATTATAATAAAACTTATTACATTGAATAGCGATACACAGACATAGCACAAGGAAAATTGTGGGTAAATAAGGTAGCAGCTTTTACTACTATAGAGCAATAATGGAAATGTATAAATTTACTCCAATATGCTTCACAACCATTCCTAACTTGGATGTCTTTATTAGAATCCAAGCCCACCTCAAAAGCTGGATTATAAAATATAGTCTCCTAACTAGCGCAGTAGTGGTGGCTAGCTGAGACAAAAATTGATTCTAACACATGTTTTAAACTCATGTCCATCTTAAAACTTAGCTTGTAAAGTAGAGAACCTAGAGGTCTATAAGCATCATAGAAATGTCATAAGGAGGCAAATGTTAGACTAACATCCTTAGCAAAAATTGGATCAACTTAGCTTTTTCCCTAGGTCCCAATGCCTTATTTCAATTATTCAAACTTATTTATTTTTTAAAAAGAAATTGAATTTTTAACTCAAGAGGAACTGGGTACTCTATACACATGGTACTGATGGACAAATAACTAAAGAATAGGGTGTAGTGGTTAGAATTTGATCAGTCAAACAAATTAATGGCAATATCATGAAAGGCTAAAGGCTAGAGATGTGATGATACAAGTAAGAGTTTAGGATACGATGACATATGAATTAAGAACTATAGGATGGGGTTAGCTAGGTTGCTGGATAATTAAGTTATAGGGAAAGAGAAGGAGAATGGTCGGGAAAATGGATATAAGAGATGTGGAAGCTTAAGCGACATCTAGGGTTCTTTCATTTAGTGTTAGAATGTTGAAGAGGCTTGGTAAGGGTTAATGATGGGATTGTTGTAGTTTTGTTGTCACTTCAATTGAACATGTTTGTAAGCAAGGTTCTTATGTCTAATTGGATTTTGGTTATCAAATCTACAAGATACACAATTTTAAGAAACAAATAAGTAATGGGAAAGATAAACATAATTTTTGCATGGAAAAATAAAAATCCTAAGTGGAAACCACAGATAAAACTAAACAAATTTACTATAATCTATAAGTGCTTACTTTGGCTCATACTCTAACAAAATTTTATCTCCACAATCAAGTCCTTATATTTATTCTTACCCCTTTCTCTTTCATTCCTTACTCCTCTAAGTGAACTTTTAAAAAAGTGTTACAAAGGCATGCTATAGAGGCCTAACCCTAACTTCTAAAACAAAAAAATAATTTAGATATTAAGAAGTTACAAAATAGATTGTTAACTAAATTAATTATGAGAATTTTGATTGACTAACACTCCTCATTGATCAACCAACCTTGATCATTTCTAACTTCTAACTTTGCCTTTATTCCCATCTTCATCTATGCACTTTAGATTCAAGTCCCATGAGAATTCCAAAACCTTTCTAACAATTTAGTAATGGGTAAATTGTAAAAATGCCCACTTAACTTTTATAATAAGGCTATTCATTAAACTAAACTAAACCAAATCAAGAACTGAATGAATTGAGTTAGATCACAAAATGTGATTCTTTTATATTTTAGATTGGTTTGAAAATAGTCCAAATGGTTTGTAGTTTGGTTTGGCGATTAAATTAAACTAAGTCGCTTAAACCCAAACCAAACTACTTTTTACAATAAATAAAAAATACGTGACATTCTTTTTTTTTAAAACCTTATTGACATTGTAGTGTAACATTATTTACCCTTTTATCTATTGTCTCTTGTCTCACTCTTAACCTTCATAATTCATTCCATTTCCTTCACCATCATCTCTTAAGCAAACTTGTGTATCTTTATTATCACTTAAAGATGCAATTTTACAATTATATACTGATATGTGGTTTTAATTTTTGCTTAAAATTCTTTAATTTGAACATCAATCTTTCATTAAAAACTTCAATAATTATAAGTATTATGAGTTATAACAAAGTGTTTCTCAAAGTGGTCCGAATTAAACCAAACTGCATTTTAAGTAATTCAATTTAGATACTTGAATCATTAACAATGGTTCCATTAATTAAAAGTTTAAAAAATTATTTCAAATACAAATGGGTTTAAATTCGATCTGTAAACCGACTCGAACTAAACTACAAACACCCCTACTTTATGATTGTATTATTACCCTTTTTAACTCTTATAAAGTGAAGTTATAGCCACTAACTTTCTCATAAGGGAAGCCATTACTAAAAACTCAAAAAAAAAACAAAAAGCCCTTAAGATATATCAGGGCTCTAACTCTAAGAGCATTTGTTTAGGATAAGCGTACAAACACGAACATTAAGTTTTTAAAGTTCAGTTTAACCTTTAATCACTTTGACGCTTAAGAGATAACTCGAAATAGTCGGCGGATCAGATGGTAATTCCCGCAAAATTCTTGCGGTCTTGACACTTTTAAAGAGCAATGCGTGTGGAACAGATAGTGGTCAAAGCCGAAAGGAAACGATAAGAACAAAGGATGTTGATCATCCTCAACATTTAAAAAGCAAGGTTACAATTGGGTCCACGTTATTATGGCCACTTTATCAAACTTTTTGACATGCCATGACTTTGTGACTAATATATTTTCACAAACACAATTATGAATTTGCCATGAAAATGATGACACCAGATTAAAATAAAGTTTATTATGTCCCTTGGTGTATATATAAATTCTGGCCAACGGATTTGAAATCTCGATCATCTACCTTCAAATGTGAAACTCTTTTTTCTAGTTTTTTGTGCTTCAAAAGTAATTTGAAAAATGGTGTGGAGCTTGAACTTGAAGGCCCTTTTGTTTGTTCTTCTGGTTCTACTACTTGTTTTGTGTTCGAGATCTGAGGATGACAAATTTGAAGAAGTAAAGAGGATGATCAGAAGAAGGCGTGTGAATATGGAAGATTATGCTGGTAGAGAGGATGATGATGATGGATATACGGATTATGATTTCTACAGAAAACATGGTGAAGTTCCTAGTCCTGGAATAGGACATTGAATATCCATTTCACTATAGGGAATTTTCTTTTGTAAACCTGATTTATATGGACTCTATTAGTAATATAGAGACTATGTTCTAATAGGGTTTACTATGAATCAGGTCCATATTAGAAATTTCCCCAAGATATATATATATATACTTCGGTTCATAAGAAAGTATTATATTGCTTTATATATATATATGTGAATATTCAGGCATCATATTTAAATTTGATAAAATCTAGATTTTCCATGTTATTTTCTTCGGTGTATTTGATTTTGGGGAGTAATTGTTGTGTACATACATAGCTTATATATACACGGTACTGCGCCAGTTGTTTTTGTTTGTATGTCTTTTTGGGAAAACAAATAAGGTTATGGCATGTATGTTCTTTTGTGAAAACAAATAATGTAATGGCTTGCAAGTGGAATTGCATGCATAGAGATGGAATTTGTATTTGTTTATGAGACCTAAATTGTGTTGTAAATAAAAATGTGTATTTGCTTTTTTACTCTTTGCATTATCAAAATAAAACCATAAATTTCTGGATTAACTCATTTATATAGTATAGAATTTGTGGAAACCCATTTCCTTAGTTAGTATATGAATATAATGTTGATAAAATTGTAGGAATATGATGTGTTTGATGGCTACATGAAACACCAAAAAGAAGGAACGTTTTTGGATAAGCTCGTGATTTTTAGCAACCATACTTATTCATGATACAATCAATACAAGAGTCTTCCTATGTACCTAGTTTTTAGTCATTTACACTTTATATCATGTCTTATTAGACATAAAATGGTCGATCTCATTATTGTCTTTTATTAGTTACTACTACAATATATAAATAAAATTTCTTTAAAAGTAAGCAACATACGGCCATGATACCACTATATGGTCAATTAAGTTTTTAGTCGGTTACACTTCATGTCATGTCTTCTTGGACACAAAATGGTCCTTCTCATCGTTACCTATCAGTTATTACTCCAATATATAACTAAATTTTCTTTATAAATAAGCAACGTACAGCCATAATGCCACTATGGTTAATCAAATATGCACTTCGAGCCCTAAGTTAAGTGTATAAAATTCACAACCTGGGGCTTCCGACTACTATAGCACAAGTAATAGAAGCCCTCGATGTGTCTATCTCGCCGATATATATATATTACAATATATACTAGTGTATTTGTAAATGTTTAATACAATAATTGAAAGCTATTGTGATAATTGCCAAGATATGAAATAGCCAAATATTTAAGTTCAATTTAATATTTATTCGAGTTTAATTTGTTAACATTCAAGTTGAATTCAGGCATAATGTCAATTGAGCACAAATCAATTTTTTTGGGTATTTGTATTATTTTGATTAAAAGAAAAATATCTTTTTAGATGATTAAGCTTAATCAAGTTAAATTTAAACATATTTTATACCATCTTAAAAATTCAAGTTTAAAATTATAAACTAAATTGAGTTTGAGTACTAATTTACGTTTAAGCTCAGAATTGTATTTTATAGACTTAAATGATTATAGAGTATAATAAGCTGTACAAAGGCGGGATGCTTGATGTTAAGAGGAGGTGACGGTAAGACTTAATGGCCTAGCCATCTAGCAAAAACTGTTTTTCTTAATTTTAAACGTCTGACAAGGACATTAACCAACTGTAATAAACTCTGGTTGCCAGTTTCTATTGTTGAAAACTAAAAGTTAACTTTTTCAGCCATTATTATCGTATTTCCAACCACTATAACTACTGAATTGCGACAAAATTCATAGAATTAACGTTTTTCTTTTAACTTTGAGGGGGTGTTAGTGTATCAATTTGAAATTTAGGTATGTACATGATTTTGATAATTTAAAAGGGTATTATTATAGCATCAATTTGAACTTGATTTTCTGAATTAGTGATGAATTTAGAGAGTTGGATCTATGAATATGGAATAAATTAGGAAGATTTGGAATTATGGGTTAGGAATAAGTATAGTTAAATCAGTTCGTTTACTTTCAATCTTTTTCAAGTAGACTTATGTACTTAAAGAAAACTCTTGATAGACTTGGATTTAAAAAGTGCTCATAGAGGAATCTATTAAAAGGACAACTTATCATGGCTATTAACTGTCAATATAATCTAGTTGATATTATTAATGGCAAAACTTTATAAATATCCAAAAGCTCTTCATTATTTGAGACAATTTAAAAATTAAAGAAATGGAGTTGTGCTATTAAGTTTCTGTTCTCAAAGATCAGGCTACTTCTCAAGAATAGTAATATCAATACTTTAAAAATTCTTGTCACTTTTGTGTAGGGATCGCTGAGATTGTCTACTCCTTACCTCTCTCTTCAAGTTATCCTTTCACTTGTTAGTTTCACATTATTTCTATAAAGTTAGCGAAACAAAGCTCACACTATATGCGCGTAATTGCATCAACCAAGTATTTACGTCCATAAATCTCCAAATGGTGAAGCCCTCTAAAACAATTTTATTTGAAGACTTACATAGAATAGGTTACTACGCGAATAAAACTGTTCAAATACGTAAAGCGTTATTATAATTTATTGCTTCACGCTTTCCGATCCTTACTTGTCACCGTGTATAATTCGAACACAAGGGAATTCTTGAAAAAGAGTTAAATCTCTAAGTAATTTTATTAGTAAAAAAAAAAGGGGGGTATTCTCCAAAATGTTAACAAAAGAGTTCAAGTTAATGCTTCAAGAAGGAAACCTTTACAATTTGACTAGCATGAAAAATAAACAATTTCAGGTGTTCTTAATCGTAGGCTGTCGCTGTTGTGTTGATGGTAATGCGCCCAAGTTACATCGGCGATGGACTGCCTGGTCATAAGGTAGGCTACCGATCATCCCGCGGTCGACTGGATTTACTCGGTGTGAGCTCCACTAGTTAGGCACTATTAGCATAATTAAATTTCAAATTGTACACACATATCAGACAGCTTATAAGTCTTTCAGGGTCACCAACTTTATCAAGAGGGTATGCATATGACATGAACGAGTTCTGGTTAGTAAAGCGACCCACAGATTTTGAGTTTGCTTTATGGTTGATACCTATATGGTGAAGAAGATTAATTAACATCTAGGATGTGTTATCTGGTAGCACTAGTGATACCAATTTTTAATTAGTTTACCGTTACCACGAAAAAGACTTTGCTGCTGAGTGGATTGAAAAACATGGTGGGCATGTGTCAATAGGTACTAGTGACTAGACTTTTGATTATACTTTTGACATAGAAACAAAGGCATCTTAGGAGCTTTACGTGGGCGATTTTTTTTCCTATAATATATTTACACACATCATCTACCACACCGTTGGCCTCTTTTGTAAAGCTCACACTTCCCTTCTTTTCTTTTTTTCTCTTTTTTCTTTTTTCTTTTTAATTGGGCAGCCTAGACATATTAAAATGTTTTAAATGGTAAACAAATTTATAGTGAGTGGCTAGTACCCCACATGAAATGATGAGTGCTAAATATAAAAATATCAAAAATTGATAAGTAAAAGTTATTTTGCAAAACTATTGTGAATCATAGATACAAAACTGTTATAGATGATATTTTTATTAATTCTTACACACCACTAATAATATTAAATAATATATCAATCTCTATTGAATCATTTTCAATTTGGTTGACATTCTTAGTAAATATCAATGTTAGGTGGATATTCCTAACTTTAGTTGTTGTTTGTGACTTGGAAAGACATGCATTTATGTTTTAAGAGAGCCTAATTATAAGAATCTAAATTTTTTAAAGAAAAAGACAGTGCTTTACTCGTTAAGGTGTGGATGCTGTATCGTTTTACCATATATGATTTGGGAATATAAGAGTTGATTCGATTCTAAGAAAATAGTCTTCCTTAAGATTTTGGAGATTTTGGAAACGTAGATTTCTTTTTCTTTCTTTTTTTTTCCTAGAGATGGTCTTATTGTAATGTCACATTCGATACTTAGGAATGGTTCGGAATAAAATTATCCAGAATGAAATGAAATGGAATTGAATGGAGTGGGCTGCAATGGAATTGCACTTCCCCCTTTTAAGCTTAAAAATCAAAATTCTACTTAAAGGTGTGTAAACACCCCATTTTTATCCTCTAATTAATGTTTTCCTTTTTTTTTGGATTAATTATTTTTTTCTATTTTTCAGAGATAAAGGAAAAAAATAATGATAAAAATAAAATAAATAAGAATAATACACCAATTATAGAAAATAAAGATAAAAATAACAATAAAACATATTTTGGGATTTTTATTAAATTTTAGAATTTCAAAATAATATAAAATTAATAAATATTGCTGAGTTTATATATAAATTGTGCACAATACAAAATCAAGATTTGGGTTGGCTCAACTGGCTCATGTGCATGCTTAGGATGCATATGGAGGGAGAAGCTGCGGGTTCAAGTCTCACGGAAGGCACTTTGTGTTGTTTTTTTTTTTTAATCTGAGCTGCCACATGGCAGCAGCTAATTAGATGACACGAGGACATGTGCCTAGCGCGTGCTTGTCTTTAACCTTCGATCGAAATCGGCAGCGATGCAGGAAGAACAAAACCCGAGCATTTTGAGTCAGATTTTGATGAATCTTTAACAAAAAAAAAAAAGAGATAAACATCAGATTAATACAAATCAAAACAAAAAATGAAAGATTTGTTCAAATTGAAAAGAAAAAAAAGAAGAAGATAAGGATGAGGGTTTAACCGTGGAGTCCAATCCGAGCTTATCAAGAGAGATTTTACAAGTCTATAAATAGGATTCGAGGAGAGGAAAAATGGGAGAGGATCAAAAGAAAAAAACAAGTAGAAGAACAAGAAGAAAAAACCCTTGCCAGAGTTCTCTCTCTCTCTCTCTCTCTCAAAAACCTCGTCGTAGTTACTCGAACCGCCACCTAAAGTGGTTTTCGATGAAAACCATCACCACCATCGGCTTCCTCATCTCCAAAAAGCTAGGAAGCTCCTATTAATCGCCGCCAATTGCCACCGGAAAGTCACCGTCGAAGAGCTTCAATCTCCGTGTGCATGCCTGACCTGAACCGCGACCCGCGTCCAGGTTAGTCAGATCTCTCCATTTTTTATTTTATTTATTTATTATTATCAGTAAGAATATATATAAAAATACAAAAATGATAATAATAGAATAGAAGATAAAAAAAAATAAAGATGTATTTTTTTAGGAATGTATTAATAGAACTAGGTTTAGAATTTTCTAAAATAAATAAGTAAGTAAGTAAATATATATGTCTATTACAATTAATAGATAATTAATAAAAATTAATAAAAAAATTTAAACTAATAAAAAATAATAAATATTTTTATTACATAGAAATTTTCTTTTCATAAAAAAATATATAGCTATTTTTTTTCTTTAGAGATTTTAGTTTTTTTTTTAAATAAATAATAACAAAGCTTAGACTTAGAAATATTTTTTTTTATAAATTTAAATGGTAATAAATGTAAACCCGGCATGTTTTCGTAATTAAAATTAACTAATCCACTAAATTATGAAAAGCAAACTACGGCCTGTTTGATCCCGAATAGCGGGTATATAGGCACCCTTACAGGGAAACTCTAAAAAAATAAAAAATTATTTTCAAATCATTATTAGTATAATAGTTGTATCATTTTTTTAGTATTTTCTTTTATGCTAAAAAAAAAAAGATATCATAACATAATTCAGATTTTAGAAGAATAAGGTAGTAACTTTAGGGTTTTAATATGATAGCCCCCAAGTCGAAAATCTCTGGTTTTTCTTTCTTTCTTTCTTTCTTTTAAAAAAAAGGGAGATTTCATCGACTAGTTATCTAGATTAGAATTAATTCTAATTCAATGATTTTTCTTAACTTCAATTAAGTAGCAACTCCAAATAAATAATAAAATTCTTAGTTCAAGTCGAGGATTTATATTGGATGAGCATAAGATCTAATATGAATCGAATTAGGGAAACAATATAAAATTTTCAAATTAGACTCGACAAGGTGGAATTGCAATTCCATTTTCAAAAACACATTTAGACATAGAAATGGGAATACAACCTGTTGCTAGAGCATTTTAAGCTCTCCCTACCCCCAAAGGGCCCATTTTGACCCACTTAGACTTTTGTTCGAGCTCCTCCCATCCATGCTAACTTCTTTTGATATAAAATTGCATGATCCAACTTTATGTCTAAAGTTTCCAACCCCCTTTAAATCGAATCTCTATGCTTATCCTCACAAGGGCAAACGTGAGAAAATGAAATAGATAAGAAAATGGAGTTGGTCAAAAATATGCCCCAACCATATTAAGAGAGGATCCCGAAAATTAATAGACTTTCCAAATTAGGATCTTCAATATACCTATAAATAGAGGATAAAGACAATTGGGTAAAGGACTTTTGAAATCTCTGATTCTTGATACTCATATATTCTTTTTACCCTTCCTTGTGCTGACTTAGACATTAGAATGACTACACCAAAACAAACTCCGGTACCCCCCATAGCCTAATTTGTTTCCATTTTGCAAGCAACTTAACCTCCTTCCAAAAACCCAATATAACATTTGGCACCGTCTTTGTGATCTAACTCACAAAGTAACCTGTGGCACCTTGCTCCAAAACAACCAAATCGAAGGAAACAATAGACACTCTAGCGGTAGATCAAATTGTCTAAGCCACAACATCCCAGCAACAACCTCTCCCTCAACTTGCGCACACAACCTCCCAATAAATTGATGCCCAACGCTTCCTAGATTTAGAAAATCTTTGCAAAACACTAGCAGTCCAAAACGAGAGAATTAAGGAATGATAATGCTAAGCTTCAAGCCCGAGTGGCAGAATTGAAGCAACTTAACAGTATGCTAGAATTAGATAATGTGTCTACACATTATGTAGAACCACTGTCTCTATCGACACCAATTCTATAAGCAACTCAACAAGTTAGTTTTATGGAGAATCACAACCCTGCTCTTACTGACCCAATCCTACCAGCAATGTCTCAAGGTAGAGCATGCGCACATATCACCCTATCAACTGCATCACGTAGCCAGAATGCCAATCTTGCTCAAAACAACGTACCTAAGCCATCAAACACCTGTACATGGGTTAACAAGCAGGTCGATGACATAGAAATTAACCAAATTGATGATTACATCAAGAGGCTCTCTAGCATGAAAGAGAGCAAAAAGGTTAATTCATCAGCTAGATTTTGCATAAATCGGACCCCTTTCACTCAAGCAATCCAAGATGAGGTCCTACCTCTGATTGGCCACCTCCGACCGCTTGACACATATGATGGGACTATAGACCCAGATGACTACCTTTGCCATTTTAGAACAATGATGAACTTATACGACCACAGCGGTGCAATCTCTTGCAAGGCTTTCCCGAGCATCTTACGCAAGGTTGCTTGTACATGGTATCACAATCTACCACAAAATTCCATCTCTTCATTCGATGAATTAGCCAACCAATTCCAACAACACTTCTTAGCAAGCAAGCTCCTTAAGAAAGACTCATCAACCTTGAACTTAATTAAACAAAGCCATGATGAACTAATTAAGGACTACCTTGCTCAATTCAATGCTATGATGTTGGAAATCCCCAATGTGGATAAAGGTGTTGCCCTTAATGTAGTCATTCAAGGTGTCAAGCCTATTGGGGATTTCTTCAAATCCTTAGCAAAGAACAAGCCTAATAGCTTTGAAGAATTCAAAGAAAAAGTAAAGTACATCTAGTAGGAGGACTTTATCCTAGCTAAGAGGCAATTTAACTAAAGGAGGTTGGACAAAAAGAAGGATAGTAATTGATCCATCAAGGACCACTTAAGCCAAAAGCAAGGTAAAGGGTCATCACAGGACGATGGTATAAGAGACTGGAAATGCTCTATCCTAAGCTTCACGACATATACCCCATTAAATCGGCTAGTGGGGGATATTTTCATGGAAGTCTACAACATAGGTGTCCTACTTAAACCAACAAGACTAAGGGGTAATCCAAACAGGAAAAACTCTAACAAATATTGCAACTCCCATAAAGACAAGGGTCCAACGCGGTTACCTTCGAGAGAATAATGCTGACCCCAATAACTTCATTGAATAACCTACCCATTTAAACCACCACCCTATTGATGCTTTCTAAGTGTCGTTTGATGATTTTAAATGTTAATCCATGTCCTAGTGTTCTATATGTGATGTTAGGCATTTGATTTAAAGATAGAAATGAAGTTTGATGCATGATAATTGATGATATGCAAATGGGTTGTTGATGCCGCCACTATAAAGATTAAAAGGGGATTTAATTTTCATGAGAAATCTGATTTAGATGACAAAAGATGATAATGCGATGATTAAAGTATGAACATGTGGGTTTTGGAATAATTCAGATGATTAATTTAGTGTATATGTATGTTAGAAATTGGAATGGATTGTATGATTAAATTAGTGGATGAGCAAGCTGATTTAATTGTTGAATTATGAATTTTCAGCATGTTATAATGTTCTTCAAGTGATAAATTTGATGAAATTAAAATTACAAGATAAATATTAAGTTTGGCAAAGTTTAAGGATGCGTTAGGTTGAATTGGAGGATTATATGAACTTGAAATTGTGATTTTCTTGCAAGAATTAGTAATGAGTTTAATTTTGGAAAATTGTGATATATTATGTTTATTTTGAGTAAATTTGGTGAAATTGTGATTAATTAATGAATAAGAGTTAGATTGGATGTAAAAGGAAGCTTAGAAGTGAAAATATGTTGAATTGAATTAGTAAGAATGTTTTAAGGTGTGCTTTGTTTTGGCGGTATTTTGGACTTAAAAATGAAGAGTAAATGATGTTTTAAACTCTAGAAGGGAATAGGAATAAATGGGTTGTTGTGTGAAGTGATTTGAACCTAAATTAGATAAGATATGGGCTTCTAAAGTTAATAATTTGTAACTTAGCTTAATCCGATAGTCTAATGGTTCTAAAATGAATAAAACAAGACTTTTTATGTTAAAATGGGTAGTAAAAGTGATAAGGAATCAAATGACTACGGGTTTAAATTGAGTAAGTTATGACTCTTTAAAATTAAGTCTTTAATTGTGATGAATTGGAATTAAATAAATGGTTTACTTAATTAAATCAGGCTAAGGCTAACCCAATCTCAAGTTAGCCTAACCATATCGACCTACGAACTACCCTCTTACCCTCCCCTTAGATGGCTCATATAATTAAATATAATTAGATTAATTTGGTTTAATTAACTTAACTTTCCTAATTGTACCAATAGGAATTAACTTAATAATAAGAACTTAAATGACCAACTGGCCCAAAATTCAAAATCCAAAATCTAAATTGGTTCATTTCTTTTTAAGACTCATACCCTAAGTGAGCTTTATTACGATTAATAACTCAAATTGAGCCTCAAACCATTTCAAAGCCCAAATCAAATTAAATAATTAAAATAAAATGGATTTAGGCTTAAAAAAATAAAAAGGGATTACATAACTATAATAAAACCTAAATTGGCCTGAGACCCAAAACCTACTTTGACCCATTAATTTCTAAAGCCTATACCTAGAGTCGAGAATTGCGGGGTGGGTCAGCCTGCTCACCCATGGAGCCCACAAAAATTTGCAGGGCGGGCAAGTTGCTACAGGCACGAGTTGCTAGTTAACCCGCAAAAAAAAAAATAAAAAAATCATTCGCAGTTGAGCTCGTAAAGGCAAACCACAATACTTCATACGAGATATGACACACTTCACATATCACATCCGCACAGGCATAGCAGACGAGGAGAGGACGATGGGACTGACATTGGCGCGGTAGCTGGACAAGGACGATGGGATAGACGAACAGTGCAGCAGGCCTCCAGCGCCGCTTTGCAACTCTTCTCTTTCTCTTTGTCTTCCTCTTCCATTCCAATTTCCAGATTTCCACTTTCCAGTCTTCCATCTCCAGTTCTCCTTCCGGTTCCGCACTCCGCTGTTTACCTATCCTACTTGGAACTAAAAGCCAACCCTCACCCTAGAGTAGTGAAAGTAAGCGGCAATGAGGAGTCGAGGATAGTTATTAGAGAGCTTGGAATTGGAAGTCGACCCTCACCTTGGTCTGATCTCTACTCTCTTTTTTACTACTTTCCCTTTCTTCTAGTATTTGACGATGGACAGACATAGATGTTATTACACAAGTACACAACCAACGTCGAGCAATCATGCTTCATCACCCAAAAACAAAAAGTTTCGCCTTTTTTGCTTCTGATTTTTGTTTGTCTTTCTTTTCCCGCATGAAGTCCTTCTCCCATTTTTAGGAATTCAAATTATTCAAGACTGGGGCTCGATCTCTCCCACTCCCTCTCTCTCCTAGTGTGTGTTCCATTTCCTTCATGCCACTATCCTCGTTAATTAAGGTAAAGCTTATGGGTTCAACAATAGATTTTATCCTTTCGCCTTAACTGAGACCCTATGTCGACTTTAGGCTATTATCTGTTAGGAGGAAAAAAAATTGTGTGAATGATTCTATCAAGTTATTTTCTTTTTGGTAATTCATTGTCCTTGATTTAACAAAATGGGTTTAATGTTTTTCTTACTTTATTTTAGTATGTCATAATGTTTTCCAAAATTTTAGGAGCATGTTATGGTGATTATTGTGGTTTATATTCTTTATTTATGTGATGAAATTTGTAGGTGATGATTGGATACCAAGTTGTTGATTTATCACCTACAGTCTATATATGGATTACCAATTGTCGTTTTTCTGGTCTTGCGAGGTGGTTTATATGCTTGGAAGTTGTTGTCTAATTAAGGGTTGTGTCTATTAAAGAAGATGTGGTATATAACTCGAGTTGTGTCGATATATCCTGCCTTTCTTTTTTCTTTCTTTCTTTATTTTTCTTTTTTTTTTAAGAAAAAAAAAGAGAAAAATTTTTGTAGTGGATTGATTTGAATTTGAAATGAATGAAATATTTATCATCATAGCACTAGTTTTTAAGCTTTTATACATTGTTAGTACTGGAGAAGGGTCATGCAATATGTATATTAATGTTGAAATATATTTACAGAATGGATCCTCGAAGTAATGAGACTATAATGGAACCTATTAATGTGGATGATGTGTCTGAAGTCAGTGGGCGTAACGATAATCTACAACCAAGATCTTCTCACTTTGAAGAACATGCAGGTAAGAAGGCTCGAGTAGGTAGCTCTTCTTCTGAGGTTTAGGAAATATTTACAAAAATTGGTATTGGGAAGGATGGTAAAAATAGGGCTAAGTGTAAAGCATGTGGGAAAGAATATGTTATTGGAGAACATTCACATGGAACTTCATCTTTACGTCAACATAGAGAAAAAGTGTCGTTTGAGTCAAATTCCTAGAATTAATGATGTTGGTGATATGATAATTGATCATGCTGGCAAGTTAAGATCAAGAAAACCAGATCCTAAATTTGCTCGTGAGGTAATGACTATGGTTATTATTGAACATGATCTGCCATTTTCATTTGTTGAGTATAGGAGGATCACACAGTTCATAAGGCTATATAATCCTGATTATAAGCTAATTAGTAGAAAAACTACTACATCAGATGTTTGCAATTTATATTTGACTCAAAAGAAGAATTTGAAACAAATATTGCAAAAAATTCCAAGGAAAGTATGTTTGACTTCTGATGTATGGACTACTTCTACCAGTGAGGGATATATTTGTTTGGCTGGCCATTATGTGGATGACAATTGGAAATTGAATAATAAAATTCTTGCTTTTTGTAAAATGCCCCCTCCTCACTCAGGGTTTGAGTTGTCGAAAAAAGTATTTGAATTTTTGAAAGATTAGGGCATAGATAGGAAGATATTCTCCCTTACATTGGATAATGTATCTGCAAATGATTGTATGCAAGATTTTCTGAAAGAGCAATTTAACTTACAATATAGTTTGTTATATGGTGGTGAGTTTTTTCATATTAGATATTGTGCTCATATTCTTCATTTGATCGTTAAAGAAGGATTAACTACAAGTAGTGAAGCATTACATAAAGTAAGGGAGAGTGTTAAGTATGTGAAGGGCTCCGAGAGTAGAATGAAACACTTTTTGGAGTGTGTTGAACAGGTTGGCAACATTGATACCAATCTTGGTTTATGCTTAGATGTAACTACTAGATGGAATTCCACTTATCTTATGCTCGATAGCACACTCAAGTATTGACGTGCTTTTTCTTGCTTTCAATTGAATGATCGTCATTATAAATATTGTCCAACCATTGATAAGTGGGAAAGAGCAGAAAAGATATGCAAGTTTTTGAGCCCTTTTTCATAGTATCACCAATTTGATATCAGGATCATCATATCCAACTTCAAACCACTATTTTTTGCAAGTATGGAGTATTAAATGTTTGTTAAATGAAAATTTAAGTAGTGAAGATCATGTCATAAGGGAGATGTCTATTAGAATGAAACCGAAGTTCGATAAGTATTGGAGTGATTATAGTGTTATCCTTGCACTTGGAGCAATCTTTGATCCTCGAATGAAGCTTAATTTTTTGAACTTCTCTTTTAATAAACTTGATCCCCTCACTTGTGAAGAGAAGTTGGCTCACATAAAGAGCAAGTTATATAAACTCTATGGAGAATATGAGAAGAGCAAAACAAATCACATATCTAGAACTAGAAGCCATTAAGTTGGATCATCTTCTCAGGGACAAGACACATCTGGAGGTAGCAGTAGTAAAGGAGCAGCAACACATAGATCTGGGAAAGGCTTGGAGATTTATTTTGCTACTTTTATGGTAAGTTTAATAAATTTTTTATTTTTTTAATTATATTTTTTGCCGTATTATATATCAGTATTTAATTAATTGTTTCCTTAATAATGTAGGAATTCCAATACTGTCAAGTAAAAGTACAAAGTTGTGGTAAATCTTCTTTAGATATTTATTTAGATGAGCCAGTAATGGATATAGACTTTTACTCAGAATTGGATGTGTTACAACATTGGAATAGTCAAAGCCAGAGATATCATGATTTATCTATCATTGCCTCCAATGTGCTTAGCATTCCAATTACTACTATAGCGTCAGAGTCAGCTTTCAATATCGACGCTCGTGTACTTAATAAGTATCGCAGTTTTATGCTCCTAGCCAATGTAGAAGCTCTAATTTGTACACGTAATTAGTTACAAGGATTTGCATGTAAAGGTAATTTATTTTTGTTCTATTGGTAATATTTTCTTTTAATGTATTGTTTCAAGCTCAAGCATTTATTATCTAATTTAATTATATGTGTAATGTCATGAATTTTAGATCAAGAAGAAGACAATGGGAGTGGGGGTGGGAGTGGGACTACTTCATCAAAGGAAGACTCCAATTTGGTTGTTGATGATGATGATAGTGATGACTGATGTGATGATTGATTTGTATATGTGATTTTATCTCCTTTATTATTGTCTTTGTTTTCCTATATAATTAGTGAAAAGCACTTTATAATAACTGCTACATTTGCTTAATTATCATTTTAGGTTATTTTCTTTTCTATCGTATGAGAATGAGATTTAAGAGTAAGTATGTTTAACTATTATAGGTTTAAGCCTGCATGTACATCTCCTATTTCTATTGAATAAGAATTTTGTAATATATTACTATTACATTTCCATTGGACTAGATCACTAATAAATTACTTGCTTTCATAAGTTTAATTTAAAGAATTTAGAATTTAGAATACTAAAAAAAAAAAAGAAAAAAAAAGGAAAAATTGCGGGCGGGGCGGGTAGATTTTTTCAACCCGCAACTGTTGTGGGCCACTGCAAGTCGGCCTAGTTGACCCGCGGGTCGATGCGAGTCGAGGTGGGCCGACCTGTTTAACCCGCATTCCCGGCTCTACTTATACCCTAAATGGACCTTTATAAATAAATCAAGCTTAAATGGGCCTTTAACCCTATAAAGCCCTAAATCAACTAAGAACTTAAAATGAAATTAAAATTGGAACTAATAATTACTCGAGTCTAAAATATAAGAAATATGACAATTACAATAATGAGCCTAGGTCAATTAAAATAGATGAAAGTAATCTAATTGAACTTAAAATGGACTCAATAATTATATCTAGACTTAATTAATCTAATTAGGGATAGTAAGCTTAATTCCAAACCTAATTGGGCCTACTATTCTTAAAAGGCCCAAATACCTTAATTAGGCTTTAAACACAACTAGACTTAAAATTCAAATAACTTATTAGGTTTAAATAATTAAACCCTAAATAAATCAAGCTAAAATTAGCTAAAAGTTAATTAGGTCTAAGTAACCCTAATTAGGCTTGTAACTAGTATAAGTCTTAAATAGCTTAAACCAACATTAGAATAAAATTCAATCATTCAGAATAATCAACTAACTTAAGTTTTCTCTTTAATGTATAAAATCAATTCAATCAACTCAACTGGAACTCGGATTACGATTTAGGAGTCATCAACCTTTTTAGATATGTAGTAACATGCGTGTTACTTGCTAAGTCAAAAAATTAAATTAGATTAATGATCAAACTCAATTAAGTATCTAGTTCTTCTTGTGCATAGTTACTTGAGCCAACAAGTAGCAAACCTTGGATCAAGATTATGCCTCTAGTCATATACCCCGAAATGATACAGTCGTTAGGTGCTTAGGTCATCAAGTGATAGCTTGGCGAGTAGCAAATAAGTGAAATCATGTCAGATAACAGGTACTGTAAGCGAAAAGAAAGTATTTCGAGCATAGTCAGGGGATATGGGTCCCGATGGGCTATACGATATAGTTAGATTATAATAAGTAAGGTCGCATAACAGTGAGTTCACTTAAATGAAGTTACTTTTGGTTAAGGTTTTAGTTTCAGCAGCGTGGAGTCTGACTTCCCCCATTTACCCCCAATGTCCACTGCAATGGAATCAAATCCCATGTCCCCCATCATGATGTCTAAAGTCATGAGTACTATTGTATCGGATGCTTAAATAAGATAATTAAATGAATCAAATGATTGTCTACTACACTAGCATGTAAGCTTGCTTGAAATGCATGTACGTGTTTATGTTACTTTGTATTAAACCCTTGTGGCTCACTCATTTTCCTTTTTCAAGTGAAAACTATTTGACGGATTTATCTTATGAATTTCTAGATTTTAGCTTTAAGGAGGAGTACGGTAATGAGTTCTAGGACTTAGAGTACGTTGACTACGATTTTTTCTAATTTTTTACTTTCCAAACTTAGTTTCTATATGTGGTTATGTATTTAAACTTTTATTGGGAGTCATTTGTGACTCTATGGCCTGTTCCTTTTATGTTCATATTTTGTAGGCCCTTTAGGTCCTACGACTTAAATTTATATCTTGTGCTTTCCATTGCATTTTCTAAAATTGACGAACATATAAAATGTTTTTGAAAATCAATGAATCATCAATTATTTTTGAAATTTTAATCAATGATTTTAAGGTTCTAAAATTAGTTTAAAAATCTACTTAATAATCTTAGTTTTACATATTTAATTTAAGTAAGGTATGTGATGAATTGTTGATACCATGGCGAATCGTTGATGCTATAGTGAATTAAGGGCGTAACATTACCACATAGCGGTGTTACATTGAAGGCAATGAGTTAGCAATGTTGATGGGTAATATGATAGTGGTAGTACTGCGTCGGTAGTTGTGGTATAATCGTGGTAGTGTTGACAATAACAATGGTAAGATAGTAATGCAACTAGGAAAATGTAGTTAAAATAATATTGAATAGTATAAATGGTAACAGTTAAAATCTCTATTTTAGCATATTACTTGTGTATAATAGATAATATACAACAAAACAAGAAAAAATTGTATGTTATACTAGTACATTAAACATGATACAAGAAACTTATGATATTTCCCTTATGCTACATCTACTATCTCCTTAGGGATTAAAAAACTAAACATTACTTTAAACACGATCCTATCCTTAGGAAAAGATTAGACACCCAATTAAAGTACGCCATCGTTATGGGTACAAATATATATATATATATATAAACTATCGAGAACCTATATATAAACTATCGAGAACCGAATTTATAAAGATGTGACTACAATTTATCTGATCACGGCAAGTGCGATTTAGTGGATATTGCATTTAAGATGTTAGCAACATTCTGTAATTCATAACAAGTTCCTCTATTTTCAAAATAGATAAAGAAAATTAGGTATGATAAAATAAAATTCATATTTTGTGTAAGTGAATTGATTGCAACTTCATATAATACACCGGTAGCATTCTCCAATTTAGAACAGGTTTCTTTATTTCTATCAGTATTTCTATGAATTGTATGTTGTAATGTATGGGTGAAAAGAAAATCCTGTTCTACAAGGTGCCTATCCATACCTTACTAAACTAGATAGATTTTGGGTGAGTATTGAGGATCATAGAGTAAGTTCTGAGTATGAATTTTTTGAAACTTGCTTCCAGAGGATAAGGTATGGGTATGAGATCCCTCTATCTTGTACTCATCCTAAAATTTGTATTCTAAGATATGCAAAATATAGGTATTAAGGTGTTTCTTACCCATGCTATGAAAAAATATTAAATAATATTAATAAATAATAATAAATTATATTCTTCAGCTAATAAATGTCATAATAAAAAATAAAAAAATAAAGAATTTTAGACCTATAAGTTTATATCTTAAACGGCTAAACTAATGATGCATTCTCACTTTACATTTTTCATTCTTTCACTTGTCTTTTCCTCATTTTCCTATCTAACTTTATGTTTTTCATTTTTTTTCTTCATATTTTTCCTAATGTATTAAGTAATAAAATATCATAAATTTGAAATAATGAAAAGAGGAAAAATTACTTTTTTAATTCCATAAGTTTTGCTACAAGTTTAATAAGTTTTACATACAAAGAATTTGTATTATTATTATTATAAATTTAAAATTTATAGGAAGAAAAATAAAATTTACAAGTTTTACAAGATACCTTGTATCCTATAAATTTTATATGATATAAAATGGAGTGGTTCCAAGGAGTTATAGGGTAGGTTCCAATTTTAAAATTTAAAAATCATTACTATATATGGTAGAGTATGAGTAAGGTCTCATAGTCAACTCATTTTGTATCCACTCATCTATATCGTAGTGTATAAGCAATATATAATGGGTATTACACTTTCTTTGTTTTTCATTTTAGCTAATAAATGGCAAGAAATCCACTAAAATAATACGTTATTTTTAAATGATCAAAAAATAGGGTACCTAGAAAAATAATTCACAAAATAGGTAACAAAGGTACAGACTATATGTACACCTCCAAGTAAAGCAAATTGCTTAAAGACGTACACACAATCTGCACCTTCAGTACAATTTGTACTAGGTACAGACACATCCCTCATCATCTAATAATTTCATCTAACATCCACTGACCAATAATTTTTCACTTATACTCTACAAACTTACAACTTGCAAACCTAAAAAGTAAAAGCATGCATGTAAACCTATAAAAGCACAGATGGACATATTTCTTGCAAAACTATTATATAAAGTTACAAACAACTACAATACTTTAATATAATAACACAAACCTAGAAACATAACACATTCATTTCTTTTTTCTTCCGCAAGCTCTCTTGCTCCCTCTGTTTTTACTCTCTTACATAAGAAGAAGAAGAAAAGCTTCTAAATCTACAAAGAGTCGAGGATCATCAACCAAGTGCAACAACTTTGCTGAGATCTTTTCATTTCCTCATAAAAAAGCTCGTTTAAGCTATATTTCAGTACATATTTTCTCTAATAATTGAAGTTTTTTTCCTTATTACATTAGTTTTCACATTTTACAAAACTTTTGTCGTGATTCTTTGTTGTCATGGTTTTTTTTTTTTAAATACTAGTACTTGTTTTTAGTTTGTAGTGTATTAGACATAATTTATGTAAATCTTGTAATACATAACATGTGATAGTTACTTTTTCTATTACTATGAGAAGAAGATCAACATTATGCTTATGAAAAATTTTGTATTAATTTTAAATGTAAAATGTTGATTTATTATTTATATTTTTATAAAAAATATTTGTAATTGAACAATCTTAAAAAATTAATTTTAAAAAATACATGTTCATGAAAATGTTAATATTAATTATTTTCAAATGAAAATAATTTTTGAGTATGAATTCAATAATTTGAAATTTTTTCAATTTTAAAACTTTGGTATTTTTCAAAAAGATTACGATTTTTTATTTCTAAATTAAGAATGTTTCAATTTATTAAAAAGTTTTTTTAAAACTAATCTTTCTTCTATTCTTATGTAAACTTGCAAAAAAAAATTACAAAATTTTGAAAAATTTAAAATTAAAAAAGTAATTTTTTTTAACTTGCAAAGAAAATAATCATTGTTATGTACTATCAAGATTAAATAACTAATATTAGCTATTTTTGTAGATTAGCTAATTATTTATCTATGTTGCGGATAAGATAACAGTGGATGACTATGTCAAATTTCTAATCTATGCATTTGAAAATATTATTAGTGGTAACTAGGGGGCAGAATATAATAGGGATCCAATTAAAAAGTTGAAAATGAAGAAAAACGTGAACTATACTATATTCTTGTATAGAATATGCCGAAGTATTGGAGTCGATCCAACTAAAGTAGGGGTTGAAATAATTCATAGGCATCCTATTTTCCATTGGGGCAATGCATCTTATGCCTTGATGGCAATTAGAGACGATGATGATGTGGAAAATATAATTGAAATGCCTTAATCCTTTGGAGAGCATGACATACAAAAGTTGTATATTAGAATTTCTAAAGACTTGGGGGTCCATCCAAATAGCAAACATTCCAAGAAAATAAGCAAAGGCATTCCCCCACTTAATAGGGAAGAGATGTCGACCAAGTCATCAATGTGCAAAGCATATGTTTTAACCCCTATAGAAGAGGTACTATTGAATGATGAAGTTGAAGTAGACAGAGCAGTTACTTTAGCGTTACAACAATCAGTCACATGTGATCCCTGCATGGTATGTTTAGGGGCAAAAGCTACAATGGATACTGATATGGGAATAGGTGTTGAGGAGGAATGCTCCAATTATGAGGAAAGTTCTAAGGAGAAAGATGAGAAAAATGTAAACAAAGGAGATAATATGGCTAAAGGGGATCGTCCAATCGAACCAAGGCACTCCACACAAGCAATATATCAACTAGGGCAAGTTGAACCACCTTATATGGCAATTAGAGATTTTTTTCCCTTCTATAATGCTAGCGGTAATGATGGTTACATTTATTTTGTATAGGAACAAAATGCAATGTGTAGTAATTTGAGCAATAGTGACGTGTTAAATATAGGCATGAGATTTAGGACAAAAGCAAACGTTATTCAAGCTGTTAAAGCCTACCATGTAAAAAACTATTGTAACTTTACTATTCATGAATCTAATAAGTCGTTTTAGTTGGTTTATTGTTCGAAAAAAGAAAATGGTTGTAAGTGGAGGTTTTGGGACTATAAGATAAGTTAGAGGGGTTGTTTGTAGTTACCAAATTTGATGGTCTACACACATGCATCAACCCAATGATAAGTCAAGATCACCCACAGTTAGATTACAATCTTCTTACAAACTGGTTTGTTAATCTTACTAAAAATAATCCTAATATAAAGGTTGTTGAGCTCACTTCTATTGTTGAATAGGAATTTGGTTATAGGATAGTCAAGAGATGGATTTGGGAGAACAAGAAAAGAGCTATTGAGCACATGTACGGGAATTGGGAAATGTCTTACAATGAGCTCCTTAAGCATTTAAATGCAATTAAAAAAAAACACAAATCCTGGAACATGAGTTGATTGAGGGTGGAGAAGATCGAATGCCTCTAGGGTATACAGTTTAAAGTGGGTTTTCTGAGTGTTTGGCCCTTGCGTTGCAGTGTGGAGATTGCTTAGACCCATTATTACCATTAATGGCACTTTTCTATATGAGAAGTACACGAACAAGTTGCTTGGGCATGTGATAGATTCCCCCATATAGCACCAATTAGCCTCCATGACTTGTTATAAAGGTTGGAGCTCCCTTGGTTGCATAATGGAGGATGAGCCTAAACACTGGATATCACCCAACCCATGTTGTTGTTGCTTATTGAGATGCTCTCGACAAGCAGAATGCTAAGTAGGTATTTCTTCGACCTTTTTTCAATTTTCCATTTCATCGTATGTGTCATTATATCTAAATCTTACTTACTATCTGTAAACACTCTATTTTTGTTTTTTCTATTTTTCATATATGAAGGAAAAATAAATAATAAAAAATAAAATAAATAAAAATAATACACAAATAATAGAAAATAAGGGTAGCAATAACAATAAAAGACATTTAGGGTTTTTCATTAAATTTTAGAATTTCAAAATAATATAAAATTAGTAAAATTGGCACGCTTATATGTAATTTACGTGCAAAGAAAAACAAGGAATTGGGCCAGCCCAGCTAGTCTGCATGGTCGCCTGGTGCGCGAGGAAGGGAGTGTGGTCGTGAGTTCAAATCTAGGCAAAGGCACTTTGTGCCATTTTGATTTTTTTTTTTTTTTCACCCGAGCTGCCATGTGTTAGCAACCAATTGGATGACTTGAAGGAAGGCGCCTAGCGTGTGTTCGTCTTTAACCTTCGACCGAGATTGACAGCGACGCAGGGAGAGCGAAATCTAACCATTTCAAATCAAATTTTAAAGCAAATCTAACAAATCTTCGGCCAAAAAAGGATAAATATCATCCAATTAGTACGAATCTTAACAAAAAACGAAATATTTATTCAAATCTGAACTGAAAAAAAAAAAAAAAAAAAGGATAGGGATGAGTTTCAACAGAATCCAATCTGAGCTTATCAAAGGGGATTTTATGAGTCTATAAATAGAACTCAACTTCGGGAAGAAATTAGAAGAAAGAGGAGGAAGAAAAAGCATGAAAAAGTCCGCTGGAGATCTCTCTCTATCTCTAGATCTTGTCACCGTAGTTACTGAACCACCACTTAGGGTGGTTTTCGATAAAAACCAACACCACCATTTGGTTCCTCACCCTTGAAAACCTAGGAATCCACCTCTTGATTGCCATTAACAACCACTGGAAACATTACTGACAAGGAGCTCCAGGTGCTATGATCCGATCAACCCGACCCAATCCGACCTGAACCGCAACCCGTGTCTAGGTAAGTCAAATTTCTTCTTTTTATTATTATTATTTAATCATTATTAGTTTTTTTTATTAACAAAGAAAAAGAATAAAAAGTAGTAATACTAAAATAAAAATAATAAATATAAATATAAATAATAAAAATGTATGTTTTAGGAATATGTTAATAAACTAGGTTTAGAATTTTCTAATATATATATATATATAAGAAATATATAATAAAAAAAAAAAAAAAATATTTTATCACTTAGAAAACTTCTTTTTATAAAAAATAAATGAATGAATAATAATTAGTGATTTTCAAAAATTAAAGGTTTTTAGTTTTTTTTTTTTAGAAATGAAGCTTAGGTTTAGAAAAAAAAAATTATAAATTTAAATGGTAACAAACATAAACCTGGCACGTTTTCATAATTAAGACTAAATAATCCACTAAAGTTTTACAAAAGCGAACTACGGTCTATTTGATCCTGAATAGCAGGTACATAAGTATCCAAATGAGGTAATTCTAAAAAAAAATAAAAAATATATTTTTAATCATCATTTATATTTTTAGTGTTAAAATTTTAATAATATCTATCCACTCCTACTTCTTTTGCATAATATATACCATATTAGGATATTATTGAAACTTTTTCTTATTAATTAGGCGTTCTACTACATGATCACAGTAACTCTCGAAACCCTGCTTCATGGATGACACGTATCCCATCATTGACACTCCAAAATCCAATAACTAAGGCTATGACGCCTTGTTCCATCATCAACACACCAAAAAAAAAAAACTTGTGATTTACACGGTCATAGCCATTTAGGTTTTTGGCTTGGACAAGGTTGGAGGTTCACAGCTTATTTGGCAAGAGAGGAGGTTTTTTTTAAAAAAGAAAAAGAAAAAAAACAATGAGAGAAGGTTTGAAAAACCTTTTAATATATCTATTTATAATATATAATTTTAAAAGAAAAAAATGATTTTTATATGTTTTTTAAATAAATATATTTTTTTAATAACTTAATATAAAATGATATAATCTTTTATTTAACATGTTCTATCATTTGAAATGATATATTATAATTTTTTCAAAAGTCACGATCTTTAACTATTAGTATTTTTTCATTATTAATGATTTTTGTACATTATAGTATCTCTTAAGTATTACATTAGTACTTTTACATTCTATATTATATATTTTTTTATTTACCATTTTTTTTGTAACTCTCTTTTTTTTTTTCCCCACTCTCTTAAATTTCTTACACATTAATCAAACTACTTCCAAGCACCATTCTACATATCATGTCTCCACTCATTATTCTCTACTCTTCAATTAAAAGAATGTTTAAAACCCAAAATTGCATAGTTGATTTTATTCAAGGCCTTCTTCGATTTTTCAATTTCTAAAAAGTACATTTAATTTCTTCTGGTTTTCTATCAATTAAAAGAAGCAAAAGAGGAATATATAAAAAGTTTGATTTCATGATTAAACAAAATAAAATGATATAATTGGTCATCACTCTAATACTTCTATTGAGATATATTAAAAACATGCTTTTAAATGTTGTTGTGTTTCTTAAATTTACACTGTAATAGTTGTTGTATGTTATATTGTAATATATTATGTTAAATTGTAATATAGAAGAAAGGAGAGCAATGGAAATGTGTGTGACATTTTCTTTTCTCCTTTTATCTTTATGGATTGACATTAAATAATTTGCATTTATTGAAAGATTTGGGTTTTGAATACTTTTAAGAAACTAAAGTTTGTTTTAAAATTAAACCTCTCATATCAATGGATATTTTTATAAGCACCTTTAGTATACTTGCTATTATTTAACTCTTTAGCCTATTTTATGCATATGTTATATGAGTGGACCATCTTCTTCATATATAACTTTTAGGTAATATTGAGCCAATACTTTAAAAAAGAATATATCCACAAATATGTTATCATTAAACAAGATCCATATATCTTTATTACAATTTTTAAAAGGGTAGTTTCAAACTTTTTTTTTTTGTTCCTTCTATTTGCACTATACATTGGTGAGTCTAAATTGATAGTTTGTTTTCACTCAGGTACTAACAATTTAATTCCTATCATCTATTTTTTTTGTTTTTTAAAATCCAATGAAAGCTTATATAAGTTTCTTTCACTTTTTTTTTCCAAATTTAATTGAAGTGTCATAGTTTAAAAAAAATTATTTTTAAGAAAGAAGTTGGGAAGTGATTTGATGTACTAGGATTATCATACTATTAATTTATTTGGCAAAAAGTTCCCAAGATTGATTTTTGTTAGCATTTATAAAGATACTAATTTGACTTATGTTTGATATTTATTTGAGTTTTCTCATTTTAATGTTGATTCTTGCATTCAATTTTTCCTGTAGGTTCTTAAAATTGATTCGTATAAACTAAGGTGAAATATTTTTCTAAGCAAGCTCATGTTTATTTTTTTTTCATATAAATTCAAGATTTATACCTATATTAATAATCAACTTATGAAGTTTATTAATAGAACTTTCTTTTTTTTTCTTTATGAATTATTTTTAGTCACTAATAATTATTTTGGTAGGTCATAGTGCTAATTAACTATTTACTCTTAATGCTCTCATTTATGTTATAATGGATATAGATATACGTAAACTGTCATACATAAAATTCTCCAATTAATATGTTATATTGGATATAGATGTACATACATTGTTATACATAAAATTCTTCAATTAATATCACTTCTATAGGTTGTGTAGGTATATAATGATTTCTTCAAAGAAGCAAATTACCTATGAGTAACATATTGTTTGTTTGTTACAACAAACCAATTGATAATATATTATTGTTGTTGCATTTTTTTTTTATTTACACAACTTTAATACTATTTACCTATATTTTTTTTCTCTCCTTAGTAATTGGTTATGTAACTAATCCTGATAATGTTGATCCATCATGGTTTACAATATCTTTAAACAAAAATAACCATCCCTTATAGATCTTTTTAAATTATGTGTGTATTTTATTTTATTTTTTTTTGCTAAAAATGACCTAAAATTGTTTCCACCTATTTGAGAATAAATACAGTAGTTTCTCCATATATAGGTTGCTCTAAGACCTTATGCATTCATGTTATTTGCTAGTGGTACATGCATGCGTCAAGAATAAGTTTTCCAAATTGGAGATATTTGTTTTGATGCACCATCTAGTCACAAAACTTAGATATTGTCACATGTATCAAAATATATTACAAGTTATAGGCTTATAGTAATGCAACTATTGTATTATGCTTTTCTAAAATAGTAGAAATTTATCCAAAACAAATTTGCCCAATTAAGGGAGATAATTAATGAAAATAGATTTATTTAATGGTAATACATATCAAGCACATTTGATGATGGTAATATGGATAAAAGCATTTTGTTGGATTCTTTACAGGTGTGCAAATGATATAGTTCTAAAATAAGATTTGTTTTAGTGCATTTCCAGTTTCAATGATTGACTCCCACCAAGAAAGAGTCATCAAACTAAAGCAACATGTATCCAAATGATTTATTGATGACATATTTATTTTGTCTCCTCTTAAATTAGTTTCTCCCCTTATGTATTTTAAGGATTATTTAAAAAAAAAAACTTTATCCTTTATCCTTTTCCTTTTCCTTTTTCCTTGATAATATTCAAGCAATGTCTCCACTTTTTCTTTTACCTATTTTTCATTAGATTTGCGCATCTTTTTCTTTAAATAATCAATCATTTATATAGTTTACTTAAATAATTATATTATATTATAAATACCATTATATTTAATAGTTACCATTACTCCAATTCATCTCTTAATTCATTCCATGTTACATACTTTCTATCAAATTTCTAAAGGAGAAAGATAATATTAACTTTCATATAATCAACGTAACTAAAATAGGATATAGATTTTAACTTTCATATAATCAACGTAACTAAAATAGGATATAGATTAATCAAAAAGTGAATAGCTAAGTAACATGTTTAACGGAAGAGAGGGTCATGTAAATGATTTAATAGGAATCTTATAGTCATGTACAATTTACGAGGTATTTAGTTTTTTATCCATAAGAAAAAAAGTTGGAGACTTTTTATGCTTTCCTTTCATATCATTATTATTCAGATATGTAATTATTTGCAAATCTGGTGTTATTATTTGTCCATAATATCAAATGATTTTTTTTGGACAAATATCAAATGATTAATTAAGTAACTCTTGTTAACTTCCTATTTCAATACCTTGCGCATTATAATCAACATATTGTTCTTAGTTAAGTATTTGATATGATAGAGTATAAATGCACTTCTTTTGTATTTGAAATATTTTCATTTGGCATATTTATTAAATTTCCATGCTAATCCTTCTATGTTAACTTTAGACCTACACTTATGTGTAGGTGTATGTATTAAAAAAATTATAAAAATTATAATTTTTTCAAGTCATGTGGAAAATTTTTATTTTATTTAAATATGCTTTTTTGTTATTGAACCTCTTCGATATTATCTTTTCTTGTCTAATGTTTCATGAAAAACCACCATGTTAATATTGTCTTTTAGTACAATGAAAATAACTATATAGAAAATTTTATGGCCCCGTCTGTGTTTTTGACAAGGTTGGTCTAACTTTCAATCTCACCATTAACTTATATATTAATGATGATCTACAGTAAAGATTTAATACATATAACTGAATAATAAAATTAAGGACTAGACCGGTCATCTTAAAATAGTAGATAGGATTAGAAAAGGTTCCATAACTACATTTTTATATTAAATGTAATCTTTTATAACAATACGAATCTTCACTTCTTCCTTTTTTTTTAAAAAAAAAAATTCATTCATTTTTAAAAAAAAAATTATTAGTCATATCTTTTCATTTCTCTTAAGATATATCATTTATATACAATACTATATTTGTAGAAAAGTTGCGACCTTTACACAACTACATGTAAAATAATGTAACCATTGATAAAACAATGTTATACAATAACTTGAAGATTACAATTTTTTCTAAACATTATAACATTTCATATAATCATCAATAGTCGCAAAAATTACAATATATAAAATATATTAATATAATTAAATCATCACGTTTACATAATTTTTATGAATTTGTTAATATATTGATTATGATAATCTTTTACATAAATATATTATTATTTTATTAATATAAAAATAAATACATATTAAAGTGAAACCCGTACATTTGTGTGGGCTTTAAGTAGTTTTGGATAATAGGGAAATGAAAACAATGTTAATTCCAATATAAAATTACCAACATACTTATAATAAATAATAGTTAGAATACAAAGATAAAATGGTGGGGTAAAGAAAAGAGACAGCATAGGACATTCAATAATTGTTCTCACATGATGTTGCTTTCCTTTCCTTTCCGGTTCGGGAAATAAAAATCGATGGCTTCTGGTGAATTATTTACTTCCTTATTTCTTTCTTCCACAATTTCACCCTTCACCCAAAAAAAAAAGATTTGATATTTTTACCCAATTTCCTTCCATTTCTGTTCTTCCCTACCCTTTCCCTTATCCCAAATAGAGTATAAATACTGAAAGATGAAATCAATCGTAAACTAACTTTGATAACTTTATTAAATAATTATTCGCTTTCAAAATTATGTATAACAAGAAATATGTGACAATAATTTTAGAAGTGCGAATTTTCTCTTTGTTAGTTTGTAATGTTATTTGAATTTCAATAATTTCCATCTAATGCATCAACTAAACTAGGCTTGTCAAGCTGGTGTCTATGTTATCCCCTAAAGATAATGGATGCAAAACTTCATTTATTGGACTATTATAATCATTAAACTATGCTGAAAAGCCTCATTTAATGTTAATCAATGTTGCCAAAACTGGACGAGGCTTGATCTGGACAACGCTTGATCCAGACGAGACTAGGGATAAAAGATCAAAAGGTTCAACTGAGGTCATTAACTTTAATATTACTTATATATGTATATAATTATATATTATTATTAATTAAATGATTTCTTGTGAAGTCACTCCATTGCAATTTGCAGACGATATTGGGTAGAGAAGAAGATGGATGTAAAGCTTGTGTTGAATAGTCATAATAAAAAAACAGAGTGAAATTGCGTAAGTTGTTATCTCCAAATGCTTAAGCTACAACGACTATTTATACTATATTCCTGCTGTGTAACAAAAAAAAAAATTATTACTTTACAATCACTTGTGTAAAATAAATATCTCAAACTCTAGTATTGTTCATACCCTCCCTCAAGTTGGAGTTTGTCGAAGGCCCAACTTGAAGTAAGCAGATTGTAGCTGAGGAATAGTTGGAAGCTTGGTAAAAACATCAGCCATTTGCTGAGCAAAAGGAATATGAACAGGAGAAACAAATCCACGAGAAACATGATCTCAAATGAAATGGACGCCAATGTCAATATGTTTTGTTCTGTTGTGCAAGCATAGATTATATTCAATGAGATTAGCCGATTTGTTATCACAAAACAAGCAAACATGTAAGGTAACTAGCACACAAAGATCCCTAGGGATGTAACAAGTATAAAGTAATTCCTTGATTGTAGAGGTCATGCTCCTATACTCTGCTTCCATAGATGAAGTACTAATTGTACACTATTTCTTCGACTTCCATGACATAAGTGCATTCCCAAGCATGACACAAAACTTGGTTAAAGACTTCCTATCAAAAATTGAAGAGGCCTAATCTACATCGGAGAAGCTGTGAAGATTCAAAGTATTATTTGCTGGGTAGAACAAACTACATCCAAAAGAACCTTTGAGGTACTTGAGTACATGATAAGCTACTTGCAAATGTCGTTGCTGAGGACAAGATAAAAATTGATTTAATTTGTTCATAGTAAAACATGTGTCAGGATGAGTCAATGTCAAATGTAATCGGTGCCCAACAATACAACGATAGATTTGAGGATCATCAAGAGTTGCACCAATATCTTTACTAAGTGTAATACTAGAAGGTAAAGGCAAGGATACAAGTTTACAACCTGATAAACCAATCTCTATCAAGATGTCAAGAACAAAATTGCACTGGTTAAGGAGTGTTCTAGTTGTTGTTCTACAAATTTCAATGCTAAGAAAGAATTGTGCCAACCCCAAATCTTTTTATGGTAAACTGGGAATCTAAATCACACTTCAAAGAAGAAATAAGATGCTTAGTATTTCTCTTGATTAACATATCATCAACATATAAAAGAATAGCTACAAAACTATCTTGTTGAGAAAAAGTAAACAAAGAATAGTCATGTGTAGATTGAATGAAACCTTTCTTGACCAAAAATTGAAAATTTTCAATGTTCCACTATCGAGATGCTTGCTTAAGGCCATAATGTAATCTTTTAAGCTTGCATACTTGATCAGAACCAACTTTAGAATAAATAGGCGGAGATAACATAAAAATCTCCTCATCCAAGTATCCATGTAAGAAAGTATTATTGATATCAATCTAATGAATGGACAAACTATATGTAGTAGCTACTACAATGAGAATTCACATGGTGTCTAACTTAGCAACAAGCAAAAAAGTATCATGGTAGTCTACCCCTTCCATTTGAGTAAAACCTTTGACTATTAATCTAGCCTTAAATCTTTCCACAATACCATATAGTTTGTACTTGATCTTAAACACCTATTTAGACCCAATTGCTTTCTTACCCGGTAGTAAGTCAATTAACTCCCAAGTATCATTCATCTTTAATGCTTTGATTTCCTTGTTCATAGCATCTACCCATTCTTTAGTTTTAGAAGCTTGAGAATAAAGAAAAGGTTCTTGTACTGCTAATACTTATGCCAAAGATGCAGTATAATCATGAGAAAATTTTCTAAAAGTAGATGAATCAAATAAGGGATATGTTGTTGTAAAAGATGAAGGGTTAGATGTGAAATTTGCAGAACCATTATCAACTAAACTTGTGGGCAAAGAATGTATAGGTTTTTTAGCTATGTAGGACATTTATGTTCTCTAGTTGATCTTCTCAAATTAGAATGGACAAAAGAATGTTGAGTAGAAGTATCAACAAGATATGAAGTTGGGACTTGCTATGAATTATTACTGGAATTCAAACCAGGTTTCAAAAAAACAAGAATGTCATCAGCAAAAATTGAAGGAAATGCAATATGAACAAAAGGGAATATGAAGGAATGCCATCTGACATAGATTGGAAAGAAAATATGTTCTCATAAAAAACATCTTTACTAAACAAAATCTACCTTGAATGCAAGTCATACACTTTATAACCATTTTGTCTAAAGGCATAACTATGAAGAATACACTTGATACCTTTCAAATCAAACTTGTCCTTATTGGTAGAGTTGTTGGCTATGTAACAAAGGTAACCCATAATTCTCAAATGGTCACAAGATGGTTTTTCCTTGAATAAAATTTCAAAAGGAGATTTCCAATCTAATTTTTCCATAAGCATTACATTGACAAGATAGGTAGCAATGAGTACACACTATCCCCAAAAAAGTTTTGGCAAATTAGCATAGTCTTAAGGCTCTAGCTATTTCAATTAGGTGTTGGTGTTTTCGCTCAACCCTCCCATTTTGTTGAGGTGTATAGGTCATAATTCTTTGGTGTACAATACCAAGAGCCTGAAAAAAATCTTAACAAGCATGTGAAAGAAATTTTGAACCATTATCAAATCTTATTATTCTTAGTGTAACTCTCAATTATGTATGAATCATTTTGAAAAACTTAGCAAGGCAACTAGTTGCTTGAGACTTAATTTTGATAAGATAAGTCCAAGTACAACAAGAACAATTATCAAGAATGATAAGAAAATATCTAGCACTAGAAATAGAAGGAACAAAATATGGATCCCAAATATCAACATATAATAGTTGGAAATTATTCAAAGAATGATGAACATTGTGTTTAAAAAGACAATCTTTGCATTTTTGCCTCAAGGCATATGTCACATACAAAATTATTTGTATCTAAATGTTTACAAACTTATAAATGTTGAAGCTTGGACAAAGACAAATGACCTAACCTATTATGTAACAAATGAACAAAACTGACTTTATTAACAGTAGGACTAAGATTAGACATTACATTTTGATTTTTATCAACTAAAGAAACAAAACCTTGTATAGCATTAGACTTTAGAACATATGAGTAGTTATAAGCTTGAGATGATGCAACAATGTGGTTACTGCATGGTCTTATAAAAACATCTGTTTGGTTAACCATTGCTTATCTGTTAACAAAGTTTGATGTGGTATTATATGATATGTAGCACCTGTATCAACAATCTAATAACAACAATCATTACTCTCAACATTTAAACAAAAGAATAAGTTTGACTTACCTACAAAATTGGCCATATGCTCATTCATCTACTTCTCCATCATCAACTTTATAACCTCTTGATAGACATTATGAATTCATCCAGTATCTTCATTCAATGAACATGCTCCATTATCATCCTTCATGCTATCTAATGGAGTGGAAAAAGAAATCTTTTCAAAAGAAACATGATGACCAGCAACTTTATTTTGATCTTTACTAAATCTCCTTCCCTTAAACCAATCAGAATAACCAATCAATTGAAAACAATTTCAATAGTATAAACCTCGGTTCTATAATGTTTACATAGTGGCTTTCAAGATGTCTTTCCTCCCCGCTTGTCAAAACTACTTTTATGAGAATCTATTCCCTTCAGATTGAAAGTACTTGCTTTTGAATTAGAATTTCCACTTATTGTCAACTGTTTTTGTTTCTCAACTTGCTGAACTAGCTAATATGCTCTATTCACCATGGGAAGAGGAACCATGGAGAGAATCTAGTTTTGTACTACTTCATAACCCTCATTTAGACTCATCCAAAATTGGATTAGGCTGCTCTGCGATTCAAACTCGACAATCTACTCCTTCAATTGGCATGTAAGTAATCAAAGCGTCCACATTCACACATTGGATAACTGTGCAAGACTTACAACTCATCTCAACATCTCTTGAGCTCATTGTAATAGACTCCTATTAATTGATTCATCTACTTGACATTACTACTGTAAACACCACATTTTTTCCCCTAATTACTAATAATGATTAATTTACAATTTTTTTCAATTTTTTTTCAATTTCTCTTCTAATTTAGCAAAAATAAGGGGAAAACATTCAAAAAATAAAATAAATAGGGAAAATATATCAATTTTGGAAAATGATAGTAGAAATAATAAGAAAAGGAGTTAAATAATTTTTACAAATTTTTATAATTTCAAAATAATATAAAAATAATAAAAATTGCAATGCATATATGCAAATTACGTTTAATAAAAAGACAAGAAAATGGGCTAGCCCAACTGGACCTAGCCATGGCTTGATGCACGCGAGGGAAGAGTGCGTCACGGGTTCAAATCCCACAAGAGGCAATTGTTGTTGTTTTTGTTTTCTTGCCTCCCAGATGCCACGTGGCAGTTATCCATTGGGCGAGAAGAATCACGTACTAGCCACATGATCATCTTCTCCAACCAGTCAATGGAAACAAAACAGAAACACGAAGAAAACGGAGAGAATCCGACGTGTTGGAACCATTTTTTTTACACCCTTTCAGATTACTATAAATCTACAACAACGACAAAAAAAAAAAAAAAAAAACTTGATGATTCAAAAAAAAAACAAACTTAATACAATGGATTGACATCAAAATTTCGAGATTAAGCCAAATCTAAAACGGAAAAACGGGTCTCAATCGCGTGTTAAATCCAAACTTATCAAAGATGATATGTAAGAGCCTATAAATAGAGCTCAACTTCATGAACATGGGGGAGTAAGAATCATCAGAAAACACACACCCATAAGCCCGAATGCAAGCTCTCTCTCTTTAGGAAGTCCTAAACCCACTACTCATCTTCTCTCTAGGACAGTTTGCTCCACCCACCACGTCAAAGCCAACCGGAGTTATTAGGAGGATCCCTGAGACTTAAGGATTCAGAAAAACCTTATTTTTTTTCACTCTATGATGCCTGTAACCGTTCGGATTACTCCCTCGCCACCGCAATCACCTCCTTCGAACCCAATTCAACCCGGATCCGACTAACCCGACTTGTGAACCGCGCTAGTACCAGGTAAGTCAATTTTTTAATTTATTATTTTGCTTTATTTTATTTATTTATTTCATTTTCTTATTTATTTATTTTATTTTACTTATTTACTTATTTTGTTAGAAATTCATAATCCTAAAAATAAAATACTAACATTAGGATTTTAATTAGTTTTTTTAGGGTATATATGTTTAGTTTAATATAAAAATAAAAATATATAATAATAATAAAATGAAATAACAAAAAATATTGGAAAATATATTAAAATATATATAACAAAATAAAATAAAATAATAAAAATAAAAATAAAAAATAAATAGATAATAAACAATAAAGAAATGATAAAATACCTAAAAATATAAAAATAATAATTAATAAAAATATAAAAATAATAATAATAATAATTAGATTAAATAGAAGTAGATTAACAATAGGGATATAAAAATGATGAATTATTCTTGTCACTTAGAAAAATCCTTTTTCTTTTAAAATAAATCCAAAATTGGTTTTTCTTAAATTAAAATTTTTCAAAAAAATAAAATAATAAAGCTTAGGCTTAGATTTTTTCAAAATATTGAAAATGGTAAAAAACGTAAATCTGAAGTATTTTCATAATTAAAATTAATGAACCCACTAAAGCTTTTCATAAAAAACAAATTACGGCTTGTTTGATCCTGAATAGTAAGTACGTAGGTACCCTTATGGGGCAACTCTAAAAAAAAACAAAAAAAAATCATTTTCCAAATTAAAATAAGTTGTTTTAGTCAATAAATAAAATGGAATAAAAAAAAGAAAATAATAATAAAATAACAACATAAAATAAACAGTAATAAAAAAGGAAAAGATATTAGAATATGGTTCACATTTCAGAAGTATAAGGTGGTAACTTTAAAGTTTTAATAGGTTTGCCCCCGAACTCAAAAACTCTGGTTTTCTTTTCCTCTTTTACAAAAATGAAAAGAGGAGATTTCGCTGACTAGTTGTCCAAATTAGGATTAATCCGCTCAATTAGTTCTAATTCAGTAATTTTTTCCTAACTTCAGTTGGGTGGCTACTCCAAATAAAATAAAATTCCTAGTTCAAGTCGAGGATTTATATTAGATGAGCATAGGGTCCAATATAAATTGAATTGGGAATATAAATGGAAAAATAAAAAAATTAGACTCGACAACTATGTTTATATTGTAATTGAAAAACCAATGGTGCATTTCCTTGTCTGTACTAATCAATAACTTTTGTCCACAACTCATACATCGATTGAGTATACATATAATTTTGTGAAAGTTCACTTATCATCAAGTCTAGAATCTAACAATGAACCATATAATCACATCTAGTCCCTTTAGTGAGATCTGGCAAATTCTAATTAGGTTTAGGAATACTTCCATCTATAAAACCTAGCTTCAACATCACTAATAAACCTACTCTAAGCTAGATAATTTGTTTCATTGAACATAATGTTTCTGATCACCATAAATGGACTATCGGAAATTGATAAGAAAAGAGGATCAACATTTACTTGCTTGATTTGGTGATTATGAAATTGATCCAAATTATTGTTCATCTCCAAGAAACAAACAAAGATTAACAAAATAAAGTGTTTTTTATATCATACCATTACTCTGATACCATGTGAAATCACTCCATTGCAATTTGCAAACGAGATATTGTGTAGAGAGGATGGATGTAAAGCTTTTGTTGAATAGTCATAACTGAAAAACAAAGTAAAGTTGCGTAAGTTGTTATCTCCAAATGCTTAAGCTACAATGACTATTTATACTATATTCCTACTGTGTAATAAAAATAACTAACTACTTTACAATCACATGTGTAAAATAAATATCTCAAACTCTAGTTTGTTCACATTTCTTATTTTTAGAACTATAAGAAAAGACAAATTACTCATTATTAATAGTAATATATCTTGTAACTATTTGATTAATTTTTTTTCCATGTTTGCAAAGGAAAAAAGAAAGAATTGGATAATAATCATAATTTTTAAATGAAAATGCAATTCAATTATTCATTCATTTTGTACACTTTTTTTCTTTCAATCTCAATGTGATTAATGACAACTTCAATACTGCTTGTGATGAATAAGGTTGAGAACTCTCCTTATAGGATTGCTTAACAATAATGTTATAATAAAATTGCAATGTCTATATTAACCAACAACGTATGTTTCAAGGGCAATTTTGCATTTTCCAAGTATGACAATAGATTATTTCCAAATGAAGAGCCCTTTTGTAATTGTATACTTTTCCAATATGTTGTATTAATGTGAGACTAATATTTGGCTATTTGGTTGTATAAATTGCTTTTCTCACCTTATAGCAACTATTAGTCTCACATTGCTATTTAGTAAATATGTTGGAGAAAATAAAAATGGACTAGTGTCTATAGTTGCTCCTCTTTATAATAATATTTGATTATAAAAACTTCATTATAAAGATAAAAAGGATAACTCATTTTTATCATACTAGTTTTTTCTTGTCACCATATGGATCTACTTTGTCACATTGTGGGGTTTACTTTGATTAAGATAGCTATAGCACCTCAAAATATTAAAATGTAGGATTGCTTATCCTCCTTTATATTTGAAACTCTTGAAAGACTAACCTCTATATAAGGACTTCTTGTGTGCATTATTGAGACATAATAGCTACTCATGTCTTTCATTGCATGAAATTCCATACGACCTGTAGTTATTGGTCCCCTTGAGAGTTATACTCCAAATGAGTCATCTATTTCCACTTGACTCAATCAGGTTGATCGAGTTACAATCAAATTGTCCAAGTTACACAAGTCCAATTGGTTAGCTACAAAATCAAGCTAAGAGCTTAGATTAAACCCTTCCTACTACTAATTTCAAATGAATCAGATTGAACCAATCGGGCCAATTAGAGCTTTACAACACTACTATTAACCTAATGATAGGTGATAAAATGATAATGAAGTACCTTAAAGTTACTAAGTTTTCTATAACGATCCTCATATTTTGCAAATATGATATGTAATTGCTAACAACAATTTTTGTTGACTTCGCAAAGATGGGATGAAATAGCTATATTCTTTCGAATAAAGTTATTACTGCATTTGACTTGCAAAATAGCGATTTTACAAAAGTCATGGCATTACGAAACAAGGATTGTAGTTCCTTCATAGAACCATAATAATAACTATTACTTAGTCTAGCTATATATATATATATGTTTAACCTACTACTAATGTCATGTAAGTGCAAAATGATTGAGTCTTATTAGTTGACTTCATATAGATAGATAGGAATAACTATTCCTACACTATAAAGCAACTGCAATGTTTAGACCTTATTCTAATAATCATGGGATAAGGGTATGTTCGTAATTTTAGACTTTGTAATCTGCTACAAGTATTATCTTAAGTGCAACCATGCAAACGAATAATTATTATTTCTCTATTTTATTGCTTAGGAATAACAATTATATTCTTACCTTATTTCATTTTGCAAATAAAACATTCAATAATAGTGGTAATAACAAATACATCAATTTAATATGCTTGTATAAATAGAAGGATCAAGATAGAAACAATCACAGTTTAGACATTAAAATGAAAGAAAAAGTTATGAGTTTTCAAACCCTTTACAAGCCATTATTCTAGAAAAAAATCGATTCCTTTTTATATCTCAATAAAACTAAATTATAACTAGATTTTAGTGTTAATTTCATTGAATATTCTAATAGTATCATAATTACTTCACTAGATAGAGGATGATTGAAATTACTATTCCCCATTTATTTCATATAATAAACTTATTGTAGTTTTTATTCGCCCATAATAGCTATTCAACGAGGTGAAAAATCCCACCAAATATTGAATAGTTATTATGGAGATGACTCTATAAATGATTATTCGTTGATTTAATTCCCCCCATTGCCCTTCTTCTTCTTCTCATATACTTCTACTTCTTCACCAAACCTAAACCATGACCATGATCCACCACCCCAAACCACGAACCATCACAAACTATACTTCACCACCATAGACCATGCACCACCAGCATGAACTATGCACCACAACTACATACCATGCACCACCACATACGTCGTAACACTAGAACAGTTTATATGTCAAAAAGAAAGTGGAGCTCGATTTTTCTTTTATCATGAAGGAGGAGGATAAAGAAGAAGGACATGAAGATTGCCACATTAAGACCATGGTGTTTTTACTTTCTCTCTCTAAATATGATGGTGTATAATTTTGAGTTTTTATTTCTAAAGAATAAAAGGGGGTTGTTGTTTTTCACTCAAAAGAGAAGCCAATAGTAGTATTTAGGATTTTTAAAGATAATGGCAATGTAATCATTTAAGTTCTATTAATATATTCCCTTTTTTTCCCCAACTAAACAACCTAATAGGTTATTATAGCTAGAGTTATACAAGTGGAGCAGATTACATAGGTTAACAAGTTTATCTCACCCAAAAAAAAAAATTGTAGTTTAGGCTTAAAATTTTTTATTTGTTTAAAATGCAAGCTTTTTTGCTTGCTTTGCTTAACCTGCAAGTTAAAATACGCTTAGTTGTTGTGGGTTGGGTTGACCAACTAACCCAAAAAATTAAAATAAAAAGATAAAAAAAAATCTATTAGTTAGTATTCAATAGTTACATCATAAGAAAATAAAAAATAAGAAAAAAGTTTGAAATATTTGAAATGAAAACCTTTTTTTTGATATTTAGTATTTGAGTGTTTATACGAATTTTATTTTTTTAAATAATTAATTTTAAAAATTATATTTACTCTTAGTAGGTTTATTTTAAAATATTAAATTTTGTATTTAAAAAAAAAAAACATAGTAGGTTAGTGTGTTAGCCTACTTAACCCACCAATTAGGAAAATGGGTTAAATGTAATGGTTGGTGAGTTAGCCCACTTTATCCATCATATTATTGTGGGGTAGGTTGGGCCTAAAATTTCAGCTCACTTATTAAGAGAGTCAAAGCAAGCTAGATTGTTTAACTTGCAGATTAATGCAAGTCAAGATGGATTAGCTTGCTTGTATAACTCTAATTATAATATTATTTCAGTCCTAATGAATAGGAAATTTATTATAGGCTTATTATAATAATTGAAATGAAAGAATTAGCAGCTCTTAGTTAAAAATAAAAAATATAAGAGACTTGAGTCAATTCAATTGAAATCAACCTAGATTAAGTCAATTTGGGTTAACACTCATTCAATTTTTAGCATTGAACCAACCTAATCTATGATCCATGCAATTGCCAACCTAATCTATGATCTACATAATTCGATTGAATCAACTAGGTCAACCTCACTTTACCATATAAATTAATGTATGTCACGTAAAATAGCTTGAGCTATATATGGTTATTGATTTAAAATTTATATTTTAGTAAAAAGTATAACTTAACTTAAAAGACCATTATAATTAAAATGTAAATATTATAATTAACTTAAAAGACCATATATTATAAGTATATGGTATTTACTGCCATTCAATTATATAAAAGATATAATATATTAAAGTCTTATATAGTTTAACGAACGGTTTTTATGAAACGGCATGTTATTTAAGAAAAGTTATGATTAAAGGAGTGAAAGTGTGGATTCTTTTGCATTAGTTCCTTCACTCAGTTCAAGAAAAAGGGGATGCTCTCAAAATAATATGTACAAAATGAGAGTATCAATCTGGAGCCCACACCGGTAGCACGGTGTATACTTTTTCCTTTTTTCCGGTTCACTGCTGACCCATGTTCTTGTTTCCCAAAATTACATTCTCTCTTACAGAACATTCTCCATGGTCGGTGATTTCAACACTTTTTGACCCTTATCTGCATCATTCAATTAACCTTATAAAACACACTTTATATGCACCAAATTGTACCCCATTGAAAAGGAGGAGAAAAAAACCAACTCTTCATCACACCCTTCTGAATAAATTCACCAAATCCAATAAATTTTTCACATTCCAACTTAGGGAATCAATAAAGTTTCAAACTTTACTTTGACTATGCAAAAAGACTTGACTTTTTTAGATTCAGGTATTGGATATAAGGACCAAATAAAATAAGCTATATTTAGTTCATTGGAGGTGTGTTCTTTAGTGTGGTGGGAGTGGTTGAGTTAAGTTTGGCAGCAATAGGGGCAGTGAACAAGTTGGCTAGCTAAACAAGAAAGAAAAAGACAAAAAGTGGGTAGGGTATAGAAAAAGAAGGTGTAAAACTTAGTTTAGTTTAAAAAGTGGGTTCAATATGTGCAAAAAGTTAGATGGGCTTGCTAATGGCTAGTGGCTAGTAGTATGCACATGGAATATATAGCTTTAGAGGAGAGAGAAAAATGAAGCTGGAGAGTGACATGAGCATGTTCAGAATTTGAATTGTCGAGTGCTCTTCACATGTTTTTGTATTTAAGCTAATGCTACTATATTATTGAGTGTTCATCAATCTTGTAATAAATTTTCATGACCCAGGAAAAAAATTTCTTTTCCAACCGGCATAATTTTGGTATGTATGAAATATTTCTTTTTTATTCTTTGTAATCCTATTAATATTAGCAAATATATACAAACTGTTTAAATATGCTTTGTGATCTATTGCTTTGCAGAAGCTTCATTTCACTTATTTATTTTACTGGTTTTAAAGCATTAGCATTAAACTAGCAACATTTGTATTTTTACTTTATTGTTGTGTTCAAGAAAAAAAAAAACCATGACTTGTAAATTTTAAAAGAACCCAGACAAGAAAAATATTTCTTTGCATTCATAAGATTTTGTTTCTGTGTGAAAACTAAATTCTTTAAAGCATTAGGAAGCAAAATTTGTAATTTTTTTTTTCTTTTTTCTTTGGTTTTTGGGTAATGCTAATTTTGCAATGAAATAAATGAGTTTCTTGTTTTTGGTTTTTGGTTTTTGGGCTAAAGGTGGAAACTTTAAGACAGCAAAAGAATGTGAAGGGGCTTTGGAAAGTTGGTGGGTTCTTGGTGATTGGGTTTTTTCTCGTGAATGAATGAGTTTTAATATTATTTAAGAACAATAATTAAGAAGACGTAAGGAAATCATTTCTTTGCTATCTTTGGAAAGAGAAATTCGAAACGTGCTACTTACTGTTCCTTAAAATCTGCTTCATTTTCGGTGGTGCATGTAAGTTGTGTTCTTTTGTTTATTTTTTGATTATTTATCTTTCATATAATCTCATCATTATGCAATATGCATGACTCGTATGTTCAAACTCACCGTTTGACGATATTGATGAACTTGAAGTTCTATAATGAGATTTTTCTATGCATTCCTTGGTTCAAGGATGGAAAACTTCTGCGATTGCACTGTGGTTTTTTATATTGTTGGTTTGATGTAACGGGAAGTGAAGCTTTCTATGGAGTTGATTTGGTCTTCAATCCTTGTCTCTTTTAGGAAAGTAATGTTGATGGTTGTGTTGTTATTTGCATATCATTTCGTGTTTGAATTTTTATTGAATTGATGATCGCAACCAGCTGCAAGAAAACCCGATTTCTTCTTTCCCTCAAAAATGGGAAAAAAACGACAGTTCTAGATATGGATACAGCAACCACAGCTACGGTAAAATTATTAAAGAGCTAGAGAGCAGTTCAATGAGGGCCCTTCTTTATTTATGATACCTCACCTTAGTCCATCCATACTAATTAAAAAATTTAATCTAAAATCTCCTGTTTGGGCGACTCTTCCTTTACTTCTCTTTGAGCGGTCAAAGATGTGGTGTAACCCATTTATTTATTTATTTATTTATTCCAATTATGTTTTAGAGCAGGTGATGTGTGTGTGACCTGATTCTTGATTTCTTTCCTCTGCTTTTTGGAGTTCAATAGATAGATGTTGTATTCTGTTTTCTTGAAGTTCATTGTACACTATTTAGTATGAGCTTTTGTTGAAGACTTCTCCTGTTCCAGGCTCAGATCTGCAACTTATCTGTTGACTGAAAAGGATTCGGTCTTGGAAATTAAGGTTGGGGATACCAATGGATCTTGATCCTGCAAAGTGCCAGGACTCTTCAAAGGTTAGTGCATTCCATTTTTCTGCAAAGCTATCATGGATCTTTTCTTAGTATGATTTCTCCTTTGCCTAGCGTCTTATAAGAATTTGGCAGTAATAGAATGACAAGTTATGGAAACGCGTATGTTATACTTTTGGAGTTATCCGGTTTTACTCGTTATCTGAATTGGTATACTTTTCTTTGGCTCTTTACTTGGTAAATGAATTTTCAGAGGGAATCTTGGAAGTCAGTTCTGCTCTTAGCTTATCAAAGCCTAGGTGTTGTATATGGGGACCTGAGCATCTCTCCTTTGTACGTATTTAAAAGCACTTTCGCAGAAGACATTCGACACTCAGAAACCAACGAAGAGATATTTGGTGTTCTTTCATTTGTATTTTGGACTCTCACTTTACTACCTTTGTTCAAGTATGTCTTCATTGTTCTTCGAGCTGATGACAATGGAGAAGGTAAGTAGTACAAGTTAGAACAGTTCCCAATTCTGGGTTTCCATTGCATTATGTACTTCATTTGGCGAGTCTATACGATGATGTTGCAGGTGGAACATTTGCTTTGTATTCATTGATTTGTCGACATGCAAGGGTAAGCCTACTACCCAATAGGCAGGTTTCAGACGAGTCACTTTCTACCTATAAGTTGGAGAACCCTCCAGAGAATAACGGAAGCTTGAAAGTGAAAAAGTTTCTTGAGAGACGCAAAGGTTTGCACACAGCCTTGCTGATATTAGTTCTTCTTGGAACATGTATGGTTATTGGAGATGGGCTGCTTACTCCAGCAATTTCCGGTATGTTCCTTGCCGAAGTGCACTTTCTATTATGTGATTGCCATCCATGCTTTGTGCTGACTTGTCTTTTGTTCCTTATTTTGGTATATATGCAGTTTTCAGTGCTGTTTCTGGTCTGGAGTTCTTCATGTCTAAGGCACACCATGAGTGTAAGCTATTCTAATCTCTCTCTCACACATTTTAAATGGAGTGGTCTGTCAACTTTCTTTGTACATTATGGCTATTAAGAAATGGAACATTAGAAATTTGATGTGATCTAAGTTGTTCAGATAATCTTTTCGGTAATCATATACTAGAGCAGATTATATGGATCTGTGTTACTTGTCTGACTTCTCTAATGATGGGATTTCTTCAATGCCTGAGTCATATCTTTGCCTGGGTTTAGTGAGGATATATTCCATTCTTCCCAAAGACACCATGTCAATCCCTCATGGAAAAGGGAATGAGTAAAAAGTATCTTAAAATGGGAGGACTTGCAGGACGTTCCAGTATTGTAAAAAGTTCCCCATAATGTTCTTTGCCGTGGGGTGAAAACACCTGTGGATAATACGCTAACAATCTTAAGTCCTGAATTATAATACTTGCTTTTTCTATGATGGCTCCGTTTGTGTTATTTTTTTCCTATTAACAAGTCTAGATTGAATGATGAAGTTGGATTAATCAATTTGTTGTCCTATGGCAGATGCAGTGATTCCTATAACCTGCTTGATATTAGTCTGTCTCTTTGCTCTTCAGCACTACGGTACTCATCGAGTTGGATTCTTCTTTGCACCAATTGTCTTCGCATGGTTGATATGCATTAGTGCCCTTGGCTTATATAATATATTTACTTGGAATCCACATGTTTGCAAAGCTCTTTCCCCATATTACATGTTCAAGTTCCTAAGGAAGACAAGGATAAGTGGATGGATGTCTCTAGGTGGCATTTTGTTGTGCATAACAGGTAACTATTCTATACCAAAATGTTTGTAAGTGTCCTGCATCCTGCTAGTATCCTTTGGAAATTTGTGCTATCGTATCCACTCAGGTTGCATGCAGTGAATGTTATAAGTGCTCCACAATGGGCTATCAAAGCCTAAAGAGCTGAACACGATGCATATAGACAATGTATATTGCCTCATGGATCCTGAACTGCTCAAGTTGAAAATGTACCGTTTTATAGATTGGTTGTTTTTTCAAAAGATATGTAGTTGTAGCTTATGCCACATTGGCCTATGTGCTCGAGATGGTCATACTGCTTGATTTTGAACTTAGATTGCAATCCGATCCAGTCAAGTTATTTTAGTGACCAATATAGTTAGGTATTACTTAGTAAGGTGCAGCATGCTTTGGCCTTCCTCACATATTGAGGTGCAAAATTGCTGTTTGAGGCACATGATTGAGTCCTGCATCCTTCGTTGACACTAATCCTGTTGCTTACCTGCTTTACACAGGCTCAGAGGCGATGTTTGCTGATCTTGGCCACTTTTCTTACACTGCAATTCAGGTAATTCAACTTGCAATGATTTGGCTTTGATTTTCTATTAGTCTGGCACTTTGCATTACCTGTCTCTCTTCTCTATAGATAGCTTTCACTTCTCTGGTCTATCCGGCTCTCATATTGGCATATATGGGTCAAGCTGCTTACTTGTCCAGGCACCATCATAATGCCTATCGTATCAGCTACTATGTTTCGGTTCCAGGTAGAGTTTGCTCGTTAAAACCTTTAATGTCTGTGCAACCAAACAAAAACATTTATAATTACTGCTTGATGCATGGCTTAGATCCTCTTGTCATGTTTTCCTTGTTTGCAAATCTATTTATACACATATGGCAAATGGTATTCATTTTTTCTTCTGTTTTTGGTGACAAAACGTTAGACAATTTTTGTGTGCAGAAATTGTGAGATGGCCGGTGCTTGTATTAGCTATCCTTGCTTCTGTTGTTGGGAGTCAAGCAATTATTAGTGGAACATTCTCTATTGTAAACCAGAGCCAATCACTAGGTTGTTTCCCAAAAGTTAAGGTTGTTCACACTTCTGATAAGATACATGGGCAAATCTACATTCCTGAAATCAATTGGATGCTCATGATCCTTTGCATCGCTGTTACAATTGGTTTTAGAGATACAAAACACATTGGGAACGCATCAGGTACCGCTTAGCTCCTTTGTTGTTAGTTTGTTCTTCCTTTTATGTATGGATGAGCGGTTTCTGTTGCTCTCAAATAACATCCTCAATAAGTTCCATCTTTGCATGGCAATAAAAGGCTGCACGTGGTTTCCTTCCTTCTCATCAATTTGTCTGTTTAACAGAAAACATTTCCCATACTCCTTTGACATTTATCATAATAAAAGTTTTTGGAATTTTTCTTATTATAGCAATCTCAAGAGGTTGCAATTATAAGTGGATTTTGGTGGCAAGTAACTGTGAGAGTAGTTGGTAGCAGCTGATGACCAGTGTTGTTGGTTAACAATTATAGAATATTTATATGGAAATTAAGTAAAATGATTTCCATATTGAAAAAAGAAAATTGTTGTCCTCATTGTCCATTATTATTTTTCAAGGTTGTGAACCACGAGTACAGAGGCAAGCTGCTACAATTTATCTTCCACCTCCATTTTCCGGTGAAAGCCACTAATTTGAGCAACCTCTGAGAAAATTGTAGTAATATTTAACATTTGCAATGCTGTTATTGCAAATGTCGAGAAAAAGTTTGTAACATGTATCATGCAAAAAAAAAAGTACATTTAAATCACTTGAAAGGGTTATTGAATCAACTAACATACTAACCAAGGACTTCAGCTGAATCTCGCACTTGTAATTTTCTTTTGTATGCAGGACTGGCTGTGATGGCTGTGATGTTAGTGACAACGTGCCTCATGTCCTTGGTTATTATGCTCTGCTGGCACAAGCCTCCTATTCTGGCACTTTGCTTCCTCCTCTTCTTTGGTTCAATTGAGTTGCTATATTTCTCGGCATCTCTCACTAAGTTCCGAGAAGGTGCCTGGCTTCCAATCCTTCTGGCCCTTTTTCTCATGACAATTATGCTCATATGGCACTACGCCACCATCAAGAAGTATGAATATGACCTGGACAACAAGGTTTCATTAGAATGGCTTCTAGCCTTAGGACCGAGCTTAGGTATTGCTCGAGTCCCGGGCATCGGGATAGTTTTCAGTGATCTTACATCAGGAATCCCAGCAAACTTCTCCCGTTTCGTCACGAATCTCCCTGCATTCCACCGTGTCCTTGTCTTCCTTTGTGTAAAATCGGTACCTGTCCCATATGTGCCTCCGGCCGAACGTTACTTAGTGGGTCGAGTGGGTCCTGCATCTTATAGGTCATATAGATGCATCATCCGCTATGGGTACCGTGATGTCCACCGAGATGTAGATTCATTTGAATCCGAGCTGGTCAATAGACTAGCTGACTTCATCGGATATGATTGGCATCGCAGTCAGGAGGCAGATACCCATGTGGAGGACGAGGGGCCATGCTCAAACAGATCATCAAGTGATTACAGACTAACCGTGATTGGGACGGTGGCATCCATGGACATTTCCCCTTACGACATTGATGAGAACCCGCAGCCTGCCAGTGTTTCTGTTGACTTTCCAAGTGTTGGAAGCACAACTGATGTCATCGAGATGGAACCTGTGGGACCTAGAGAGAAAAGAGTGAGGTTTGCCATCAATGATAGCTTCCAAACTAACACAGAGAGCACAACGGATGCAGACTTGCAAGAGGAGCTTGCGGATTTGTTTGCGGCTAAGCAAGCCGGGACCACGTTCATAATCGGGCACTCCCATGTCCGGGCGAAGCAAGGATCGTCCATGCTGAAGAGGTTGGCGATCGACGTGGGGTACAACTTCTTGAGGAAAAATTGCAGAGGGTCAGATGTGGCGCTCAAGGTGCCACCAGTTTCGCTTCTTGAGGTTGGCATGGTTTATGTAGTGTAAAGCCACAAGCAGATGCAACTACTTTTTGTATGTTAATAATAATATGCTATAGAGGAGCTAAAAGCAGATAGTGCAGGCATGTGTGCATGGGTTGTAGAAAAAGCCTTTTTTATCTCTTTGGAATTATGCCTTTTTGGCTGTTAAAAATATATATATAATAAAATAGAAAAGGGAAATAATATATTAACAGCAAATTTACTTTAATAGGGGATGCAGTAAAATAAAGTTTAGACACTAAATTGAAAATAGAGCATGGTTAGTAAATACAGAACGCTTGAAGATATTGTGGCAAAATGTTTATCTTACTAATATTTAATTTCAGTTTTTTTTTTACTAATATTTATCTTACTAAATCACTTTGGAACAATATGGCTTGTTTTGTTGGTTAAAAAAAAAATAAGCGAGTGAGGTTATTCATTTAGTAATATTATATGATCGTTAGAAAAATTTTACTGTAATAAGATCAGCAATTTTTCGAAGATATCTTGTCCAAATGATATCCATGCCAATTTCGAGGCACAAGTATAATTCTTCATCAACAAGAATATATCTTTTATACTCATTTGTCAATCTATTTTCCTTGTCAATTTTGAGCTTAAGCCATTTTTATTACTTAACTAATTATAATGATTATTTCGATTTGTAATTTTTTTTAACCTAAAAAAACAGTTCGATTCGCAATTCGCGTTTTTATACGTGTTATTAATTTTTTTTCTATATACAAGTAAATAAGTTATGAAAATTTGTACTTTATATAAAGAAAAGATTAATTTACTATTATTTTATAATATTAATCACTATTTTTAATACTTATTTTTCATATTTAAAAATATTTTATTGTCTTTTTTAAGGTAATTATCATTTCTATATTAGTAAATAAACAAAATAAAAAAAAATAATAAGTTACTTAATAAAAACAAATAAGAGGATAAATTTAATGAATAACACAAAATCTTCTTTTTTAGTCATATATTTTATAGATTTTTATCATCATTTTTTTTCTTTACTTCTAACGGTTCAATTTAGTTTGTATTTTTTTCAAACTTAAAAAGATGGTTTAAACCTAATTTACGATTCAATTCCATTCGGTTCGGTTAGATCTAATTCACAATTTGGTTGATTTTTTTACCCACCCCTAGTACAAATATTTATTAAGAAATCACATTAATTACATTGAAAAGATACTTTATATATCGATAGGCTTTGACGTAGTGTATGTTCCCATTGCATGCTTTGCTTATATTAAGTGGAAGTAAATTAAAATGCATGGAATGACCTATCCATCGAATCCTTGAGCAACAAGCAATCACCATATGTAACTAGTAAGTTGTGCGATTATTAGGGATGGGCAAAAAAACCGATCAAACCAAATTAATCTGCAAACTGAACCGAACCAAATCAAAACATGGTTTTTTTAATTTAGTTTGAAATTTTTCCAATCCGAACCAAATTAAAAATTTATAGTTGGTTAGAAAAGGTAATCTAAACCAAATTATCAAATTGAATCAAACTGTTTTAAATATATATATATATATATATATATATATATATATATGATGATATTTTACTTATAATTAAAAGATTTTTTGTTATAACATAATATTTAAAAGAGTTGTTAGTTTATATTTATTGAAGAATATATGTATTTAAATTTTATTACCGCAATTTAACAAATATGTATATAGGTTAACACAAATTCCATATTATATATTAACTTGATAAATAAATTAATTATATCAAACATTTAAAATTTTTTAGTTGCTTAAATATTAACTTTTTTAATCTTTTATATGATATCAATATATGTTATTATTAAATAATTTAATATTACTCATATAATATGTTAAGCAAATATACTTTCTTATAAAACAAAATATGGTTTAATTTGTAAATCAAACAAAAATTTTATGGTTTGAAAAAAATATGAAATTGAATCGTATGATTGAGTTTAAAGCAATGAAAAACCAAACTGCACTTTTATAATTTGGTTTGGTTCGAAAAAAAAAATCGAACCAATCTGATTTGCACCTACCCCTAGTGACTACAATATATCTTAATTGTGGGTGGCTACCTACCACCTTAAAACTATTGCTATAGCTATTATTTAAAAAAAAAATACTTAAAAACCTAATTTGATCTTATAACCCCCTAGGGAGGTAGGTAATCATCCACAAATAAAGGTAATTTGTGGATGATTACCTCTAATCACCCACTAGTTACATGTGGTCATTGCTAGCCACCCAGGGTACACTTAGGGATATCCTTAGGCCATAGGTAGCTAGCAATGGTCTCCAAGTGTTTTTTTTTTATTTTCTTTTTTGTTGAATTTTTAGATTTATTTTATTTAATTAATTTGATATATATATTTATTTACATAGCATATTTAAAATTTTGGATGTTATTTAAAAAAAATTCAACATTTTTTATATATTTTTTAAAAAAATTAAACTTATTTTAATTTTTGTTATTTTAGTTATTTAATATATATAAGTATAAATTTAAATAATATTAGCATTAATGTTGACTTGACATGATATGGTAGGGATGCATTAGCATTTGGGCCATGTTAACATCAGTGTAAGCAAAGTAAGAGGGTGAATATAATTTACAAAATTCATATGAATATAATTTACTTAAAATTTTATTAATATTTCACTTAAAATGACCAAGTTAAAATTATTTTCATATAGATTTTATATAGGTAGTAAAAGGTAGTAGTCTTAAACTAAATTAAATTAATGATGTTTTGGTGTTAGCAGTAAAAGGATAAATAAACAAGATGCATTTAGAGGTATATAATTTATTTTATTTTATTTTTACTTTTGGAGCAATTTCATTGTTAGGTGGCTATAAAAGATATATTCTTTATACATGTACTAAAATTGCATTTGTACTTAAGTTCAAATTATCTGTTTACTTACAAACATAATGAGTTAAGTGAATATTGAATATCTTTCATGATATTATATGCTTTTCTTTTTCTTTTTTATTTTTTAGCCTAATTATTGGGAACTATTCAAAGGGTTTAATATATATGATATGAAAATATAACGGTGGCGGTTTCAGGAATTCACCTTAGCGCCGAGATTTAAAAGGCAGTATTTGAACATTTTCCAAGCCAAAAGGCATGATTACCCAACATTCGAACTCTATCAATTGAATTTTAATTTAGAAATAAATTACATCGATAAAATTTGAAACTACCCGATTTTCAAGTTTCATCAAATGAATTGAATTGAATTTAAATGATTATTTGATATGCTCTTGCAATTTTAATTTAAAGGTGAATTATATTGATTAAACTTGAAACTACCTCCTCAAATGAATTGAATTTAAATGATTACCCGATTTGCTCTTGCAATTTTAATTTAAAGAAAATCACATCAATCAAACTTAAAACCATCCAATTTTCGAGCTTCATCAAAAGAATTGAATTTAAATGATTAGCCGATTTGGTCTATTGCAAGTTTGAGCCGAGCATGATATTTTTATGCCCAAGTCCTTAAAAACACAAAAATATGTAAACTACAAAACAAATCTAATTCCAAGTTGAAAGAGTTCCACGTAGTTCTCCTCCATCCACCAAACCCTATGAGTGGTCACCATGCATTTTTCTCTCACCTCCACTATCTTCTTACAACATAAAAACTATATATAATAACCACGCTTGTTCACATTATTATATTCCTACGTTAAAAAAATTTCATTAATCATGGGACTTAGGACTCTTCCTTTACATTCCTCTCAAACCACCACTGCTTTCCTTCCTCGTTTAGGATCATCATCTTCATCTCATGCATGGAAATTTGGGGTTAACAGTGTTAATGGGGTTGCTCAACGAAGAGGCCGTGGCGCAGGCGGTTTTAGGGTTTTAGCGAAAGCTGGGGAAGGGAAGAAGGAAGAAGGGGGGAAGAAGAGTAAGCAGTCGCTGTTTGGTAGCGTAACGGAGGCCTTGGATTTTTCTCAAGTCAGGTCTGTGGAAGATGCTGAATTGTTGGAGGATGCCAGGGAAGCCACACGATCTGGTGGTCGTATGAGCAGGGAGCAGGTGAATTCTTCAACTATACATATGTATACATATATAGTTAGTTAAGTGTGTTTGAAATTATAAAATTTCATATTTTATATGCACCATGTTTGGGTTATTTATAGGACAACCATAATGTAAAGAGAGAGTGAATTGGTAGTTTCATTATAAAAAAAAAAAAAAATAGGATGTATTTTGTGAATTAGGGTTTAATAATAGGATATGAAATGGAATTGGATTCCTTGTAGTTGTAGAATTGGATCCAGCTTCAATTTATTAACAAATGATGGAGTTGGAATCCTATGGAATTGTAATAATTCTTAACGATAATATAAGTTAGAGCTGGAATTGAAGCTAAATTCAAATGGCAAGATTTTTTTTGAGGAAGTATGAATATACCAAAAGGTTTTAAATTTCAAGTGATATATTATATACAAGATATAACAACTAATAGATTCCGCAAGATAAACATATTGTAATTGTTTGTACTTTCAATTTTTAATAATGTAGTGTCCAAACTTTTGCTTTGGGCTGTATAGTGTCTATAGTTTTTATTTGATTGTAATTTAGCAAAAATTTAGAAACTAAATTACCAACCAAATTGAGAATACAAATACTAAATTATAATAAAATTGAAAGTATAAATACTAATTTATAAAACAAAAACAAAAAACAAAAATTTAAACATTAAATTGTTAAACATTGAAAATACAAGCACTTGTATTCATCCCAAACTTTGCAAATTGGCAATTTTTCTTGGTCATCAGTTGGCAAAATGTTCATATTTAAGTCCTCTTTTATAAATGTAATCATATTTTATTTCCCCCTTTTATCTGCATATAGATCTATAAGTTTAGTTACATTTTGAGCTAGAGACTGGATTAAATAAAATAATGTTGTTTTTTGCATTGCAGTATGGAGCTCTTAGGAGGAAGATTGGAGGGACTTACAAAGATTTCTTCAAATCTTATATTGAAGGTAACAATCACGTTATATAATGAATGTTTCATCTGTCCAGGTTATATATATTACTATAGCAATGTCCTGTAATGTCAATCTCCTATATACGATGTTATATATAATCGAATTACGAGGAATTCAAATTTCAAAGTATCGGTCAATTAGCAAAAGCAATAGTATCAATCGATGGACTACAGTACTTGTAAGAGACAGAGCACGTCTAAAATATATTTATGGATCTCTAATACTTTGAGAAATTCTATGATTTGAAAGTGATTAGATTATATAAATATTTTATTATTATTATTATAAGTAGTCATTTTTTTACTGTGATTAATACTGATTTATTGTTAGGAATTGTCCACAGTTTTTAGAGAACTATTGATAGTACTAGATTATTAATAATCTCTTTTATTGTTAATAAATTTTATTTTATTATAATCAAAGTAATTTTACTTTATTATCAAATTATTTTTTAATAATTAGAGCATAAAATTCTCTGCATACTTTCTATATGATTATATGGAGTACCGGTTTGCATCATCTTTAGGACACTACACCTAAATCTTCTTGTTTAAATTTGGGTGGGCAAAATATACTTTGGTTTGCAATGCCTTGAATCGAGCTACACTAGATAGTTTGATTCAATTTCCAACCAGCATCTCTTTTATAGTTTTATTTATATATATGTTATCTTTATTTATACTTCAATTAAATTTTCAAATCTTTATTTATGCAAGTCCTTTTTCAACCATTTAAAAGTGCATATACAAAGAGGTCTTAATACTAGATTTCCAATGGAAATAGAGTGCAATAAATATACCTAAATAAAATGAAGGATATAGAAAAATGAAAGGAAACTCTCCAACACAATTTAGAAAGCCTTTTTTCCTTTTGTTAATGATACAATTCGGTTCTTTCAAGATATTGAATCAAATTATTTAAGAGGTTTGTAGACTGAAGTGATAACCCTATTGCTAGAACTACTTTTTGCGATTTAATTTGTTACAATTTCGTTTGGTGAATACCTTCAGCTCAAATTGATAAGTGGCTAAGAAGTATTAAATTAATTAACCTTTTCTTATGTTTGTTTGACCTAGTGGATGGGCAATATGTGGAAGAGGGCTGGGTAGACAAGACATGCAAGGTTTGCAAGAAAGATACAAAGGGTGAACCTAGGCAAGTTGACAAGTTTGGAAGATATGTTCATGTTGCTTGCTTAGAGAAAGCCAACAATTCTGGGAATTTTTTTACAAGACTTTTCTCTAGATGAAAAAGGATGTGAAGATTTTGTTGTCCCTTCTCTCTTACCTTTTTTTCTATAATCATATTATTATACTCAACCTTTTATGTGCCTTCATAAAAAGTTCATTTTATATAAAATATAGGTATTGATTATCTTTAGGTTAAATATATGATATAGGGTTGTATATTTCTCATCTAATTTGCTCTAAAATTGCTTCCAATGAATGATGAGATCAACTTTTGGGATCTTTAGCCAAAATATTTATATTTTATTATTTTTAGGTTTTGGAAAATTATATGGAAGAGGATGAATGTATTGGTCTAAATACAAATAGAAGTGAATTTCTTTTGTTGGGTAAAAAGTCGATGAATGATGATGATAATAGTGCAAATAAAGAAAGTCCATTATAAATAGCTAATATGAAATGCTAAGTGTTAAAATGGATACTAATATGGGTGTGCCATATCAACAATATCTAATGGAGTTATAACAATATCGTAACCATATTCCCTATTTGCACCATTTTTAATAATTTTGTTCTTTTTGTGCAAGTAAAATTGTTAATAATCTATTTGAACTTGAATTCAAACATCCACCTTTAATATATAATATTTTTGTTATTTTTACAATTGAAATTGCATTGCAATTCACCCATTGAAATTGTAATTGAGATCTTTTAAATTGGAACATACACAAAAAGGTTGATAATGTACATGCACTTATCTAAATTATGACATGTATGATCAAGCTAGTATACAATATCTTAGTAAGATAATGGAAAATTTCTTGTTCTTTTCCATTGGTATGATTTTTGCACTTGCTTATCATGCACATTCAACTTAAGTGGGGACTTTATTCAATCAACTATTTTTGGGACATAAATGTATGAAGTAAGTTTATAAGCTACTTGAATTTGACTCGATATTTGCTCAAATTCAACTTGATTATACTCAAGTGGAACTCAAACTCAAATTACTTGAATAACTTATCAATTAACAAAAGCAGCAATATCAATCGATGAACTATAGTAATTACAAGAGAAAATGCATGTCCAAAACATATTTATGGATCTCTAATGCTTTCTATATACATACATATATGATTACAATCATTTCTACGTAAGACTCTTTGGAAGAAGATGTCCTTGTACTGACAAAATTCTCCTAGAGACTTACATTTCATATTAAATAGAAGATCAAAGTTTTATCCCTAATATGTGATGGATTTCCTATAAAATGTTGACTAATACAAAAAATTAATGTATTAAAAACATCTTGAATTGATTCATTATTATCATCAAGAATTTTAACTCCATTTTCATCTCTTTTAAACGCAGTTAAAATATTAATTCTTTGCTCCTCTGTGAGATAATTATCCCACTATCCCTTTAATTGGCCAGTAAAACCAGTAATTAAGAGTAAAGCAATTTGATAGTCAGTTATTCCCTGAATACTCCTATTAGTATTAGATAACATAATCATTTGATTAATTACATTTAATATCATTTGTTCCAAGGCTCTATCTATGTTCCATTCATAGGCGGATCCTAGAGTATATTTGTTCTGGAAATTATCCTTCTTTTCCTCAAATATTATATCCGAAGGTGTTGCTCTTTGATAATATAATTTTTTATGTTCTTTCCAGGTAATTTTGTTAATTTCTTCACCTTCTGACTCATTAAGACTTAAGTCTTTTAATGAGACGTCTGGATCAAAATCATTATTAAATTCATCAAGGACATTAATTTTTTCAGAAAGTATATATTCAATGACTAAATTCCTAAACTTAGGAGTGTCTAGCCTTAAAGATTCAACCGGTTCCATTTTCATTTTGTCCTTTAACATTTTCCTTTTTTCTTTAAGGAAATTAAGGAATTCATTATTAGGATTACTAGGCATTTCAAATGGTTTTAAAAGTGGTTTATTATTAATTAATGTTCCACTTTTCTCATTTTTCTTAATGTTTTCATTATTCATTATATCTTTCATTCTATCTAATTATTTATCTATAGTGTGAAGATGTTTATTGGTAAAGTTATTTTGATCAATAACTTTCTTAAATCCTAACCCTTCTTCATTATAAGCATTTTTTAACGGTGCAAGTTTAATTTCAATATCCTTGTGTGAATACCAAATATTGCTAAGTGGTGGATGATTAGATTCTATGATCTGACCATCACTTAGCTTCCATTGGACACATTTGTTAGTTATATTAATTTGCTTATGCTTCAAATAATATTCTTCGAACCAATCAAAGAACAAAATCCGAGCATCAACTTCATCCATAAAATTATAATACTCATCTTTAATTTGTATCTTATACTTATTAAAAGATTTAAGATACCATCCTCTTAATTTCTTATTTTTAGGTGAATTAAAATCATTATTTAGAAAAACTCTATCAAGTTCGAAAGGTTTTTCTAAGACATTAAGTTCTAAATCTCCTACTTTTGAAGCAGAAAGTTCTTCATAATCTAAGTCATTAAAATTTTGATAGACTAGTTAGGTTATTCCTATTAGCTTATTAACTAAACCACTTATTGAAAGATTAACCTTAACCTGAAGACTATCTTGAACATTTTTAGGTTCGTTAATTATAGGCCTTGGTACATCTACCAATTTTCTAAGGGAAGAAATTGAGGACATTAACCTAATTTCTAAGTTTCTTCTAGAATAATTGAAAGATCTCCTAGGAAATTGCAATGTTACTTTACCATCTGGATATTGCATCATATTAGATGGTTTAGTATTGTATATTGATTTTTTGTGAGTAGGGTTGTCTACTTCTCGTTGATTAAGTAAGTTTACCTGATCCCATTTGATCATTTCTTGGATTATGACATTTGACTTAGTTAAGTCACTATAAATTAAAACGTTTGACCTCTTTTGTCAATTTTGTACACTTTAGATCTAAAAGCAATTTTCATTAACTTGAAATAAATTCTATAGATAATTGCCATGGGCAATGTGTCACGCCCTACTCTAAGGGCCTCGTGACAACCCGCCACGATTACCTAATCCCCCGTTAAGTAACCGCAAAGCGTCTCATCTCCAATATTGTGCCTGTTAATCATAATAATAACGTTCCTTGTTCAACGGAAGTAGTCAATTACTATATTATCACCAGGCCTCTAATGGGTCCCATTACACAACCATAGGTACACCCAAGATCCTATCAAATCACTTACAAGCATTTACGACAATTACAGAATCAGGTTTAATAGTATCTATATTGATTTAGTCCTCTCATTCTTTCCACAAACCATGCCCTCAGTTAAGCGATAAGTACTCACCTTGGTTTGTCGATTCATAAGGAAATTTTGATAATCTCGACTTGCAAGGCAAAATCTATAAGAGGGTAAGCTAAAGCTTTGTGAGATAGGGTGCAATCTCTCAGTGTTGCAATAAACACAAACAATTTCAAACAAGTTGTCAAAACAAATGCTATGCGTGAATAATCACATGAATGCAGCATATCATATAGTCTTCTGGTAATCGATGTGAAGTTTAGGGTTTACGCCCTCTTTAACCTTAGGTTAGGGATTTCGAAGCCACCATCAGAGCCTGGGTCTTACATACAATTTAATTACTCTTATCACTTTATTAGAATTGTGTCTTATCTAAGCTCGGGTGCCTCTTATACATCGAGCAATTACACACCCTCAAGAGACAAGCAAACTCGGAATTGTTAAGGCACAACAATCCCCTAATCACTTAGTTCGCACTTGGCGGAACAATGGTCCTCTTATCACTTCCAGCACATCTTGTAGCTTTGATGGCCTTGAACAATGCAATGTCCGTGCAATGCATGTCAAGTTCTTAATTAGATCTCATAATTAGTTAAAGTTTTAGGGTGATCATCTAAGGTGAAGCACATATGCAACTGTCAATCATGTCAACAATCTATTCATAACACACTTAATCATTTCAAGAAGTAAGGCACAAACGTAACATCAATAAGGAAACAACATTCATAAATCTTGCAAGAGCTCGTCAAACAATGGGCCTCTTATTCGTGATTAAGATTATGCCTTGTTCCTAGATACATATACATACATATATATATATATATGATCTCCTATTTATTTCATCTCACTTACACCTAGTGTATGTAGCTATAATGATAAGGACTTAGACTATTGGCATCTTAAACCCTCTATCTTAACTCATGATGCATTCGTATAGTTGTAGTTTAGATCAACTCCCTGGACCCTCTCTTTCTTGCTTCCGCCACCAACGACCTCTATGTCAACATGTGTCTACATTCTTCTCATCAATCTCAACAATCATCAACAATGATTATGCCATAATGTCTCCCTTTACTCCTACTAGTAATACCACACACGCTCACTAAGGAAAAAAAATCCAATACCTATATGCCCGTGTATGTTTTCTCACATCCTCCTTCATGGATTTTCCATCTTACTTCCCATTTCCTCAACACATGAGCTCATAAGATTCTAACATCAATATAATCCCAATTCCCACCTCCATTTCGTCTTATAGCCCACATTCTCAAGTTGAACTTCCATTTTCGCTTTCATCATACCATAGATAAACATATGCATATACAGCATTCCCTCTTAGCCTTCCATTCCATCAAGGTGCACATGTAAGATAGACACATAATGTTTCCAGCCTCCAATCATCATTTACATATACATATTTATTGGTAACCCGCGCAAGACTTCGGAAGCTTCCCTTCTTCCCATTTCCCAGCAATATCCTTAGCATATACATATATTTTTACTAACCACATAGCCAGCAATGAAGTCGTTACCCACTCATGCACATGAAGAAACCAAAAGACTAGTGACCTACTATGTTCTATATAGATATATATTTATGTATACAATAGCCAACAAAAAGGAAGGAAAGAAAACAATGCCACACTCTACGCATATATATATATATATATATGTATGTATATATAAGGTCATTTGTTGTAGTCAGCCAAATGAAAAAAAATTTTCCATGTACACATGCACTAAGGAGGCCTCCAGCAAGCATACGTTTCCCATACAGATTTACATATATTTGTCTTTTTACTGTAAGTAGCAGGGGAGGGTTCATACACGCTTACACAGGGGACGTTCTAACCCTTCAACAAGCTCGTCACATTTGAGATGTAGGTATATATATATATATATATAGCCACTTGTTGTTGTCAAAAATTTCCATGCACACAATAACAAAAAAAGAATAAGGAGGCCAGCAATTGAAAGTTTTGTAATTTTAGGTAAAATATTAATTTTTATATCTAATTGATATTTATATTTATTTTTTAGAAACTAACTTTGTTTCATGAAAAGTTGGTCTATATATACAAAACGTTGTCGACTATATATATAAAAGGTTGTTGGCTTCCTTTCTTTATGCACAATGGAAGGCAAAATACTAATTTTTACATATAATTGATATTTGTATTCATCTTTTAGAAACTAACTTCATTTTGTGAAAAGTTGGTCTAGTTGAGTTATACTCACCTCGAGAAACACGTTGGTAGTCTGGATCGTCCATCAGAGATCATATATGTGAGATATGATTTTTTTTTTCGTTTTCCCCTTTTTCTTCTTCCTTCATTTCTCGTCTGGCGTGGTCCCTGTCTTTCTCGTCCATCTCCTCTCTGACTCTCTCTTTTTTCTTTTCTTAGTTTTCACTTTATGTGGTCGTAGGTCTTCTACGGCTTGGTCCTACATTATTATTATTATTAGTATTATTATTATTATCATTAATTCATATTTTATTATAATTAGAGTTTAGAAGTTCCTTTTCACGCGCACAATGGTATTTATAGAATTTGAGATTTTAGTATTTTATTATGAAACTTTATGCTTAAGCTAATTTGATTATTTTGAGCATAAATATTTACTTGAAATTTCCATTTGACAACCTTAAGTCTATAATTTTAATTTATTTTATCATTTATTCAATATTTTTTCATGGTTTGCTTTTTCGTATGATTATTTCTTTCAATATAATTTTACGCGGGGTATGTTTAAGGTTTTTAGTATGATCTTTTAATTATTCCGATGTTATACGCAACTAAAATTTTTGTGGATTTTACACATTGCACCTTCAATCATTTTATAATTATGAGTTTTGATCTGTAAGATCAAAGAGTTTATAATTGTTTTATCCCTAAAACCTAGGGTTATATTTGAGTGACATTCAAATTGGATTAGTCCATTACTTAAGCTAGTTTATACTACAGCATGAATTAATCGTTCATACTCCAGTTCCCTAGCATCCATGAGGACCATTAACATTGAAGTATCTAATCCTAACTTAGTAAGAGGTTTAGCTCCTACTTGAATTAGATCTACATGCATATAATTCCATTCTTGACTATATTTTTTAATTGAATCATTATTTAAAATTTTTAATATCGTTAAGCCATTTGAGATAGGAATATCCTTCTCTTCAACACTTATGACATAGTCATTTTTGCCAAAGATTTTCCATTTGGTAAATTTGGTCATAGGACATTCTAGGTATTTTCCAATCATCTATATCCTTATTAAATGTAGTTCAAACCATTTAGGGGGATTTTTCTTCAACCTTTGATGCAAAAGTTTGCATAAAATATTAAGGTTTTGAAAGAAATTTGCTACATAATTTAAACTCTCTAAAAATATTTGTAATTGATTTTTATCAAGGATTTCATTAGGGAATTTAGAAGCAAATTCGATTAACCTTTTAATTGGGGTAATTATGCCATTGTGAATGTCAAACCCTAATAACCTAATCCTAGTTTGGAAAAGGGCAACTTTAGAGGGAGATACTACTAGGCCATTCTATTTCACCTTATTGATGAAAGCCCTAACATGCTTAAAATGTTAATCTAAATTGGGGAAAAAGATCAACACATCATCAATGTAGGTTATAATGAAATGTGAATAGTCATTAAAGATTTCATTCATTATTTTCTAAAATTCAGAGGGTGCATTTTTAAGTCCAAAAAGCATAACATTCCACTCATACTATCCAAATGGAATAGTAAAGGTGGTTTTATACCTATCTTTTCCTTTAATCCGGATTTGCCAAAATCCATATTTCATATCAAACTTAGAGAATATTTTAGCATTATGTATTATACTAAGTAAATCTTTCTTATTAAGTATAAGATATCTGATCCATTTTAAGACATTGTTTAGAGGTTTAAAGTTAATGACTAACCTAGGTGTGCCTCTTTCAATTTCTACATTTTTATTAACATAAAAGGTTGAATAACTCCAAGGTGACTTAGATTTGCGTATTAACCTTTTATTTAATAAGTCATTAATTTCATTTTGGCAATGTCTTAAGACATCATTATTCATTTGTGAAGGTTTAGCCTTTGTTAGGATGTTTTTCTCATCCAAATTACCCTCATAAGGTAATTTTACCAAAAGAGATTTTCTATCCCAAAATGCATTAGGTAAATTAGAATAGATTGTGTTCCTCATTTAATTTTCTAACTTAGAAATTTTTTCAATTATTGATTTTTTCGTGATGTGATCTTCAATCCTATGAGAGTCAATTCATCACGTAAAAATAATAATTGATTTTCCTTACATCGGATCAAACAGTTCAATTCTAAAATTGAGTTCTGTTCGAGTTCATTTATCATTTTTGTACTAGGTTTAGATACAAAATTGAAACAAATTTTTCTCCTAAGGTAATTTGTTTCAATGCATTCATTATTAACCTCAAAAGGTTGAATAAGATTAATAAAAGGAGTTCCTAAAATAACATTTTGCTTTAAATCCTTAACAAGAACAAAAGAAGTCTTATAGGAAACATTATCTTTTATTATCTTAGCATTGGACAATTTAAAATTAATTCGCAATTTGTTATTGAAAGCAGAACTTAGAGATTGTGTTGTTTTTTCAAAATATTTTGTTGGAATTAACCTTTTTTTTCTAATGCAATTCAAATTTGAACCAATATCAAATAATGTAGTGGTTTCTAGGACAAATTCATTATTGATCGTAATTGTAACATTAACTATCCATTTTCTAGTAGTTACTTCTATTAGTTGCATTAGATAATCTTCATTAATCGAATTATCTTCAGAATATTCACTTTCAAAATCAACAGAATTATTAACCATTTTTTGTTTAATGTCTGAAAATTCATTTTGGAGTTTGTTCCATGTTATTTTCAATTCCTTTATCTCTTGTTTTTGAATTTTAATTTCATTATGGAGATCATTAATTGAAATAGGTTTAAAATTATATGTGTGTATATAGAAAGCATTAGAAATCCATAAATATGTTTTGGACGTGCATTTTCTCTTGTAATTACTATAGTTTATTGATTGATATTGCTGCTTTTATATATATATATAATTCTATGGAGTATTAGTTTGCATCATCTTTAGAACACAACACCTATATCTTGTTCAAATTCTAGATGGGCAAAACACACTTTGGTTTGCAACAGCTTGAATGGAACTATTTTAGATTTTTGGATTCAATTTTGAACCATATTTATCTACTTTAATTTTTTTTTTCCTTCTAGCATCTCTTTTATAGTTTTATTTAGATATATGTTATCTTTATTTATACTTCAATTGAATTTTCACATTTCAAGCATCCTCTATTACATACAAATGCAAGTTGATTTTCAACCATTTGAAACTGATATATACTAAGAGGTCTTAATACTAGATTTTTTAGAATTAACATAGTTTAGATTGAGTAAATAAAGTTCAATAATATATCTAAATAAAATGAAGGATATAGAAAAGTGGGAAGAAAACTCTTCAACACAATTTAAAGAGTCTTTTTTCTTTTGTTGAAAGTATAGTTCAGCTCTTTCAAGATATTGAATCAAATCGCTTTAAAAGGTTTGTGGACCAAAGTGATAGCCTACATATTGCTAGAGCTACTTTTTGCAATTTAATTTGTTATAGTTTTGTCTGGTGAACACCTTTGGTTGATAAGTGGTTAAGAATTATTAAATTAGTTAACTTTTTTTTTTTTAATGTTTGTTTGAACTAGTGGATGGGCAATATGTGGAAGAGGGGTGGGTAGACAAGACATGCAAGGTTTGCAAGAAAGATACAAAGGGTGAACCTAGGCAAGTTGACAAAGTTTGGAAGATATGTTCATGTTGCTTGTTTAGAGAAAGCCAACAATTCTAGGAATTTTTTCACAAGACTTTTCTCTAGATGAAGAAGGATGTGAAGATTTTGTTGTCCCTTCTCTCTTACCTTTTTTTTTTTTATAATCATATCATTGATACTCGATATGTTATGTGCCTTCACAAAAAGTTCATTTTCTATAAAATATAGGTATCAATTATCTTTAGGTGAAGTATTTGATATCGGGTTGTATATTTCTCATCTAAGTTGCTCTAAAATTGCTTCCAATGATTGATGAGATCAACTTTTGGGATCTTTGGCTAAAATATTTATATTTTGTTATTTTTAGGTTTTGGAAAATTATATGGAAGAGGACGAATGTATTGATTCAAGTATAAATAGAAGTGAATTTCTTTTGTAGTGTAAAAAGTTAATGAATGATGAAAATAGTGCAAATAAAGAAAGTCAATGTTAAGTGTTAAAATGGATGCTAATATGGGTGTATCATATCAGTAATATTTAATGGAATCATAATAATATCGTATCAATATTCCCTATTTGCACTATTTGTAATAATGTTTTTCTTTTTATGCTAATAAAATTGTTAATAGTCTATTTGAAATTGAATTTAAACATCTATTTTTAATATGTAATATTTTTTATAATCTTTAATCGAATTTAGTTCATTAAATTCTATTTTGAGTCAAACCGAAGATCGATCTTGTATTATTTTGTGTCGACTTGTTTAGAACACCTATTTATAGTTAAACACCTGTACTCCATATAAGTTACTTACGTTTAATTATAAACAAGTCTTTCCCTTGTTATTTTCCTTCATGTTTAAAAAACGTTAACATATACCTGGCCCTACTGACTTTGACAATCCTTGCCTATAACAAATCCATCATGACATTACGCTTTTGACACCATTCAAAATGGGCTTTGATTTTATTATGGGCCAACTACGGCCCAAGAAGTCCGGTTTAAGGCCCGAGGCGGTTGCCGAAATGGCGGGAACAGAAGCCTCCTCAATTTGGCGGGAAAATCACCCGTACTTTTAATGCTTCCAGAAATCCCTAACCCTTGCTCACGCTCTCTTCTTTCCACTCAAAAATCCTTGCTGTTAAAACTCACGACTCTAGAGAGAGAAAGAGGCACCCGAAGAGAGACAGAGAAAGAAGATGGTGGGATTACCTTACGATTGCTTTGCAAATCCACTGGGAGCCGTCCGATTGACTTTTGAGAAGGCCATCGCATCTGGTGCTGACCCCGCGGCTCTCGGCGGAAAGGACTGGGGTGCTCTCGATGTCTTCCGTGACTTCCTTTCTGATCAAAGTACTCTAGCTCAGGTATATGATTAATGCCAATTCATTTTCAGATCATTCTCGATTTGTTATAATAACTTGATGAATATTTCTTAACATTTGTTCTCTATTTAAATGAATGCGGTACTAGTTCTTTATCCGATCTTAAACCCTCAACTTCATGAATGATCGAAAGTTGGTTTTGAATCCGCACAACTGATTTAGTATCAGTCCCGGTCTTAGAGTCTTATCCCGAATAGGAACAAGTCACAGAGTTTACTCCCAAGACAATTCATTTGGAGCTGACATCTTTTACACTTGAGAATTTTGAGAGGTCGAGGCAAAACTATTAGTCAGCACGCGACTAATAGTTCTTTGGGTCATGATGAAATTATTCTTTTTCACTTTAATGTACAATATATAGTTCTTATTATGATGGCAATAAGTCTAATTAGATTATTTACCCAAAAAAAAGTATAATTAGATTGTCTGCTTTTTAATAGTTGAACCATGAATGGTTGATTGTCTTGATGATTAAGTGATGTATTTGGGTGTCTGTATTGTATGATAATGTAGGTTCCAGTACTTGATTCAAAAAGTTTGAGGTATATTCAACCCAATACACTTGTACGGTTTCGCGGTATGGTCCAGGACATGTTGGGGAACGAATTCTATGCGGGTGCTTTCAAGGTGGATGTCTTTCCCTTGGATTGTGATATGGCAAAATGATTTGCTAACTATTAAGAATTTGACGTAGAAATATGTTTTTTCTTAGGATGGATCACAATGGAGAACAAACAAGTACACAGATGTTTCTCAATTTCCCATGAGTTCTGACCTCGATATGCTGATTTGGGAGCGCCATCTGTTATACTGTGTTCCGGTATACTTTTGAGTTACCTCAACAGGAGTTATGCCTCTTCTGTTTTGTTGGACAGTGCTGTCATTTCTTGATGATGGTTTAATGTTTGCTCGTTTCATTCATCACTCAGGTCCCGGGACTCAATGAATGGGCTGATAATTCAAGTGACTCTCCAATTCCTCCCTTATATCAAACCGACACAATGCACCGTGTGGAAAAGCGGCAAAGAGAAGATGATGAAAGTTGTGATCAAATGGATGTACAGGTATTCTCCACATCATTTGTAGGTTGGATTTATTAACCCCATCTCAGCTGTCTAATAAAGCCACTTCAAAATATGTGAAGTGAATATGAGTTTAAAGCAATTTATAGAGAATCCAATTGAAGGATATATTTAAAGTGGTTCCTTGGGATGTTTTAAATTCATATCAAGCTATCCTACTAGGCCTAATCATTGATATTCTAAACATGTATTGCAGAAGAGTTGTATTTACAATTCTGTTCCCATTGGCTGGCATGATAGTTCCATCTGATCTTACATTTCACCCAAAAAAATGATAGTTCCATCTGAAAAATTCTGCTTTAACAGGCCTCAAATGATGAGCCTCGAACCTCTCCTGGGAGCAAGAAGATGGTAAGCACACCACTTCATCTTTTAATTTGTCAACAAGCCTCAGTTTTTCTCAATATGTAGGGATGTTCTTATTTTGTTTGCATGCACTCTATACCTAGCTTTTATTCTTAGCGATCAACACTTGAAAGGGTTCTTTTAGAAAACTGCAAAAAGTGGAATTTTCTGAAAGAAGTTAATGCAAGTGCCTACCCAGAAAGGCCTCCTCATTATCACATTGATTTTTCAAATCCTATGGATCTTAATTTGTTGAATTAATGCATTCATCTTTGAAAAATTTAAAGCACACCACATGGTGTGCCTTGAAAATATGTGGCACTGATTTGGTTTGAGTAGCGAGTGCACTCGGATGGGAATTCAAGTTAATAGCTGTGCCATATAGTCTCAGTGATTAAATTAAACTGCTTGTTCTCTGTATTCCATTTCGGTTGTACTATTCTTTGCTTGTGCTATATCTTTCTGTTTTGATGTCTGAAGTATTGGTGATTTTAATGTCCTTCCTTTTGGTAGAGAGAAGATGGAAATCTTTCCCAGCCTGTAGATACTCAAGACTCCAGAAATGGGAGTAACTTTCTCAGTTCCTGTGCTATTGACAAGTTCAACAATGATTCTCTTTCCTGTCTTGTTAAGGTCGGTAACTGATTTCTTTATCTATGCTCCTGTTTATGGAATGTATAGTCAGCCCTACGTAACATTCTTCTTGGGAGCTTCTCCCTGAAGCTGATGGAATTCCTCTAAATAATCTATTATACAGATATATGATTCTTCAGAGAATGAACCAAAGCTAAATGATGTCTTTGAGTTTGTTGGGGTGCTTACTCTTGATTCTGAACAAGTAGAGAATGACAAGTTCTCCGATGAATTCACTGACGTATCACTTCACTTGCCCACCAGCAAGGTATTGATGCCCTTTTCACCCTGATTTGAAGGTTCATTGAAAATGAATGTTTCCCTCCCTTAATGTTTGGTTGATACTATGAACATGAAAGAGTATCTTGCTGGACTACTTTATTCTTCATTGAATGCCAATTCATGTGTTCCAAATTGCAGCTGTGCTCATTGTTCATACTTTGTAATGTAATGTCTTCTATAAAAATATAATGCTTTTATATGATAGGGCTGGTTTTAGACTTCGTTTCCTTTTGTCTTTGTTTTTTTTTTCTCCCGTTTGTTGATTGATTTTGTTTTTTTAATTGCTATGTGGCTACCCGAGTTTATGCTCCTTACTCTTTCTAAACATTGGAGAAACATATAGCATAATAAGCCCCCTATTTTCATTCAGGTACCACATCTCCATTGCCTTATTCATAGGAAGCTTGGGATTCAGGACTTCCTCCGTAGTACCCCAACAGTGGAGGTGATTTCTTTGCTCACCATATATTTTTCTGCTGCCTTGATTTTATTATTTTAATTCCTGCATCTCCATTCCTTTGTATGTATAGTCACATGTTTCTCTTTTCTTTTTTCTTTTTTTATATCTCTACTTTAATTTGATGCGAATATACTTTCACACCACAGCCAAAGCTACATCTGGTTAAAGAGGCAAGGAAGACTTTGTTAGCATATCTCACAGCTGTTCTTGGAAATGATGGTTTAGCTGCTGAATTTGTATTGTTGCACCTACTGTCCAAGGTAATTTATTTATGATAATGATATCCTGAATTTATTTTCCTGTTCTTTGTGCATGATAATCTTGAGCATCTGGACACTAAATTCTGCCCATTAACTTCTTGCCTGAGCCTTCTCTTTGGTTTCTCATCTTTGTACACCTGCTTGATCAAATAACTAGATTTCACTATAATAGGTACATGCTCGAGTTGATACCTTTGCTGTTGGGAAGCTTTCACTGAATCTCACATGCTTTACCAAAGAAAGCATATCTATTTTTGGCACTCAAATCAGCAATGCAATCAAGGACCTTTTACCCTTCAACAATATGTTGCCTCTCACAGTAAATTACCTTAATACTGCTTCACTTGCGCCTAAGAAGGATTATGGAACTAACAGGTACTTGATATGCAGTAAACGGTCAATTATCATTATAGTAATTGATTATAAGAACACTTTTTTTATCATGTCAAGTCCAATTCCTCAGATTGGTGACGGGAATTTTGCAACTACCTGAGAGCTCACACTTGACTATTGATGAGACACAATTGGACACAGGGACTCTCGACTCCATAGGCATTGAAAATGCAAAGTTGTTGAAAGGCCTAGTTGAGCTTCAGAAGGTAATCCCTTCCTCATGACCTGCAGTCCATGTTTCTTTGTTCATGGTTGGATTCTTGGCTTTTATACTTAAGAGCCACTGATTAGGATGGGAAACTGCACGATCACTGAAGGCTCTTCTATTAGAATGGGAAATTTGGAATTGTTTCTATTATAATGTGGGCTTTTGTTTAATCATGGCTTCATGTTAGAAGGGCATTGACCAGAAGTAAGAAAATTTTTGTTCAGGTGGAATATGATTTTAAGTACTACAAAATGGAAGTGATGGCAGATGTACAATTGCTTATACTTTCAGAGGGAAAGTCCAATATTTTCCCTGCAGATCTAGTTGTACCTTTCCGGCCATCCTCTGTGGTTGAGTCCAGACCTGTAGCTCCAGAAGCATTAGAGGCCTGGAGGTGGTATTTGGCCACTCTTAGGTCATTACCCCATTCTATGGACTCTGAAATGCAGAAGGTATGATTTTTATTTGTATGATTTCAGAGATAAGCTTTGTAAAGGCATTTGGGGATTGGCTAAAACTTTGATTTAATGAACTTCAATATTTTAGTATCTATGGAATTACTGGCCAATAAATATCTGAAAGTATTGTGGCCTAGATGCTGCCCTGACCGAAGTTTAACGTTATTTTTTTCCTATCTCACCTAAAATGTGAATTCTTTAGGAAAACCTATGATTTGAAACAAAATGTTGGGTGAAACGTGTGTCCTCATTTCAAGGATTGCTAACGAGCAGGTTGTAGAGAATGACTTGGTTATTGCAAGGCAAGTGAATAGAAGTCTAGGCAGCCAAGATTTTAGCAGGTACAGCACATTGTCGGTTAAGTATTTGGTCTCTCTTTTACGACATCTTTCATTTGTATGCTTATATTTTCTTCTTCCCTCTCATTATTATTAGATGGCTGACATCGGGCCGCCTTATGTCGCTAAGCTATGGGGAAACCTCTTTGTCGTTGGAACACTGGCAAAGGGTGAAGGAGCTCGAGAGATTACGTGGGGAACGATTCGCGTGAATAGCATGAGTGAAAATGCTATAAATGTCTCTGAATTTGCTGCTTCTGCTGCTGGTGTTACATCAAGTTTCTGTCTGGTGTCACTGCCTTATTGTATATAAATTCTCGATGAGTTGCAATCAACCCATATGAGGGGGGAACTGTAGTGGACTCAACGACACCCTTTAAAGTAGCAGTATGGCTTTTTTAACAATCTGAGTTCTGCTAGTCAGAAATCGCTTATAGAAACTGAAATATTTATTTAACATGTTTTTTGCAGCTGCCATTAAGCATGGAATTCTTGTATCTTGCAGACCTCAGCTTATAACTATAGAAGCTGTTTGGTGCCATAAAAAGACGCGTAATAATATCATATTGCATCAAAGTGAAAGTTAGTTTGCTGTAAGAAAGCCATGGTTATTAAAATGTGTTCAGATTTGCCGAAATGGTTTTTTGGGGAAAAAAGAGAGATAGAAAGGGAGAGACTGATCCATTCAAAACCTGCCATGCAAAAATTCCGATAAGGGTACTTGATATGTGACAAGAGGTGGTGCCGGATTAATTGGATCCGGAGGTCAGCTTGTAAGTTACTTGAGTTTGACTTGTATATAATTCTTAAGTTGAGCTAATTAGAAGTATTGTATTCATAGAAAGTCAAGCTTTAAGCTATTCGGTTTGATGTGAGTTGGTTTTAAATCTTAAATATGAATTTAATTAGAAGAAATACAATTTCTTCCTCCCTAAATAATCATGCTTAAGCGGGCAATTAAATTGAGTTAATCTTATTAAGTGATATCTTAATTGAATTAAATTTGAGCTTATAGCATAACTTAGGATCTAAAAATAAAATTAACCCTAATGATAACAAATCTCCAAAAGAAGAAAAAGCTACTTCAAAATATAAAAGAATAACAGCCATTCATTCATAAAACAAAAAAATCATGCACTCGAAATATAAGCTCAGCACCTACTACTTTACCAATTATGATAAATATAAAAATAATAAAGTTATGGACCAAGGGTATATTTCTTGTATAAATAGCTTCAATGTTTTGAACTATTAATTTATGATACTCTATTTTCTTATATAAATCGTATATATATTTAAATGTTTAAAATTATAGTTTAGCATTTAATAAAAGGTTGAAATGTTCGATAATTATATATATCAAGCTTATTAATTATTAGTTTTAATGCTTGGATTTGAATTATAATTTTTCTATATTCATCCTAAAACCTATTAATGCATCAATTAATTTTCTCTTTAGTGTACAATTTGTGTAAAAAATATTTTCAAATAGAACTTTACTTGGAAGTGACAGTGGCACTATATGAAAATTTTATATACAGATATATATATTTCACTATTAAATAAATGTTCTTAGATCCTATTTTTAACTATAAGGTAATTATATATATATTTTTAATCTTTTTATATATTTATTATTTTGTCCGTAGACGTTCGCTAATCTATGAGGAAGAAGAATAATAGAGAAAAGAAGTCTTCCATTCTCGTACGGCCTGGGGAGTCTGGAGAGAGGCTCAAGTCCAACAGCTCCGGAACAAGCAAAGCGATCTGCCTCAAGAAAGTCGTCCTATGGCTTCCCACTTCAGTTCTCCATTCTAGAGAGAGAGAGAGAGAGTACATAATGATGGCGGGATCATCGCGTTCGCATGCAATTCTCTCCACATTCGTATCCGTACACCCTCATGAAACCTCCGTTCTGATTCATTCTTCTTCTTGCTTCTTCTTCGTAAGCCTATCGTCATGAAATCCGATTCATCTCTTTTTATTCAATTTGAAAAATAAGGACCTCGATTTTGATTTTAAATGGTTTGGTGCAGATTCTGAGCGCGTACTTTGTGGTACTTCCATTGCGAGATGAAGGCGCAATCTCGTTGGGGCTATCGAATCTCCCGAGTCTATTCGCGGGATCATTGGCGCTTACTTTGGTCGCTGCGCCTCTTTCAACTCTAGTTTTCTCTCTCCCTAAACTCTCTAAGCACACGGTATGTAATCCCTAGTTTTTCCATTTTTCATTTTAATCGTTATAATATCTCTGGATTGATGGTACGTGTAGAAAATAGAAAACAACAATCATGAAATAGGATGCATTTAATTGACTCCACATAGTGGAAATTATGCTTCAGTGTTGTTTTTATTGTTGTTGTAACAATCGGACTGTACTCTGTTATTTTAATTCTGTAGTATTTCTTAAGATGAACGGTTTCGTTGTTTCTTCAGTTGTTGGAGTTCCTCGGGGCATTATCTCCAGTTTCAAGTCTCTTTTTTACACGCTCAATTGCCCTGTAATAGGTGCTTCTTGAAATTTCAGGCTTTGGTTTTAATACACAGGTTCTTCAGTCTCTCTCTTGTTGCATTCTTTGTTCTATGGCAGTCTTCATCAGTCGGACTTTCACAATCCAAGTTGAAGGTAAGATGAGAAGTCAAAGAGGTTATGTTTTTGTTTGTGCTTCTTATTTTTGCCGGCGAGGCCTTTCATTTCAAATGAAGCTGCCTTTTATTCTCTTTTCACAGGGATCGGTTGTCACGTCCTCCATGCCAAATGGGAACGTAAGTCTTGATGTTAAGCAAGGCAGTTCTTCAAGTTCCTTGAGCGAGAATGATCTGGGGTGGTTTTACATTTCCGTGAGAATGTTATTCTTCCTTTGGGTAAGTGATGTATATTCTTCATGCCATACTTGATAATGAACACCCTGCTGGTTTTTCTCATTATGGTTGTTCTTGGTGTCAATAGTTGAATGCATCTGTGTTCGCTTAATTTGTAGGTTGCTCTGCTTAATCTAATTACTATTTCATCAACTTGGGCAAGGGTAATTGATGTGATGGACAATGAGGTCAGTGTGTTACCAATGATAGTACTTCTGATCCACCTTTTTGCACTTCTAACTTGGCTATGCATTCAGTCAGGTTCAAGACTGTTTGGGTTCATTGGGGCTGGTGCAACACTTGGCCAACTATTTGGCTCATTATTTGCCACATTAATGGCTTGGTTGGGACCTTGTATGTCAGCTTCCGTTGTTTCATGATCTGGAGCTTTTGCTTCTGAAATGGCTTCTTTTTTATGTTTCATGGCACATCATTGGTTGCTTTATGGACTTACTGCAGATTTACTTTTATTTGCTGCTTTATTGTTGGAGCTTGCGGCACAATTATCAAAAGGGATCAACCAGGAGTTACCTCATCTTCCTGAGGAAGTCTCTCCTATCCAGTCAGTAATATCCATTCTATTTTGTTTTCTGTTTCGCAGTGGTCCATTTATTGTGATTTTTTTTTGGTTAATTTATTATTCTGATTGTTGCTGTAGAGCTCTTGTTGACTGGTCATTGATAAAAAGGGGATACTGTACACAACATATAAAATTGCACAGTACTCTGTGTCTCCTTCAAAATTGCCTGATCAGAGTGTTAACTCCTGGAATTTTTTTTACCAGTTATCTCGAACAAGTTGTCAGATAAAATTGATGTTTCTATGACGTGGTTGATGGGTCATGACTTGGCTTCATTAAAAGTAAAATTAGTATAAATGGCCTGTTTTCCCATCCATTTCTGTCTAGGGATGCAACCAAGGCGGGTTTGAGATGGGTCTTACAAAATTCTAATCCGTTTCTATAGGGTTTAGCATCTTCTAAAACCTTATAAAAACCCTATAGAGGTTTTTCCCCTATTATCAGAACCTGCTTCTGTAGGGTCATGAACCCTATAAGGGCAAGTTGGGTTTTTATAGGGTTCAGATGAGATATAGGAGAGTGTAGAGTGGAGAGCGGTCAAATATAGTAAAGGTTACACTTATTGACTTATACACAAATAAAATTCAAAAATGTAATGTGCTATATAGTGTAGTGTTCGTGGTGCATAGTTTAAAAGCAAATATTATTCTTAATATATATTTTTAAGGGTTATATTCCCTATCGGGTTTTTTGTAATATCAAAATCTGATCCTAAACCCTATAGAGTTTTGAATTTTGTCTCAAAACTCTATAAAAACCCTATGAGATATAATCCTATAGGTTTTTTGTTGAATTGGACAGATCAGGTATCTTATAATAACTCACTTGGTTGCATCTTTATTTCTGTGTATTTTGGTCCTGTTTCAAATAAGATGGAAAAATAGTACATATGTAGTTGTTTCTTTTTCTTTTAAGAAAAAGAACATTTGGGCAGATTAGAAGCCACATGAAACAGTGGTTCAAACTTAACTAAAATTAGACGATCAACACAGAAATAAGATCTCAGATATAAAGGATAACAAGAAGCTGATGTTGCTTTACAAAACTTTGGTATAGAAAGATAATGATGAGTGTTTTCAGTACAAAATTATTAGAATATTTCAGCTATTTTCCTGGTTTGGGACTGGGCTGTTTCATGTTTGACTTATTGTGTGGCTGTTTTTGCTTTCAGAAAAGCTGGACCTGATGAACAAGAAGTTCGTGGGGAGACTGCACCTGCAGTGAAAAATTCATCTCCAACATCTCCATCTGCATTGAAGCCTCGTCTTTGGACTATCTTGGATGGATTTTGGCTTATATTGTCATCCACGTATCTTTTATATGTCTCACTGTTTCTCTGGCTGAGTGCTGTTGTGTCATCATTCTTTTATTTTCAGGTAATATGAGTAATTTTCTTGGTAGCTAAAGTTTAACATGTTTAGTGCAATACTGATGTAGTATACTGTTTTCCACATCCTCTTTTCACACCTCTCTGGGTTGTGAAACTTGAAATCTTTTATTTAAATGTGTATGTGCTTAATGTACTTGTAGCTCAGTCCTCTTTTTCATCTACAGAAAGTTACTATCATAGCAATGGCAGTTACTAATTCCATTGACCGGAGAAGGTTATTTGCCCAGATAAATAGCTTCATTGCCATCTTTATTCTTGTTGGGCAGCTTACACTGACGGTATACGTTTCAAGTTTTCAGTCTTCCAGTTCCTCTTGCTTTGCAATTTGTCTCGTTATTAACTTGAAAATCTGTCCAGCATTAGTGTAGCCAATATTTATCATCTTACAAGTTGATACTTATGCTGTCAAATAAATTAACAATCGAAGGGGATGCTGATACCTTTTCAGTGATGAGCGCCCATTATGTGAAGCTTTTTCTTCAAATTTATACGCCATGCTGGTAGAATCAACTCGTTATTATAAATGGAATTATAACAATTGATATTAGGTGCAGTTCTCAAGTGAATACTATGATCTAGCTCTTCTCATAGGAATTTCTCTTAGATTTAGTGAGCTCTATCGGTGCAAGAATGAAATGAAGATTTTGCCGTGTCATATATGTTTTCCTTTTACAGGGCCGCATTCTCTCTTTTGCTGGGATTACTATAGCTCTATGCTCTGCTCCTTCGGTTGCATTCTTAAATCTGGTTTTTGTGGCATTTTGGCCTACATGGGTTGCAGTTGCAATATCTGAGACCATGCGAAAGGTATTGCATTATAGCACATAGTTTTCTCCTGCCCGTTATGTAGGCTCCCTTTATATTGTTAACCTGACAAATTGCCAATTATATGGTTGTCAGAGTTCTCTTATATATTCTTTATGTATTTTCTCTGAGTTTTAACAGCTTTTAAAAGTATCAATTACATCCTAATTCTTGGGCTGATATGGTCCCATATAGTATAGACATGATATGTGACATGCCACTTTGGCCGAAAGGATTTGGAAAACACATTTTGGAAAGGTCCAAGACTACCTTACATTACCAATTTAATCCAGTTTTATCTATGCAACATGCTGCCTCCATCTGTCTCACCACTCCACTTCTATTGCTCTATAGGTCGTCACTTATGTTGTCACTCGTCCTGGAAGAGAGCTCTTATTTACCGTTGTCTCTCAAGAGGAGAAATACAAAGCCAAGGTATGTGCGTTTATCACATGTCCTTGACAATTTCTCTATCTTATGTTGTTGATGCAAGGTTACTTTTTTTGAGTTATTTATGGCCTTTTGTTAGATAATAGTGGATCATATCATGACAAAAAGCATTAATTCCTGCTCAAATTTGCATATTTTCTCCGCCATTTCCATATAAATGTGGAACTTGGGCTATATACATATTTCTTTTTTAAGTGTTAGTGTCAATAGATGTGATTATGGAGAGATTCAAGGGCCTTATTGATATATAACATTCGTAATGTGCAGTTATGTATAGATGTTGTTGTCCAGAGACTAGGTGATGCTACAGCAGCTGGAATGTTCAAGCTACTTTTCAGCTCTTTCAATGGGAAAATATCAACAGTCTCTCTCTATGCTCTGCCTGTATGTACAATGACGGTGTTGATGAGCTTTAAATACATATTCATTTTCAGTTGAGTTTCTTTTCTTTGGGCTATTAGCGATCTCTAACCAAATTTATCCTGCACGCAATCCTCTCTATACTGCTGCAGGTTTCTTTAATGTGGATTATTACTGCAGTCCATTTAGGGCGCCGCCAAGTACAGCTTGCAAGACAAAGGAGTAGTAACTGATAGGATTGGTTAATTTAAATAGATAATTTATTTCTTATTTCTTATTTTTATTTTTATGTTTTGGGTTTTTCCTGTATAGTATGGAAGAAGCTTTCAAATGTAAGAGGGCTATGCTGCTTATCTCAAAATTTTGGAGGTAACAGATCTTAGATAAGATATTCGGAGTCCATTTTCCCCACTAACAAACCTAATTTCATTTGGCTTGCAGTCGGCAGTGTCATGGGTGCTTTGCCCTCATGCCCATGGGAGAACAGGTAGGGAGGACAGCTTCTGTATAAAACTGTATGCAACTATAGTTGTTAAACCTGCGATGCTACCTCAAAATTGGAGAGTATATAATCATTAGAATTGTATAGAATCACATAGAATTGATAAAATTGGAAACTTATAAAATCTTACACTTAAACCCATAGTTTTATCAAGAGTTTGTATTTAACAATTTTTTATCCATTTTGACCATGAAAAACTTTATAAAATTGTAAACTTGTAAAATTGTATAATTGATTTGTGATTTTAACAATTATGTGTGTAATCCCATTGATCTTTTGCTAAACAAGAAAATAGGTCTCATAATTAGTCTCATATTTTTTACTGTCTAGAATCCTATGTGCCAATAAATCAAATTGGAGAGGATGCACTAAAAAAAAAAGTACATCCAATTGCATTTACCTCATTTTTGAACGTGTTACATGTTAATTTTAGGGAAGGATTAATATTGTGAATGTTACCTTAACTTTGTTTAAACTTGCAATTAAATTATTTGAATTTTCAAAAATTCAATTTAGTATTTAAATAGACTTTGCATAGTTGTAAATGTTACATGTGGATTCTAATTTTAATGAAAATAAAAACAAATCCATGTAAGCATGTGCGTGGATTAGACTTAGAAAAAAAGTTGACATGCAAGGAAAAAAAAAGTACAAGTTAGATTGTAAAAAGAAAAACTTAATAACCCAACCATTTGTCATTTTACAAATGAAGTTTTCAATAGCCTTTAACAAAATGAAACCTTAATTTTTAGATAAAGAAGACTAATACAAAGGGGAAGAGAGAGAGATAGAGGAAGGAGTAAGAAGGGGAAAGAAAGAAATTGTAAAAAAACCCCTATTTAGGAAACCTTAACTCTTGATTAACGAAGGGGAAGGAAAGAAGCAAGATAAGCACTGTTTCCATGCTTAAAAAAGCCATTCATTATATCAAGTTTCTCAAGATTTAAATTTGGCTTCATAAAATGATGTTCAATATTACTGCCCAAATTCATGATCGTCATCTTTTCTCTGCTACTATGTCCTTGTAGCAAGGGTCTTCTACTCAAAACCTAGTTCTTTTTTAGGTGTTGTGCAACCGTTGTATTAGCTAATGGACTCCTTTCTCTGGTGAATTTCAATAGCCTAGATGGACAAATTGTATCTTTTATTAATAATCATGCGCATGTGAAATTCTATGTTGTAAGCGTGAGTGTCGTGGCTTGTCTCTTATTGGTGTCATGTGTATTGTCTCCTTTTGTCTCTAAAGTGCATGGAGTGATATATTTTGATTAGTGTAATAAAAAAAAAAAACAAGTGCTACTTAATTCCCTAGCAAATGAAAAATGGATGAGAATGCCTAGCTACACTATTAAGAGAGTTTCTTTTGGGTAATTTCACGTGTATTGTTTTTCCTTGCATGTCATCTTTTTAATCCACCTATATGCTTATGTGAATTTGTTTTTATTTCCATTAATGTTGGAATTTAGGTGTCATATTTCGATAGACTTACATTTTCATGCCTATAAATAGATATTAAAAAAGTTAGTATAGGTAGCATTTACGATCACGCAAAGTTTATTTAGGTATTAATTTGAACTTGTGAATATTTAGGTCCTTAATTGTAAATTTAGACAAAATTTAGATAGCATTCGCGATATTAACCATTTAGGGAACGGTTATTCTATTATTCTTTTATTTTATATAAGGTTATTATAGTATTTAGTTAAATTTTAAACACTAAATAGTTATTTCCAATAATTTACTGTTACCAAAATATTAAATAATAATTCATATTCTTAACTCAAGAATTAATATTTATCATCTTTACCATAAAATGCCTTGTCATAAGTTTTATTGATTTTGTATAAAGAGCAGTGAAGTATAAGGATTTTACAAGTATAGTAGACAATTTATTTTTTATTTATCTTATTTATTATTTATTATTATATCAACTAAGCAAAGTATTATACATATAATAGTTTCAGTTCAATGTCTATAAACATGGTGTACTTGTCATGTGAATACATAGAAGCCATGGATGATCATGTCATTTTAATCGTTTACTTCCACAGACCAGATTTAGTGAAGCATTCTACTAATGATGCTCCAGGAACTAATGCCGAGCCAATTCTTTCGAGGTTTTATAATCACCGGTCATTTATCAATATATCACCACGACATGGAACGTTTTGTCTTTCCACTGCTTCGAAGATTGCAGTTGAAAGGGATCTTTCTTAATTTGGAAGAGCAGTGTACCCTTAAACCGATATGAACTGAGATTAGCTTTCACGCAAATATAAACTGAAAATAACTGAAATCGGCAAAGATGTCTCAGTCGTTGAAGAGGAAGCAAGGAATCTACATTTGTTACAGCTACATTAATCCATGAACTAGGAGGGCGAGCAATTAATGTTCCGACCAGTGAAAGCATCCCTATTCCATAACATCAATTCAATGCATTTACTCCTCGATTATGAGCTAAAAATCAAAGCAAAGGTTAAGGAATCCTGCCTCGGAGGGAAAAATTCCTGTCTGATGTAAATATGCAACCTTCACAAAGTACCAATCCTGTCTTGTAAACATGATATAATAAAAGCTATTTGAAGTTAAAACAGTGGAGATGAGACAACTCAGATAGCCAATCCATGGTTAAGGAAAAGAACAAATGTCTATGGCTTCCATTCAGGATGAAACTTAATAATGGCTCGTAAATACAGTATCTGTCCTGCTAGTGATCTGATATCTGTGTCGTGTAGGTATATGCACTATAAAATTTTTGGGCGTGAACATCCTTCCAATTTGCGGACAGCTCGGTCTTCACCTCTTCAATCCCATCTAGAGTATAATATCCATTGATACATGATTCTGTCAAAACAGGATTTAGGGTCATGACATTGCTACAGCTTCTTAAAAAACATTTAATAAAGACTTCAAGCAGAAAGTGATTCATGTATAGTGATTGACTGTTTAGAAACCAAATGTGCTTTATACTTCAAAATGATCCTGTTAAGATTGTGTCAAAGTGCGTCTAAAAATGGACAACAGCTTGATCCAAACACCAAAAGTGACATTCAGTCTCTTTTGACAGAAATGATGAAAGCATAAGATGCGAAATGCTCCACATTAGTCGAGCTCCATGTTACATGGCTTAGAAACCTTTCAAGGATATGAAACAAGCAGAGGTGATTTTGCATCGTGTGCCAAATTTGACCCTTTCTTTGTCCCAATTTAGAGGCAAATCAGATGTTCAATTTCTAAGAAGAATCAGTTATTCTCAACCATTGATGAAGGATTCCCCAAAAAGTTAAAAAAAAAAATCCTTTCTAGAAAGGGAAAGTACTACTCACAATAGGAGTGCAAGATACGATGGAAAGTTTAAACAAGAATGCTTTGATCCACATAAAGCGCACACAGCCAATAGTTTGGAACTCCAAATGGAACCAGTGACACATGGCATTGACTAACTAATGATCATCTTCGAGAGATAGGTCATATAGATGAGGAATCTCCTCGGCTATGCACATAATGTGTATTGGAGTTTGCGCCCGCATGCCAGTATCAATAAAGTCAAAATCATAAATTTTCTTACAAGTATAAAATGCAATCAAGTAGAGTAAATTTTATTACAAATGTGCTTAGGCGAACAAGCTAGTATATTCTCAAGGCCCTGTAGAATAGATTGCATGCACATTGTTCTAATAAAATACAATTTCCCCTTCCTCCATCCCCTAAAAATTTTATATTCGGGAAAGAATAAACATGCATATTTTCCATTAAAAAAGTAAGAAAAATCCATACAAGTTTCTAGAGTTTGTAGATAGAAGAAGCTTTTACCCAAATGATCAAGCTTTGTGCAATGAGCGGACATGTTCTTGAATTAAATTTCTCTCCCAATTCGCTATGTCCTCAAAAGCATACTCTGGCAAACTTTCAAAAGGCTCCTTCCTGGGATCATTTTTTGCGAGATCATACGTAGCTCCTCGTATTGCTCCCTTGCTAGGCCCACAGGGTCTTTTTGATGTGAGCATGTCATACGCCTCATTGAGCTGCTCCAAACCCAAAATTACATTAGTACACTGCTGCAAATTATCATTGGGATACATGACAAAGAATTCAATTATTTCTAAAAATTGAATCAACTTTTTTTGGTGTTTGATCACTCACATTCATGTCACAGAACCAGTATAAGTAGGCAATTGCAACAGCTGGAGCTCTTCCAAGTCCAGCAGTGCAGTGCACATAAACTACTCCTTTTCCCTCAGTTATAGCCCATTCCAACAATGAAACAGCTCTTGGCAATCCACTTCTCAGTGACTCTGGATCAAAATCTCTTGCCTGCCAAAAGATATATTTGATTTGATCAAGATAAATGAGAATGACATAAAACAGATTAAAGCATTTCAGCAAAAAAAGCATTCTCAAGAACAAACAGATTCCACACTACATGCATTCTAAGTTCAAGAAGCCAATACCGAAATGATGTTGCCATCAATGTGAAGAAGGCAGGTGCTGCCACTTGCACCTATTTTAGATGCATCTTCCATTGAGTTATTAACAAATGGGAAAGCAAAGCCTGTGCATTAAAACAATGGGACTACATATGGGTCCCATTCTCCTATATGTCAAAAAATCAATGGAAGATGCACTTGTTTCTACATATAAGCTCTGCCCATTTCTTTTCACCATCTAGAACAATATGAATCCCATGTCAGCTTATACAACCTTAATAACTTTGTAATGCAAAAGAAATTCCCTTACTGGTTTTCTCATGTGGTGGATACCAAGTTCCTGACACCTCCTTAGTATAGACTGAAAGTTAATTCCCCAGTACTCAATATCTCTATCCTGCTGCAAGTTTAATATGTAAGCTACATTCTCTTCCTTTTTCAGGTAGTCAATATCCTCGGGTTTCTGAGGCTGTGATCCCACGATCAAATTATCAGTTATCAGTGTGTAATTCATGCCTGAACACATAATATAACTAATTAGCTCTTCTGCATACATTAGCAAACTTCATTTGCTTTCTAGACATTGTAAATTTACAATGCAACAAAGCACTCGGTATTATATAGATTCACTCTGCTAAATATCATTCAAATCAATAATACTTCAATATTAAATATTTAACAAGATTAAATTAAAGTAAGTGTTAGAAGACCACAGCATTAAATTAGGAAATTTTTTATTTAGAAAGTTTTTTAATATAGAAATCTCAAGATAATTAGAATAGATTAAGAATAAGATATGTTTTCCTATTTTTTCTGATCTTGTTAGCAATGTACATTGTATATATATACCTTTTATGTATAATAAAAAGTAGGAGTGTGAAAGAGAATTTTCTCTTCACGTTTGTTAACATGGTATCAAAGCCCTAGGGTTTAGAAATCCTGAAAAAAAAAAAAATTCTTTCAGCCTTCATTGCCGATTTTATAGATTGGCCTTCATTGCCAACATTCATCTTAGTCCTTTGCGTCATACCTCGTCTAGTTCCATTGCACCATACTCTAATCTACCTCAATCCTAGTCATTTTCTGGAGAACAGTCAGCAATTAAAGTCGCTCTCCTTCAATTGCATTAGAGACCAGCATAGGCAGGACTTGAACCTATCAAGAGGGAAAGAAGATAAAGAATTGTAGCCATGACCGACGAGGAAACCAAGAAACCCAATATTCCCATGGGTGAATTGCAGAATATTCATCAATCTTACAAACTTAATGGCCAAAACTATTTGAAATGGTCTCAACTTGTCCGAACATATCTAAAAGGCAAGAGAAAAACTGAACATATTCTTGATACAGGACCTAAACCAGATGAGCGAAACTTCGACATTTGGGATGAAGAAGATTTCATGATTATGTCCGGGCTATGGAGTTCAATGACACCTAAGATTAGTGATACATGCATGTTTCTAAACTCTGCAAAAGGGTATTTGAGATGCTCTTCATCAAACATACTCCAAGGCTAATGATGCTGCTCAAGTATATGAAGTCAAAGTAAAAACCGTGGCTGCAAAACAAGGCAGTAAAACTGTAATGGAATATGCTAATTTACTGCAAAATCTGTGGCAAGAATTGGATCATTATTGAGTTATTGAAACAAAATGTTCTAATGATGCAGTAATTTTGAAGAGGTTTATTGAGAAAAACCGAGTGTATGATTTTTTAGTTGGCCTAAATGTAGAGTTTGATCAAGTTAAAATCCAAATTCTGAGTAAAGATACTGTCCCTTCTCTTAATGAGGTGATTTCTATGATTAAGGCTGAGAAAAGTCGCAGAAGCATCATGCTAGCACCAGAGATATTTGAAGGATCAGCTTTGGTCGTACAAGAGAAACTCAATAGGAGCAAAATGAGAGATATACCTCAAAATGATCCTCGTGACAACTTATGGTACTCTTATTGTAAGAAACCGAGACACACTAAGGATCGTTGCTGGAAACTACATAGAAAACCCTCTACTTAAAACTGAGAGTAGGGCTAAAAGAATAATCTAAAGGTACAACAGCAAGTAAATTAGTCAGTTTCTGTTTCACAACTGAATGGGAAAAACAATACCAATCTATTCAACCAAGACGAGATAGAAAAGCTAAGGAATCTATTGCGATCATTAGAAAAGCCCAGTTCCTCTTGCTCGTTAGCACTCTTTGGTAAGACTCTTTCTCATGAATCAAATACCTCAAATCAACCCATACAACACCATTGGATTATTGACTCAAGAGTCACAAACCACATGACACCTTCACCTGTTCATTTTTCAACCTATAGATCTTGTCTTAGCAATAGGAAGGTTGCTATTGCAAATGGATCAGTTACCATAATGGCTGGTGTTGGACATGTTCAGTTGAGTCCAACCTTGCTACCAAAAGATGTATTTCATGTCCCACAGTTATCCACTAGTCTATTGTCCATTCATAAAGTAACCCATGATTTGAATTGTAATGCCTTGTTTTATCCCTCTCATTGTATATTTCAGGACCAGGTGACGGGAAAGAGGATTGGAGTTGCTAAGGAAAAGGGAGGTCTCTACTATCTTGATGCATCTACCATACATACACCGATTGTCAAGCATATCTCTTTAGGGTCTTGTTTTTCGGTTTTAAATAAAGATGTCACTTGGCGTCAACATTTTCGTTTTGGTCATACTTCATTTACTGTCTTAAAGACAATGTTTTCATCTTTGTTTAAGAATGTTAAATTCAAAGACCTTCATTGTGATGGACGTGAATTTGCCAAACATAAAAGGGTCTCTTTTCTAATGAGTAATAATAGAAGTTCTTTACCTTTTTCGTTAATTCACTTTGATACTTGGGGACCATCTAGAACTCCTAATATTACAAGAGCCAAGTGGTTTGTGTCTTTTATAGATGATTGTACTAGAGTTTCTTGGATATTTTTTCTTAAGCATAAATCAGATTTGACTACCATTCTTCCAAACTTTATTGCCATGGTGAACAATCAATTTGGTGTAAAGATAAAAAGATTCCGATCTGATAATGATAGGGATTATTTCAATCAAGTTCTTTCATCGTATTTCCAACAAGAAGGGATAATTCATGAGTCATCTTGTATAGACACTCCCTAACAAAATAGGTTGGCTGAGAGGAAAAATGGCCACTTACTAACCATGACATGAGCTTTACTCTTCCAAAACAATGTTCCAAAATCATATTAGGGAGAAGTTGTCCTCACTGCTACACATGTCATAAATCGCTTACCTTGCAAAACTTTAGGGAATAAAACACCAATGCAACTTCTTTCTAAGTTTTACCCTAACATTAGAACAACAAATAATATAAATTCTCAGATTTTTGGCTGTTCAACATTTGTTCATGTATCTAGCCACAACAGAAGTAAACTTGATCCATGAGCAATCAAATGTGTGTTCGTTGGGTATTCTCTAATAAAGAAGGGCTATAAGTGTTATCACCCACCTACACAGAAATTTTATGTTTCTATGAATACTACATTTGAGGAGGGCCAATCGTTTTTCTCTCAACGTTATCTTCAGGGGAAGTTTAATTCAATGGAAGAAGAGAAGGCAAATGAGTTATCCTTTCTTGAACCACCAATATCACATTCTTCAATGCCATTATCTAAATCACCTCCACCAAAACCAAGCCTTGAAACTATTGAAATAGAAACAATCCCTAATAATGATGACCTTGAAAATAGAAGGTATGGATAGGTATATTCAAAAAGAGGAGTCCCAACAATAGATCTTACGCAATTCCAAAACTCAGACTCTACTCTTGGAAATGAGGTATGCATAGATTCAATTCCCTTAACTGTTCCATCTAATCTTAACCTACCTATTTCCTTGCAAAAAGGGTCTAGAGAGTGTATTAAACATCTAAAATACCCATTGGCCAAATTAGTATCTTTTCATAGATTTTCTCAATCTCACAGGAGTTTCTTAGCTAACATAAACATCATTCAAATTCCCAACAACTTATCTGAGGCTATATCTGATGAGAAATGGAGACAGGCTATGAGAATAGAAATGGAGGCCCTTGAGAAGAATGGAACTTGGGAAGTTGATGCAAATGTGTGTTTGCTGTAAAGTACAAGTCTAATGGGTCTTTACAAAGATACAAGGCGAGGCTAGTAGCTAAGAGATATACTCAAACTTATGGAGTAGATTATGAGAAAGCTTTCGCACCGGTAGCTAAGATGAATACCGTGAAAATTCTTTTGTCACTAGCCACAAATTTCAATTGGGATTTACAACAGTTTGATGTAAAAAACACATTTCATCATGGAGATTTAGAGGAAGAAATATATATGGAGATGCCACCAAGATTTGGAAAAGAAATGAAAGGGAACAAGGTTTGTAGACTAAAGAAAGCATTATATGGACTCAAACAGTCCTCGAAGGCGTGGTTTGGCCATTTTACTAAGGTAATGATCAACAATAAGTATAAACAAAGTCAGGGTGATCATACATTATTCATCAAGCATATGACTTTAGGGAGAGTGATGGCACTCTTGGTGTATGTTGATGACATAATTGTTACTAGAAACGATGAGAAAGAGAAGGAGATCTTAAAAGCTTATTTGGCAAGAGAGTTTGAGATCAAAGTCTTGGGAAAATTGAAATATTTTCTAGGGATAGAAGTAGCTAGGTCTCGACAAGGTATTTTCATTTCCCAACAAAAGTATGTAGTTGATCTTCTGAAAGAAACCAGCAAGATAGCTTGTAAACCTGCTTCAACACCAATTGAACTCAATCACAAACTAAGCAAAGCTGAAGATGATAAAGACGTAGATAAGGAAAGATTTCAAAAGTTGGTTGGAAAGCTAATATACTTGGCACATACACAATTAGATATTGCATATGCTGTGAGTGTAGTAAGTTAGTTCATGCACAATCTTGAGGTTCATCTATAAGCTGTAAACCATATACTTCATTGTTTGAAAGCTAGTCTAGGTAAAGGAATCTTATTTAAGAAAGCTGGAGGGCTTACTCTTTAAGCTTTACATAGACGCAGACTATGCTTGTCCGGTTGATTGACGGTCGACAACAAGCTATTGCACTTTCTTAGGAGGTAATTTAGTCACATGAAGAAGTAAGAAACAAAGCGTGGTGGCTTGGTCAAGTGTAGAAGCGGAATTAAGGGCTATGGCTTAAGGGGTTTGTGAGCTTTTGTGGTTAAAGATTATTCTTGAAGATCCAAAGATAAAGTGGGAGGAACTTATGAGATTATATTGCGATAACAAATCAGCTATCAGCATTGCACACAATTCAGTACAACATGATAGGACAAATCATGTCGAAATTGATTGATATTTTATAAAGGAAAAGTTAGACAGCAAGCTAATTTGTATACCCTATGTTTCTACCAAAGAACAACTAGCAGATATGTTCACAAAAGAGTTGAGTTTTCTTAATTTCGCAACAATTATATCTAAGCTGGGAATGGGTGATATACATTCACTAGCTTGAGGGGGAGTGTTAGAAGACCACAACATTAAATTAGGAAATTTTTTATTTATGAAGTTTTTTAATATAGAAATCTCAAGATAATTAGAATAGGTTAAAAATAAGATATGCTTTCCTATTTTTTCTGATCTTGTCAGCAATATACCTTTATGTATAATAAAAAGTAGGAGTGTGAAAGAGAATTTTCTCTTCACGTTTGTTGACAGTAAGATCAGGCGCAGGCCTAAAAGTTTGGTTGTCTAGGAATCACCTAACTATAAGATATCCTTCCAATTGAATTTATGATAAATAGGATGATGACATTGACGCATACATGCAGCCCCATCCCTGTCTAGGGACCCATGATTTATCAAAATAATAACAGAAGGATTTTCTTGGACCATGCAACTTTTACTCTTGGAACCAAAAACTGGTAAACTCAAATATATAATTGCTTTCTAGAATACACATTTACAATCATTGTAATACTATAGAATTCAAGCAAGGACCAAAGGGACAACCATTTTCACAGTTCAATTATATGATTCGAATAAAACCTGATTTCAAACAAGATTATAGAGACAAAAACTAAAATCAACCAATATAGTATATCTGAATACAATAAGACTCATGCGATCATCAATGTATCAATCATTTTTCATTAAAAAAGTGTTAACAAGTGCATGGGGCACTTGTCAACAACCACTAGAAGAAACTTTTACAATTTTCAATGGACTTGTTTGACCTGAAGTGTGAGTGTGAGTTAGCCCCGGAAAGATGAAAAGTTTAGGCCTATTAAGTAGTGCGGAGCACTAAATACCGGACCCTTTTAATTTTCCCTCAATTTTTATCCAATTTTGGCATAGATATGTATTCGAAACAAAATGAAACTGAATGTGACTGCTGCCAACACAAGTAGCCACACTTTCTACACTGTTATATTGGTTTAACCATCATTAATGAAGAACTTCACGAAATAGACAAGTGCATTGAAATTTCCAAAATCACTCCTCATTAAGAATGGCTTACAAGCCTCAAGTACAAGCAGCCATAGAATCTACACTATCATTGTTTTTCAATCAATTTAATCTAGTTGGAAAAATGAAAAAATAAACAAGCCAAATACCCGACAACTTCAACAATATAATTAAAAATCAATATATTGCAAAAGCAACCAAAGCCATGATTTTCATCCCAACATAGAATACAAAAACACATAAAAAATTCAAACTTTCGCATAATATAACGATCAACAATAACTAAGAAGAAAAATTTACCAAGATCATGGTGATATTCATATGGGTTTCTCATCATCCTCTTCATAGCAACGTTGTACTCTTCCATCTTATTCTTCCCATAATACCCACCACGCGATGGGTTGTTCTGCTTGATACCACTCTCTTGTAGCTTACAAGACACGACTTTTCTCAAATAACTAGGAAAACTAGCCTTGGAAGCCATTGATGTACATAAGGATAAGGGTACTTTCTTTTCATGCATAAACGCACCTTTACTAACACTAGCTCCTCCATACATTAAAGTAAAAGCAGAGGAAGAGAAGCTGTGCGGATTTGCAATAGCTTCCATGTTCGTCTTCCTGGTGTCTTCTGGGCTTATGAGTTCTAGCCGATGATATATTAATGGTGGGTGAGAAAGTTCTTTTGATTTTTTTGGTTATTTGACTAATAAACCCTTTTCCTTGCCATAAAAAGTCGTGAAGTCAAGTCTTAAGTGCCTTCGTATCGTTTGTCTACCCAAGACAGGCATCCGCCCCCCACTCCAAGGATAATTGCAGTAGAAATGAAACTGGAATATAAATTAAAGAAAAGATGGAACGAATCGATAACTTCACCTAGTATTAAAATGCTACTTCATATGTATGTTGGAATGGAGACCTCGTACTATACGATGATATCTAAACTAATGGAAATTTTATTTTGATATTAATGGTAAGAGTACAAAACGGTAGATATTGAGACAAATAAATGGAAACATTTTCTATTCTTTCGGGGTTTTTTCTTTTGTTTTAACTTTTCTTAAATTTATAAAACATAGTATTAGTTTGTACTTACTTTTTTCAGTTTCATGTCTTATTTCTTACTTTTAGGTTTTGTCATATATAGCTATCTTCCTTTCAATCAAGTTAGTCCAAGCGTACAAATTATTAAGTCAAATTTATACTTTTGACTATTTAGCTATATAGAACGTGTTTATTCTGGTAAAAAAAAAAATTCTTTAATTATATTTACTACCGTCAAAACCTTATAATTTTTAAATTTTATATAATAATTTCAAGAGATTGTAATACTAACTAAATTAAGCGACAAATTATGATAAAAGATAAGGAAACATACCCATGATAGTTAATAATATGAAAAAGACCAATGAAGAATAAGAAAAACAATTAACTCTTTTTAAAAATGTAAATCATTTTTTTAATTTTTTACTTATATTTTTCATAATTATAAATTAGTACTAATAATCATTGGAATCACTTTAGCCCATAATTTTTTTTATAGATTAAGCGAGTCGCTTTATGTAACCCACTCTACTTGCATAGCTTTGAGGCAATGTCGGTTAGGGTGGAAGCAAACTAAAACTTTTGATCCAACTTGTATTTTTTCGCTAGTTAAATGAGCTAACTCATGTGACTCTTCCTACTTTTATAGCTCGATGTGTCATCTTAGCCTTACTAGATTATACTCTAAATTAGGAATTAAAGTTGATCATAGTTTTTAGATGATTCAAGGTTTAATAGTCAAGGGAAATGTAGCCCTTCTTAAGGGCATCATCTAGGGTGGTTTTGTTCCAAGCTAAATTTATTATTCACACCCTCCACCCTTACCCTCTTCCCCTCTCTCTCTCTTTAGGGTTTGGAATCCAAAAGAAACCTTAATTTAGTTTCTTGCAACCACTCCTCTAGTCAACTCATCCTTAGTAGACCCATGAATATACTTACATTGTGTTTGACAACTTTTAAGTTAAGTGAAAATGAAAAGAAGAAAGAAGAAGAAGAAAATATATGAGTAAAAATGGAAGGAAATTGGTGGAAAGGTTTCCTTTTCCCTTGTTTGATTAATACGAAGGAAATGAAAAGAAGAGAAATAACAAAATAAATTAACCATATTACCTTTCACCTTATCTTCATATCTCCTTCTTTAGCCTATGTTTGGGATGAGGGAAAAATTTAGGAGGGAAAGGGAAGTGAAAGGAAAGTGAGATTTCCAATAACTTTCCATTATTTGGAAAAGGAAGGAAAATCAAATGAAAGGATTTAAAAAGGAAAATTTTTCATGGGCCCTACAAATTTTATTCCTTTTCAAATTGAAGAGAAATGAGAAGGAAAGTAAAAAAAAAAAAAAGCTATGTGATGTTCAATTCTACCTATCTTTTATTATGGGTATATGAGTAATTGTATATTATATTTTATGTTGTTTTAATAATGATTAAGATTCATGTTTTGTTTTTCCTTTATTGCACAAATATAATAAGAGGAATCAAATACTTTCATAATTCTTTCCTCTTATATTATTTCCTATATTAAAAAATTCTATGTTAAAGTCATTTAAAAGTGGCTGCATCATATGATAACTTTTTTATTGTTAATAGTCTTTAGTTTACTATAATTGAAAGTGTTTTACTATACAAAAAACCTATCGATAGGTTTATGAAGGTTGTCAATAGGTTTATTATATTATTCTTAGAAAGTTTAAATGGTGAACTTGTGTAATATAACAATTATTGTCATACAAGTTAAATATTTAATTTTATTGTGGATTCAAATTATGAAGAGGTATACCTTTGTATAAATAAAAAGCAATGCGAATAATTTCTACCTAATGTGTACTACAATAAGAAGAATGCCAAATATCATTATCAAATAGCCTAAACACAAATTCCTTCTTGTTTTTGTTCATTAATGTTCCTTAAATTGAAAAAGATGACTATAGTTTGGATCATTTTAATTTTTTGCATAAATAAGTGAAAGAGATTGAAGAAATTTAAAGTTAGGTTTAGATAATGGGCATATTAGAAAACAAGATGAGCTTAATAGTATTTACCTGATCCTACATCTAACATAATTAGAAATTTATAATCAACTTCTTTTTTATCTTTCTTTTAAATGTAGATGCTTATAAAACATTATACTAAATATTGAATAGGATAAAATCGACAGTTAAAACTTGTCATGTAAGATTTAATAGGTTGTGCTTGTATCTCTATTTCTTATTGAACTCTTGTAAGTATCAAAGTTATATAAAATTGAATAGAAATAATAAATAATTAAGTTGCAATTTAATCATGTTCATTCATATTGCAATTGTGTTTTTATGTTGTATATCATATTTTCTCATTCATGTTTTTGTATCATAAGTTGTGTAATCATATTACATCAGTAACTCCAACTCCTAACTAGTAGAGATGAGTGGGTATATGATAAGCAAGATATGAGACCTTATTCACAAGTTACTCAAATTTTGGAATTAAAACTTACCTTGTAATACCTATAAATTTTACCCTTTTCCTTATAAAATTTAAGTTCATGTGATATTAGAAAAAAAAAAAGTAGTTTATATATAATATTACCAATGTTATTAAATTTGTGATTCTACCTAAAATCACTAAAAGTGTGAAATCAAAATGTAAAAAATGTAAGTTTTTATAACAAATGTAAAATAATTTTAAAAAACTATAGACATGCTTAAAACGATCATAAAAAACTTGAGATATAAGATGGAAACAAAAAAAAAAATTGGCATAAATTTTAGTCATAATTAACAATAAAAGTCATAACTTGTAGTATTGATAATCTAATATATGCTATGCTAATGCAAAAAACTACAATATATAATAGTACTAATAGGAAATGGATTACAACATAAGTTATCATGATAAAATATAAAACTAATACAAATCATTAGCTCATTTTCATTATTAAGATGACTGCTAGCTCTTCCACCATCATCATCATCATCCTTATTGTTGTTATCTTCATTATTAACATTGGCGTCATTATTCATACTATTACCAATGATATCCATATTTTCTAATTGCAAGTCTTTTAAAATACTAATGACGTCCCCATCCTTTGGAAGTCCAGTTGTATTTTTCATTTTTTTACCCATTTAACTCAAATAAATAGAATTACTTAAAAATGCACGTTTTTACTGAGTTTATGTGTAGAGTCGCAATTCTACTGCAAGTTTAAACTAAAATGATTTTATATACAAGTTGACTCAGAAAAGTATTTTAAAATTGTAAACTCATAAAATTGGATGGGTATAATCATGATTTTGGCAACTATGGATATTACAAGTTTTTTTTTTATATATAAGGCCTATAAAATATGTAAAATTAAAAAAAAGAGTAAAATTTTCAACCTTCATTATTTTAAATCTATGTTATCTTCCTACTTAGTAAATGAAAAATAATAAGGGCAATAAATGGAAAACATAAAATTGGAGAGAAAAATATAAAAGAATGGGAAAAAAGAATAAAAAATGCAGATGAGAAAAGCGACATTAGGTTTAGTTATGTGCTTGTGCTAATTTCTTTTTTTTATTAAAATATTTATTGACAAAAAATATAATAATATTATTTAATATTTATTTATTAATATTATTTAATAATTTTTTATAAAATAGGTATAAGATACCTTTATGTCATATATAGAAATAAGTTTTGAAAAATTTATACTTTTAACCTATTTTTTAACTTTTAATATCTATCCGAAATCTGAAATTTGATCACCCTAAACTTATCCGATGGAATCTTATTTCTTCGTATTCGATGTCGATCCAATGACATTAGGCCTCAATGTTCAGAAACAAAATCCCATGGTCTTTGATGGGCTTGTCATATGACGTGTGTCCATCTTGATAGCAATAAATAATACGGATCCCTTTTGCAAAATTGGCAAGATTGGGCTTTAGCTAATATGGCTGGTATGACATTCTCTTATAAAGAATAAATTCCATTCTACCATTTTCCATTGATAGAATTAAAAAAAGAAAAAAGAAAAATAGTTATTGAGATATAAAAGCAGTATAATGACTTAAATTCACGTAGATATGTATTATTTGAGGATGTCCAGGCTAGAGATTTATGAAATTTCTCATTGTGATTCAATAAGGCATCTTAGTGATTTGGCCAAAATCTTGTATGCTTAGAATTAGACTATATCTTGACATGTTTATGTTAAAAGAAAAAAGGTCTTGCCAACTATTGTTCCTGAGCCATAATCATTTAGGTTATGCAACGGAAACCAATACTGAATCACTTAGAAGCAATGAATACCCAAGGAGGAGATATAATATTAATATACGAACACAACAATTTTTTGAGTGAAAATTTCTAATTTCAGGTAAAAGAAACATCGATAAAAGATATTGATAATTTACATATTATTAGAGTTTACAAACAGTCAACTACCTTTCTCAACGAACCTTTTGAATCGATCTTAAATTCACATCAATAAACCTTAAAAACTCTCTTTTGCAATATAAACTCTAAAGTAAATCTAAACACCTACTTATAAGTTATCATTTTCACTTGGGGTAGTGAACAGTTTATTTGGATAATTTTAAAATAGGAAATAAAACTTACAAATATATTTGCCATGCCTTGTTCCATTGCCACCATAGAGTAGTTAAATTCTATCGATCATGCAAGGTTTGGGTTGATCACCTTATGCTTAGTGTAGGAATGCCATCGAGTCAGGTGTGGGATGGGTTTTATAAAATTCAAACTTGACTTGCTACTTTGTAAGGCAACTCATGACCCGTTCTAAAACCCTATAAAATTTTTATTTCATAGCGAAAACCCGTCTTATCAAGAGTATTATAAACTCATGCCTTGACCCATTGACTTGCTACTATAATTTGTACAAAACACCTTCATGTGAAACAAAGAGATAAGGTATTATCAAAATTTCTATAATTTGTTTTTGCCACTTCTAGAAATATATATTAAGAGTAAAATGATAACATATTATATGATGGTATAAATTGTTTATAAGAGAATAATTATATTAAATATGACAATTTATAATTACAATTCTTATAAATAATCTCGTGGAAATATTATTGAATTACACTTGAAAACTTGGAGTTCACTGAAATGAACTTTATTAAACTACACTTGAAAACTACTGTAATAGAGAGTTTAATATACTATATAAATATTCATCCAAATTTTAAATTAAATAAGGTTTAACTCATTAATAACATATTCCTACAAGTTTATGACACAATTTACTAAATTTTAAAAAATAAATAAAGTTCATCTCGTCTTCTTTCTATGCATTCATAAAAAATAATAGAAGTTCAACTCATCTTCTTTTTCGATTATATTTGCACCAACAAAACAAAAAAAAAATCTATAAAAATAGATTAAAAGAGATATGAAACTAGGGGATACAAATGTGGTTAGGAAGTGGGAATAATAAGATCAAACAATAGAGATATGATTAAGGTTTCCTAGACTTTAATAGATAAAATAAAAAATAATCTTCTTTAATGTAATGTGACGTGTTGATTACAATTTTTAACTTTTGAAATTTTAGTTTGTAAATATTATTACCTAATATTTTTTTTAATGAATTAGGTTTTCCTAACAGTTTTAAAACATGGACTTAACCAAAAACCCTATAAGGTAATTAGTGGATTGAATGAGTTAGATACCCTATAATGATTTGTTTGATGACATCCTTAGCTTGGTGAATTGCGTTTGCTTGAAAGTAGGTGATGTATGTTCCTTTCTTTTCAAAATTACATTTGGTCACTCCTTATGTAAAAAGTTTCACTAATGTGCATGAACTTAAGCATATAACAAAAAATATATATAGTTATACAAGAAAGTTTCATTAAGAGAAAAGAAAAAGGAAAAAAAAAAAGACTCATAAACTATTAAGTAGGTTTGAAAAGAGCACTCTAAATTCTTAAAACGTGATTTTATCTTTTTTATAGCTTTAAAAAATATACATACACTTTATATAGTCACTAAAATTCCAAATTATCACTGTTTTTACAATAATTTATTGATGATTTTGTAGTTCTAGTAATAGTTTAAGGATTGTTTATATATCATCAATTTTTAAATCTCATGGTTATATTTTGGAAGTTTAAAAACTTTTATTTGCAACCGAGGAATAGTTGAAATGCTGAATTTGCATAAAAGGTAAATATGATTTTTACAATAGAGCTCTTAAAAGTGATCTCTCAAGTAGGGGTAGACACGATTTGGTTTAGTGTAATATGGTTTGTTCATCGAATTGAACTGAATCATATATTATGGTTTCATTATTTTTTCTAAATAAAATATAATTATATGATTTAGTTTATAACTTTTTTAAACTTAAAAAGAAATGGTTTGGTTTAGTTTGATTCATAGTTTAAACCGTTTTTACGCATGTTATTAATTTTTTAATGTATAAGTCAATTAATTATAGAAAATTATAATTGATATAAAAAATTTTAATTTATTATCATTTCTATGATATCTTTCATTATTTTTAATATTTATTTGATATTTTTGAGATGGTTTTATGATTTTTTTAAAGATAATTATAATTCTTATATTAGTTAATAAGTAAAAATATAAAATAAAAAAATAAGTTATTTAATTTAAATCAAATAAAAGAAAAAATCAAATAAATAATACAAAATTCTCTTTTTTAATCATACATTCTCTAAATTTTTATTATTATTTTATTATTTTAATTTTTTATGATTTAATTTAATTCATAATTTTTTAAACTTAAGAAAATAATTTATAATTTTTTAAACTTAAAATTATGATTCAAATCTATTCATTGAATTTGCAATTTTATCTTTTTTGTCAGCCGGCTGTCGAGCGCTAGCTCATAGCGTGTAATGTGATGTGCCGTGTGACAGCTGGGCTTGTCTTTGCCTGTAATACAATAAATGAAAAGTAGTTCTTATCTCATGTATAGTAAGTCATAGAGTTTCATGGGACAAGACAAGCCATCCGAGTGTTTTTTTTTTTTTTATGTCCATTCCAATGCACAACAGCACAAACGCATGCGATGACTATTCTTGGAGCGATTTCCATGTCCAGTCGTCGAAATTGATAATTATAATTTTCTCATCATATGACTTGTCACTTGTTATCTCATATGAATTAATTAAAATATATAATTTTTTTGGGTCGTATAATGAAATTACATCGATACCAAAATCATGTGAACTTTAATAATATAAAATCTCATTTCGATCTTTTTAAGTAAACGTACATATATTCATTCTGACGTAAAACTAGTGATACAATATCGACATTGAGCTCTCCACGTGAGTACTACCAAAAATACATAAGGAAATTAAGGGCAGTGAACATCGAGGAATGCAAATTAATAGAGACTTAAGGGCAGGTGGGTGGGGTATATCCATTATTACAAATGAAACTCGGTGGTAAAAGTTATTATTATATTTATTTCACAAAATTTACAAGGCAATGTAATACTTTTTTCTTTTCTTTTTTAATTGAAAAATTGGAAATGAGACAAATGTACATTGGGAAGGGAATTTTTGTTTAAAGATTTGAACAGTAATAAAAGTACAAAATTATTTATAAAGAAAATAAAATGCACTATACCATTGGTAGACAATGAGCCAAGATGCTTCTATCACTATTTGCTAGCAGAGTTTTATTTTTTTAATCATAATTATTCTCTCAGTTTTAAGTACCCGAAGGACATTTACGATTCAGTAAATTGAATTATACGTTTCATTACTTAATTATTAAAATGATTATAAAAAATAATATAATGAAAAGTTCAATAATTAGATGATAAATGGATAGAAACATAGAATAACTTCTTCTTTAAGAGTGGAATAACCCTTCTTCATTGCAAACGAAGGCCTGTCTCAATGAGATGGCGGCAAGAGGGCAGCTGTCCAGAATTACCACCCTTCAGAAACCAGAAACCATGAGCCTTGGAAGTAGTTTCCAAGGAAATCTCACATTTCCATACATTGTGAAGTGGAATTTGGAACTCCCAGCAAAAATGGGTCCTAGATTTTCCAAAAGTATGTGCAAACCAAACCCATCAAGCTTTTTCCAGCGACTAGGGTGACAAAGTTATTGGGGTTAGGTGAAAGAGACTTCAATGCCCAAGGAGTAAGGACCATCGATATAGAGAAGGGCTTTGCTTTTACACTGTGTTTCGTTGGCTTTTGGACCTCAACCTAAAATTGAGTTGGGGGTCGTTTTCTTTCTAAAGAGTTCACATCACATGGAACCCTTGTGTTTTAGTTAACCTTCCTTCTTATCCTCTCCTGGATCTAGTTTAATTAAGCCACCTTAGATTTTATGTGAACAGTCTTTAATGAAGTTTTGGATAAGGTTATTTATCCATAAAAAATCATACTAATTTTTCATGTTTTTAAATAGTTTCTTATTCATATTTTTATCAATCATAATTACGCATCATATCTACAAAAAAAAAAAAAAGAGGTGTAAAGTGGTGCTTATATTAATACATGATAGTAGATAATTTAATGCGATACACATAAAAATTCCATTTCAAGATAAGATAATTTAATTATTAAAATAACTAGAGTTCTTTTCAAAGAGTTCCTTCGCCCCTTTTTTTTTTTTTTAAAAAAAATATTTATTGAATTAAATTGAAAGGACAAGACTAGAGAACTAAGAAGTTGCTTATATTAAGCTATTTTATTTTGCAAATGAAAATTGAAGCGCTTTTTTGCAAATTTTTTATAATGCTTTACTAGTATTATAAAATGATAAATTTTAATTCATATGATTGATTTAAGATTGTGTGTGATTCAAAATTATTGGTTAAAACTCTTCCTTACTTATAGTTAAAACTTTAATTAGAGTACATCAAGACAACCATTTAGTTAAATAAGATGAAATGTATGCACATGATTTTAAACTTAGTATCTTTAGTCTACTACCATTACAAAGTTTAAATCCCTAATTCATTTTTCTAAAAGGTTACATCTATCAGAGAGAGATATATGTAATTTTATATTCATTGATCAACTCAATGGAGTTCTTGTTCACTAAGGTCTCGAAATTATCTTACCATTAGGTAGACAAACAAGTGATTATAGCAATACTTGAGAGGATCACTCTAAAAAATGCTAGAATATTATGTTTGTTGATTATTCTGGATTTTTTTTTATTTTTTCAAAAAAGAAAAAATTTCTAGGGAGTTGATGTTGATTCTAGAGAGTGATGCGTGGCCAATGCTGGTGAGATCGAGATGCGGTAAGAGAAAAAGAAGCAGAAGGGTGATTGATGGTAGGGAAAAGAAATGAAAAAAAAAAGAAAAAAAGAAAAGGAAATAAAATTGACTAGGGTTTTGATTAAGTTTGACTAGGATGATTGGTTTTGACCCATACCATGAACAATCGTGTAATTGATTATAATATTAGCCTAATTGCTGGGTGTGGGAAAAAAATCTAATTCAACCATAAATCAATTTAAATTGAAAATTTAAATTTTTTTAAAATAAGTTTAGTTCAAGTATAATATTTCGGTTTGCGATCTGGCTTACATGATAGAACTACATTGAATCTTACTAAACAACCCAAATCAATTATGAAATATAAAAATGAACATGAAACATGCTTTATAGCTTTTGAAACATCCAATAACATAAATGATTGAGTCATACATCCTTTTGATCCAAAAATCGACAATCAAAAACTCCACATTTGGTTTTTTTTTTTCCCTACATTAAATTCACATGAACAATAATTGGAAATTTGATAATTAACTTCGACGTTAAGGTATTATCTTCATAAAGCTAAATTAAGGCAATACCGTATTGTAAAGTTGCTCAACTTCCTCTTATTATTTCTTTAATTCTTACTTTGAAAAGTATAATCTTAACCATTGATTATATATAATAATATTTAAAAGATCAAATTAAGAAAAATTAAAAAAAATAAATAGAAAAAATGACCTACCTTTCTGAATACATAAAGGTAATACAACAATGATAGATTGTGTATATAAAACTTACATTCAGGTTCTACAATTTTCTTAGAAGGAATTCATACTAAGCTTTGGGTTTTTAATTTTACTAGTCAAACAATTAGTAGAAGACTAATATGTTTGAGAAGGCTTTTGTCCAATATTATTTAATTTATGTATGCTCCATCATTTACTGCATCTATGTTTGGTCTAGGATTAGAATTGTAATTTTAAAGGAATAGAATAAAAAAAATAATTATTAATTTATTATATTATATTTATAATGAAACTAATATCAACATACTTTTACTCTAATCTATGACTTAATAGTTGAGTTAAGTCCTATGAGTAAAAATAAAAATATGCGAGAAATGAGTAAAGGAATACCTAATATCTTGATCTTATAAATGAGATCAAAAAATATCATTTTACAGTAATAATAATTTTATAAAATAATTATTTTACCAAGTTAACTAAACATGCTTCATGATTTAAGGCAAACAACTATTGTAAATAGGATTGTAAACATTCACTATATTAAATAAGAGATAACAAAATCGAAACTTTTTATTTTATAATAATAATAATTTTATAAAATAATTATTTTATCAACTACACACAAGAATACATCCGTAAGAAAGTAATACTTGTTCTTTTCATGAAGTTAACCGAAACATACCGCATGGTTTAAGACAAACAATTATTGCAAGTAAGATAGTAAAAATTCATCATGTCAAATATCAAACAAGAGATAGTCCAGGATTCAAACTCTCAGGAGTTTCCTGGATGGTCTCGAAGGCGCTGGACAGTAAACCCCTTCAACAAATATTTATAAGTTAGTGATATATATAGTGAGTAAACCAAAATAGAATTCCAAGTGAAATGTAAAAGGGGAAACTGAAATCATAAAGATCCATTTCATTTCCAAAGGGTCGATCGACTGAGCTAAATAAAGTTGAATTGGAAACCATTTCGATCTCTTTTAGATCTTGAAATAAGTTAATAGGGTAGGGTCTAATCAGATAATGTACTACTTCTGAGTTCTGACCAAAGCCATCAGATTTCAGCTCCAACTCCAATGTATTGGTATCGACTCCAACATCCGTCCTTCCGCACTGGATAAAGTTCTAATATTACTGACCACACATCGTACTGCCAGAGTGTTTCGCTCTCATTCCCCATCCTACTAACTGCTAAGCTTTCCCAAAGTAATGGATCCTCCTCCTTCTCCCGTTTTACATATCAAGATTACTTAAAATTATGATATTATCAATTTTTTTTTGTAATCTTAACTACTAATTAAACATAACAACATCTTAAGGTGATAAGTTTTAAAAATTCGCTCCACTTGACACCATCCCTAAGCTAATAATAATCCCACAAGGTTATGCAATTAAAAGTGATTAGAAACCTTACCACAACTTAATTTAGAAAACAACCTGGGCTTCCATAAAAGTATGGGACGCTAATCTGGGTTTGGGCTTAATACATCAATTCATGCTTTATACACATTGACTAGTCCAAGATATGACAGGTTAATCGGGACAACGACCGATCACCTACGGGTTTTATGAGCTAAGGATAACATTAGTTTGGACATATGTTTGTTACATATGGATGGGAGTATGGGACCATTCTCTAAATGTAAGGCATGTTTTGCTTGAACTCTCTGGCACTTTATTTTTATGGGACCATATAACTTCAGTATCTTCTTCATTAATGTCCAAATTAAACAATGCTATCCCCTCCCCCTCCCCCCCAAAAAAAACAAAAAGAGAAAAAGCAATACTAACATTGTTGATTGTATTAAGAAAAAAAAAAAAACAATAACATAGTTCTTTTTTAAGATATAATTAATTCTTTACAGAATAACATGTTTTTTAGATAAATCAAGATGAAATAAGTTTAAGGGGATCGAATTTGAACTCGATAAGTATCACTTTTATTTAAGCTTAAATTAATTAAAATACGATTTTAAATCAAGTTTAAATTTAGAATTATAAACTTAGTTAAGCTTAGCTTGACATGATATTGTTATCTTGGCTCTTTTATGATGTCAATAAAAAAAAACCCTTTCAATTCTAAAATATTTATTATATATGAATAAATTAAACCATGTAAAATATAATAGTCGTTTTCTTTGAGTTTATTTATTCCAAAACTAGAGCAAGAGAATCAATACACTTTCATGGCAATGATGAGAAATGCCAAGAACAGTTCCTTATACTAATCTAAGAATGCTATGTAGTTTCCAGATCAAATTGGTATATTTATTTGTGGCTTCACGAATTATATATTTTTATATAAAAAGAGAGTGAAAAACGATATATATATTAAATAATCTTTGTAATAGCCCGTGTATGATGGAACGAAATGGAACACCAATTAGAGACAGAAGAACTTTTATCCTATATATATACACGCACAATTGGCCATTTGCAGAAGTATAAAGCATCGCGAGCGTAATCTATCTGTTTGCTAGCTGGAAAATCATCGTTATCTATATTAAAAGGATATACTGAAATACTATAATTTTTGAATCACTTTTGGTATATGAGTGTCTGATTCTTGGTGCAGTTCAAAAAAGAATATAACTGAACACATGGCTTTATGAAAGCTGCTACTTTGAAAAAAAAAAAAAAAATTATCTCTTCCAGGAGAATCCATTGTACTACAAGTTCCTTAATCTTTTTACTTTCCTTGGGGATAAAAATTTAAATAAGTTCTAATTATCCAGAATGATATAAATAAATAAAAGAATTGAAAAAAGAAAGGAAAAAGTGTTATATATCAATTTATCAAGAGTGTATTTTAGCGGTTAAGACTTAAGGTGTTAGAATATTCAAATTAAAATGCATAGAAAAATAAATAGAAAGAAAGATAAATTTTTTAAACGAGTATGTATTATATTATTTTTAATTCATTACGGATAATTACTTATCCCTTCCACTTCTTGCCTTAAATAAATAAAAAAATGAAACGATATGTCATTATGATGCTTCTTTCCCATTTTTTTCTATCGTGATAAATGGGATATGATTCTGAACTTTCAATAAGAGAACATGCAAACAAATAATTGCTTTTTTACAAGATTATTTAATTTATCCGGTATATAAAATATTTTAAATTGGTCATATACCCTTTTTTATTTTGTGTGTTAGAATAAAGTTCGTTGCCTCTTTTCCTTGCTTTTCCATGTCTGGTCATTTCATAACACATGATGACAAAGTGAACAATTCGAATAATCTATCATACTTCGTGTTGGTTTTTTGACTATAGAATATAAGCATTGATGGCTCTATAGCCAGAATAATCGTCAGTCCTTACAGCATAAGGAAATAAAATCAAATTCTTAACGTAATATCATTAGTCGCCATCGGTCTCTACGTTTATTTAGAGCAAAACCCTCAAAAGCTAGGCGTGCAATATATGTCAAAATAACCATATAGTTGCATCTATTATTATAAGCATTAATCTAAATTATCCAATACAAAAAAATAAAGGGATAGACATAAAAATATAAGAAAAAGCATAAAAAAAATTCATTTTCATCTGATTGACTAAGAGAGGCACTTGCGCAACTATACAGTTGTGATAACTATCTTCAATTATACAATAAACATGTAAAATTGTTCATCAATAAAATTTTATGGGATAATAGCAAATTCATTATCTAAATTTAGAGTGTTATTTCAATTATATATATAAGGATTGAAATTGTTGAAATGTCATATTTGATCAAACATTTTCTTATCAAATTTATCATCTTATCACTTATTGTTTACACCTGTATTTTTCGACTAATAAACATTTATTACTTTATATTTCTAAAGATAATTTGACCGGTAAAAGTTAGAATGAATATAGTTTTATATTTTAAGTATAAAATTTGACAAACAAGTTAAAATTTTGTCTGGTATATAGTAACTTTAAACTTCAAGTATAAAATGTATTATAAAAAAATTTAATTGAATATATATTTAATAACTTTAAACTTTAAATGTTAAATTGAAAAAACATCAAATTATAAATTAATTATTCTAAGGATTATCCTAAATTTTAAAGGTCAAAGTTTATATTATATTTTCCTTTAAATATAAGTGGGTTTATCCAATAGAAAAGAAAAAGGATTAATAGAAAAAAATAAATAAAAAAAGGGGATCAAATTGAATATAAAGAATCAAAGATCCATCCCTAACCCATTGACTAAACGTGCCACGCACACCCTGGAACCTGGATGCTACAAGCTGACTCATTTCAATTGTTTAATATGGCATGCATATCCTGGATGCAAGGACTAGAACAACAAGAAAATATTAATTTTATATCGAAATCTGACTAAATTAATTAGTTTCCCCAAGTATCAAACAATCCTAAATTATCTTCTGAAATTATATCTATATTGAATAGTTCCTAGTATCCATCATTTCAAACAAGTGATATTATTTTATAATTTTTATTTTCTTGCATGACCTCCTTTGTGAATTTCTAACATGATTAAGAGAAAATATGTTAATGCAATTAAAAACTCATTTGCAGAGTACTCTTTTACAACTAACAGTCAAAAAGAGAAGTCTCTTTCTTATTAATAAATGTAATAATAAGCACAAAGTGCCATAGATTAGGCCATGTTGCCTGCCAACAAAAAACCACATATTATTAGTTGTTACTTATTGTTCACTGATAATCCACATCTCTATCATTCACAAAAAGAAAAATAAGTAAAATGAAAGCAGTGGACCCAAAAATGTGCTTCCAATGAAAAAGAAGGATATACTTGCCAAAAAAAAAAAAAAAAAAACTTGCTTGCTGGTTGAGAAAGTAAGTCAAAAGTGTTAAAAGAATATTTAGGATTAACTAAAAATATGATTGAGAAAATAAGTAAAAAGGGTTAAAAGAATATTTAGGATTAACTAAAAATATGGTTGAGAAAGCAAGTAAAAAGGGTTAAAAGAATATTTAGTATTATTATTTTATTATTTTATTTTTACATTTCCAAGTTTTGGTTCTTTGAGCTTTTGATACTCGTGATTAGTTTGAGATCGAGATGCATGTGATGCAATGCTAAAGACCCGAAAAACCTTAGGGTTTGAGATAAATACAGTATGTAAAATCTAAAAGCAAATGTTAAAAATATAAACAGAGTATTTATAACATTCTATATTTATATTCACGAAAATAATTGATTCCTCTACAGTCTGCCCATATTATAATACTTTACCTAAAAAAATAAAAAAAAATCTTAGAATACTTTAATTAAACTATTGAACTAGGGTTTTCCAGTTCAAATCCTCTCACATTCCTATTATCTTGATGATCTTCCTTCAATTGTTGCAATTGGTGTTGTCCATCATGGGCATCACCGTTGACCTCATTCTCACTCCTTTTCCTTTTGACAACTCCAAGGCTTCCCAAAAGCTCCTCACCCCAATCCCAAAGATGCAAAACAATGTATGTCCCGATCCCACCAATCAAACCGTATGCGATGGAATAGGTCAACGGCATCAAAATTAGTGTCACAAACGCCGGAATTGCATGCCTCATATCATTCCATTCGATCTCCACCACCGCTCTCATCATCAGTACCCCCACCAGCACCAGCGGCGGCCCCACCGCCCATGCCGGGATAGACGCCAATAGCGGCGTAATGAAAAACGCCAAGAAAAAGTACCCCCCCGCAGTCAACGCGGTCAAACCCGTCCTGCCACCTTCTCTGATGCCCGTTGACGACTCGATGAAAGCGGTCACCGGGGATGTCCCTAGCAGGGAACCAATGACAATCGATGTGGCATCTGACATGAAAGCAAAATATTGCCCCTCGAAATTACCGTTTTGGTCAGTGAAACCAGCGAAACGGGCCATGGAATACAATGTACCTGTCGTGTCTAAGATGTCCACGTAAAGAAATGTCACTAGAGCCTCCCAAAAATGCCCTTTACCAATATCCTTAAAACTCAACGCTCCAGCTGTGCTCTTTATCGTGTGCACGTCCACCACCTTCTTGAAATAATTAAATGCCTCGTCCCCGGCCTCGGTGTTGGGGAAGGCCGTGACCTTGGTGTTGCGGAACCACGACACCGCCGTCACGAACACGATGCCGTATATCATCGCGCCTTTTATGTTTTTCACCAAGCAATATGCAATTATCACGAACCCCACGATGCCGAGCCACATCGTGGGGCTCTCCATTCTATTGTTGAGGCAGTATATACCGTCCGAAACGGTTCCACCTGGGAGCAAACTGACCGTTCCGTTGGCGGCTGTGATCACGGGTGCGAGCGAAAGCAGTGAAGACTGCGGACATCCCCCGAGAGTGATCAGGGTGGAGGAAGAGTATGCGATCAGACCGATTCCTTCGCTGTTTTGCAAGCCAATGAATGCGAGGAAGAGACCGATGCCGGCAGAGGAGCTTATACGGACCGGTTTAGGTATCAACTTGGCGAGTTTGGCTCGTAGACCGATTGCTGAGATTAACAAAAACAGTAGCCCTTCTATAAAAACCGCCGCTAATGCGCTCTGATACGACACGTTACCTGACCCGTGGTACCCGACAACGGTGTAAGCGAAGTAAGCGTTAGTCCCCATCCCGGGAGCCATCGCTAGAGGTAAATTGGCAAAAGTACCCATGATCACGCATCCTATTAGCGACGAGGCAACTGTTGCTACGATGAGGTCTTTTCGGACCCTTTCGATGCATGCGGAATAACCTGGATTAACCGGGTCCAATTTGCATGAAGCGTCAGGCTGGATCACCTGCAGACCCGACCCGGTACAGTTGGAAACAGCTCGGGTCGAGTCGGAGCAGAGTGGGACGCAGTCGGATACGGAGCAGGTGCCACCAGAGTCAGCAAGGATGGAAGCGTTGACAGCTAGGATGTAGGCCATAGTGAGGAACGTGGCGGTACCGGCTCGTAGCTCCGTGGTGAAGGTGGAACCACGGTCCGAAAGCTTGAAATATCTGCCCACCCGGGTGGAAACCACGTAGTTGTTTAGGCGGGAGAGGGTGGAGGGGGGCCGGGATCCCGCGTCCCGGGAATGGGCCGGGAGGGAACCATTGGCATCCTCCATGACCATGGGAGAAGTGACGGGATGGACGATGGGGGTGGGGAAGTTTAGGAAGCTGTCGATGTGATTGTAGTGCTTTTTTAGAGTTTTAGTGTTAGGGCGATTAGAACAATGTACGAGAGAAATTGAGGCAGAGTTTAGATCTTTGCTGAGTTTGATCTGTTCTGGGTGTACGTGTGTGGAGTATTTATTGGAAGGCAAGTTAGTGGAAAGGAAAGTGGATTTTGATTTTGAGAGCAAAACGTGGGAATGATATTTTTATTGTTTTTCTTGGGATCTCTTTTCATGTGTGAAGGTATCTCGGCTTATCATTTCCTTTGTTGCTTAACTACTATATTTAATCCTACAATTAGCAAGTGTGTTAGTATTATTGACTCAACCAATCCTTATCCTAATACCAAGTATAATGACCCCCTAATGTTCTTCCTTTATATGTTGCTTAATATATAACAACTCTTAGTAAATTCCATTTCAATTGTATAAGCTTGGGTTGGAGAAACCAAAAAATAAAAAAATAAAAAAAATGCAACAAATAGTTTTTGATAAAAAAATAGATCTTACCGATTGTCTTAAGAAACCCATTTGAGATAAACTTTTATCAAAATTTAGAATATGATTAATAATAAAAGTTTAAATTTAAAATCTTTTAAATATAGAAAAATCTTTTAATAAAAATATATCTTTTCGAATATCTTGAAAAACCCATTTAAGATAAATTTTTATCAAAACTTAGAATATGATTGGTAAAGAAACTATATATTTGCAATCTTTTAAATGTAGAAATACTTCTTAATAAAAATACATCTTTTCAAATATCAAAATTTTGAACAAGCATTAATCTTTTCCATCACATCACATGTATGAAAATTCTGGTGCAAGATAATGAGCCGTAATTCAGCAAACACCAGCAGAAGTGTAAATTAAATCATGGAAGGTCAACATTCAACATTATTTAATTAATTTATTTATTTTTCATACATTGTAAAACCTAATTACTCTGCAAAAACTTGACGTTATCATTTCAATTTTTTTCTTTATTCAAACTCTGACTGCCGGCTCCTAGTTTGATCAATTTGCAGTTGTAAGATGTAGACTATTGCAAAAAAAAAAAAAAAAAAAAAAAGGTTCCTAATATTCAAACTATATTACAGCTACACCAAAGTTTTGTTATTGAAAGTCACTAAAAATGGAATCGCTCCTGTATATTAAGAGCTGCAACAAGTAATTATACAACACCTCGACTCAAATACAATAGGAAGCATATATAGCTGTCGATACTTATGAAAATAATGAGAAAATGGCACTGCACCTTGATCTTGATTTAGATCATCATGGAATAAGTCAGTGGAGCCGTTGCAAATTTATTTATTTATTTATTTTATTTTTGCAAGATTATTTATTCTTTTTAATCTGCAATCTATTGGTCCAATTGAAACCAAAATTAGGTTGTTTGACTTGTGTATCCATTTTATGGGCAAGAAAATGGTGGCTTTGGGTGCATGACCATTAGGATACAACTTGATAGTTTAGTTCAATTACAATTGTCTTACCAAACACCAGGAATAAAGACATGGACGAATCAGATAAATTGCTTTACGTTGACTATACAAATGTTAAATGGAGTTTGCTATATTTTCAAAGTTTTAGATGACACCCTTGCTTATTTCATCACATGAGAAAAGTTTGCTCCCATTTAGAATAAATGAATAGTCAATAATGACCCACAGTTCTAGGAAATAAGGAGGCAAATCACACTCATCCACCCCATTTAAATTTTTATATTTTCAAAATATCAATTATGGTGTTTATGAAAAATTTTAAATGGATGGAAATATAAAAAGATTTAGTTATTCGATATCTTAACATGTGTTTGTAATGTTTTTCTTATTTTATTTTTGCTCCAATATCAAATTTGTAGCCAAACTCCACGGATACATGGATAGCTTTTGTATGGCAAAGTTTTCTTTTCTTTACATACTGTCTTAATCTATATCTTGTCCAATAATATATTGGCAAATGTGGGCAAAAATCTAGAAAAGTTGGATTTACATAACATATTCCTCGGCACATAGTCATCGGTGGGGACGTCAACTGGGATACCTTCTGAACACGATGAAACTTGATCCTATTTTATACATGAAACTTACGTATTTCTTATTTATTTATTGCTAATTAGTGATGTTTTCTAGGATTAGAAGACATATTTAACCGTACGTATATAATTTTAGGTCAAACCTTCCTTTATAATTTAACACACCAGATATTAAAATATGAACATAAAAAAATGAAACTGTACAAGACTTTTATTTTTCTATTTATTAAATTTCAATGAAAGATTCACATATTTTTACATATAAGCGTCCTACTCTCTCTCTCTCTCTCTCTTTTAAGCTGAAAACCAAGTTACTTTGTAATGTGTCCTCTACTCAAAAGCTGATTTCAATTATAATACCCATTATATTAGAGGTAGCTTTTGGGGTCGATCTTATTAGAGAGATAAAAATTGGAGTACAGTTGTATCCCTGTTTCTAGGAAGTAAGTTTTATTTTATGGGTTGTATGAGATTCAGTTTTGTACAAAGTCAAAAAGAGAAAGCATGGAGAAAAGGGTTTTAGGTAATTCAATTTAATGATATCTTTTCTTGCTTTTTAGAAAATTTTACGTTGGACATAGACATGTGATGTTTGTATCTAAAATAAAATAGTATAAAAGATAATATAATATGTGTTTAAAATAAAAAATAACATAAGACCTATAAAACTTTTTGATTTCTATACCTTGATTTATTAGAATTTAGTTGTTTTACTTAAAATGTAGAATGTGTTATATAAAAAAAAAGTAAAAATCAAAATTAATACCGTGAAGAAAATTTATTGATCTATTAGAATATTAGATTCAATCTTCAATTATTTGTGAGATAAGAAGTATATTTTTAATTTGAAGAGCAATTGAAGGAATTTAATAGTAAAAAAAGCTATTTTTTAAGAGGTGTGATATGAAAATCAATTTTTTGCACTTTTATATTATGATAGATAAAGAAATTGTAGGCATTTTTATATATCCGTTATTTTTAAAGTGTATAATAAATCTTAAGAATTGCATTAGAGAAACCTATAATCGGATATTTTTTAAAATGCCAACATATGGTTGTTCTTTCGTCATATTACACATCCTTGAACAAGATGATGGTAAACTATACAATCAAATTAAAGATGAACTTTTAATGCTCCTAGAAGGAGTTACTACTTCACGAGAATGGCGTTCTTAATGGACAGACATAGCACTTCCTTTGAATTGAATGCTTCATCTACTTCTATGGACGAGGCATTGATGGATTGGGACAAGAGAGAGGTTGCATGGCGTACACGATATTTCTTTCCAAGATATGCATGTTTCATTGTTTTGGTATTCTATTTTTCATAATGAATTTCGTAGTTTTTACCTCCTCAGTAAAGTTTCGTTTAATTAAAATAAGGTTACATAAGTTAAAGGTTCATATAAGAGGGCTCAATAATAGAGAGCTGTGCATTAGTAAATTCAAGCGCAGTCCGTCTGATGTAATGATAATGATATTTCTTTTAAAAGGATTAAATCCATCCAACCATGACTACAATAAATTTCATAAAATAAATAACATAATCTCATATAAAAACAAAACCATTGATTCAAAACACTGACGCCACAAATTCACCAAACCTAGTAGAGTTATGGTAGTGGATCTTAAAATCTATATTTAATTGGAAAGTGGGGATCTACATATTAAAGGATCAATAATAGTAGATATGCAAATGTTAAGTATAGCAGAGGAATAGAAGAGAGGGGTAGCCTTGTGGCTATCATCAAATGACTAGGGTCCATTAAGGAGATTAGAGAAATATCCTATATGCCATTTCTCATAGGAGGAGAAAAATTTATGCGTTTCATTACACTTTACTTTCAAGCTAACAAAGAATAATGACAGAAGACACGAATTAAAAGCACGAAATAAAGTAAGTAAATAAATAAAACACTCTAATCAAGATTTACAATATACATGAAAGAGTATTTTTTTGCCAGCGGCAATTGTTTGTCCTCAAATAAAGAGTAAAGATAAAGGACACTAACTGAAGGCATAAAATAGATAAATCACACTAACCAGGCTTTGCAATATACACATGTGGAAGTATTTTTGACACTTAGCAGAGTTTCTTATTGATAAAACCACTTTTAGCACATAGTAACAAAGAGCATAACTACATAAATATGCTGAAGATGGGGAAAGGTAATTACAAGTTTTGAAGATGATATAACATTAGTCAATCTTCAACTTTTCGAACCCATTAACAATAGTTTTGGGATCGAAAGCGTGCTTTATAGATTATAAAAACTGAAATTTCAAGCTGACATTAATAAAAAATCGCCACATCAACTAATAACGAAAACTTAATAGATGGACTAAGTTGCTGCATCTTAAAAAAGGTTTAAGCCTTATTTTTACAATTGAAAACGTTTCTGACTTGGACGTCATTTCATTTGCATGTTTAGGAGTTCATGTAACCCCTTCCATTAAAAACTTTAGTAAAAGCCTTTGTAGGGGCGATTATCAAAAAAAAATCTTGAGACAAGAAGGGATATATAGTTGCACCAATGTTATAAACGCGAATTAAATTTTGGTAGGTTGTTTCCATAATGGAGGGGTATTCTCTGTTTGATCAATGATCGATCCGGTCATTTAATTTGAGACTTAAATGCCAACGTGAAGAATAGAGGATGGCATTCAATTCGATTGCTCCTATGTTTTAAATGTTGTGGGGGGTGCTCCTTTTGAAATAACATTGACTAAACAGAAACAAATTGAATCTGATCAATTTCTTTTATTCAAATGATGAAAGAATAGGTAGTATTATTCTCCTAAGGAAAAACTTATGGATAGTACAATAGTTGCAAGTACAATCGTCGGCATATTGATTAGGTTTAAATAGATTTTTCAAACATCTTTAATGTATTTTTACTTCTTAATAACTTTTTGGAAATGTACACATACAATCTAAAGTATTCTTAAAACAAAAAAAATCATAGCTATCCTTAGATCTTGGTCTTGGGGATTAAGCAATAGTTTAGGGCTTACTTGCATATTTTCAAAAGCTATGAAAGGTAAAATTATTCTTTTGAAGTTTAAAAGATTTATCCATATCTAACTAATAATTTATGTGGTGTATTTTTAGTTGTACTTAGTTTTTTTATTTTTCAATTAAAGAAAAAAAAAAGACAATGATTAGTTATTTGGTTATTACTAGTAATGAGTAGGAATGAAAATGTGCATGGTAAGATATGGAATGTTACTTGTATCCTACTCTTTAGGTATATATTTCTAAATTTTGAAACTGGAATTTATCTTATAATACCTTGAAATCACTTTATAATTTATACTTTATAGAGTACCCAATGAAACCTATAATTTTTTTAATTACATTTTCATAATATTAAAATTTTAAGGTAAATTTTTTATATCCTAAATTTGTTAGTGTTTCCATGATACCTTATTCATTCAAATCACATGAATGTACATTCTCCACAAGTTTAGATTAGTAACATTATAAAATTTACCTCAAATAACATTCTGGATAGAGGTAATATTACAAGATAAAAGTGACAAATTAACATGTTATAAAGAAGGCATATCCTTTACATATAAGAAAGTTTTATCCATTTGCTTAAAATAATAAGAAATCCATTAGCAGTAAGTCTACAAGTATGACATTTGATGGAAAATATAATTGTAAGGGTAAGGTTAGTAACAAGGTAGAAATGAGACAAGAGAGGCAGAAAATAGAAATGTAGAAATGAGATAAGAGGGAGGTAAAAGAAATAAAGTAGGGAACTTTTTACACTTTCTTATGGATGATGGGCCCAAGATGTAAGCTTTATGTTTATCTTTTTTCTTTTTGGCAAAATTTAGAAAGTAAAAGTGTAATGCTGTTTTACATTCAAAATTATTATTTAACAATTTTTACTATTATGCCTCAAAACTTCAAGGGCAAATAACAACTTATCATGTAGCAAGTGGATTTCCAAACAAATTTAGTTTTTGAAATCATTCATTAGTTTTGGAAAACACTTTGTTATTGAAAATGTTTTAGAAAATCTATAAAGTTTTAAAAATAATTATTAATATTAACTACAAAGCAATTTCTTTATAAAGTTTATAAAATTTTGGCGTTTACAAAATTTATGAAGTCCTTTAACATTAGAAGAGTATAACAACTAATACCAAAGTACACTAGTTAGCAATATCATCATCACTAAAGTTGTAGCTGATCCATGTTCAATTTACATATTATCAGTAAACTTACTTGGAAAAGAATGGAGGGAATGAGCCACAATGACTTAGTATAAAATAGCCACAAACACATACCTATATGTCATGCATACTTATTCTAATGTGACAACACAAATTCATTTAATTAACTGCAATTAAATTTCAGCAAGTAGCACAAGAGTGTTCATGACTTTAGACACTTCAAGTAACGAAAAGGGTCTAACCTACTCAATAGACATTAGAGGACTATCATAGCATATTTTGCTATCTTGACCGAAACCAAACCCGATAGCATATCCAAAACCATAACTAACATATAAGTAGTCTAGTTTGAGTTTTCACTCTAAACGCTAAGTCGTCATTGTGGTTGTAGTCCATTCTACTATCACGTATATGGTCCATTACATACACGTCATCTAAACGACTTCTCTTCTCTTTCATAATCTCTTCGCATAAGTAATAACCCTATTGGCTACTCATTGCACCACTTTTGTGGCTTAAGTGCTTACGGTCTTTACTTTTGTTACCCTCTAAATTGGGTGACCACGCATGAGCAGCAATATAGATACTTTAAGCCAAGTTTAAGTATTAATTCATTTTAATTGCTCTAATTCTAGCATGTAGAACATAGATTACTCCGTACCTAGAAGCCAAAAACCATAGGCTAAATGTTGATTAGAAGTCCTCCAACTTGATTAGAAAAACATATACAATTAAGAATACTATTACTTTTGATTAATATTCATGTATAATTAATTAGTTAATACTAATTCAATTATACATTGATTAAGTATTATTAACCATTTAAGCTTAATGGGCTTAACTTAGAATTATACTAAGTGTAAGTCCATTAAGCATTGTGGGTCTATTTAGCATTACTAAATCGTCCCACTATTTTAGCCCATTTATTAATTCTAATTTCTTTAATTAAGTTCAATTATCATTGTTTAATTAATTGAATTGGTTCAAGAGTAGTTAATCAATTAGGGTAAGAATGAACCAATTGGGGATTAATTTTGGATTTGGTTCATCTTTAGGGGTTATGGTCCTAAACTATTTCAATTTGGAATTTAGTTAATTAATTGAATTAGTTTAAGTTGAAAACTATTCAAGGTGGATCGGTTTAGAGGATAATCGATTTAGTTTGGATGAACCAAATCTAGATCTTTTTGGTCCTCCATAGGGACACTTAGCTTATTCCATTTATCCATTATTTATTTTATATTATTTCATAACCCATTTGATTTTCAATGTTATGTTGATCATTAAGCCCAATTACTACTTATTAGTAACAATTAACAATTAATCTCATAACTCACCTCTTAAGCCATTAGCTACCACAAATACATTTTCATACTTATAATTACTCTCATAAAGTTCATATTCATTTTTCATAATAACTTTGACCTAAATCCTTAATTTGATTTTAAAGGAAAAGCATTTAGATTTTAATAAATAGTTTGTAGAAATCAATTTTTAAAGCTAAATTGTACATGAAAATGCTATTAACTCAAATCTCATACAAAAGTGTGTTTTTGATAATTTTTTATGAATCATTTGAATCAACTATGAAGAACATTTGAATATCACAAAGAACATTCAAAGTCTAATTTAAACAACTAACAAATAGTAACAACTTTTATTAACACAACACCTATTATAATGAATCAAACTATACCAAATCAAGAACACACTTTATTAGATTTCCTACATTCCTCATCATCATGTGGCTTCTACTAAATCATCAAGAACATGAAAACTTATCGAAATCAACACTTCATAAAAACATGCTTACTTAATTTGATCATAATTCATTTATTTTGACTTTGAATTGAGTCAAACTAAAGCCAAATTATTTCTAGTTAATTTATTTATTTATTCCACCATTAAAACCTATAATTTGAATAGCCCAGAAGCAAACTTCACTACAAATCACCACAACTTGGTCATTTTACTCCAAATTAACTCTAGCAAACCAAATTAATCTCAACTTTTTTCTAACTTCATATTAACATCTTAACTTCACAAGAGAATCAAATTAACACCTAAAATCATAAAAAACAGCCCTAAAATGAACTACAACTTTTCTTGACCTAAAATATATCAAAACTTGTTCAATTCAACCCTATTTTAGTTGATATTGAAATTCTCGTAGGTGGAAACACCTGTAATAGAGAACACATAAGGTTTAAAGGGATGTTGGGGGGTGGATTTAGCATGGCCATTTTGATGCATAAGTTGGTACAAGTGTTTATGAAACTAGAAAGCTAAAGAGAATGTAGGGCATAAGATTTCGAACCTGGATCATAGTAGTGTTAATTCTTATCTATAAGCGTTGAGGTTGAGACAACTTAGTAGGTAGATTTGTCTCATGTCTTATGTTTATGATATATTTCTCCATGCAAGTTGAACCTTTCCTAAATCCTCTTGGGCTAAGTTGGATTAGTGATGGCCTTTGTAGATTATTTGAGTAGGTGAGTGGTTGAGTTGAGCTTCACTCATGTCGATAACTTGGGGAGAAAATCTTCTCAAGTTAGCATTCAAAGGGTCAAGGTCGAGTAGGTAGGATGTTGAGTTATACCATACTTTTGCCTTCATCAAGATGAGCTAAGCTAGGTAAGGCTCTTTATTGGATTGAGCACTCTAAAAATCCCCTGATAGTGTTTAATTTGAGGTTATAGTGGCTTCTCAAGGAAGTCCTAATTGAATTTGTCGTAGGTGTGTAAATTTTAGCACATTCAATGTCAAAGATAGTTGTAGTGCTTGTGTTGGGCAAGATTTGATTATAGTATATAATCATAAGGAAAAAAATTAAACTAATAAATCATATAATAATTTAAAAATTCTATTTTGATTGCTTTTATATTGCTTCGATATTTAGATCTTAGCATGTGTTATGTGTTTAGAACCTATATTTATTATTATTTTTAATTGAATTTGTACTCTTTAGGGCATCTCTATCTTTGGTTCCTAGCATTAAATTCAAAACCAAGAACCTACTTTTTAGGTTTTTAAGGGATGTGAAGAGGTCCTTACACTTTTTGGGGTCCTTTTAGGATCTCAAAATGTTACTTAAATTAATTAATTTTATTTTTTATTTTTGATAAAAGTAAAAAAGTAAATGGCATGAGATCTACGAAATGATTAAACAAAAAAAAAAAAAATGCTAAATGAACTCTCTTCAAGAACTCGAGGATCAAGTGAAGAGGTTTGTGGGAGGAGAGGTATTTAAGGTGTTAATATGGTATTTACGAACCTTAAAGGGGTCCTTAGAGATGGAGATGAATTACCCATTTCAAAGAAAAGCATGTACATGCAAATGTGTAAATGTTTCTTCTTTTGTTCATAAATAAATATTCAAATGCATTCATTAATATTTTCCTTTTTTATTAGGTACCCTATAAGTTTTAAAGTATACATGTTTAAAGGTGTTATAAAGTTGATTTCAATTTTAAAATTTTAAAAGTTATACCCATGTGAAAGATTTTGGGTAAAACTATTTATTTTATCCAACCTATGTCCTCTTGCTCCAATTGAAGGAATACTATATATATTTTCCTTATCTACAGAACTTCTAAGTTCTATATAAAAGAAGAGTTGATTTAAATTTGAGGGACAATTATGATGTAAGCTTTTCTTATTTAGGATGTAATGGAAACATCTAAATTTATTTTTCATAATATAGATAAATAAGTAATGATGTTAAAATTTAGGAGTAACTGTTGGTATTTGTGGGATTATGGCAGATAATATAGTGGACGCGGTTGTAAAAAATTGGAGGGTTTTGGGAAGGTATTTTCGCAATTTCAAGACATTTCGGAGTAGAAATAAAATAAATATTATAATTTAGGGTTTCAAAATAACTATACAATCCCACAATCTGAGGCCTAATTTGTGATTAGCTTGACAGTTGATATATGCAATAAAATATATGCTCGTTTTACTTTCACTGCAGTTTGGATAGCAATGGCAATAATTTATCCTTGATTTTTCCTTCACATGATTACGACAAGCACAACTACTAGAGCCATTCCGATTTGCAAATAATTTCATTGAATTTCTTCCTCCACTATCACTAGTAGCAGGGTTTGGCCAACTACTTACGAAAAGAACTTCTCAAAACACTTGTACAGTAACATGATATGGATATATATTTTACCGTGTTTCATTATTTGCTCCAAATCACTTTTTAAAACACGCCACTTCATCTTTCGTACTTTCAACAAGATTTAATTTGATTTTCATAAAACGTAAGTTCTGGCCAGTTAGGTTTATAAATTTTTAAAAGTATCAATTAGATAAATCCCTTATATATATATTGATAAAATGTCTATCGTCACACTTTATGTTCTTTACAACATAAATGGACAGACTAAGTTGGACCCATGTTTGTTTCTTCCAATGGCCATAAATATCAATTATTCAGTTTCATAATTTTATGCTTTATTTGATGATAAGGTCAAGATCAAATTTTACTTTTTTAATCGTGTGTTGCCCTTTCTACACGCGTTTAAACTACATATAAATATATAACGACAAATGAATTAAATATAATAATATTAATTTTATCGTGAGTCAAATACTTAATCCTATGAGATAGAAAAACCTGTTCTTCTATTAGAATGGTATATAAAAGATTTAATGCAAAATTATATATTAATCGATTCTATGTAATAAAAATCTTCCTTTGTTTTTGTCGAAAAGATACATCTTGTTGCCATTGAAAGATGAGAGCACTTCATTGCTATTGCTTTCTTTTTTATTTCGTGACAAAACACAAACGATATTGATGGATAGTCGAGAATGTGTTCTTAGCCCATAAAAAGGGTTAACAAGATTATTTTTGTTAGTTTTAAAGGCAGCGAATGACTTCGTTGTACTAAATGCAATAAATATATTATTCCCAGGACACCTTAAAGGTGACAAGACATCACCATTTCAGTGTCTTTTTACCTATATTTGTTCTATTAACTTAAAATTTTTCGTATTAATTTCTAAGAATGGTTAATCATCGCAGTTTCCAACAGTATAGTTCCAATTTATAAATAAGGACAAAAAATGGGAGAAAAGATACAATATTCTTATTTATCTGATTATGTGTGCTGATACTATTCCCATCGATTACGCTTACACATCACATTGTGCCAGTAGAAATGCATATAAAAGAACTAGTTTTATTTGATTATTACAAAAAGTATCATATAGACCAGGAGACATATATAAAGGAAAATATATCCACAAGTTGCATAAAGTTAAGAAAAATTTCATTACTTTAACTGACTCGATTTATTATCATAGTTAAATATTCTACGCTTAAGAACTCGACAAAGTATTTCTTATTCCTTAATCATGAGTGTCTGTCTCACTGTACCTAGACTATTATTGGACAAAAGTAGGAAAAGAATGGAGTTCAAACGATGACAGAATTGTAGGCAATTATACAAATATAAATGGTTTTCCATGACCCACTCTCCATTTTGAGGGATGTGCAATACTTGGGTCCATAGAAGAAGGGAGAGAGAGAGAGAGAGAGAGAGAGAGGACTAGGGTTTTCTTATCTTTTTCTTTTTCTTTTTATTTTTATTTTCACTTCTTTATTGGTTGCTTTTGTTAGTGTTAGAAAGCTGGAAAAGCCCCACATTGCTTTTGTTAGTGAAAGATGATATGAAGTTGAGGGAAAGTACGAGTTGGTTCAAGTTATATCAAATATCATTCTCTTTTCCAGTCATTTGCTGGTTCTTCTTCCATGAAAAGATCTTATTATTATTATTATTATATGTGAATATAACTTATGCGGATTGCTTTAGGAAAAAATAAAATTAGATAAGTTTAATATGCCATATGGCATGCTTAGTAATGATTAACGATGCACAAAATCATAATAAATCAGCTATATCTTATTAGAAAAACTATTATGAATAATTACAAAAGCCTCTGATTGTAAATTTTTGATTTATTTAAACATGCTACTAAGTGATTTATGTAATATATCACCCATAATGAAGTTTTTTCTAGCCCAATTCGACGTCCACCGGTGAAACTTATTGCGCTTTCCTTAGATACCCTTTTCTCTTGTTAAGCCCTAAAGTTGTGTTACACATGTTGCCTTTCCTTATTAGTGGCACCTATATTGCATGTCAGCTTCAAAGGAGCATAACATTGGTTCCGTTCCTTTTCGCATAATAATCCATGCATCCAAGCAAGGAACTTTAATAATTGAAGTAAGATGAACCTGATATAAGCCGAACAAACTTCAAAGGGTCATTGAGTTTAGAAGTGATAGAAACAACTTCTTCTTTTTCTTCTTCTTCATTATTTTTATTCATTTATTTATTTTTTTTTCTGGTAAGAAAGAGCATTCAATATATTTTATGGAATCCAATATTATTTGGATTTTTTTTTCTAATAGAGTAAGAATTCAATTTATTGATATAACAATATAATACATGACATCCTTGAAAATAAACTAAAGTAGTAGGTGTCATTAACCTAAATCAAAAGATCGCATCTCTTAAACTAAAAAAAAAAGGAGTATTAATAATCTTTGAACAAAAAAAGTTTTGAGAGTAAAGACCTGATACTTCGATTGGGGAAATAACTATAGAAGAGGTATAGAACACCAAACTGAAGAGGGGAAAAAAGAGACAAACCCACACTACCTAAGTGCTAAAGTGTGTGAAGATGGAGATGGTGTGGTGAAATGTGCAAAGTTGGAGATGGTAGCGATGTGCTATTGTAGTGGGTGGTGACCTCTTGTAATAAGTCGATGCACTTGTTGAAGAGATGGAGATGAGATGAGATCGAAGAGCTAGCAAGGTTGAAGGTGTGTGGTTGTGGTGAAGATGGTTAGGAGTGGGAGTAGCCAGCAAATGGGTAGCTGTCTCAAGGGTTTCCATTATTAGATTAAGTTTTGTTTTGTCTTTGGGAAAGAGAGGATCTAAAAAAATGTACGTTGGAAATCCATTATATTTTTGCTAAAAGTCCATTAGGTTCTTTATGTCTTAACTGAATCGTTTAGTCTCCTAAGTTCATGCTAAAATTCACTAAGTCCTTTATATTTCAAGCGATTCATTTAATTCCTTTATTTTTGTGTTGGTGCGCTAATTAAATCCTTTTTTATTATTTCGATGATATATGACTATACATAGAGAACTTACATAGTATAATAGCGAAAATATAGAGAGCTTCACTAACTCACTCAAAACATAGAGGGTTTAATCAAAATTTAGCATAAATAATAGGAACTTTAATGGCTGACTTGAAACACAATGGACTTCAAATATGCTTAATCTAATACTATTATTTTTAGTAAGCACTATATGAAAGTATAAAATGATGATGAAGAAAAAGACCCTTGTACTTATATGATACGCCATGTAAGTAAAGACCCACAAGAACAATGGGAAGGTATTGTAGTAGTTTATAAGATTAAGATAATGAATACTAAATCAATATTAATGGAGAACATTTGGCTTGGTGATCGAAAATGCCCACAATAACCTATTGGCTTAAACATCAACTACTCTTGAACTAGAATATTATACATGGTACTAGAGTTGACCTTATTTTAGTAGGTGGACAATTCAAGGATAAGCTAAGACATTTAAGAAGAAGATTGTGATATTCTATGTGAGTAAAATCCCATATGAGTATAAGGAAAGTATTAATATTGGATTATACGGTTAAAATGGTGAATCCTAAGTCAATATTAGTTCATAACTTTTGGATTTGGTAGTTGTAGATTTTTGTTAATCATATATTAGCTTGACTATTAATTATTTTTGACCCAAAATGTTACATCTTATTTCCTTGGGATCCTATCATGGCATTAATATGCGATGTGATAGACTAAATGATTCATCAGTAATTTCTTAATTGCTCAATCTCTCTATGAAATATATATCGCACACAAAACAAATATGTCAGGTACCTTGGCATCATTTAGATCAGTTATATTTATTCTAACAGCACATATATAATTAATCTCTTAAATTCTAAGACTAACTAATATCTTATGTACATAGTCCTTTATTTTTATTTTTATAATTCTGTAACCTAATTTTAAAACATCCTATGCAGCCATATGTACCTTTCTATATGTAAGAATCGAGCTTTTGGACATAAATAAAGTCTAGGAGAGTTGTTGACAGATTTCGAGATGAGAAAAAGCATGGGGTGATTAATTGTCGACAAAATGAGGAGTAAACTGTGCATGGAGGGCAAACATGAGGAAACTTGTGGTGTATAATTATTGACTTTCTTTTTGGCCACGTGAATCATTGACATTGAAATGATGAAATAGACTAAAGGGCATCTGAACGTCACCGGAGTACATGGATAGCCATTACCGTTAAGGGTTGGCTTATCTCCACTTATTCCCTAATAAATATTAGAAGAAAATCAGATGAAAACAACATATATACTATTGCTGGCTGTTTTTTTTCATCAGGCCAGGTGTTCGTTTCCAATAAAATTAGTCTTCTTCCTTTTTTTATATTAAAGTTTGAATTCATTTCCTTTACAAGATTTGTTATCCCGTTTTCTTTAAAATGTTATCATAATAAATGCTAAATAGAGATAGCGTGAAAAGTACTTACCGATTATAAAGTATAAGTATAGACGACAAGAAATGAGATTATAAATTTTAAAAGTAAAACTTTCATTAAGTATGGGTTGAATAATTTCAAACTAACTTTAAATTTTATGTGTAATATTTTATAAATTTTTTTTTCAAAATTTAGAAAGTAATTTTGAGACTATCCCTTTTTATTTGTGTGAAAGCAAGAATAATATGTATATAACAAAGCATTGAACTAAATGATTATTAGGTGCTTTGCATACAAACTACACAAGTCATTTCAGATGGAGAAAAGTTTTGGCAAGTGGAGCCCTCTTTCTTTGTTGTGAAGGTAACGTTGGAAGTTGAAGACAATTAAGGATGAGGATTTTAGCTCTTGTCTGCTTTTACATGAAGAGGATGCTCATAGAACATTTTCTTTTTTGCTTTTGGTTTGTGTGTTTCTCTATAGGCGGTATTTAAGAATTTTTTTTTTTTTAATTTTTCCCTTTCCATACACATGTGGGGATTCGTTATTGTTTAGTTTCTTCTTGGAATTTAATACCCACTCGAGAAGATCAGACATAAACATCATGGGATAAAAGACCAGATGATGAGTGGATAGCGTGAGAATAAGGAATTAGTTTTAGTGAGATGTTAGCGACCCGGAATATTAATTGCTTGGAATCGAGTAGATAAAACGTGCACGGATGGTGCGCCTAAAACATGATGGAGATAGCCAATATATTTTCGTTAATCCCGTATAATATGTACACTACCATTTAGATTGTTGAGTTTTTGTTTATATTTTATTTATATCTATTTGAAATTGCATATTTATATAATTGTATAATTTGTATATGATTTGTTTTTATTTTCATAGAAATTTAGTTTTTATTTTATAAGGGTATATGTGTAGTTATTACCTTTATCTTTTTCATCTATTTTAAGTTAAATACCATAGTTTGAGTAAACACTAAATAGATGCCAAACTAACTAGAAAAAAAGAAAGAAAGAGCCAAAGATACTTTAGATTTGATTCTCTCCTCTCGTTTCTTGTAAAATAGTTAGGAGGAAAAAAAAAAAAAAAGATAGGGCAAGGCTAAAAAATAAAAGGATGTTAGGGTAAAACTTTTATTTGTAGATTGATTGTTCCTTTTCCAAATAGCTAATTTTAATGCATTAATTTTTTAGGGAAAGAAAAATTTAATAAAATCTAATAACTTTAGAAATCTACTATTTTTTGGATTTACAAACTATTGATAGCCTATTTAAGGTCTCGGCCTCTAAACCTAGGTTAGTCAACTTGATATTGATTAGTTGTCTCATGTTTAAGCCCAAGTTGGCTAACCTAGCCCAAAGTTCAAATGAAGATAGGGGGAAAGAAGCCACAAATAAGGGAAGTTAATATTGTCATAACTCCCTTCATAACTTTCCACCAAATTAAAAGTACAAATGATCCTGAGACATTTATTACTTTTCTTATTGTGCTTGGTCTTCCCCTTATGAATATAACATTAAGCCCTTCGGTAAGGGATCAAAACCTTATCGCTCTATACTTGCTTTTAAGCTTTTACTACTCTATTATTATGATCCTTCAACAAATATTGACTTTAAGTGTTAGAGTAGCTATACTAGAATTACATTGAAGCATCCTCTTAACTTATTTTTTCTTGTCTTGTATAGGTCGCATGCACTTACTAGAATTCATTAACAACACAAACCACATTTACTAATGATTTATTGGAACTTTGGTGGTATAATTTTGTTGTTCTATACGCATTGCGTTTAATTTAGATAATGCATGATTCGAGGTTGGTGCCGAGTAATATATCTCCTTTGACAAAAATATCAATACTTGAAATAGATGCTAAGGCAACTCAAAGTTTAAGTCTTTTGGATCATGGTTTAGCTCTCTCTGTAGAGATTAGAGAGAGAAAATTCCCCTAAGGGGCTGCTTAAGTCGTGTGATGGCCGACTCGGAATATTTTCTTTCCTTCTCTTCTTCTCCCTGTCTTATTCTGCCTGTAGTTAATAATATGTTTTGTCCCAACTTTCCTTTTGGTTTGTGTCTAAATAGAGATCTATCAATGGGTACACCAGTCTCTCCAGGAATGGAAGAGCTAGAGGAGCTAGAGATCGGGGCTAATGGAGCCAAATTCCATATAGTGGGAAAAATTTTAGCGAACAAATTAATTCCAAGGGCAGCAGTGGTCAACATCCTGAAAAGATTGTGGGAACGATATCGGCAAATTGAGATGACATATTTTAATGAGAATCTTTTCCTGGCCACCTCAACGAAAAAAGGACTTGAGCAAATCATATCTGATGCACCTTGGACAGTTTTGGGATTACATCTTGTAGTGAGATGGTGGGATCAGAATGAAAAAGTTGATGAATTGGAATTTGAAATGTTAAGCTATTGGGTGCAATTACATGGAATGCCTTTAAAGCTGTATTCGGCAAAAAAGGCAAAAAATATAGGAGCTAGGTTGGGATCAGTGATTGAGTTGGAAGATCCTGATGCGTGAATGAGGAATCTTTTAAGGGTCAAGATAAAATTTCCTTAAAGTCAACTGCTTACAAAAGGATTGTGGATCAAGGTATTGGAATCTGAGAAAATATGAATTGATAACAAAAATGAGCGGCTTGGGGATTTTCGCACAGCATGTGGTCTGATTGGACATAATGAGGATATACGTAAAATAAAGATAAATCCAGAGTTTGTTCCAAGAGATTTGGAAGGAAGCATCAGGGCCAAAGCAGCAGTGCGGCTTCTCAGAATAATTCAAAAAGCATCGATTGGAAGCACCTACCTTCACCTGAACGATCGCAGTTCACGGCTGTTGTTGGATAGAATGAACAGTTAAGGAGATTTCATGAAAGGAAGGATAACCACGGCCAGAGAATTATGAAAGATTCATTGCAGTTAAATTTTCCTGATGAAGGGGGAGAAATGACTATTCAAGGTGAATCCTTCCAAAAAGAGTAAATCAGTTAACATTCTCATTCCGGTTTGAATGCTATTCTGAAGAATCATCTTAATGACAAGACAAGATCATTCCTTTTTTGACCTTGCCATCAAAGCTGCGCAAAATGAGGCAATTGATGACGTGGTCTTTGCAAGAAAACTTGATGGGCCAAGTAATTCAGACCTGTTGGGCTCACACGTAAATGAGGGCCTAGCTAATGTTCTCCCGGGTCTTTATTGGAGTAAGTCGCCAAGGGCGACTTTTTTTCAAGTCACTATTTCACGGCTGTTGGATTAAGATGATTAAATTGCAGCCATTGATTGACAATAATAGGTGAAAAGTAAAAACTTTCTGCTCGTTAACCCAGTGGAGAGAGAAAACAAAACAAATACTAAAGTGTATGTAAAGAAGCCCTATTTTTATCGCTCAAAATCAAACCCTCGAAAGAAAACTCCTATTTTCCTTTTTCTCCTGCAAAACCAGAAAACTCTACTTCTTCAAATCACATAACAAAATTCTATTGTTCCTTGCAAATCTGCGTACGATAGCGAATTCAGATGTGATAGGTGTGTTTTCAACACTATAGCCTTCCTATTTTTGGTGTTGTAGGAAACAAAGCGGTAGGTGCTCGTTGAAATCCTAGAAAATTAACAATTCTCTAGGACATGGCACTATAGATGATCCTTTAATCTCACATCAAGTAAGTTGTTCCATAGATTTTCTATTTTCTATTAGTTGTTGTCATTAAATCTTGAAGCTTTATAGTTCTTCTAAAACTTATGAGTAGCTATTAGAGAATATTGCCATTACATCATGCTTATTGCTCCAATTATCAAAGATAGTAAGTGCATGAACAAAATGTACAAGCTATCAATTAATTTTGATCATTGTACTTGTACTTCATCCACATGTTCCTTATGCTTCTTTTTTTGATAGTTAATAAATTACCTATAGCTTGTACCTTTTCATCTCACATGGCCTTGCTTTAAATCCATGCCTCTTTTCCTTTTACGATCTACTATGTTTGGAAGTTACACAATACAATAAATAAGGGAACATAAGAAAAGTTAAATTAGTAATGGATTATAGCAAGATAAAAGTCTTGATAAGATGCTTGTTTGTTAAACAAGTTTGGTTAAATGAAAATGAGATATGTAATGGGCTAACGAACCTTAAGCACTTATCTAATATAGGAGTAAGTATAGTAAAGAATAACATAAGTGAAAACTAGTTCTTGAGTCAAATGAGAAATAGAGTAATTAAAGAAGGGAAATTCGAATGCTAATGAAGCCTAAAAATTTAGAAAATCCATATTTTAGTTGACTTAACTATAGTTTAGTCGAACAACTTGGGACAAATGAATGTGTGATAGCTTAGTTAAATGAAATAAAAAAAATAGTTTACCTAATTCAATTAGATCTAAAGTCTTCTTAGACTTGGTTTGATTGACCAAATTTAAGTCTTGTTGGTTAAACTAAAAAGTTTTTGAAATTAAAACTTCTATAGATGTTTAGTTAGTTAAACCCTTTAATTATGAATTAATTACTTAATTATTGATAAGTAAATGGAGATAGATTTAATCAGCACACTTCATAGAAGTAATAGTTGTACTTTAGATTACTTTCTAGCTTGTTGCTTATCATGTCTTTATAACAACATTAGTTTACATGTATTTGTAAATGTGCTATAGTATATTAAAATGTGTTTGACTATTCTTAAATTATATTGATTAGATGGTAGATAATTGATTGTAAGTGTTGTTGCATGCCTATTGATTGACCATTAGTAGCCATTGAAAATGGGTTTAGAATTTAGATGAAGAGACTTAGTAGGTTAGATGTTAGACATCTAACTTAATGTGCTGTTGGGTTTTATGTTTATAGCCACTAATCAATGAACTTTTAAAGGATCAAGTGGATGGTTAAGACACGAAACGCTAATTCTTAAAATGGGGTAGTATATGCAAGTTGCAACTTAGTCAGTGTGGCTAATTAAATGGACTTGAAAAGTCTAAAAGGAACATTTTGGGATTATGGTTCAAGTTGTGAGCCCATAGGATAGGTCATGAAGTAGCTTTTTGTGGCTATCATAGGATGAAAAATTAGAAAGAAGTTGTTACTATAAGCATTGGTCACATCGTCTCACAAGGAGTAGAGTATAAGGTTATGGACTAACTACCAAAGGTAAGAGTGGGAAAAGAATTTGTAGAGAAAGCAACTTATATTGTGAAGTTTAAATGAAGTTAAATGGATATCTAAATCAGTTTCTATCATGTAAAAATTGTGCATTTATTTACTTAAGAGAAAATTACAAAAATATGAACTATATTTTAACATATTTGTACTTTCTAAACCATTCTTTATTGGCAAATGCATGACCTCAATTATGCCTTGTTTTGTAAAAGTTAGTGTATCATTAAAAGAGGATACGTGTCGAAAGTGAGAGCTAGTAAACCACCTAAAACATTTCTTTCTATTCATTTCTTTTACTAAATCTATTGCTACCTTAAGAAGTTTTTGTATTTTATTATTATTATTATTTTTTAATTTTTTGCTTCTTGTTGCTAAATTCTAATCTTTTATGCCTTATTTATTTATTTTTGCAATAATCTTGCCTAGAGTAGTTATTGTTATTATTTTTATTTTTTATGATTCTCACATTTTTAATTTGTCTTGTCCTTTGATGGGTATCTATTAAAGAGGGAAAAAAATCAGATAAATTCTAAAGTATAATTGCTTAAAAGTGACTATATAGTATAATTACTTTTATATAGTTAACAACCTTTTTTACTATAAGTTGGGATACTTTATTGTTAAAAAAAAAAATCATTAACAACTCTCATGAAGGCTATTGATAGCTCTCTGATGCCATTAATAACTTTGTTTTCACTATTTATAGACCTTATTTTTATTATAATTTGAGAGATTTTTTTATAATGAAAGGAAGTAACTATATTGTATAGTCACTTTTGAGTAACTACACCGTATAATTCTAAAAAAATGCAGAACGGGCTTGGCCATTGGCAAAAGCAGATTGCCATATCCCCAGGCTTGAGAAATGATATTTTATAGCTAAGTGAAAAAGCTTGTGAATATCCTCTTTTTTCATAAGTTTATTTTGTGTTCCGTAAAAAAATTGATCATCTAAAATTACTTTTTTAGAAATTCCATTTTTACTTCCTTGGTTTTTGTTTTCCTTTTTTAGTTTAAGCCCTAATTTTAGAAAAACGATTGAAAATACAAAAAAAAAAGGAAAAAAAGGGGAAAAGGCCGAAGCTCATTAATATTTCGTGTGCATAATATACCAAGAAAACATAGCCTAGTCAGTTCGTGTCTTGTCTGCATGTTGCAAGGTCACGAGTTTGAATCTAATAAGGGACGCCTTGTGCCTCCTTTATTTTTTTGAAAGGAGAGGACACATGGCATAGGTGGATTGATTGCCGAACATTCCTATTCATCTTCTTCCTTCCTGAGCTTACGAAACAAATAGAAAAGGCAAGCTAATCTTGCTTATTTTTGACCTGATTTCACTCATTTTTCCATCGATTTCCACCAAATAAAAGTAGTAATTTACAGTAGACGTGTGATACGAGTGAAATGTAGTGAAAAGTGCATCAAATAGTTGAGGAAAATAGATTAAAGTTGACTTCAAAAATTGGAAAAGATAAGATACATTAAATTTTCGAAATTTGTAAAGTGAATTATTATGCATTTTTGTCTAGATTCCTTAGATATTTTATTGCAAATATAGCAAAAAAAGCTCGTATAACATGTTTAAATCTTTAATTATGCTTGATAATTATTCAAGTGATGCTAATTTTTGTAGAAAAATCATGTAAAAAAAAAACGCATATTCATGAAGATGTTATTTTTTTGTGTATCTAAGGCTTCCTTATATGGAATCGAGGCTTTAACACTATAAATAGAGATCCTTAGTATCATTTGGAGGAGGCTTTTCCATCAAATAATATTCAATTCAGCCAAATTTTTTGCTCTCTCTCTCTAATTCGCAACCTATACACTCCCACTCTCTCTCTTTGATTTCTCTCAAACAAGAGAAACTCTAAACAACCTAAAGGCACCAAACACTTCCCCATCACCAAAAGAGTAAAACCTAGTAATCGATTGGGGGTAATCATCCATAATTTGCTTCAATTTGATTAAAGATTAAACTTAGAGTTTATACTCCTTTCAATCTCAGTTTGATTTGAATTGGATTAGTTAGAGTGCTTTGATCCATAAATTGGTTGATGGTTTTTGTTGTCCATGATATCAGGGGGCATTCTGACCATCCACCAATTGCTGCCATTGATTGGAGCACATTGAACCACCCTTATCTGAATTGCTATTATCTAAATCGCTTGTGAGGTAAGTATCTAAATCTTTATTTAATTATTTTTTATTACTATATAATAATACATTAAATAATAATAATGTTCTTGTTTAGAAATAATTAAATAATTAGATATTGTTTATTGCATGTTATTATCTGAAGATTCGAAAAATTTGCATATTTATGTTTATGATTTTGCAAGTGTAGACACTCCATTTTTGCCCCATTAGTTTTTTTTTAATAATAAAAAAAGAGCCAAAGTTGATTTACAATTTGTGTGTATAACATGACAAGAAAAAAGCTTGGCCCAACTGGCCAAGCTCCTGACCACACATGCTGTAGGTCTCGGGTTTGAAACGTAAGGGATGCAAAATTGTGTCCCAAATTGTTTTCGTCCAGGCACGTGTAGCACACGTGCGCGTATGCGCGTGTTTGATGTTCGTCATCTCCCCCCTTTCGAATTAGTAGGTTACCATAAAAAGAAAGGAAATAAATTTATTTTTTCTTCTGTTTTGGACTCGATTTCGTTCATTTTTTTTTGCCAAATAAAATAAAAAAAATGGAAATCAATAGAGGGTGTGGAATAGAATCGAAAAGAAATCAAATTTGAATAAATTGATAAAGGGAAGTGCATAAAAAATATACTCAAAGTTCGGCCAAAATAAGGAAATACACATATGGGTATGATTTTTTAGGGACAAAATCTTGTGTGTAATATTCTATTTAATGGCACGTTTAGGGCAAGTGAAGCTCCTAAAACACGAATATATCTTTCAATACTTCAATTATCACAAATTCATGTTTAATTTTGGCAAAAAATATTCAAGAACCTTAAATAGCCATTAAGCTAATTTCGGTAAATATAAGTTTCCTTGTTCAAAATTGATGCCATAAAGCTACAAATAGGACCATGGGGGAAACGATTAGAGGAGGCCTTCAAAAAGAAAAAACACAAATTTTGGTCAAAATTACTCAAATTGCAACTCGTGAGTTCCCATTCTCTCTCTTTGATTTCTCTTAAACAAGAGAAAATCGAAACAAATCAAGACTACCAAACACTTTCCCATCACTTGAGGAGTGAAACCCAGTAGTCAATCAGGTGTAATCTTCCTAGATTCACTTCAATTGAACAAAAGAACAAGATATACGGTTTACGTTGTTTGAGCTTATTCGGTTTGCTTCAAATTGGGAAGGTTAGGAAGTTCGGATCGAGAAATTGGTTAAGGGGTTTTGTTTTCCATGTCGACGGGAGTTGTTTTAACTGATCAATTTGCACCGTCTGAACTGCCGCCGACCAAACCACCGTTGGTCGAACGGCTCGCACGGTAAGCCTCCAAATCTTTTTCTAATTTTTTTGGGTGAAATAATACATTAAATAATAATGTATTTTTTTTCTTTAGAAATAATTAAATAATTAAATGTTATTTGTTGCATTTGATTATCAAATAATAATAATAAATAATAATAATAATAATAATAATAATAATAATAATAATAATAATAATAACAATGTACATATTCATGTTTGTGTTTTATTACTCATATAGAAAAATATTTTTTTTTGAAAAATAAAAATTTTAAATGGTTTTTCCCTAAATTTTTAAAAAATAAACGGTTAATAACGTAAAGTAAAAATTTATTTTATATAAAAACCAAAAAATTAAATTTTAATAAAAAAAGTGAACTACGACTTGTTTAATACTGAATAGTGGGTACGTAAGTATCTATGGGGTGACTTCAAATAATAATTTATTTTTTTATTTAAACATTTTAAAATAATAAATTTAAAATTTAGAAGATTAAAGTGGTAACCGTAAGGTTTTAATAGGATTGTCTCCGACTTTAAATATCTGGTTTTATTCAAAATATTCTATGCGGACTAGTAGCTAAATTAACACTAATATGCTCAATTAGTCTTAATTTAATAGTTTTCTCGATCTCGATCGGATGGCAACTCCTTTTTCTCTAAGTTAGATAAAAAATAATTTTTTTTTCTAATTTTAGTCGATAATTTACATTAAATGGGCATAAGATTTAATGTAAATCAAATTAGAAAAAATGAATAAAAAATTAGGCTCGACAGCAAGTTTTAAATTGATTTTTTTCTTATCATTTAGATTTTTTTTTTTGAAAAATAAAAAAAATTTAAATGATCTTTTTCCAAACATTTAGGATTTTTTTTAGAAAGAGCAAAACAAAGGGTTTTAGAGATTTTTTTTAAATGGTTAATAACGTAAAGTGGATTTTGTTTTGTTTTTTTTTTTAATAAAATAAGTCAATAAACTAATTTTTTTTATAAAAAAAGCAAACTATGATTTATTTGATCTTGAATAACAGGTATGTAAACACTCTTATGAGGCAATTCTAAAAAAATAATAAAAAATTATTTTCATTATTAGTTTTAGTATTATTATTATTATTATTTTTTTGTAAATAAATAATTTTTTTATGCTAGATAAGATATAATAAAATATAATTGAAAGTCAGAAGGTTAAGATGGTAATCGTAGAGTTTTAATAGGTTAGTCTTTGAATTTAAAATCTCTAGTTTTCTTTTAATTTTTTTTTCGTTGACTAGTGGTTAAGTTAGGATTAATCTGTTCAATTAATCCTAAGTTAACATTTTTTCCTAACTTCAGTTGAGTGGCGACTCCAATTTTCAAAATAAATGAGAAAAACCAGGTTTTTCTTAATTTAAATCGATGATTCACATTAAATGGGTATAGAATTTAATATGAATCAAATTAGGAAAAATAAAATTAAAAATTAGACTCCACATCTTTTCTCTAAAATTTCTTAAAGTTATATATCAATTGTTCAAACTATTTAGATTTTTTAAATACTTCATAACATCATGATGATATTATTTTTTTTTTCTTATAATCTTAGTTATTGATTATATGTGTCAATATCTTAAAGAAATAACCTTATAGGATCTAAATCCATTTGGTAATTGTTCTTAAAATTTCCAAAATGTTGGTAAGAAAACCCTTGAAATTCGTCACTCGAAATGGGTAGATAAACCGTTTTTAGCGCCTGAATGTTTGAAAACTTCCCATCGGCCCATTTGGCCTTCTCCAAAATATCATCGAGACGCAAGTTCACTTTGGCGAGTTCCATGCCAGATATTTTGCATTTCCCATATAATATTTGATCAATACAAGAATAAAATCTATAGTGTTAAAAAGATTCATATAATATAATGATACAGAAACCCTTTTATAATAAGATGGAGCAGCTTCGAGCATTCTTCAAAAACATTTAATCTATCATAGATGGTGAACAAATATAAAAAAGTCTAGTGTAATAAACTATTAACAATACATTCTGCATGCACATGCAAATTAGAGGAAATACAATAGATAATGCTCTAAGCTAGAACATTAGAATAATCTATATTGACTTTAATCAACTCAAGAATCGTTGAAATAGAATGTTGATTCTATCAAAATGGAAAACAATTTTGAAAACTGCTAGTGTTATGAATAAATAAAAAAAAAATGAATATTTGAATGTTTTGTACGTATGAGGTTAGAATTTCACAGGAACGAAACTTTCTGTGAGTTAGTACTATGCAGATGAAAAAAACTCATCTGTCTTCAATGCATATTTACACATTGATTGCATAAACAAGTTGTAATCAAGTGGATTTCTTTGCTGCTTAACTAAGACATTGTACAATGTTACATATTTTCCAAATCCTTTTACTGTCCTTGTCCTTGCGTTTGATATCATAATCTTCTCATAACATGGCTGCAATGAAAATTAGAATATCACATCACCTTCTATTGGCGTGTGGCTAATAGACCAAGACTAAAAGATGACTTTCTTATGTTGAAGAAAATCCCCAGCACAACAAATGAATCAATGTGTTCGAAGTATATCCACCATTTCAAGGGACAGCAAACGACAACATACAAATAATACAATAGGCAAAAGCACACAGCAATCCAACCAAATAGCACCAGAAAATAGATACTTCTGAATCTGATTCACAAATATGATCTCGTGTTTCACCTTAAATCCGAAGGTTGCACACTTCTCTTGCTCTGTTTTGTCAAGGGGATCGGTATATGAATAAAACCGAACTTCTTCCTTTGTGCCAGGAACTGTTTTTGATGATTCCCCTCAATCTTTGTTGGAGCTCTCAGATCTTGTCTAAGTTCATTCAGCATTTGACTCAGAGCAACCCTATGACCTTCCGTCTGCCTCCTTGCAGCATATTCCTCAGGAATTACTTGCTTCCTGCTAAGAACATCACGCATCGAAACAGTAGACCTTAAAACAGGTCTAGACTCATCATTGGCAGGATTCTGGCGGCTAGTAGTCCCTTGCGGTGATTTAAAAGGATGATCGGTTGGACCGGTGTAGCTGTCGAGATTCTTGAGTGTTGTTACCCTCTGATCTTGGTCTGTCATCCACATCCGAAGTGCTTCTTCCGCAGCAATCTGTCTTTCGATTGCAAGTTCAACTCTGGTTAGAGCCATCCCTAGGGCCTCCTTACTCAATTTGACTTCTTCCGTTGCATCCTCTAATTTCTTTAGAATTGCTAGTTTTGATATATTGGCCACATCTGATACATTCTTCTTTGGCGTCTTCTCTCCCTTTTGAGCCTTCCAAACTAGAGGAGAACGCGTTTCAGGGAAGACGGTTTTATTAGGATTCAGCAGGAAGATCCCTGATGACTTCTCCTCGCCCGACAAAGCCTTGATTTCAGCAAGAGCAAGAGCCTCTGCGGCCTTGGCTGCTTCTTCCATTTTCTTGGCAGCAACCCACCTCATTTCAACCGTCTTTAGGCAAGTTTTCGTCTCTTCAACCCCCAATACTTCGAAATCCTCATCAACTTTCTTTATTTGTTCAGGTTTGTAATTCATAACCGGTACATCTCTTACAACACCAGGGGAGTTCCCCACACCTTCTTGATGCTGGACTAGTAATCTTTCATGTGTCTTTTCGAGTAATGACTTTTCATTCTGTATTTTCCTATTGAGAGATTCAACAGAAGATTGAATCATGCCGAGATCATCGATCGTCTTGCCAAGGTTCAGTTTTGCTTGCTTCAACTCCATCAATATCAAATCAGGAGAAGAATTAGGGCAAGGGCTAGAATTTCCCACAGCATGACGATAACTTTTAGCTTGGAATCGATGATTTTCCTTATCCAAGTCAACAGACGGGTGATGTAAAACTTTCCTGTCATAGCTCGACACTGCCATAGATTTCGCTGCATCATTTTGCAGCTGCTGCTTTAACTCTTCCACTACCCTTTTCGTCGTACTTAGCTCTTCCAGGACATCAAGCGTTTCCAATTCTTTGACAATGAGATCCTTCTCCAGCTCGAGCGTCTGTTCTTCGACTTTCTTTATGTCGATCTCTTCAAGATCATGCTGATAATGAGAGAAAGATTCCGGGGGTTAACTTGTAACACAACACAAGAACAGTTAGGCCTTATACCATCATTCGATTCTAGTTCTGATTGATGAAGAGTTCTATTGTTTCCAGTGACCTCCAGATGGACCTTTCAGTCTAGTTATTTGTTTCACCATTTATTACAACTCATGGAAGAGAAGAATTGTACTTGATCTCATTGCTAGGATCAAGTTCCACGCAAACAAAAACAACTGAGCTTTTCCCACCAAATTATCCGACAAGATGAGTTCTTATAGATTCAGTACTAAGTCACTTTGCCTGTATTATTGACACATACTTGTAATTATTTTCTAGCGCCGATTCGTTTCCTAATTTAGAATATTTCTTGATCAAATTGATATTTCGTGATGAACAACTTAAAAAATAATTACAATCGTGCATTAATACAAAAGTTTAACTTGTTACGGCAGTTTTGACTGTCCAAAATGATGAAATCGCAATAAAATAGCATGTATTACATGAGGGTATGTTTTATATGGTCTGCACCCAGTTTTGATTGAACCAAATCTTAAAACTTTTATGCTGTTTTCATTTTTCTTAATTTTCTTTTTCTTTTTTTTGTTTAATCCTGTTAACTCCACTTGTTATGTCGGATTGGGACATTAGTTAAGGCCAATCATAAAGCATACGCCACCTGTGTAATTTTGTAACATTAGGATTTGACTAAACATTTGTCATGTTTGAGCACACAGCTTAAAATTGAGTGTTTTTTGAATGTGAATGAATGCCTGGGGAACGTGAATTCCGCTACTTTTAATTCGAAATGCAGAGTTACCTGAAAAAAGTATTATATCTTCCAGAATAAAGGAATTCAAGCCTTGCCAAGTGGACCCGAACACAATAATTACAAATACAGATCCATCTGAGAAAACAATGGACTGTTTGGGCAGAATTTTCATTTTTATCATGTTATAGATCTTCTGAAAATTCATCAATACTATTTGATTTTTATATAAATTAATAATCCCAAAAAAAAAATAAAAATTCAAAGGGATAATGCAACTTTAATCTTAATTTTTTAAATATACAAATTGAATATTAAATAATCTAATTCACTCATATGGTATTCTTTAAGCATGATATTTAGCATGTTTTATACGTGCAAAATGGACTAATGTATAAATCTTACGAGATTTTAGTACTTAAATTGCCCTTATAATGAATTAATCAAGCTTAAGTTAGCATGAAATAAATAAATCGTTTTTAGATTCAGCTTAATTTTCGAAATTCTAGTCGAGCTTAAGCTTAACGTTAGGGCAATATTTTCCCTTGACTGCATATATGCTGAACGATTTCATACTATAAGAGCCATCTATATAGGGCATGTCGGGGCTGCTTTGACTAAATAACCTTTTATTCTATCAAAACTTATTAATCAAAACAACCACATAGAGTAGATGACAAAAATTAAGGTACTCATCAGGTAACTCATATCTGCATGATTCAAATCACTGGGAGGTGGTCAACATTCTTACAGTCCAACGATATAATTACTAATTTTCTAATAGGATGAATTATAATTGATTATTTTTTTAATAGTTGATATAAAAAAAAGAAAAAAAAATCATTAGAAAGGTGTGAATACATCCCTAAATTCCAAATATAGTTTTATGATCTCTATAAACTATTTAAAATGTACACCATCTTCTAAACATTTGCTAATTAAAACAGTTGTTATTTATAATTTTATTTTATTTTATTTTTATAATGGTTTAGGGATCAATAGTTTTGATAGTGCATCTTCTCTATAATCCACTTTATATTTGTCTTATTCACTATGAGTCATGACTACTCATTAGAATAAAGTGCAAATGTAACATGTAGATACCAGACATGATTCATGAAAGGGGGAAAGCAACAAATAATGCAACTAGCCAAACAAGTATTTTTACATAAGCACAAATAAGACACAGATAAAGCCAAGAAAAAAAAAAAAAGAAGAAGAAGAAGAAGAAGGGAGAGAGGGAGAATTCCAAACTGACTAGTCCGCTCTTTTCCAGCTAGAACATAGGAAGATTAAGCAATTAAATGAAATAAACTGTTTTTTCAATTTTAATATTTTTCATTAATTAAAATTTAAAATTATTGAGGCACTTATTCCCGGAACGTGATATATACATTTGTATAGAAAAAGAACTTATATAATGATCTTCAAGACCAAGCTTATTAAGAGTCTATAAGTAAAACAACAATAAATAAGACTCATTTAGAGGGTTTTTCAACATTATATATATGTATATATATATATATATATGAAAACAGAACTTACATAATGATCTTCAAGACCAAGCTTATTAAGAGTAATCCAGGAACCACCACTACAACCACTAAAACGGCTGACAGCTTCCTTAACAGACCCGAAAGGTGGCGAAGTATCAATCTCCACTCTCAAACTCACATTACTCTTTCTGGTATCACCCGACCCGAAAATCTCAGAAACTGTAACTGGAGAAGCAGAAGAATCCATGGAGGTGTCTGACATTATTGGTAAAGAAACAAACCTTGACTATGTCCTTAGAGAGAACAAACTTGGGCTTTTAATGAAGGTGAAGACATGATCAGAGAGGAAAGAAAGGGAGGGAAAAATATATGATTGTTAGGTTATGAGTGTGTCGTTTAAAGTAAGACGTTTGGTAATCGGTAGGAGGTGAGTGGACATAAATAAGTGCGCATTGTGGTATTAATTAAGCATGCATTGAGGAAAAAAAGGAGAGAGAAATGATTTGTATTAATTTCACATGAGGCCATGCAAGATATTTTTCCAAATTGTTTCTTTTTTTTTTTAGGTTATTTAACCATAATTAAGAAATTTTCCATTATAACGAGAGCGGAAATTCCTATGCTTTTTCTGAAGGTGGGAGAAAAGATAAAACTAAAAAAAAAAGACAATATCAATGAAAAAATAATAAAAATACTTTTCGTTAAAAAAAAATCATTTTCCATACTTTTTATAAATGGTTGACTATTGTTTTTACCTTTCACTGCAACTTAATAATACTCTTACATTATCATATATAAGTTTTGATGAATATTCTAATTAAGGGTATTCTTCCCGTCTGCATGTCATTTATACATTTTTCAATATTTATTATGATAATGGTTATAAAATTGTCAAATATTATTGTAATAACCTCTAAAGGCCATAACTATTAATATCAAGTAATGTGGTAAGACACAATGTTAGCAACCATAGTTGCAAGGGATACAATGCCAATGGAAAATAATGAAAATGGTTTTTATTTAAAAGAAATAAAGAAAATTATTTTATTTGCTTTCTATTAATGGTCAACTACTATCATCTGCTTTCATTGTAATTTATTGCTAAAAGATATTAATATATACAACTTCTTAAAAATGTTGTAGTAATATTTGACAATTATTAAATTTTAACTATAAAAACTACTTGTAAATTTTTGTAAAGTTTTAACTTATTCTCTTTTGTTTTTTTTTTTGTTCTTTATAGACACAATATACAATAATTAGGGACGAGTAGGTAATCTTGGTGGAATCTAGAACTTGTTTTACCCTATATGATTGATTAGGCTTTAAGTATATTAAAGGTTACCGAATAAGTTCTAATTTCAATTTTAACCTACTTGCATAGGATAAGGTATTGGGTACAATATCTCTATACCTATAAACTACTATGGATCCTATACTCAATGTATAAGTTCTATGATACCCATACTTAAATATAACATCTTTAACTTAGTTTATATTCAAAGCTTAAACCTATTTGCCTATTATAGAAAATAAAAGCCCCAAAACATATTATGTAATTAATTGTTTTTTGCTATTTCTCAGTCTCTTTTTACCATTGCTTCAATTTCCCTTGATTTTAATGTAACATTCTTAAAAAATAAATAAATTATATTGTAAAAATGTATTAAGAATTTTCATAAATTACTCTGTACCCTTTAAGTTCTATAAGTACAAGTTTTAATATGATTCCCATATATTATAAAATAGATTTCAGTTTTAACATTTTAAAACTTTATTTTATAGGTAGATCTCCATCCCTTCCCACCCAATCATCCCCTAAAGATATTTGTGCAAAGTTAGTGTTATTCAAAATTGTCTCTATTCTCATACTTTTATAATTTGTGGGACTTATTTCTATCACTTAAAAAAAAAAATCACGAAATAGGGTATCTAGGAAATTTATTACCAAAATAGGTAGTAACAGCACGGGTCTAAGTATCCAATTTCACAATTATTTTTTTAAAAAATATTATTTTAGTGGATTTCTCTATAAGATCAAGATGAGAATTAAGAGTTTCTAATTTCAATTATTCAGAGTAGAACCTATATATTATATATAGATTTCAAAATTTAAAATTCCTCATAGTTTCTCAAAATATATAGGGTACCATAAATCTAAAAAGTATAATATAATTACATATAATTTAATTTAACAAATATAATGAAAATTCAATCATGTTGATTCAATCCTATTCCTACCAACACTCATTCATGTAGGCAAATCTATTTCAAATCTCCAATTTAAGTTAATATCATGTTTTATGCTTATTTTATATATTATTGTTTTACGTTCTTATTAAAGTTTATTGTATTTTATAATTATATTTAAATGTAATATACTTTCAGTTTGAATATTATGATTTTTTATACGAACATGAAGTATTTTAACTTTAAGAAAAGATGAAAAAGAAGACTTACATACTTTATAGAATATCTTAAAACCTATATAATTTATAGTGAAATACCCTAAAAATGATCTCAAAATTAAGGGTGAAATAGACATATGTTCACGGGTTTTCTTTTATAAATAAGATGCTAAATCCTCACTTGCTGCTACAAAAGCCTAAAAGACTTAAAGCCTCCCCACTCTCCCTTCTAGGTGCTGCAAAAACCCTAGCTCCATACCCTATCCTCCAGCCAACGTGTGTCTATCTGTCTCTCTCTCCATTCGGTAATGGCCGCACCATTCTAAAGCAATTCTCGAATTTTCCTATTCTACTAATCATACTCATTGTATCAATTAAAATAATTGATAAGACTAACACTAATCCTAATATATTTATTGTAGGGAAGTGGAATCTCTATAAAATTATGAAAAAGGATCAACCACATTGACACGGTGGGAATTTGGGATTCCTATGTAAATTATAAGTTCTTATTAAGAGATTTCTAATGGAATACATTTGGATTGAATGGTGAAAACTTGGATTAAGGGATCTAGGTAGAACTTGTAATAAAATTCAAGAACCATCTTCTGTTTTTATGCTAGGGGAAGTGTTCTTATCAAATTCCATTTGATATTGATCCTAGTAAACCACCCTTTAGGATTTAATCATAAATTGAAAACAACGCAATTTAGGATAATTATAATAGTTCTTATATAATATGAATAATTCACGGAAAAAATAGATTTTTACATAATTGGGTATATAAAATATAGAAGGAAATAAAGTACTACCTTATTAAGAGAAATTGATAAAAAATAATATTTTGAAGTAGGAGGAATTTATAATGAATTTGAAGATCAAATATACAATTTTTAAAGATTTAGCAGGAAAAACACAATTAAGGAAGAAGTGTGAACAGATGCAACCTAGTCAATCAAGCCTCTTAAAGAGACACATGACCAATCTAGGCCATAGGTCAATCGACCACCTAGATGATCTTATTGATTGCTTCACACACATTTTAGGTTAAATGGGCACATTTTGAAGGGACCAAGAAAGTGTAGAATTAAGTAATAACTTAGAAATTGTGATCTTTAATGAATAAATTAGTAATTTAAAACATCTTATATGTTTTAGGATTTGATTTGGATTAGATTTTAAAGTCAAATGTTATTGCAAAAATCGTTGTTGTATTCTAGCAAGAGTATTAGTTTTCCAACAAGATGGATTAGATTTGATTCAAGAATGTTATTAATGTTATCAACTGACTAGGATTTATTGTTTGCGTTATATATTTGCAATATTTTTGTAACTTCATCAATATAGTGCATCATTGGGTAATTGGTAATGGTCAGTAGTTAATTCCTTACCTTGCAAAGTAATAATGGTAATATCATGGAACAGTAAAGCTAATGTATATATACGCCCTGATCAGCGGCTCCAATCATCTCTGAATTTGCGAACTCTTGAATTTGTTGTCCTTTATATTCCTACGGTTATTTGGGGGAAAGAATGCCCTATAATTAAGAGTTACAATTATGAGTTTTTCACCTACTCAATCGATCGAATTAATAATTTATTTATTTATTTTAAATTTACAGTACAGAATTGAATGTTATATTAAGTGAATAATTTGCATTGTATTTATAGGATTGTGAATAAAGAAAAAGCAATAATTGTAAATATACTTAGTCAGGTATGGATGGGTCCATCAAAGTCTCAAAATATATACATCTATATCTATTCATATATATATATTTTAAAGAATTTGTATTTACTAATCATCCCCATAGAGCTTTTGCAAGAATTTAGAAGGCTGGGACTGGGAATATCAAGATCCATCCGTATTTGACAAGATTATTACGTTTATGAAGTTAATCTTATTAGAGACTGGACCTCAAGGCCTCAGTGAGTGCTTATAAGTTATGACTTAAAAAATTGGTGATCGGACTTATACTTAATATTGCTTATTAATTAACGAGAATAATTGTTAATTGAGTGTACAATGGGCATGAAAAGAAAAGGTGTCCACATACAAGTAGAGCTATAAAAGATAATCATAACATACTTTACTTAACGCCTATAAATAAAGAATATTTCAATAATCTAAATTATAATCATTTCTAAAGATCCATCTCTCTAATATGTATGAATTATATCATAATTTCCCCCAAACTCCAGCATTGAATTTGGTTTGCCTTTCTAAAACTAGAGGGGCGGACTTGGGCACTAGCCCCAAACTTGGAAAAAATATTAATTATTAAAATTTATTAAAAAGTATATATTATATATATATTTTTAAAAGAAAAACTTTAATAAAATTTTGTGGATAGCTAAGTGGTAAGAAATGTGTATTTCAATATAAGGTCATGAGTTTAAATTTTATAAAAACCATTTTACATTTTTAAAATTGCATTTACTTTATTTTACTTAATTAACATTCCTTTTATGCTTTTTTTGTTTTATTTTTTTCCAATAGTAATTAATAGCAATCTTGATTATGTTTTTAAAATTCTAATTTTTTTTATTTAAGTATTAAATAATATTGTGATAGACTCACAAGGAAAAAAAAAAGAAAGAAAACTTCACCCCTGTCTAAACACATTCTATTGTTATTTAATAATAATATCAAAAAGGGTAAATTGCATACAAACTTATATTTATATTATATGTATTTATCTCTATTTTTAAAATTGAATATTTATTTATAATGTAAATGCCAAAAAAGAAGAAGAAAAAACTGTGGAAAGCCAATGTGTCGCAAATGATGATTCGAATACTCAATTTTGCTGGATCACCACATAGGTGACTTTGATTGAAAAGGAGGCCATTACACATTAGGGCGAAAAGAAAGGAGTTGGGACGAGAGAGAGTTCTATTCTTTTTGCTCTTTTTGACTCTTGTGGGTCGATTTTACACATACAAATCTTCCTAGAAATAAGTAAGTTTGCGGATTTAGAGGCTCGAGGCAGGTTGTGTGGCCGATCAACGGATTTCTTTTTTGCGCAAACTGCGGGGATTGAAAGAGGAGTGATTGGCCCAGAAATGGAGAAAAAGATGGTAATTACTTGACAAAAGAAAACAAAACGAAAATGGAGTTATTTTAGCAATACATAAATATATAAGAGGAAGCTACCAAAAGTTAATTTCTAAATAAAATAAGGATTAGAATAACAATGGGATTAATAATAATTTGTTAAAACCTTTATAATATATTGATATAAACATTAAATTTTTAATAAAATACATTGAAGCATCAAATAACCTATTTTAATTTTATATTTTAGATTGCTTACTTCTACCATTAATTTCTTGAAATCTTTTTACTTAGTAGAACTTCTTTTCACTACTTCATAATTGCTTGATCTGTAATATCACTTTTATCGCACTACAATCGATTTAGAAAGCCAAAGTAAAACTTGATGAAAGACCGATCATAGACTTCAATAAGGTCATGGAACGAGAAAGACATAAAGATATACCTCTAACTTGGAAAATATTAATTTGATTTATCAAAATAAATAATGGTAATTTGCAAAAGGGGATGACAACCGCCTTAACTAATAAAGATATGATATATTTAAGGAGAGAATATCTCTCCGTAAAATAGGAAAAGAATCTCGAAAACACCTTCCTCTTATATTTATATATAGATCTTAAGCTCTTTCTCACGATTATTCCCGACAAGAACACACTTGCTGAAACAGCAGCAGGTGGAGGAAAATCTTAAAGTCACCCCATCATTTAAGTATCTAAAGCTTGGCTTTTTTGTTTATTGTTGTTTTTTTTTTTTAATTTTCTCCAGTTTTACAACAAGAATATAATTTAGAATAAGTAAGAAATGTAATTAATAAAGGGTTTTAATAACAAGATATATAGCTGAACAAATGAATTATAGCAATTTTATCATAGAATTGATAAAACAGGTTTTTAATATAAAATCTATAAGAAAAATTTTAAACCATGAATATAACTTTAGATTAGATAAATAATAGAAACACCCTAAAATTATGAAATAGGCTTTAGGATCAAAAGCTAAAAGGGTAAAAGCCAACGAGAAATTAAAGAATGATGAAGGAAGTTTCTCAAATAATGAAGGCTGCTGGTGACCATACATAGTTGACCAGCTTGCTTTCCCTAAATAAATTGCACTAGTGAAAGTATTCGTCCTAAGTAAATTCAATAAATTGATTATAAAAAGTCAATATAACCTTTAAGGACTCATTACAGTTAATATATACATTAGGGTAAAAAGAATAATTAGAAGATAATTAAGAATTTAATCATTTATTTATTTAAATTACTAATTTAGGGAAGTTGTGAAGAGAAAGGACCTAAAATGGGTTTTTCAAGAAAACCAGGTAAGTGACTACTCTTTTTGCTTGTTGCTTAATGCTAACATGGTTATTCATTCTATATGTGAATTCATGGAATTTGCTCAATACTAACATTATATTTGGTTTATTGAAATAGAATAAAATTGAAATGGAATATCAATTCTTTTGATATTATTTTTTTTAGGGAAAATTATAAGTAAGGGGATCAATATTTGGAATCTAGTTTAAATAAAATTTTGAATTTTGAAGTGATTCAAATAAATGATTACTAAATAATTCAAATAAAGGATCCCATTATGATGCAATTACAAATAGTAACATTTTTTTTTGAAATCATTAAACATGTTTATGGGATAATAATGAATTTTTTATTTGAACTATTTAACAAAACATTGATAATTTATTTTAACCACTTAACATAATGTTGATTATCTATTTTAATCAGTTAAAAATTTGATCCCCTATTTAAACTTGACTTCAAATGTTGATCTTCTCACTTGTAATTTTTTCTTTTTATTTTATTATATGAGTATTTTTGGAGAAAAATTGTATTTTGTGATGAATAGGTATTCCTTTGGTAAAGGGAATGAATCATAATTCCTTATTTATTCCATATTATATAGAATGGGTATTTTTTTGTAATATAACTTTTTGCAAACGAAACGAAGGAATTCAATAGTTATAAGGACAAAATGACAATTTTATTCTAGTGAACTAAACACAATGTAAGATCTAATTATGTAGAAGAATAAAATAAATTTTCAATAGGCTTATATAAGAAAACATGGAATCGATTAAGCTTACAAATTTAAATGAAATGACTCTAAAGACTTGTTCCACACTTTCCAAACATGACTCCGAGGATTTGCTCCTCAATTTAAATTATGACAATACTAACATGCTCCATACATTCAAAAAGAAAAAAGAGACCCTCTTTAAAAGCATAAGTTTAGAGATCTGCTCTATACTTTCAAAACATGACTAGGAAACTAAAGATCCATGCTTTTAAAACTGATTCCAAGGAGTGTTATAATTTTACACTTAAAATTGAGTTTAAGAAGTACTAAAAGATCCACACCTTCAAAGTTGACTTGAGGACTTTAGGAGCTATATGGATTATAAAACTAAATCTAGGATTTTAGGGAGTGTTAAGAATCCACACTTTCAAATTTGACTAAGGAGCATACAGGTCCACATTTGGAAAAATAAATGACTCTACAGGTCTAAATCTATGTTATCATTATGAAGCTATTTAAAGATAATTTATAGGTAATATACATATTAATTATTCATATGCTTTTCTATGTTTAGGTGTGAGCAAGTAACCCTATCATATGATTACCTAACTCCATCTTAATCGATAGGCTACATTTTGGTTTGGTATTAAATATAAAGGTTATGGAGTAAGTTTTGGGAATAGTTTTTCATAACTGTTGATAGGCCATTTTGATTATGGGCTCAAGCCTAGTCCAAGCCCATATTCTATTTCACATAGGGAAGTTTGATCATGGGCTTGAGTGGGATCCCAACCTTTTCTTATAGCTCTTAAACTCAATTAACTATAGATAAGACTTATTGACCATTAGCTTCTAGTGTTATTCACTCTCCCACTACTAAAATACCTAAAAAATGTAGTCATGGATATACCCTATGTCTTCCACGAATAATCGTATCTCGGTGTTAACTATAAATACCCAAAGTTGTCTATGGGTAAGGAGATCGAAACCCTTAAGTCGTTTTGCCCTTTTTTTCTGGTTATCTCCCAACTCTCTTTAAGCTATCTAACTAAGTAATGCCAGACAGCCCTGACACTCCCATAGCTTGTAATTTCCTTGTGTTTTGCAAGTTCACGTACTTCTCTCTTGAACCTACAAACAACATCTAGCATAGTCTTTTCCTAAAGCATGACCATGACTTGCAATACCAATTCTAAATCCAAAAACATTGACAACTCATACACCTAAACACACCACCAAACAAATCCATTAAACTCACAGGAACAAAACAACAAGGGCGAGGAAGATAGGTGAGCTTGTTCAGAGCAAATGCTTGCCAGCCTTCATGTTGAAACACTCAGGTTCATGTTTGAGTGGACCAGCTTCAACAACAACAGCAGCACCATCCTCAATGTGCACATTCGCGGGATCATGATGATGGTCAGGTATCTACCTAATTTCCCCCACCTACCCCACCAGCGACCGTCCAAAATGCACCACTACCTGCACTATCATCAATACCCGATTTTACTGCCTCACATAGTTGAGTAACACACACCTCAACAATAACACCCATTTGAGGCACACTCTCATTGTTCTTCAGATGAGGCCAATGTAGGAGAGTTGGAAGACATGATTCAGAGACTTTTTGACCTTTGTGATAATAAGAAGTCTGATCCATGGGATTAGTTTTTGGTCACCTAATCTCCATTTACACACGAGGTCCAAGATGAGGTGCTTCCCCCTTACATCCAACTACTATATGTCTTAAATATATAGAGTGTTCTAAGCTGACCGGGGGATCACCTCAACTACTATATGTCCTAAATGTGCCTCCTAGGATGCAACAATGAAATTGCCTGCAAGGCTTTCCCAATTACTTTAAAGAAGTTGGCTTGGACATAGCACAGTCACTTAAAGTTGAACTTTATCTCCAATTTTAAGGAACTCGGTAAGTAGTTCTATTAGCACTTTTTAATTAGTAAAATACCAGTGAAGGATTCCTCAAGCCTTAACCACATTCATTAGTGGTATGACAAGTCCATTAGGGACTACTCGTCTAGATTCACAACAACCATGCTTGAGATTCCCAATCTCGACATGCAGGTTGCCTTCGATGCCACTATAGTGGGAGTGTACCCTTTAGGTCACTTCTTCCTATCCATTTTGAAGTATAAGCTTGAACACTTTGATGAATTTGGCAAGTGAGTTGCAAAGTACATCACTATAGAAGACATATATTAGAGTTCAAAAGGAGGTTGGCTAAATAAGGTCAGACAAGAGGAAAGATGACAAGGACTGACCAAATATAAAAGATCGGCTTGGTGCTAAAAATGATGAGGACTTATCCCATGGGTGGAATAATGGTAAGTGTAGTAGAAAGTGCACCATTCCATTTTACATGGATCGCACATCCCTTAACCAACCCAGAGGCTAAATACTCCTCGAAGTTCATAATAGAGGTATCATCACTTGGCTTGAAAAAATCAAAAGACCCCCCCTCAAGAAGGAACTCTAACAAGTATTGTGAGTTCCCACAAAGATATAGGACATAACATAGAAGATTGCATCCAGTTAAAAAATGCTTTGGAAGATTCTATTAGAAGGGGGTACCTTTGCGAATATATTAGTACTCATCCTAAGGAGCTCAAAAGACTAATATAAAGGGGGTGAGCCAAGTTAGACAATAGACCAAGCAGTTAGGCAGCCAATCATAATAGTAGGGCCCCTAATGGCATTGTGAATACTATATTTAGGGGACCCTCGTGAGGGGGAAACTTCATTTTACCAACATGAGCTATGCCTAGCCCCAAGAGATGATATACTTGCATAACAAGAAGCCCTAAAGGGACAATTTGATTTCCTTTTCGGAGGAAGACTTGGAGGGAATTTAGAGCCCACATGATGATGCGCATGTTATGTTATCCTAGATTGGTGGTTTTGAAGTTTGGAAAATGATGATAGTTTAGCAGACATAATTTTTAAGGCCATGTATGATCAGATGAAGCCAAAGCTCAATGCAAAATTGAAGCTGTATAATTAGGACTTATATGGTTTTAACAACCAACCTATATGAATTGCTAGAATAATTTCCCTCCCCATGGAGCTTGGCAGTGACGAGAAAGTAGTCAAATAACTCATTGACCTCCTTGTGGTTGATTGTTGGTCTCCCTATAATGTCATAATAGGCAGATCGAGCTAGAAGGCTTTCAAGATGGTCCCTTCCATAGCATATTTGAAAGCCAAGTTCCTCACCCCAATGGGAGTTGGCGTATGCTGAGTAGACCAATAGTTAGCAAGGTCATGTTACCTATAGGCATTGACTAGGGGAGAAGTTCTCACTATCAAAATTAGGTTGGAGGAAAATTCAATAATAAGGGAGAACCGAGTGAGGAGACTGAGACAATACATCTCAGCTATAGCCTAGAGCAGACTATGTAGGTTGGGAAGTTAATGTCTGCTAAGTTAAAACAATGCCTCATTAACTTCCTCTAGTCCAACAAAGATGTTTTTGCCTAGCCTTCGTCCAACATGCTAAACCTTCCTTTAGAGATAATCACACATCACCTCAACATTAACTTAGCTTTTAAGGTGGTAAAACATAAAAGATGTCATTTTTCCCCTGAAAGGCAGACGGCAATTGACTAGGAGGTGTAGAAGTTGATACAAGCAGGTTTCATGAGGGAGGAGTCTTACCCCACTTAGTTGGTCAATTGTGTACCGGTTAAGAAATCTAATGGGAAATGGTGCATGTACATCGATTTCAATGATTTAAATAAAAGCTACTTGAAAGACTGTTTTTTTCTTCCAAGGATTGACCGGCTTGTCGACTCCACCTCAGGACATGTCCTATTAAGCTTCATGGATGCCTTTGCAGGCTACAACTAAATCATGATGCATGAACCCAACCAAGTTCACACCTCATTTTGTCACCAATTTCGGCATATGTTACTATAATGTCATGCTCTTTGGACTACAGAATGTAGGGACAACTTATCAGTGTGTTGTGACAACGATGTTTAGATCACAGATTGGGCAGAATGTGAAAATTTACGTAGATGACATGATCATCAAGAGCAAGCTTCCTAATGACCATATTGAGTACCTCCAAGAAACCTTTGACACCTTAAGGAAGTACAACATGAAGCTAAATCTGTAGAAAGGCGTGCTTGGGATTACTTTAGGAAAGTTTCTAAGATATATGGTTACCGTCAAAGGCATAGAGGCAAATCTAGAAAAAATCTAGGCCATCCTAAAAATGCAGCCCTTGAGAACTGTTAAGGATGTGCAACGCCTTGTAGGATGATTTACTGCATTAAGTAGGTTTGTGTCTAAGTTATCTGATAGGAGTTCTTCAAAATTTTGAAGAATCCATAAAATTTCTAATGGATCGAGTAGTGCCAAGTAGCATTTGAGGATTTGAAAGCTTTCGTGACTACTCCTCAAGTATTATCTAAGTTAGTCCTTAGGGAAGAGCTATGCTTATACTTGTTTATAAGTGAATGAGTCGTTTCCTTAATATTAGTCCGAGCTGATGGAAAGCAGCATAACCTATGTACTATGTAAGTCACGTCCTTTAGGGACTTGAAATTAGATATTCCAAGGTATAAAAGTTTGCTTTAGTAGTGGTGATATCCGCAAGGAAGCTTTGGCCATACTTTGAGGCCCATCAAGTAGTTATCTTAATGGATCAACCACTTTGCTAGATATTATAGAAGCATGCCATCAAGTAGTTATCTTAATGGATCAACCACTTTGCTAGATATTATAGAAGCTTGATGCTTCTAAAAGAATGGTCAAGTATGCCTTGGAACTAAGTGCATATGAGGTCCAATATCGACCAAGAGAAGCTATTAAAGTGTAAGTCTTGGCCAATTTTGTAGCAGAATACACATCACGAGATAAGGCTTTTATCAACGTGGACATGTTGATGTGGACTCTCTACATTGATGGACCGTTTACTTAATGAGGGGAGTAGAGCAGGACTAATGTTGAGAAGGCCATATGGGATGGAAGTACATTATGCATTAAAGTTTGGGTTCTCCACTAGCAACAACAAGGCCAAATATGAAGCACTCATCATAGGAATGAGGTAGGCAAAAGAGGTTGGAGTTCGGATGTTAGAAATTTTTTCGGACTCACAACTAGTGGTTCAATAGGTCAAATAGGACTACTTAGTCAAGGATAATGGTATAACTAGATATTAGAAGGTCCTATAGACACTTGGAGCGGAGTTCTCAACTTAGAATATCATGAAAATTCCACAAACCAAAAACTCCAAAGTAGATAGGTTGTTCAAATTAGCCTCGACCAGCTTTTCCAACTTGGATAGAAAGGTGCTTATTGAATTTCTACCCTACAAGAGCATTGATTGACCACAACACCGGTGACTCGAGCTGCAACCCAAATTGGCTTAGCTTTGCTAGGTTGACTTATTCATTACATACTTAAAGAATGACATCATTTTAAAGGAAAGGAAAGAGATAAGGAAATTTCTGTAAAAAGCAGCCTAGTACACCCTCATAGGTGACTGGCTATATCGATGGGGATATAGCCTCGCTTACCTCCATTGTTTGAGATTTGAAGAAGCTTAGCACACTCTTGAAGACTTGTATGCTAGCTTATGTAGCAATCACATTAAAAGCTAAGCTTTGCATGTCAAAGCCCCTCACTTTGATTATTATTAGCTTATGATGAAGAAAGATGCTAAGGAACTGGTTGAGAAATGTGTCAAATGCTAGAAGTATGCCCCTGTGGACTTAATGTTGAACAATAGTCTTCTTCCCATCACCAGCCCCTAGCCTTTTTCTTAGTGGGGGGTTAACATCCTGGGTCCCTTCCCTAAGGCCATTAACTAATGATAGTACATTATGGTAGTTTTCGATTATTTTACTAAATGGGTGGAAGCAGAAGCAGTGGTTAAAATAACCGAAAAGAGTGTGGAAAACTACATTTTAAACAACATATTGATTAGGTTTAGCACGCCATATGCCCTGATTCCTACTAATGGAACTTAGTTCAATAATAGAAGGTTCAAAGAATTTTCTTTAAAGAAGGAGATCAAAATCTAATACATCTTAGTGGCTCACTCTTAATCCAATGGCTAAGTTGAGGTAGTGAACAAGACCATCTTGAGTAGTTTAAAGAAAAGGGTAGACTACGCAAAAAGTAGGTGGGTGAATGAGCTCTGTTACATCTTATGGGGAAATCAAACCACTTATAGAGCAACAATAGAGGAAACACTGTTTAAGCTCCCCTTTAGATTGGAAATGATTCTATTAGTCAAACTAGAACTTCCTAATGCATGCACCCAGATTATGGACATATTAATGAATGAGATCGGTCTATGAGCCAATTTAGATTTGATTGAGGAAGTTCAAGATCTAGCAAGCACTTGTGTGGAAACCTATTAACAAAGGGCAACACACTACTATGATAAGAAGGCCAAATACAAGGTTTTCGGATTTGAAGACTTGGTATGTAGGAAATTAGAAGCTACAAGGTCGCGGGAAGGGTAGGGCAAATCGACACCTAATTGGGAAGACTCAGTTACAATTAAGGAAGAAGCTGGCCATGGTGCATATAGACTTGAAAGATTAGATGGCCAACCAATTCCTAAAACTTAGAATGCTAGTAACCTTAAATTATACTTTGAGTAAAACTCATTTCTAGACATGCTATTAAGAAATGAAGTATTTATCTTATTTCAACTATTTGGTTTCAAAGAAATTTTAGCTCGGATGCTTAATATTTATTTAATGAGCTCTTTGAAGCCTTCATCATTCTTAGTTTTACGAAGGGTAAAACTATTAGTTAGGTCTCCATAACCCCTTTCGAGGAAAGGAGGACGACTAAGCTTCCAAACATGTTTTGAGGTAATGGATGACCTAACCCTAGGTTGGTGAATGGGTTGACCCTATGTGAAGATGGGGCATGTTGGTTTCAACTAGACTAGGTTTGCTAAAGTAGATGAAACTTTAAAACACTTTGTTGATAAGGCTTGACCTTGAACATCTAAAGTATAATAAATAAAGGCAAACGACCTTAAGATGGTGCTAAATTGGCAAAGCATGCAGCAAATTCACAAGTTAAAGTCGACAATGAAATATGTAAAGAATAGCAATGGATGAGATAAATAAAGGAGATGGAATATTAAAATAAAACATTGTCATTGTTAAATGATTTACGTAAAAAGGGGTTGGCATAAATCCTCACTAATAATAATAAAAAAATAGGAATGTTGATTAGAAGTAGGAGTTAGAGGGTCCTTAGAAGCCTCACCTATTTGTTTGTCCATTGTTGGCTTAGAGGGTTTAGTAAGAGCTTCTTAGGGAAGAGTACGATTCTTTAGAGGATTAGAGCTTGGAAGAGGGGGGACTTTGTCACTAGGAGTGTTCCTTGGCCCCTTGTCTACCTCAATGGTGTCATCTAAAACGCCAGTCGAGACTTCAAACTTTGTAGGAGCGTTGTCTTTGTCTTTGAGTCCGTCAAGATTGAGCTCTAGGTAGCGCTTGAGGATGGCCATTTTAGTTGCTTTGAAGCTTTCATTATACACCTCTGCTTGCAACTTTACCCATTCATCCCTATTCATAATCTCGTCATGGACCTTAGCCTTGATTGTACCAACCTCCTACTCAAATTCTTTGATATGAGCTTGGTAGCATTTGAGATTGTCCTCTAAGCTTGTAATTCTTCCCTTATATTCCTTCTCCCTACCCTTGAAAGACTTGACCAGAGGCCTTAAAACCGTCAGCTCACCCCTCACTCTAGACAATTGCTCGGATAGGCCATTTGATTTCTTTAATAGCTTGTCCCTCTCTGTCTAAGTCTTCTTGAGCTTGTCTTAAAGCACATTATTTTTGTTGATGACGACCTTGGTTTAATGTCCCAATTCATCCATTTGAGCTTGGTTTCACTTGACAAGCTCCTCTAAGGTAACCACCTTGTTCTGATGAGAAGCTTTGACATTCTTTGTATCTTAGGCTTGACCCATGGCTTAGTTAAAGAAAGATTGCTTCTTTGTGTAGACTTACTCATAGTTTGGATGAAGAGAACTTACCTTCCTTCTCTCCTCTTGAAGGGCATGGTAAAGCATTGACACTAGAGTGTTGGTCTACAAAAAGTAAATAATAATGTTAGAGGGAATTAGAGTGTAAAAGCAGAAAGAAAGAAGGTAGAGGAAACATACCTCATATAGTTGAGATTATACCAAGATATCTATATTGTCATAAGTCACCTTATACCCTAGTGCGCTAATTTCCCCTCTATCAAGTGTTAGCACAACATGGGACATGATTTGGTGGCATAGCTCAAGATTCCCTATAGCTTTGTCCCTTGTCTGCACATCCTAGTTTGGAATGTAGAGCGGGCCTTATGACATAGCATTAGGGCTTAAGGAGCCCCTTTGCAGTATGTTAAGTTACAAAGATGGTCCCCAAAGCCTTTAACCAGGTTAAGTAGCTTGAATAGCGATGGTCGAGCTAGCTTCCATCCTCTACTTCTAGTTGAGGCTGGCTAAAGGGTCTTCGGCCACATCCTCATCAATCAAGATGAACTAGTCGGCCCTTGCTGAGCCCCTTAACCTTTGTAGCTAGTTGCGACATCTTCTTGCCTTGACCTCTTCTTAGGTTTTAGGGGCATGGTGGATTTTTCTATCTATTTGCCCTTTCTGACGAGCTCAATAGCAAGATGTTTATCCTAGACTAGTTATGACTCCCTGATCTTTATCCCTTTTTCTTTTGGATGGGGAGGGTAGCCTTATAGTCTAGCCTTGGCCGTCCTTCTTACTCTTTGCCAAGACCTTATTTTGGGCTCGAACATAGGCTATGTTTGGTTTTTTTTAATTGCATCTCTACAAAAGTCAAACAAGAGAAAATTAAATTGAAAGAGCAGGAGAAAGAAAATAAAGTTATAACTAAAGAAAGAATGAACATTGTACTTAGCACCAATTGATAGAAGCCTTTTCCCTATGAAGCAACCAACAAGCAAATTTCTCTAGCTTGATCCACATCAACACCATGATAGGGGAACTAATAATACCTTTACTCTCCTCTTCTTCATTGCCTTCTTCCCCTTCCTCTCTTTCATTAGTAGGAACTTTCTCTTCTATTTTCTTTGAGATGGCCTTGATCCTAAATTGTGTGGCAACTATCATTTTCGCATTATAAAGTTGTAGCAGCTAGCCTAATTGTCTATGCAGAAAATTTGGTGCCCATCTGTTATTATCTAAGAGGTTTATAGGCCCCATCCTAATTGAATCAACCCATCTTATCAAAAGATCAAGGTTGTCATTCCACTTGACTTTAACAAATTTATCTTTCCATCTATGAATGGAGGAAGTTAGGCTTTTAAATAACTTGTGCTTTGGTTGACAAGTCAAGTAATACCAACATATTGTCGACCCGTTCCTTTTTGATGGTGTAGAAGCACTGAAACAACCCGGGTATAGGTCATATCGTATGATCTATACACAAAATCTTGAAGACCATTAGGATTTGGAAAGAATTTGGGATAAGCTGACAAGGGCTGACTCAATAGTAATTAAAAAATGCTTTCTAGAACTCTAAAAAAAGCAGCAATTCCAAACTTGAAGTGTTTGTAATATATGAAGAAGTCTCGCTTTACCACCAAGGCAACCTTGTCGAGCGAATTTAGCTTAACCACCTACCATCTTTCTAGCATAGGATTGAAGTATAAAGATACACTCTCGACGTTGTTGTCAAAGATTTTGCTATGGATGCTGTTGGGTTTGTCATCGCTAACTACAACACTATTGTATAGTGGCACCAAAGGTCTCTTGCCCTCGCCATCATTGTCTTAGATGTCCATTGGTAGCTCACTGATAGTTAGTTGCCTACTTACTTCTACTACAATTGCTACGCTAGTAGACCTAGCTTCATCAACCACTATTGCCACCATTGATTCTAGGGAAGGAATAGCCCTATCAGGCTTAGGGGCCAACATGAGCCCTTACATTATAATAGTGTGGGAAGAACTTGATCTGATTTCTGACATACCTAGAGAGAAAATGTGGTTTAAAGAAAGATAAGAAATGGATTAAAGAAAGAGGATTAGAAAACTTCAATGTGAATTGAAGAAGATAGTGCACTTCAACTAAGAAAGAAGCAAAGGTATTTCTCTCTCTCCAATTTGGATATTTATAGTTGAGCACGAACATCGAGGTAAGTAGATATCAAATTGATAGCCTATAGAAATGACCCTCAATGAAGAGATCTTGACACGTGATGCTATGCTAAAGCGAACAACCAAGATGCATCTATGCATAACTGCTATATCAAAGCAAATTGTCCAGCGCTTAACACGTGTTTGTTGACATTTAATGCGCGCAAAGAAAAATTAAATTAAAACTTCTTTGAGAAGTTAATCAACTACCTTCCCATTATTTTGCCTACTCAAAATAGGTTGTACCTCCTCATTCAAGCTTGAGCGTTACTAGTCTACCTTAAAGAGGCTAAACTCGCTCACCATAGCTTAGTTCTTTGATCTTAGAGGTCACACTTTTTTAGTCTTACTCTATGTTTAATAATTCTTGTTGTTGCGTATAGTACAAAAGTTGCATTTATAGTTTGAAGCCATCAACGACCTAGAAATATCTCAAATACCATTCCTGCTCTAGTTTGTTGCCTAAGACCTTGAGTTAGACCTCTTAGGTCAGCTCATATGCCCATACGTGTGTCTTAATGGCTCATCTAGTGTGTACTTTCTTTGCTACCCAACCATCAAAGAGAGTGGGTGGGGGGGCAAATGTTGATAGGCCATTTCGACTATGGGCCTAATCTTAGTCCAAGCCCATATCTATTTCACACGGGAAGCTCAATCATAGGCTTGGGTGAGATCCTAACTTTTTTCACACAACCCCCAAACCCAATCAATTGTAGATAAGACTTACCGCAAATCGTTAGCTTCTAGAGTTGCCTACTCTCCCACTACTTGAATATCTCAGATGTGTAGTTATGGATATACCTTGTGTCCTCTACGGATAACTACACCTCGATGTTACTTATAAATACTCAAAGCTGTCTACAAGTAAAGGGATCGAAACCTTTAAGTCTTTTTGCCCTTTGTTCATTAATCTCCTAACTCTCATTAAGCTTTCTAACTTAAGCATTGGAGTGGCAACGCTGAATAGCCCCAACACCTCCCATAGTTTGTTATTTCCTCGTGTTTTGTAGGTTCAAGTACTTCTCCCTTGAACCCATAAACAACAAGAGCATATTCCCATTAGATAGGGTACGAGAACAATAATTCCACACTCTATAAGCACTATGGAATCTATACTTTAAGTTATGAAGGATATAGGTTTTAGGAAACTTCATACTCAACTTGTAAAAATTATTAGCTAAAATTAATAAATGAAAACAATATTATATATTTTTATTGTAAATACTACAAAAAAGAAATAAATATATAGGTCATATTCCACACCCACAATCTATAGGAAACTAAAGGATTTTCAATTTCATTTCTTCTACCTCTCTCTTATCTAATTTCCAGGGGTGAGTAAGTACATAGTGGATAGTGCTTGAGGCTCTATAGTAACTACTTTATCGGTAATGGTTCCTAAATTGTTGAATTGGAATCTACCTTATAACATTTTAGATTACCTTAGAACCTATATTTTCTAGAACTTATGGGATATAAGATACCATGTAGAGCCTATATACTTTTCTATCACATTTTTTTAATATTGAAAATTTGGGCTAAGTTTTCAACATTCTACTAATATTTCCATAACATCCTATTTATTTAAAGCACATGAAGAAACCACAAATTCCATAAGTTTAGAAAAAAATAACACATTATAAATGACTTTTAAATTTTCTCCACTAAAACCTAGATTGCAGTTTTTAATTTCTCTTTTCTTATCTATTGGGCTTGTGATAGACAAATTTCCAAAAGATAGTGCCTTTGCCATTATGATTAGTTCAAAATTAGGTTAAGCATATGTTATTTGCAATGATAAAGTTCATCCATGTAGATCTTATAATATAATTTTTCATGAGATTTACTCCACTTAGTTAAGACGTATAACATCAAATGCATTACAATACGTTTACAAGTGTAACATCTAATTGAAAACATAAACATAATAGAAAAAAAAAACAAATCAAGCTTTAAATAATTTTGACACAATCAACATCTATATTTTTACAATAATGTATTTTGTCTTTTTGCTTTAATCCAATTAAAGAAATTAACCTTAATTGAACTTAATTAACCTTAATTGAACTTAATTAAGAAACCTAATTAATCACCTAGATTTTTCATTAGACAAAAGAAAACTAACCTAAGAACCCCTAAATGGACTGCTGACCACCTTACCTTAGAGCCACCATTTAGCACTTAAATAAATCTAAGGGTTGACCTCAAATCAAGGGAGGCATAGGGTACTAGATTAAGGAGGTTAGATGGACACTTGTCAAATGGAAAATGAGAGCTTACCAAAGGTAGAAATTGATTAAACCTTAAACTAATACTTTAACTTTTAAACCATGCTCTATTTACCCTATGCTATTATCTAATGTACCTTAATTGTGCCTTAAGCTATTGAAATTGGGCATGAAAAGCCCTAATCGCCGCCTTCTCTTCTCCCTCTCTTCCATTATTCTCTTAATCACTCTCAAACACTTACCAACTCAAGAAAAAGAAGAAGGAAGCTCCACCACCACCTTAAATTTCCATTGCTAATTCCATCCTTAACCACCACCTCTACCATTTAGCTAACCTTCCACCACCAACACTACCCATTTTCCACCACTAAATCTAGTAAGACATCCTAATCTTCCCATTCCCAAATTCAACCGAAACCACTAACCACCACCACCCTCCTTATTATTTGGCCACTTCATGAGTTAAAGAACAAGCCAACATCACCACCTTGTGGGATTGACAAGGAAGTTAAGGGAAGTCAAAAAGTAGCTTGGTGGGCATAAGGCTTAGACAAAAAGCTAAAGCAAGGAGGAGCTAAGATCACTTGGGAAACAACCCCTTTGAGTAGGAGTATTACCACTCTCCTTTAGACTTTCCTTATGTACTTTGAAAAATATTTTGTGTAGGATATGTAAAACATAGACCTTATGTATGTATTGAGTTCCTATCCTTTGTAATGTACCATTATTGATAGGAATCTAACCCTTAGGTTGGTCACCTAAGCTAGGGTGCACAAATTTCAGAACTTAATGTGGAGAATACTCTTTAGCTAACCAACCGAGGATAAGGCTACTTACCTTCATAAGTTTCACTTTTATCATCCATCGAGTTGCTATCAGATGCTCGTCTCTCTCCCAGCTAAGGAAGCACCGTTAAGTCACTCCTAGGAATCTCAATGGAACAAACCTTAGAGCTTAAACAACTTGGACTAACCTATCTTACCACCTATTGACCCTTCCAAAGCTAGCTAAGCTGTTATTTAACCTATGTAATGAAACAAGTACTTACATTAGTTCGAACGAACACTTAGACCTTTTGTCTTCTTTTATTAGGGATGCATCTAGTATTATAAAAACACCTGTTTCTAACATGTAACAATTGCATGTGCCCTTAGAAATATTTCTTGTCTTTTTATGTTTTTTCCCTTTTTGTTTTTATACTAGGAATGTCTTTTTCTCATGTACTTAAAAGAATTTTACTTCTTTAAATTGTAAACCTAGGGATATAATATAAATAGTCCCTTACAAGGATTGCAATATTATGTAATACAAAAAAAAGAAAAAAAAACAAATCCTTTTCCTAACCTTTTCTTAAGTTTTTAACTCTTGAGTTTGTCTTTACTCTTATCACCCCTTTAGCAAGGATTGTGGCAAATGTCCTTATGTGTTGTTTTTCATGCATCATATCAAGTAGCAATCTTAAGTCGTTTTGTGCTTGTAGGTGCGTCATATCTTACAAGTAGCTTACAAATTTAGCTAAACCCCTATATTATTTTACTAGTTATTATTTAGTTCACTTGATACCTTGGTTATACTTAGCTCCTAGGTGTAACATTTACTTATATTGGCATTAGAGTAAGGGCACATCATCTTTTCTAGTATTAGAGCAAAGGTTTCAATGAGGGCGTATAGTTTGTAGTTATTGTAGTGTTGTTCTTGTTGCTAGGTTGTTAATTTGAGTAGTAATCACTATTGTCTTGTGCAAAATGTTGAATCTTAGTGTATAGGGAAGTATTTGATACTTTGAAAGTGATGCACATGGCCATGGAAAGCATGCTTCTCAAAATGCAAGATCTATTGATGAGCAAATCTAAGAATCGACTTCTATTATTGTTAACTTAGTTGTTATAGTGTAGCTTTTGGTAGAAAACCAACCTACTCAAGTTGATATAGATGAGAAACCAATAAACCCACCTCAAAATGCTTGAAATAGTGGTAGACTATAGAGACACTAAGGTGTGAGGAGGTTTGTTGATGTTGAGGGTGAGTTAGATGAAGGAGCTAGGGATAATTTTGATGAGGATCATGGTGTGTGGTGCACGAGCTCCTAGAGGGTGAGAGAACATAAAAATGAAATTCCCACTATTTTCTAAGAGTGGATATGTAGATGATTATTTAAATTGGGGGAGGAGGGAGGAGGGGGTGGATAAAGTTGGTAAATTGTTTGAGTATCATGAATATGAAGAGGCTGTGAAAGTGAGGTTAGTTGCCTTAGAGTTTTCAAGATATGTAGTGTTGTGGTGGAAGAAGTTGATAAATGCTTGAAGACAAGTTGAAGACCATGAGATTAGGTCATGGATTGAAATGAAGAGGATTTTGAGAAGGAGGTTTGTCTTAGATTACTATGTATAGAAAGCTTTCAAGAAGTTACAAGTCTTGAGGCAAGGAGGTATATGTGTAGATGATTATGTAAGGGAATTTCAAATGTTGATGGTTCAATGTGAAGTGGAAGAGCTTGAGGATCAAACTGTAACTTGTTTCAATGCTAGATAAAGTATGAGATCACTTATGTGGTTGAGTTGCATTGTATTGATACCTTTGATGATGCGATTAGAATGGTGCCAAAGTTGAATGACAGCAATGCGATCATTTAACTTAAGCTCTAGTCCCTAGACCAATAACACCTATTTAACCTATGAGCTACTGACCTAAAGGATTAGTTGGTTAAGACACCGGTGACAAGAGGAAACATGACCAACAAGGGAAGATTGTTGCCATCTCACTTAAGCTTAAGAAGGAGGGCGAACAGAGCTTTGGTTGAAAGATTAGTCAAATAAAATGTTTCTAGTGCTTAGGTTTTGAGCATTTTTCTACTCAATGTTTGAACCACTGAGTTATGATCTTGAAAAGTGAAGCACCCATACTAGATGTTGATAGTGTTAATGAAGAAGAAGAAGAGAGAGTAGGAGTAAAGTGTACTGAAGAGGTTCTTAAAGATGATGATGCTAATGTATATGTTAAGCAGGGACAATTCTTAAACATTGTGCTAAGAAGAGCTCTATGTGTCTCACCCTAAATCTTTGATGAGAAAAGAGAGAATCCTTTTCACACTACATACCAGGTTGAAAGGCAGCTGTGTGCGTTAATCATTGATAGGAGAAGTTACACCAATGTAGTTGCTGCATCTATGGTTAAAGAACTAAAGTTGTTGACCTTGAAACATCTATGGCTATACATTGTGTTGGCTCGATGAGAAGGGAGCTTTTCATATAACCTTGTAGATTTAAGTACCAATATCCATAGGGGATAAGGTTATACGTAATGTCTTACCTATGAGCACGTCCCACATACTTCTTGGAAGCCTATGGTTGTTTGACTAAAGAGTCTTGCATGATCGATTTAAATACATATACTTTCCAAAAGGACAAAAGAAAGGTCTTACTACAACCTATAACACCAAGCTAAGTGAAGGATACCCAAGTTCAGTTAAATCGAGCTTAGGGGAAAGCTCTTATTATATCATGGGGTGAGCTTGTACAATCATTGAAGCTGGATATGCTTATGTTTTTATTAGTTAAAAGGTTATTGGAAATTAGAGACCAAATACCCTTACCTAAGGAGATTGGGGACTTACTGAACAAGCTTAGAGACTTATTCCCCAAGAAGTTGCCGAAAGGATCACTGCCTTTTCAAGGTATAGAGCATTGCATTGACTTATAGCCCAATGTCGTGTTATTTAATAAGCTTGCCTATTGGATGAATCTTAAACAAGCTGCTGAGTTGGAAAGACAAGTAGACAAGCAGATAGCATGCAACTATGTAAGAGAAAGCATGAGCCACTATGCGATACTAGCTTTGCTTGTCCTAAAGAAGGATGTTTCATCATACATGTGTATTGATAGCCAAATTACCAACAAGGTTGTTGTCAAATATAGGTAACCTATTCTAAGGTTGGATGACATGCTGGATGAGTTGTATGGTGCTTATATCATCTCAAAGATTAGCTTGAAGAGTGGATACTACTAGATACACATGAGACTAGGAGATAAATGGAAGATAATCTTCAAGATGAAGCATGGTTTCTATGAATAGTTAGATATGCCCTTTAGACTAACCAATGTACCAAGTACATAAATGAGATTAATGAACCACGTATTAAGATCATTGATTGGAAAATGTGTCATTGTGTACTTGGATGATATATTAGTGTATAGTCGTAACTTGAAAACTCATGTTGAGCATCTACAAGAGGCCTTTAGTACCCTCTAAGCTAAACAATTGTTTGGCAATTTGAAGAAGTGTTATTTCTTTTAAGATAAGATTGTATTTTTAGCATTTGTGGAAGGAAGTGAAGGAGTAAGGGTTATTGAGGAGAAAGTTTGAGCCATACTTGAATGGCTAATCCTAAAGAATGTCTTTAAGGTTAGAAGAGTAGTGATGTTAGGTAGTTTTGTGCTTATTGGTAGGTCATATCTTGTAAATAGCCCACAAATTTAGCTAACCTGCTACATTATTTTTCTAGTTGTTTGTTGATTCACTTGATAGCTTGGTAGTACTTAACTCCTAGATGCATCATCTACTTATATTGGTATCAGAGTGAAGGCACATCAACTATTGTACTATAACTCATCTTAATGCATATGTAAGCTTAAAGACAAATTTGTGAGGAAATTGATCATCGATGTTAGTAGAATAAACTTTCATAATGGGTTAGGATTTAAATATGCAAAAGCACATGACCCTATATGAAGTTTCCCTTTGGTTGAGACGTATTTAGGTGGTAAGAGACTCAATTTGAATTAAAAAAGTATTAAACACTCCTAATTAGCATTAGAAGAGGATTAAGACTAGTTAGAATGATTATGTTGGAAAACCTAAAAATCTCCCCTACAACCCTTTATAGCTGACTCATAATGTGGAAGATCTAGTAAAAATTTCCCTTAATTTTATCTAACAATTAATTCAAAGCATGGTTAGGAAAGGATTATAAGTCAACACATCTTAATCATGTGTTAATCTTAGAGTTTTTTTAAAATCATATATGAAAAACAACTAAGAGACCCTAAAGGCACTAATTGAGCCAAGAACTACTAGCAAGCTTGCCAAGATTTCAATATCTAATACACTAAATAAAAGCTTAATTGGTCTTAGAAATTGATTAGGAATGATTGCACCAAGTTTAGAAGCAATTAAGGATCATAAAATCGCAAATGGGCCCAAAAGTCCATCACCCAAATTTGTTCTAGTCCATAGCGAAAATGTCATGCTTAATATGTCAAAATTGACTTCACCATGTGAGAGTACATTTGAAAATCTTTGAATTGACTATGAGAACACAAAAATTGGACTTAAAATGAGAAAGTTGTGGCCAAAATAAGAAACTAGTAATAACTAGGAAATGTAGTGAATTTAACTTAGTAATTTGAATAGTTTAGCATATATATACTTATATAATGCCTAATTTTTCTTATTAGGAGGTCCTGAGATTGATTTTGAGTTGCTAGAGGGCTACTACAACCTCTAAGCGATATATTTGAGTGAGTATTCCTATGACTTACGTTGTTTTTGCTTATAAATTAGTTGCATTATTAAATGAATGTAATTAATTGGATGTTTAGGGGTTTAGGATTTGAATGTGATTGATTAGTTGCTATTTTGTATGCTAGGCTGTTATAATATATCAAAATAAATTTGGGTGCTACTGTGTGAATTATTGCTACAAGGTCGATTATCTATGATGATTGTATCGATCACTTAGATAAATGGACTTTAATGATATTTGAGTTAAAAGATAACTTGGATCATACATATCATGATTCACATTATGAAGGCTGTTAGCATTATGCAATGGTGCAAAAAGGTTGTATGAAAATGATTCTTCATATGTAACCTTACCTTGGCCTTTGAAAACTACTGTGTACCATAAAATGTTGCCCACTTATTGAGGCCGAGTTCGAGGATTCACACACACACATGGATATACGTATATATATATATATATATACACACACTTCTATTGTTTTTGCTGCTCCTATTGCTATTATGGTTTTGAGGTGATGTTATGAGGAGTGATGGGCTTAAGGTGTTTGGAACCTAAAGCTGACGTGTTAGACCTTATTTCCCAACCCAGGTAATAGAGGGCATAAATTCATGTTATATATAGTTTTCAGATGAGTGTGTGTATTGTTGCATTCATTTATGTGTTGCATTCATATGTTTGTTAATTAACTTGCTTGTTATTTTGTGGAAGTGTCATAAGAGGAATATCTTATTAAGTTGGATGTAGCTTACATCTTAATAGTCTTCCTTTGTAAGTGATATCAAAGTTGTGAATGGGTAAAGAATCATGCAATGAGAGTTTCATACTAAGATATTAATGAATAGGTGTAGGATAAGGTAATAGTTAGTTTAATTTTAGATTGAGTAACGAGAAATTTGAAACTTGTATATTCTTTAATTTTAAAATCTATTTTCCTTGAAGCTTTTTTTGAGCTTAGATTTCTTTGAAGTTGTGACTACCTAATTTTACAATTTGATAGATGATAAGGATTTTCTACAATTCTAGTGAATTGAGGATTACTTATCTTTGGGACAAAAGGCATAGAAAGTGTCTCCACATTTTGATTTTGGCAATTTAGTATTTCAAGTTCATTCTTTAGAAATTTAGTATCTAAGGTTTAAGATTTGGGAAAATGTAATGTATCTATTAAGTACTAAATTAATAAAGAATAACATTTTATGTATTAAATTGCCTAAATATAAAAGTATAGGCACTTTCTAGACCTTTATTCCCACTGATCTCTATAGTTATTATTGTTCTTATTATTTTTATATATTAATCAATTATATGTATTATGATTAAATAAGATATGATTAAGATTTTACAATTTTTAACTTGTAAGGTAATTTTTGTATTACGAGTGCATATGTGATATGACAACTTTTAAGTATTTCTATTAGGTCCCATTTTGGATTGATATACAGATTAAATATAGTACGTAAGTATAAAGGGTTCTCTTACCTATTAGACCAATCTTTTGGATTAAACTCTTTCCTTAAGTTTGACTTATAACATTTGGTGTTCTCAAGAGCCAACCTTGTGAATTGGGCGACTTGGAAAATGAGCAACCTAAGAGAGGGTTACCTAAGAAGAGGCTACTTGGTAAATCTGCTTAGAATGTATAGTTTAGAGTAAGCCAATATGGGCATTGGATTTCAAGAGGGGGTGGGGGTGATAATATTACAATCCTATTATGGATAGTAACATGGACTTAGTATAGTACTTAAGTTCAAGGGATTTTCTCACTTATTAAACTAGTCTTTTGAGGTAAGACTATTCCTTTGGGCTTAAATTGTAACATAATCATCCTTAAAAATTAACTAAATCTTGACCACAAGTAACCATAAGTCTAATGAGCCAAGGTTGCAAGAATTATGAGATATAACTAGTTATCTTCCTTAATCGAAGAATGGAAGATAAATTTGGTCTATTAGGTTTACAAATTATGATAAACTTTGTTTTTAATGCATTGAATCCCCACACTCTCCTTAAGAACAATATGTTTTGATGGACACACTTTATCTCCTTCATGCTTATTTTTCAATGGACCAAAGCTATCATTGATGTTAAACAGTTCTACACCTTGTGGAAACATGATTTGTTGTTGTTGAGAGAAATCTACATATAAGAATTGCCATTTACTTTTAGCCACACAAAGTGCTGTTCTTCAACATCGAGAACTTTCATTATCTAATCAATCATTATGTAGTTTTGCCCTCCATTAGGGAATTGAGCAATTGCATACAATTATATTTCCATAATAGTTTGGTGAATGTTGTAGTGCATAACCAAAATATTGATTGTAAACAAGATTACATTATCATTGCAAATGTTTATTGAACATGCATATACATATGTGATTTACTTAATTCAATTTTATATTTATTTAAGTTTTAAAAAAATTAAAACAAAAAATTGAAGAAAAAGTTAATAATTAGAAGGTAATGCTTGTTTATTTATTCATAAATGCTTCCCTTTTATTTATCTATTTATTTTTAGGATTCATCTAAATTAGTTCAATTTTCAGTATTTGTGAGTAATATTGTCCTCATGACATTTCTTATCTACATAAATATGAACACGAAAAATACCAATATGGTTGATTTATTACTATTATGTCTTTTCATAAGATGTGAACAAGATGGCAAAATAAAGTACCAATATGTTCGTATGTAATTTTAATGCTTTGACCTTCTTTTCTGAATTATGTAATTATAGTTGCAATTATAAAACATCAATTAATATTTTCTAGAAAGTTATTATAAAGGTTTTTTTTTAGTATTTTATTAATAACTAGATAAATAGTTTTACATATTCATCTCTACTTGACATCTATCAAGCCAACAATAAGTCGATTTATTGGCAACGTGGTTAATAATTTTCTTCAATATATGATGTGTAAACTAAGAAAGATGCATGTAGATATTATTTTATTTTATGTTGTTTGATTAGATATTATTTTTGTTTATCCTTTATTTGAATATATTTAGTTTCTTATTATTAAGATTTAATTATATTGATATCTTATTTTTAAGATAGCAATTTTTTTACTTTCTAGTTTCCTTAAAAATTGGTTTCCTAGAATATTAGGTCTTGTTTAGCCTATAAATAGGCAAATCATGTCATCAGCTAAGGAAGTTACAATAGAGTTACTTGATATTGAATAATATTATTTGTTGGAGTGATTCTATCAATAACTTGTTGGTGTAAGGCCTTCAAGAAACCCGTTATGCTTTGATGTCATAATGAATCTAATCTAGTGGTATGAGTCTACTAGATATATCATTTTTCCAAATTTATAATTCTTTACAAAAAGTACAAAAAAATATTTTATTCTATTTCTTGTTATTTCTTAGCATTCTTGATTTATTTATTGTTTAGATTAAGATTTCTTATTGATTTCTATAATTTCCCATAATTTTTTCATATTGTTTTGTGAGCCTCCATAATTTTCCATTTTTCATAATTTTTCACTTCCATTGTCTTACATCAATATGAAGTATCTCTTAATCTTGAAATAATTCCTCAACACAAAACAATAACAACATCTAGCTTCTATGTCTTTAGTTGCTTGTCATAGAAAACTATATATGTGAACTACTTAATCTTAATTGGAAATTACGTGCCATCATAATATGAACATTGTGGTATTAGAATTTGCATGCAATTTTCATATCCTTATTTATGAGGTGAGAGCAAATTGTCTTTGCAATTCATGGTGGATGAGGTTATTGCTTAGTAATATGCCATAATTATAACATGGTATTTAAAACACAGTTGGAGTTTATTTTGCTAGTTTAATCTCTAATTTTGATTATTTCTAGTAATGTTAACTAAACCTTGAAATGTATTTACTATAAGGTATTTTACATATGAGAAAATAATTGTTGGTTATAACATGAATTGATGCATATATGTGGAAAGGCCAAGCTTCTTGGTAAATAATGATAGCTATAATTCTAAAGCAAATGAATTCCTTTGTAATGGATATATCATCTTAAGTTACATTTTGGTATGCTACAAGATAGCTTGGTCTACATTGCGATGCTCACTTACAGTGATGAACCTTGTTTTGTGTAGTGATGCTCATGTGCTACGATGATGTGCAATTTATGTTGATGCTTCCCTGTTGTGATGGTGCATGATTGGTGTTGTGATTCTCACCTATTGCAAATGTTACATTATAATGCTTGCCTACTACAAGGATCAACTTTCTATGTTGTGACACTTGTCTATCGTGAAGATGCTCATGGTATGTACTATAATACTCACTTGTTGTGATGATGTATGGTTTACACTATGATTTTGTGATAGAATTTAATCAACATTGTGATGCGTACTTACTACAACAATGTTAAATTTGAGTATTGAAATGCCACACTTTGGCATCTTTAAGCCGAAGCAATTTCCTAGCATCCTTCATTGCTTTTGAAGTGGAGTAGTAATCTAGTTGATAAGTACTATTAAGACATGGACAAGCCTTGACATATTACAACCACCATTGCTACCTTTTAATAGAGTTCTCTCCTTAGTGTATGATGCTTATCTCAATTAAATATGTATGAATGATTATTTCTTGTCACACCCTAAAAATCTACTAAACAATCTCACCATACTCACTAAATAATTATGAAGGTTATTGTAGAGATTCATGACTAGTTAGTAGATGTAAGGCTTACATTTATAAAACAACAATTACTTGAGGAATAATGAAGTATCTAACATTAAACCAATTAGAACAAGTTAACTTATCTTTACTTAGCCTCACTTGATCCTATGTACTTATCGCATTATTTCTTGGCATCTTTGTTATTAATCTGGGTTTACTTGCAAAACAAAATCTATAAGGGTGTGAGTAAAACCATATCTTAGTAAGTGGCAAATGATAAGAATTATTTGTATCAACCAAATAGGCAAGTCCTTTAGAGTGAATACAATAACCAATAGTGCCATCCACATTACATTGCTTAGTACTTTGTGGGATAAGAGAAATTAACCCCACTCTTATCTAGGTTTTGGGGAGTTTGTTTTATAGTAAAAACACTCCCCACTAAATTTGAGGTTTTGTAGTAGACCTTTAGGTCTCCTTTGTATCTATCTTGGATTATCTCCATGATAGCTGTTAATTTGTATTGTAATCTTCTCTCTTGTCACTTAGTTTAGTAGGGTTAAAAGGAGTTCTCAATCCTCACCAAGATGAGTGGTGTTTAGTAAGCACAATTAATGCAATCAATGCAAGGGATACAATGTGAGAACAGTTTATTAAGCTAGATACAATCATTAATCCAATTTAGAAGGTGGTTAAACAATATTACATTCAAGCTACAAAACAATTACTATTAAAAAATAACATTTAGGCACACCAAAGTAGGTAGAGTCAACTACCACAATTATTGCAATCTCCTTTGCTGCATGAGCACACAAAATTGCTATTATAAGCACAAGCAAGCATAATGACTTATAATTCCTTTTTTAACAAAATAAAGACTATTGTTAGATAGGTCACTTGTTTGGAATTTTAAGCTTGATACCCTTTCTTTCTACTGGTGACTTAGAAAATTCCTAAAAATAGTGAAATAAAAGATTTAATATAATTTGGAAAGGTATCATTAATTATGTTTATGTAGTATGTTTTCTATATGGTGAACCATCTTCTTTAGGAAAAATAAAAGTTATGGCTTGTTTAGTTAAAATACCATGTAGTTTTAGAGTTTGATAAGCTAGGTATTGCAAATATGTGTTTTCCAAGATGAATATGAAATAAAAGTGAACCATATTTAAAAACGTTTGTTATTTGAGGTTAAGTTTTAAGTGAGTATCTTGGTTTTTAGAAATCGGTTTAAGCTTATTATTAAGACCATAGTTAGGAAATCATCAAAATTAACCTTTTTGATGTATTACAACATTATAACATAGTGCAAATAACTTGTATTTGAAAGAAAATGAAAATTGGAAATTTTTAGAAAACTATTAAAATTTTGCTATTTTAGCCATTTTATTAAAAGAAAAAAGTTCTAAATACAAGGTAATCAGAAAATATTTTATTAAGTGATAAAAAAGTTCCAAAATACATCAAATAATATAAAATATCTTATGTAAAATTATTGAAGTTAGAATCAAGCTGTAACCTAATAGTATTTAATTTTACTTTAACTAGTGAATTATTGAACATGACATTGAAACTAGCAAAAATTATGACAAATACTAAATATGGAAAATTAGACCTAGTAAAATTATCATAATTTAGTAGAAGTATAAGGAATTTACAATTGCAAGGGTAGGAAGAAAGAAGACCAAAATGCCAAAATATTAAAATAGAATTGAAAACCACCCTAAGCTTTGAACCACCACCACAATGGCCACAACCACCTCCTAACTATTGCTAGCCATCACCAAGGGAAGGAGAAAGCTCCTTATATCAATCCCTTGTTATGTCTGGGGACCAACAACTGTTGATGGAAATGGGAGAAGGAGGCTTGGCTGTATTTATAATATTTTTAATTGCCCCAAAAAACAATTTCTTAATGTTTGATGGGTGAAAAATCTTGGTAATTTGTACACATATTCCATAGAATTTGACAAGAGTTTGGTTAATTTTTTATGATTTTTGCAGGCTTTGTTAATTTTTGGTGATTTATTTGACGTGTTTTTACATTTTTTAAAAAACTTTCTATATTAAATCCAAAATTCCCAAACTTTGCTTCCCATTTTGGATTTTTTTTTTTTATGTTTTTATTGTTCATTTGCATGCATTTTGAAACTTAAGAAGTTGGTTAGATTTTTTTGTGATTTTTTAAATGTTTTTTAGGGTATTTTGTCATATTTATATATTATACTATATCATTTCATTATTTTTTTAATTTCCAAAATTAATGGATGGTTATTAAGTGTTGTTAACATCACTTTCATGTCTAATATGGATGAGACATAGGTCCACATTAATGTCTTAACCTTGTCTTTTTATTATTTATTTATTTAAATTTACAATTTAGTAATTATGGTTTTACTTTTTACCATAAATTTTTAATTTTATCTTAAATTTTTTACTTTTAGGGCTTTTGGATCCTTTTTTACTTTTTTTTTTTTTTGCGATTATGGTAGATTTTCAAATTTCTATCTATGCTTTTAGGGTTTATCTCTATGATGGGAATCAGCTAACATCAAGAGTTCAAGAGTCAAAATCCAATGACCCGTTACATGGTATTGGAGGTCCAATGACAAGAGCTAGAGCTAAGCGGATGAGAGAAGCTTTGCAAGGATTAGTGATGGAGCTGCAAGAGAAGGAACCGAACTTTACCAAGGGAGAATCGACATTTATTCACATAATCCAAGCTTCCAAAGAGGATCCCGAGAGAACCGGCCTTGAATGGAGGACAGCGGCTGACACGGTTCCGGGCACGGCTTGAGGCACGGCCTGAAGGTCTGTCACAGACTCTGACACGGTTCCGGGCACGGCTTGAGACACGGCCTGAAGGTCTGTCACAGACTCTGACACGGTTCCGGGCACGGCTGGGGACACGACTTGCAGAACTTTCACAGAAGCTTACACGGGTTAAGATACGGCTTGGGACATGGCCGTGTACTACACTCGTCACATGTTCAGACGCGAATATTATTATTTATTTCCACGTGTACGCTTAGATTTTTTCCCCCTTTTAGGTATTTTACGGGGCCATATAAATAGTCTTTTGTGAGACCAATTAAAGGACGGTTTTTGTTAAATACACATTTTGAGAGTCCTCTCTCTTTTGTTCTTTGCGAAAGAACTCCTCTCGATTTCTTCGATCTAAACGCTCGGGGAAGTCATCTTGATAACTTAGGTTTCAATCAGCAGGTGTGGTTGGGGTCTAGTTCCGTTCATCACTTGTTCAAGACGATACTTGGGAATCCGATTTCAAATCACGATTGACGGGTTCTAGGTTTAATATACCTAGGGTTTGCATCATTTGGTATCAGAGCCTCGGCTTCTTGATTCAAGTAATTCTATCCTTTTCTATTAATTATCGTTGTCTTCAAAAAAAAAAAAATCGTCTGGAAATTCGTTTCATATATATATCTTCAATTGTCTGGAAATTCGTCAGGAAATTGCTATTGTTCTGTTGTTGTTCTCGAATCCTCCTGAGCAAAAAAAAAAAAAAAAAAATCGTCTGGAAATTCGTTTCATATATATATCTTCAATTGTCTGGAAATTCGTCAGGAAATTGCTATTGTTCTGTTGTTGTTCTCGAATCCTCCTGAGCAAAAAAAAAAAAAAAAATCGTCTGGAAATTCGTTTCATATATATATCTTCAATTGTCTGGAAATTCGTCAGGAAATTGCTATTGTTCTGTTGTTGTTCTCGAATCCTCCTGAGCAAAAAAAAAAAAAAAAGGAAGAACATTTCAGTAATCCAGTATCTATATTTATCGTTCATTCGTGGGTATTCATTGTGTCTCTATTGGAGTCCTTGTCCGTGTTTCCCTTAATTGGCTGTTGAATTGGAACCGTTTGTTTAAAAAGTGAGTTGCCTTAGTGGTTTATGTTAAAGAAATTTTGATTGAGTTCTGATCAAAGAGCCTATAAGAGCGAGTTGTGAGGATTATCTATTTATTGAACGAAACACGAGTGAATTCACATCTGTGAGTGTAAACAGGTGAGGGAGAGAAGTGTGAGGTTTATTTATTTTATTTTTTGTGTGTTATTTCTAACCCTTTTGCTGCAGCAATATGTCTGATCAAAGTCCTACTAATGGAGAGAAGGGAGGCATAGATAAGAAATTGATGTTTGAGGCATTATTCGGTGAGATGAGAAAAATGCTGAGTGCTGAAATGGAGCAAGTTCATGAGAGGTTGGATAAGATGGACCAGAGTAGGGAACCGTCAGGTAGTAATGTTGTGGGGAGAAGAACTAATAGGCATTCAAGAGGTGGAGTGAGTATAGAAGAGAATGAGGATACAGATTTAGGGGAATATGGTTTCATGAGGGAGAGAAGAGACACCCAACGGCGAGATGGTAATTTGGGTAGTATTAAGATGAAGATACCTTCCTTTCAAGGGAAGAATGACCCAGAGCTGTATTTGGAGTGGGAGAGAAAAGTGGACCATGTATTTGATTGCCATAATTACAGTGAGGAGAAGAAGATAAAGTTAACTGCAATTGAATTTTTTGATTATGCCAGTGTATGGTGGGATCAGCTGGTGCGTAATAGGAGAAGGTATGGTGAGAGGCCTGTTGGCACTTGGAATGAGATGAAAACAATTATGCAGAAGAAGTTTATCCCTAGTCATTATTATAGGGATTTGCATAGGAAATTACAGGGGTTGACACAAGGGTCCAAAAGTGTAGAGGACTATTATAAGGAGATGGAGATAGCTATGATTAGAGCTAACGTGGATGAGGAAGATGAGGCTACAATGGCTAGATTCCTCAATGGGTTGAATCGGGAGATCGCTGATGTAGTAGACTTACAACATTATGTGGATATTGAGGAATTGCTGCATAAGGCGATCAAGGTAGAGAAGCAGTTAAAGTATAAGGGGAATTCTAAATCTTGGTCGACTTCTAACTCTTCATGGAAGTCAAATTGGAAGAAGAACACTGCAGACTCAAAACCAAAAGAGGATGCGAAGGCCAAAAGTTCAGTTACTTCCTCTAAAGGTAAATCTGACACTAAACCATTCACTAGAACTCGTGATGTCAAATGTTTCAGGTGTCAGGGGTTTGGACATATTGCATCTCAATGTCCAAATCAAAGGACCATGATCATTTGGGATAATGGAGATGTGGAGAGTATTAGTTCCAGTGGTGACGACATACCACCATTGGAGGATTGTAGTGATGTGGACATTGAGGGACCCGTGAGTGGGGAATTGCTAGTTACTAGGCGAGTCCTTAGTACTCAGCCTAAGGATGATGGTGAAGGGGTTCAGCGTGAGCATATTTTTCACACCCGGTGTCATGTGCAGAAGAAGGTATGCGGCTTGATCATTGATAGTGGTAGCTGTACTAACGTTGCTAGTACCTTATTGGTTGATAAGTTGAGGTTAAAAACTTCGAAGCATCAGAAACCATACCGGTTACAGTGGTTGAATGAGTGTGGGGAAGTGAAGGTGACCAGGCAGGTCCTTATTTCATTTTCTATTGGGAGTTATCATGATGAGGTGATGTGTGATGTAGTTCCCATGCAGGCTAGTCACATATTGTTGGGGCGACCATGGCAGTTCGATTGGAGGGTAATGTATGATGGATACAAGAACCATTACTCTTTTGTTTTAAACAAGAGAAATGTGGTTCTAACTCCCCAAAAACCATGGGAGGCTTGTGAGGATCAAGTGAGGCTAGCAAAAGAGTTTAGAGAGAAACACTTGAGTGGACAAGAAAAGAGTGAAAAAGAGAGAAAGAGTGAGAGGCAAACACTTGTGAGCCAAGAGAGTGAAGAGCTTAACACACTGAGTGGAGAGAAAATTGCAGGAGAGAGTGGGGTTGCAAGAAAAAAGTGGGGTTAAGAGTGCAATAGTGGCCAGGAAACAACTACTTGTACTCATGTACAAGGATTTGTATTTTACTACTACTAACCTTAACTCTTCTTTGCCAAGTGTGGTTGTGTCTCTTTTGCAGGAATATGAGGACTTGTTTCCTGAGGAGGTACCAAATGGATTGCCTCCAATAAGAGGCATTGAGCATCAGATTGACTTTATCCCGGGTGTTTCCATTCCTAATCGGCCAACTTATCGGGCCAATCCAGAGGAAACTAAGGAGATCCAAAGGCAGGTGGATGATCTAGTAGAGAAGGGGTTTGTGAGAGAAAGCCTCAGTCCATGCTCAGTTCCTGTCATCCTGGTTCCCAAGAAGGATGGAACATGGCGGGTGTGTGTTGACTGTCGAGCAATCAACAAGATCACAGTTAAGTATAGACATCCTATCCCTAGACTTCATGAGTTGCATGGTGCCTGTTTGTTTTCCAAAATTGATTTAAAGAATGGTTATTACCAAATTCGCATGAAAGAGGGAGATGAGTGGAAAACGGCTTTTAAAACTAAACATGGCTTATATGAGTGGATGGTAATGCCTTTTGGATTAACAAATGCGCCTAGCACATTTATGAGGTTGATGAATCATGTTCTTCGCGTTTTCATTGGAAAATTTGTTGTTGTCTACTTTGATGATATCTTAGTTTACAACACGACTTTAAATGAACATATTCAACATTTACAAAGTGTGTTTACTGTTTTGCGAGAAAACAAGTTGTATGCAAACTTGAAGAAGTGCACCTTTTGTATGGAATCTGTGGTTTTTCTTGGATTTGTTGTAGGTGCAGATGGGATTGCAATGGATGAAGAAAAGGTGAAGGCGATCAGGGAGTGGCCAACACCTAGGAACGCAAGTGAGGTCAGGAGCTTTCATGGATTAGCAAGTTTTTATAGGAGGTTTGTTAGGAACTTTAGTTCTATAGCTGCTCCTTTAAATGATCTTGTTAAGAAGAATGCTGAGTTTAGGTGGACTAAAGTGCATGAGGAGGCTTTTAATGTTTTGAAAGGTAAGTTGACTAATGCACCATTACTTATTCTACCTAATTTTGAGAAGGTTTTTGAAATTGAATGCGATGCTTCTGGGAAAGGTATTGGTGGTGTTTTGATGCGGAAATCTAAACTGATCGCTTATTTTAGCGAAAAACTCAGTGGCGCTGCATTAAATTACCCAGTCTATGACAAGGAGTTATATGCTCTGGTGAGGACCTTGCAAACTTGGCAACATTACCTATGGCCTAAGGAGTTCATCATTCATTCCGATCATGAGAGTTTAAAGTTTCTGAAAACTCAAGGTAAGTTGAACAAGAGACATGCAAAGTGGCTGGAGTTCATTGAGACATTTCCGTATGTGATTAAATACAAGCAAGGAAAAGAGAATGTGGTGGCTGATGCACTTTCTCGAAGGTATTCACTTTTGACTTCTTTGCATACTAGATTGCTTGGATTTGAACTCATTAAGGAATTGTATGAGACTGATGCTGATTTTGGTCAAATTTGGGTTGCTTGTGCTGAGTCTGGATATGCTGACTTTTATAGGCATGATGGGTACTTGTTTAAGAAAGATAGGTTGTGTGTGCCTAAAAGTTCTGTGCGTGAATTGCTTGTGAGAGAAACACATGGGGGTGGTTTAATGGGACACTTTGGTGTTAAAAAGACTTTGGATATTTTGCATGAACACTTTTATTGGCCAAAAATGAAGCATGATGTGCAAACTGTGTGTGACAAGTGCATTACATGTAGACAGGCTAAATCCAAAGTAATGCCCCATGGAGAATACATTCCATTACCCATGCCTAATCAACCCTGGACTGACATTTCTATGGATTTTGTGTTAGGGTTACCACGGTCTCAAAGTGGAAAAGATAGCATATTTGTTGTTGTTGATAGGTTTAGCAAGATGGCTCATTTCATTGCCTGTTCTAAATCTAATGATGCACAACATATTGCTGATTTGTTCTTTAGAGAGATTGTGCGATTGCATGGCTTGCCCAATTCTATTGTGAGTGATAGGGATGTGAAATTCTTGAGTCATTTTTGGCGTACTCTGTGGAATAAGCTAGGCACTAAGCTGTTGTTCTCTACTGTTGCACACCCTCAAACTGATGGTCAGACCGAAGTAGTCAATAGGACTCTTTCAACCTTGTTGCGTGCTGTGATCCAACAAAATTTGAAACAATGGGAGAAATGTCTACCCCATGTAGAATTTGCATATAATAGGACTGTGCATTCCACTACATCTTACTCTCCATTTGAGATTGTGTATGGTTTTAATCCTTTGACTCCACTGGATATTTTGCCTTTGCCTGTTAATGACTTTGTTGATCTTGATGGAAAGAAAAAGGCAGAATTTGTGCGGGAATTGCATGCTTAGGTGCGGGCTAACATTGAGAAGAAGAATGAGCATTATGCTCGCCAGGCCAATAAGGGTCGTGTGAAGGTTATCTTTCATCCAGGAGATTGGGTGTGGGTGCATCTGAGAAAGGAACGATTTGCTGAACAGCGAAAATCTAAGTTGCACCCTAGGGGAGATGGGCCATTCCAAGTATTGGAACGCATCAATGATAACGCTTACAAGATTGACTTACCAAGTCACTATGGTAATGTAAGCGCAACTTTTAATGTTTCTGACCTTACTCTATATGATGCAGGTGATTCGAGGACGAATCTTTTCGAGGAAGGAGGGAATGATGGGAATCAGCTAACATCAAGAGTTCAAGAGTCAAAATCCAATGACCCGTTACATGGTATTGGAGATCCAATGACAAGAGCTAGAGCTAAGCGGATGAGAGAAGCTTTACAAGGATTAGTGATGGAGCTGCAAGAGAAGGAACCGAGCTTTACCAAGGGAGAATCGACATTTATTCACATAATCCAAGCTTCCAAAGAGGATCCCGAGAGAACCGGCCTTGAATGGAGGACAACGGCTGACACGGTTCCGGGCACGGCTTGAGGCACGGCCTGAAGGTCTGTCATAGACTCTGACACGGTTCCGGGCACGGCTTGAGACACGGCCTGAAGGTCTGTCACAGACTCTGACACGGTTCCGGGCACGACTGGGGACACGGCTTGCAGAACTTTCACAGAAGCTTATACGGGTTAAGACACGGCTTGGGACACGGCCGTGTACTACACTTGTCACATGTTCAGACGCGAATATTATTATTTATTTCCACGTGTACGCTTAGATTTTTTTCCCTCTTTTAGGTATTTTACGGGGCCATATAAATAGTCTTTTGTGAGACCAATTAAAGGACGGTTTTTGTTGAATACACATTTTGAGAGTCCTCTCTCTTTTGTTCTTTGCGAAAGAACTCCTCTCGATTTCTTCGATCTAAACGCTCGGGGAAGTCATCTTGATAACTTAGGTTTCAATCAGCAGGTGTGGTTAGGGTCTAGTTCCGTTCATCACTTGTTCAAGACGATACTTGGGAATCCGATTTCAAATCACGATTGACGGGTTCTAGGTTTAATATACCTAGGGTTTGCATAACTCTATTTAGGCTTTTCAACTATATTGAGTGGTGGAGTTGTGTTCGATTCATTGAGTTGGGGGTTCGATTATCCTAATGGTATGAGTAACCCTTTCTCTTGGCTTGACTATTGGTGGTTTATTAGATGGAAACCTATAGTTTAAGGCACACCGTTTTTGTTTTAAGGTTACTTTAGTTGTTCTTAAGCTAAGTTCTAATTTAGGTTCTTAGTTTCTAACCTTGGTTTTGAGCCATGGTTTCTATGTTGGTAGTCCTTACATTACTTTTCATTATCAAGTTATGGAGCAATTCCCTTGACAAACATCTAGAAGCCTAAGCAAGCCTTGGTGATAGCTATAATTGTGATATCTCTTAAATAGAAAGTAAAAAAAAGTTTTAGTGGAGGCATTATAGAGTGGTGTTAATGCAGTTCACTAGTAGAAAAAGTAAACTCCCAATCTGGTAGAGTCTTGAGCCTATGTAATGAAATTGATAATGATTTCAGTTCTATAAGTGAGAAAAATTATAATATTACTTAAATAAAAAGTGAGGAATTCCAGTTGGAGCGTTACAACTGCTGCCTTGTAGTAATCTATTTGGTGCATGATGCTTCTCTCAAATGAGTTCCCAACATCTATTATTATTTTGTTGTCAAGTAGTGCAACAATCACCATGTAATATATGCTTGACACATAATAATGATTTCATGAGGTCGTGGGACCTTACGATTTTAGTTATAAAGCGACGAAGCAATTTACTTGATATGTAATATTAATCCCAAGTAATCTTTAGCATAACATCAATATAATTCTACAGAATTTTTGGCAACTTGTTGGCAGCTTTTTTCCTTCTGCTATTGTAGCCATTATATTAATACACAGTACCAAGAAAAGAATGCGTATGACAACTATAATCATTTTTGGCCGTTAGAAAGAGAAACATCCCTTCTAGCTCTATGTTCAAAACTCAATTAAATACGTACGGTCGGTTTACTTAAAACACAATATGTGTTTTAAATGTTATAAAAAGCACAATGAATGTTCATATAGCGACAAGTACCTGCTCTAGGAGTTCTGTAAGATCGATACTTGACTGCTTATATCTAGGTGTCAGTTCATATTAAAACCTTGATAATGTGGCAATGGGCAGTTAAGTCTCTTCCTCTTTATAGATTAAAATAATAATAATAATGTAAACAAAATTGGGGGAGAGTTTTTTTAAGTAAAGGGGAATGACGTGAACAGAAACTTATTTGGAATAATCGGAAATAAATCTCAAGAGGAAGCACAATAACATCTTTCTTTAATTGTTAGATAGCTTATCTTTAGTTTATATTTTTTATCTTTATGTTCATTCTATTCCCTTTAATTTTTTTTTAACTTTTTTACGAAGTTTAACCTGAAAGATAAGTTTATTTTTGGTGAAAATTTACCTTGTAGGCCAGAATCACATTAATACAAATAGGCCATTTCTTGCGCACAAAACACGTTTTTCGCTTCGAGTTTCATTTATTAGTGATGGATTCACAGCTTTCCATCATATTGCAACATCAAATACCACCTGGCAAAGTTCTATCCTAAGCATGAAGCAATACGATAGACATCTGCGGCGTATCAAATCGATCGAAGACGTCGTGTTTATTGTCTCTACTACAGGCAACATAATAAAAAGCGTGAGAGATACTTTTTCTGCTGCAACTTAATCGTCATTCTACGTGTGCATTTTCCGGCCGCTTATGATGTTGGTTACGCATTCTGTATGAGCATGAATTGTTAGCTTCTCAAAATTCAAAACGGTACTTAATGGGACTTGCAACCAAACAGGTTCTTCACTGAGACCTTCCGTTGTCCTCCTAATAATTATGCTATTAAAGCTGTTGATACAGCATTTTGGATATAAACCTTTAAGATCGATTTTAATTTATTCAGACTTCTATCCAAGTTTCACTTACTCATATCAATTTGTTCAGTTTCATTTCATCATATAACTACTTGAGTTCAAGTTTGATGTGCCCGACTTACAACTTAGAGTCCCTTCTGTACATCCCCACAATGGTTAGGTATGAGAGAATATTATGGATAAAGAAAGGAGTTAGTGAAGAATACATCTTTTATGATATTAGGAAAAAATCTTGATAATTAATATATTTTTTATATGAAGATTATTTGCGGTCTCTATAAATAAAAATAAAAGATTATCGAATAAAAAACTTTTTACTCTCTCTATTCTAAAATTTTTATTATTTATCGCTTATACAAACTTAAATATTGAAGTGATTACGCTAAAACAATTTTCGACACTCTTTATAACCTTACTTATTTCTCTTTCACAAGTGAATCAATTACCTACTGAAAATTCTTCATCAAGAAAATTACAAGATTAAAGTGCAAGGAAAACTATTTTGCATTAATCATTGATGATTAATAAATTAATAGGTCAAAGTACACATTTATAACAATTTAGGGTAAATTATACCTTGAAGCTTGCGAAAATTATACTTCAACATTGCATCCCTTGTCAAACATTTGGGACTCACTTGACGCCTCTTGCTATCACATCTTTTAATCTATCAATTGTCCTGCCATAATAGGAGGTGATTTAGATTATATTAAGTACAACAGTCGAAAATTAGAAATGCTCCAGATTCCAATTCTTACCCCGACCCAATTCCTTATAGTACTGACTCAAAAAAAAAATAAAAGAAGGCTTGACAAGCATAGCTTCTCATATTATATAAACATTAAATTCACCCCAAATTCCCAAAATCCAAATTACTACAAACCTTAATAAAAGAATACCTTCAAAATTTGGGGCAAATTTGATGTCACTTTAATACGAGAGCCACGTTTATTGGGGATTTTTCTATTAATGCTATCTGTCGGCTACTCAGGCTTGAGTATATGGATCAGAATTTGCAGTGTTTAAATTTTGAGTATTGCCCTTAATACGGTCCACATTAGCTCGTACAACATGCATTTGATTAATTTAAAAATGTAACAGTAATGCAAGTAAGGTGAATTCCAAGTGTCAGAAGAGTGGAGTAGAAAATACTTTGGAATTCGGACTGTCCATCTAATTTCGATTTGAAAGTTGTCAGATCGTGTCTATAACTATCCAACTTTTATCACTACTCTAAGTAAGAAAATTTTTTCTAATACATATACTCTCCTCTAAATTTAGGGATGTGGCTTATAGTAAAATGAAAATTGATAACAAATGTTGGGCTATTTGTGAAGAAGTCAGGATAATAAATTTTTATCTTTAGCCTTCTCACGTGCGTACTTTTTGTAATTTTGGGCCCTTAATAAGTGTGATGATAATTTTTAAAAACTATTAAAGTCATAAAATGACTTCAAATTTCTAAAATAAACACTTAGAATCTTTTGAAAATTTTAAGACCAAGAAATTTTTCTGTCGTTATAATAGCAAATTATTCTTTTACATAAATATATATATACATGTAAATTTTTTGGCGGACCCCTTACTTGGTTTTACAATCTTATTTGCATATCTAACATTTCATCAGTCAATACCAGTAAAATTGAGTGATAAATTGACTCTATAATTTTTTGCTAATATAAAAAGCTAATTTACTATTACATTAGGCTGTCTCAAAATATTTGAAAGGATCTATGTTGCATTACAAAAATTAAAAATTTTCCCTTAATTTTAATTGTTTTTTAAAGGGCATCACTGCGATTTACTTATTTATTTATTTTTCCGTTTTTGCTCTTGACAAGGCACTTATAGCTCATATGATATGATCACAATTTCTCCGCTTGCGATGAAACAAGATCTATTTGTCTCTCATCCCTCTTATGCAAAAATATAGAGTTGGAAAAAGAGTTTGAAAACAAAAAAAAAAAAAAAAAGAAACCTTGGTGGGCATGGACCTAATGGCTAAAATGAAATGATTTCACCTTTAGAAGACAGGGAATACGAATTTCTGAAGCGTTAATGATGGGATTCTTGCAATTTTAATAGGGATATTGTTGAGCCGGTTTTTGCGGTTGAGCCACAAAATTTTCAATTCTAACAACCAAATTCTTCGGCTTGAAATTTATCATTTTACACTTTACCCTCCAAATTTACGAGCATACTTTCACTTCTTAAACTAACGTTCAAAGGCCCAAGAAGTAGAGGAGAAAACGTAACTATCTTGTCAAAGGGTGGGTTAGGTTGAACTTGGTCGACAAGTTCATCACCCTCACAAATTCACTGTGGAACATTTTATAATCAAAATGCTTCGTTGGACAATGAGTAATAACCGCGGGAGCACGGAACAAATAGAAAGGATTTTCCTTTATTGATCTTATCTACCCATTCCCACTGTAAACATCACTTTAAAGCCATATTTATATTATGGAGTCATGGACCACATCCGGTTCTCATTTATTTTCCCATGCTTTTCTCTCCTAACCCTAACACTCTCATCATTCTTCTCTCAACTGTCTTGATTTTCCAATTTCTATGATGATTGAATCTGAAGATCGCAATTTGCATACGTGTGTCTCCTATGCCAATCGATGTGGAATAAATATTCTTGTGGTACCAATAGAGATTTTAGTGATGAGACCTTTCATATATTTGTTAAAATATTATAAGCTAATTTGGCATACATTCCAATGAATTTGTATATATATATAGTACACTTAGCAAATAACTTAGAGAGCATTTAGGATATGCTTAGCTCAAAATATAACTCATTTTGAAGTCCTAAAAGACTAAATGAAATTATTTCAAATGTTTAAAATCACTCCTTACTAATTATGATATTAGTTTTAACATTAAAATGATTTCGTGGTATCTCTCATTCCTCCGACCATGTTTACATTTTCATATTTTTTAAGGTTTAATTACAAAAAAAAAAAGGAAATTGCAAACTTATATTATTTCCTTTTTAACTATATAACATCTGTTTTTCACCTTTTGTCACTCTACATATTATATATATATATATATATATTGGTTAGATAATCTAAGCTCTCATGCTTTTTCAATATGCAGATTTATGTTATTATTTTTTTTTCAATTACATAATCTTAACTTTGTCACCACCTTAAAAAAGGGTTAAAAAAAATGTATTGTTTAGTTGCCCTTTATGCAAGTAGAAAAATTTGTCATTGCAAATTCCAACGTAAAACTAGTTTTCATCTACGTTGTAATAATGGATCACCAACTAGGTATTAAAATTAAAAGTAGAAAAATTTCAAGTATGCATAATCAATTATATTTTACATACTTGACTTCAACCTAATATATGTTTTTACAATTATTGTATTTTCTACTTAGCATTATAAGTGTGTCATACTATCTATTGTTATAGATAAGTGGATTGTGACTTCCAATGGTTTTTAGACTTTATTGGTAAGCCCAAAGTCACTGGATGGCTAATTGCCCTATTATTAAATAAAATATACTTTTTAATGTTATTTCATTAAATTGATTGTTGTGTACCAACTAATGCTAACACATGTGTGACTAAGTAACTATAAAGCATAGTTATGCAACCCATTAAAAAACGAAAATAGAAGTGCATAAAGTAATTAAAGAAAAGGGCCGAAAGCACAATTAAAAAAATATAATTTATCTACCATTTATTTTTGTTTGATAGAACATTTCACATGCTACATTTATCGTTTGCTATATAATCTTGCCTTATCAACAGAACTATACTGATAATAAATTTTCATTGGTGTATACTTGCTACAGTACCACGTTGAAGATGTTGCTACCATTAATGTTGGGGAGCCCTTTTCTCTTATACGATGTAGTGCAGATTGTTATGATTGGAGTAAAAGAAAAGAAAAAGGAAAGAAAGAAAAACTATTGATGTAGATATTAAACAAGGAAGTTTCGTTCCATTAATTCTAAGCGGGGGTTGTTGATGCCAACTTGAGATAAATCTAAAAATAATCACATTGAATGCTCAGTACTAAACTAATTTTTTATAAAAATTAAAATATTTATAGATTCCCCCACTTATTTAATCGATCCCGAAGCTACTACCGACCAAAGAACCACTCAATAAAATCAGTAATAATACGATATACAATATTTCTCTATCATTATATATCTATTCTCCTTCATAGTCAGGGCTTGAAAGTCTATAGCCAGTTCATCACGTTGGATCTTGAGCTTGTTCATATTATTATTAGATCTCTAGGAAAAGAAAAAACAACCAAAAAAAAAAAAAAAAGGAAAATGAAGCAAACCCAAGAAGGCCCTTCGTCCAAAATGCAATGCAGTGTTCATGATGAACAACACATTGTTCCACAAATAGTCAAGCAGGATGTCAAGTTCAATTCTAGGTTCTTGTCAAGAGAAAGCTCGAGGGTAAATTCATCATCTAGAGTGTTTTATTATGGTGGAGCAAAAGGTGCAGTGCCCTTTTTGTGGGAGTCACAACCTGGTACTCCTAAGCACACACTTGTTGATAAATATAATGCCCCTCCCTTGACACCCCCTCCATCTTTTTATGGAAGTTCGAAGTCAAAATCCAAGCACAAGAATACTAATAAACCCAGGGTTTTGAGGAGTATTTTCTCCAAGCTTGCACCTACAACAAAGTTGTCCGTCCTCGACATTTCGCCTTCATCGTCATCCTCGTCTTGCACCTCTTCCTCCTCTTCAACGTGGTCGGCTACATCGTATCCGTCCCCGTCGGGCAACTCATCAGTAAGCTCTAGATTTCGTCATGAAAATCATGCTTCGTGCTCACGATCTGATCCATTTATCAGTGAGGGCAATGGAGACGATGATGGTATTGATGGGGACAATGGGAATCTCAGTCCGCCTACATCAATATTGAGGTTTGGTGGGAGAAGCAAGAACTTTCTAGGATGCTGTCCAATGAAGAATATGACGGATGCCCTTTTCTCCATTGCCGTACGTCATGGATCAAACAAGCCTAGTGTGTGAATTCTAGTAGTCCTCATTTGTTTGTCGATTGGGTGGTGTTTAATTACTTGATCTTAGAATGAGTCTAATAGAGTTGTAATATTATTATTGCTAGTAAATTAATCACGTGGGTCATTGCATGTATAAATCATATGGATTATTAAGAAGCAGCTTTTGATTAATCATCGCAAATCCATTATTGTACCTAAATTAGTCGAGTCTACCATTGTCATATGGAAGATTGAGTATGTAATAACTTTTGTTTTGTAATAAATGATAACTATGCGTCCGCTTCTTCCTCGAAATTCCTCCCAAACATTTCCTTGTTATCGTATGTACTAGTACTAGCCTCGTTTGGTTAATTTTGTGGAAAAAAGTTTTGTATGCTCTAATAGGATCTTATTTTGTTCTTATTTCAAATAGATTTTGGTAAATATTAAGAATGTAAAATAAAATTTTGCTTCCATGGGTTAAAATTCCTTAAAATTCTAATAACTAACCGAAGAATTAAGTTGAATTCTACGTGTAATAGGAGGTATAAAACCACACTGTCCGCTCTATACTTTTACATTCTTACCAGCTATTTTTTCCTTTTTGTTATCATTATATATATATATTACAAAATTACAAGCTATACTATTACATTCTTACCATGAAGTTAAGTTGTTTAAGTTTCCTTCTCGCTCCTTAACTAGGCATGGTGAATTGGGAAAAAATTTACTCCGTACTTACCATTTTTATCTTTGGTAATATTAGCTAACCTTTTGATGTCTCGCACTATTGGTGCGTACTGTGGATTGCCGAATGTGGAGAGAAGAAAGAGAGGGATTTAAGACGAGGTACTCGACCATCTGACATCTTCCTTAAGATATCTGCGGGGTCGCTATCACATATTGAATGCGAGTCAGTCACACTAACGAACGAATGACCACGTGCCAGTGACGAAGGTTTGGTAAAGGATTCGGTGTATAATCCGAAATAATTAATTCTCGGGTATTTTTTTGATACCTCTTTTCTTCATAAATTAATTTCATCATCCTGAATATATAAAAGAAATGAATTTCTCTAATCTGTCAAAAAAAGAAAAAGAAAAAATAAAGGAGAATGCACGTTGGCTTGAAGGGGTTCTATCCCACTTACCTACGAAAGGATGGTTTTGGATCACTTGATTGTGCTATGCATCTGAATGTTCCAAAACGAGATCATCGATAATCGATTGGTGGAAATTACTGTTTTACCTAGCATATGATTTGACAATTATATGACACAGCAAAAGTTATTTTTTTACACTCGATTTTTTTATACATTTTATCTAGGGCAAATTGTATATATAACCTCAAAAATATTAATAGATTTTTTAAACTTTTATACAATGTTTTTACTTTCTTAAAACTTTAAAAAATATATTTGCACATGTATTTAAACTGTTACAAGAATTCTAAAACTATCGATATTTTTTCTTATTTTTTTATTAAGAATTTTGGATTTTTAGTAATGATATAGATTATGTGAGCATATTATAAAGAGAAGAAGTCATAATTTAAAAGTTTTACGAGATTTATCTTAAAAAATTTACAAAATCCATCTCAAAATAACAAATAACCTTTGTATTTGCAAATATATATTTTATTATTCCATATGAAAGGCAATTAATATGAACGTACAAAAATATGAAAAAAATATATATTCTTATTATTAATAAGTAACCTACCATATTAAAAGAACCCACCATGATCTTGAAGTGATGCAGTGTGGAAAGCGTAAATAACACTAGGCCAATTCTAGGATTGGTCTCACGAACAAGTAAAGAATAATTCTGAGTTATTCCTTGAAAAACCTCAATTGCGTATAATCGAGAAAACAGAGAAAACTATTCTCTAAAAGTGTATATCTCACAAAAGAATAAAAAACTAACCTTAAAATGACCTAGTAACTATATATAGTCCTTAGGAAAATAATGAACAAGGAAATAAATATGTACACGTAGAAATAAATATATGTATACACGTCTGTCATCTGCCTTATACATGGTTGTGTATCGGACCGTGTATGTTTCTGAAGAATCTTTCAGGCGCATTACACGACCGTTTCTTTGAACCGTGCATATGGCCGTGTAGGTTTTTGGGAACCATCCTGACACAACATATGGCCGTGCCTCCTAGCCGTGTATCAGACCGTGTATATTTCTGGGAGTCATCCTGACACAACACACGGCCGTGCTTCTTGGCCGTGTGTGTGACCGTGTATGTTTCTGGGAGTTGCCAGACACTTTACACGGTCGTGCCTTGTAAAAGACACACTCAATCAACCCGTGTCAGCTATGATGCCCATATCATTCTCTCTTGCTAATGAAGAACTCGATCCCGAGTTCTCTTCAGGATATAATGGTGTGTCATCGGGGTGGAAAAAAGATAAATCCGCTACATTGAAAGTGCACGAGATGTTCATATCTTTGAGGAGCTTTACAATATATGCGTTTTCATTGATCCTTCCCACAGGGAAACGCTTTTTTCGAAGATAAACTATCACCTGATCGCCCATGTCAAACAGTTTCTTCCACCTATGTTGATCAGCAGCCCCTTTATACCGGGTATTGGCTTCTTTAATCTTCCGTCCGACTTCTGCTGTAGTGGCTTGGCATTGTTCAGCCATATGCTTAGTAGCGACGTCACCCACCATACCCTTGGGTAACTTGATCAGGTCCAGCGCATGTTGTGGCGTTTTGGTGTACACTACTGAGAACTGTGATCTTCCAATAGTTCTATGGACGGAACTATTGTAGGCGAACTCAGCTTGAGCCAACGCTTGATCCCACTGCCCTGGCTTCTCACGGCAAATGCTTCTAATGAGGTTCCCGAGGGTCCGGTTGGTTACTTCTGTCTGACCATTGGTTTACGGGTGAGCTGTACTGCTGTAATTCAAGGATGAGTCAAACATGTACTAAAGAGTCCTCCAAAAGTGGCTGAGGAACTTGCTATCTCTGTCGGAGGTGATGAACTTTGGAACACCATGTAGACGTACCACCTCTTTAAAGAGTAGTCGTGCGATGGCCCGTGCATCAGCGGTCTTCCTGCAGGGAATAAAGTGCGCCATCTTGGAAAACCTGTCAACTACAACAAAAATAGAGTCAGCATCTCGTTGAGTACGAGGTAAACCAAGTACAAAGTTCATCGATAGATCCTCCTAAATGTTTGCCGACACGGGAAGAGGAGTATATAGGCTAGTGTTTTAGGACTGTCCCTTTGACACTTGGCAGATATAACACCTTTCCACAATTCTATAAACATCCCTCCTTAACCAAGGCTAAAAGTACCTTTCGGCAACTGCAGCTAAGGTCTTGTCTCTGCCCATATGTCCTGCCAATCCACCATCGTGAAGGTCTTGAATAAGTTTCTCCTGTAAGGATGACTCAGGAATACACAGCTGATTCCCTTTCATCAAGTATTCGTTGTGAACATGGTAGTCGTCACAAGGCTCCCTGTTGGCGCATTTACTCCATGTCTCTTTAAAATCTCCATCCCCCTCGTACAACTCCTTTAGCCTTTCAAACCCGACAATTTCCGCATTCAGAGTGAGTAGTACATTGACTCTTCTACTCAGGGCATCCGCCACTTTGTTTTGCACACTCGACTTGTGCATCAATCTGAAAGGAAATCTTTGTAAGAACTTAATCCACCTTGCATGCATGTCCTTACTTATCCGAGTCTGGCTGCTCGGGTGTTTTAAAGCCCTACAATCTAAGTACAAGATGAACTCCTTTCCAACCAAGTAATGTTCCCACACCTTTAGAGCTCTTACCATGGCATAGAACTCCTTATCATATGTAGACCAACTCCTCCTGGCTTCACATAACTTTTCGCTGTAGAGTGCTATTGGCCTTTTCTCCTGTGACAACACCGTACCAACCCCAACTCCACTGGCGTTACAATCCACCTCAAACAACCTATCAAAATCAGGTAGTGCTAATACAGGGGCGCTACATAATCGTCTTTTCAAGTCTGCAAAACTCGCTTCAGCCTCTTCACCCCATCGAAACTTCCCTTTCTTAAAAAATTCAGTTAAGGGAGCAGCGATTGTACTGAAGTGTTTAATAAACCTCCTATAGAAACTAACCAAGCCCAGAAAACTTCTCAACTCAGTGACGACTTTTGGGGTAGGCCACTCTCTGATCACTTTCACTTTCTCATCATCCACCATCACCCCCTCACTGCTGACTATGAATCCAAGGAACAATAGTCGCCTTGACAAAAATGTGCATTTCTTTAAATTGGCATACAGTTTATTCTCTTTCAACACAGACATAACACACCTCAAATGTTTAAGGTGTTCTTCCTCAGATTTATTGAACACCAAGATATCATCAAAATACACTATAATGAAGTGACTATTAAAGGGTTTCAGTACCTGGTTCATCACACGCATGAAGGTGCTTGGTGCGTTATTGAGACCAAATGGCATCACCAACCATTCATATAGCCCCTCTTTGGTTTTGAATGCCGTCTTCCATTCATCTCCAGGGCGGATCCGAATTTGATGGTATTCACTTTTCAGATCTATCTTGGAAAAGATAGTGGCTCCGCTCAACCTGTCCAACATATCCTCCAGGCATGGTATGGGAAATTTGTATCCTATTGTGATCTTATTGATAGCCTTGCTATCAACACACATCCTCCAGCTCCTATCTTTCTTGGGAGTCAATAACGCTGGGACCGCACACGGACTCAGGCTGTCTCAGATAAACCTTTTGTCCAATAGCTCTTGGACCTTATCTTGAAGAATTTCGGTTTCCTTGGGGCTCATCCTATAGTGTGGTAAATTTAGGAGACTTGCTCCAGGCACCAAGTCTATCTGATGCTGAATATCCCTCAAAGGCGGTAGACCCTCATGTAGGTCATCAGGAGCTACGTCCTTATACTCTTCCAGTAAACTATTCACTGCTTCAGGTATTTCCACACTAACTTCATTTTCTCCAGCCGACACATCTTTTACTATTAGAGCATGAATCACCCGTGACTCCTTTAAATCTTCAACCAAGTCTTTCTCCAATTGGGTAATAGTGAAGAAAGAGCGACTTTCTGCTTTCTTCTCCTTCTAACGTCCATCCTTCTTTAGCGGCAACAATGTATACCTCACACCCCCTTTCTCCAACCTGTACACATTCTCCTTTCCCGCATGTTGTGCGTTCACATCAAACTGCCATGGCCTGTTAAATAAGACATGACAGGTATCCATATCCACAATGTCACAAAAAACCTCATCACGGTATTTCCCTATCGAGAATGGTACCTTACACCTTTCCTTCACCTCGATCCTCTTTGCAGCTTTGATCCATCCTATGGTGTATGGATTTGGGTGTTTTTCGACAGGTAGCTATAACTGCTTCACAACTTTACTTCCGATGATATTTTCACAGCTTCCACTATCTACTATCAGTTCGAACACCTTCCCACAAATCGTACACCTCGTGTGAAACAACTGGTGTCGTTGTGTAATCTCTTCCTGTTTCGGGGTTAGCATCATTCGCCTAATCACATAGGTCGGTTCTGCCACTTCTTCCTCCTCCTCCTCATAATAATCATTCTCTCCATCAGGTTCACATCATACCTCATCTTCATCCCCTCTATCAAGAATGTTAACACTTCTCCTAGCAGGACATTCATTTGATTTATGACCAGGTAGATTACAATAGAAACACTTACCCAAGATCGGCTTGGCATATGGTTTACTCTGTCTCTAGGTTCCCCTAGGTTCGATCGGTCTCTTTCCCTCAATCTTTTCTTCTTGCTTGGCGCTTTCCTCACTAGGCTTGTGTGTAGCACCTTTGCTCTTCTTAAATCCCAAGTTACTACTACCGCCTACAGCATCACTAACATACCCCTTTCTTCTACCTCCGTACCTACTACTATATTCCTGCAACATCAATTCAGCTTGAACGGCTAAGTTTTTCGCTTCAACCAAGTTTCTCACCATTGTGACTCCTATTTTATCCTTGATCTGGAGCTTCAAGCCTTCTACGTATCGTGCTACTTGCTGGCCTTCACTCTCCCTCAAGTCGTTCCGTTCGGCCAATCTCATGAACTCGGCGGTATATTCGTGCACGGACCGCTGGCCCTGATGACACCGCTGATATTGTTGGAACAATATTGATAAGATCACATTATAATTATATTTTCTTTTGGATTTATATTAAATTTATTTCAATATTATAAGAAAATATAAAGAAATGGTACTTAATGGTGTTTATTGTGAAAATTCAAGTTTTGAGGACCTAAAAGTAAATTACAAGTTAATTGGAGGAGTTTTTCACAAAATTGAAGAAGCAAGTGAAGGATTGCATTGAAGGTCGCCGGCCTTAGGCTGACCTACTACCAAAGGCCACCGGCCTTGAGCCGGCCTACATTAAACCGGCCTCATAACACATCAAAGCCGCCGGCCTTGAGCCGACCTACATTGTTCCTCGGATATCCATTGCGAAAATCTCTCCAAAATCGTATCTTAATTAATTTGCCGACTCAATTCCTCATCCGATCAGCCTTATCCTCCTCCTCTTTGGATTTATAAATAGACCCCTTGTGTGAACCTTGAGAGCATCCTTTGTTTTTCTTTTGAATCATTAGAATTCCCTTAGGAACTTTAGGATTTTATATTCTCTTTAATTCTTTTACATTTCTTGTTATTCCAAATTTTAGTTTGAAGAAAGAATGTTATTTTTCTGAAGTTTTTCTTTCAATTGAAGAATTATAGGAATCATTTCGGAGGATTGAAGTTCTACAAACTCTTGAAGATTATAGCAATTGTTTCATTTACTTTATTTTATTTTATGCCATTTATTAGTTTATTCTTGTTATTCAATATGAATTCCATTGCACCTATTCATTTCAATTGTTCTTATGCAATCTACTCCATAATGTTCTAAATCATCCTTGTGGGAAACATGATGAAGCCATAATTCAAACTAAAATGATCATTGTATTTATGTTATAGGACATATAGATATACGGAATTTTCATATAAGAAGTCCTGCTATGAATTGTATTTTGTAATTGAAATCAATGCATAGGAATGTAAATGACTCGAAAGAGAAATTTAGGTTTTATCAGGAATTCCTAAGTAAGATTTAATAATTCATGCGGAAGCAACGTTATTTAATTTTATTAGAAATTGACCTAAGTGTTTCATGCAATATTTTTATTAAATTTTTCACTAAGGGATTAGGAGAAATTATTTTAAAGATATTAGGAAATCATATAATTGGGAAATTTATGATTGTGAATTAGAATCCTCCATTGATTTTAATTAGCGGGAGCTATTAAATTAAATTGGGGTAATGTTACTTTAAAACTTGATAAAGGATTAAGGTTTTGTCAGTTTCTTGTGAAAATTCATATAGCTATGAGTTATTATAACATGAAGGCAATATGATTAGTAGAATTAGGGTGGATTCTAATTTCCCACCATCAATTCATACTTTTTCAAACACAATTCTCTTTTTGTGCATTTAGTATAATTCATTCGATTCTCATCAAATATCATAGCCTAAATAGTAGTAGAAATTGATATAGGTCTATTACTTAATCAATCTTCGTGGTTCGATACTCTTCTCTCACTATATTACTTGATCCGATCAGGTACACTTGTCGGTATTTATTTACGCTCATTTTATATCTCTTTTTGCGTGGATCAAGTTTTTGGCGCCGTTGCCGGGGATTGATTAATATTAGACCATCTTTAGATTCTATTGTTAATTTAGGCGCAATGATTTTGTTATTTAATTTTTTTTTTATCATTATGTGATCGTTTCCAGTTCTCTTTGAAGGTTTTTTATGCACAAGAGTAGAAGTGCTGAACTTCTACCAATTGCTCTTGAGATAGAACACACCTTGCGACAACTTAGAAGAGAGCAAAGAAGAAGGAAAGAAGTTGACATGGCAGAAGACAACCGTACTTTCAAAGTAAACGATTATTTTCTCAAACATTACTATGAAGGGGAAAATGTTGATAGAGATGCCACAATTGTGGATTTAGGAGAATTGCGGGCATGAACTGGAAAAGTCGGGCTAGCGACTATAAACTAAGCACTTCATGGGAGGTAGCCCATGCTCAATAAGTATATACACTAGTGTTTTAGTTTTGTTGATGTAAAAAAAAAAAATTAAGAAAAATAATAAAAAAAAGAGGAAAAAAAAATCAAATTCAAGGCTGAATAAGACCTACCGGCTTTCAACCGGCCTAAAACTCTCGGTATAAATAAAGGCTGGCTTAAAAGGACGGCGAAGTACAGGTACAGGGTGCCGGCCTTTGTCTAGTTTTTAGACATTGGTTGGCCCTTCTCTCTCTCTCATTTGCTCACTTATTTTTCTCTCTTATTGACTTATTCTCTCATGATTGCTCTCCCTCTCTCGCACTTCTCCTCTCTCTTTGACCTATTTTCTCTTCACTCTCTCACTCACTCTCTTCTTGCATTTAAGACACTCTAAGGATGACAGACATTTTGGGAGGAATTTTCTTGCTGATGAACAATTTTACACCAGGGAAGTACCAGTGTTTCAATTTTTGCATTGACATCCTTTTCCTTAATTTTGTGCTATTATAGGAACAATGAGGACATTGTCCAATTTAAGTATGGGGAAGGGATTATAAATGTAGAAGTAAAATGATTGATTGCACACATCATGAGCTTATAATTCCCATGCTTTATTTATGTCCTTAAGTGTTTATCATCAATGAAATCTTGAAATTAACTTAGATTGGTGCCCTACTCGCCAACTATTGTGACTAGTTTACATAGTTAAAATTTAATAGTAAAATCTCTAGAGAACGGGTTTACCTTATGTTTAGCCTTTGAACTTGAGATTGCGTCTTTAAGTTGAAAAAAACAAGCAAGTTTACTTCAAGGAAAAATTGGTTGGGATAAATTTCTCTTGAAATTTCTTTGAGAATACCTTAACACCTAGTGAAAGAGGTAAAGGAAATATTTTACTTAGTGATCCCTTATAAAAATAGTCTTAACTAATATTCATTTATGCAAAAAAAAAAAAAGAGCCTTTACTCCAATGATTTAGGAAAGTGAGTTAAGAGTATCCAATCTTAAATGTTAGTGTGAGGAAGAGTTCATATGGGTCCATTTAAAACCTGATCACTTAGGCGATGAGTCCAGGATGTGCCGACTCAATGAACTCACAATAATGAGAAGGGCGGAAAGGAAAAAAAAAAATTAGTACCTTAATGAAAGCCAGGTTAACATGGGCGAGCTTTGGTCGCTTAGAAGAGTGAAGTCTCACTCCGCTGTCAATTAAGGCAAATAAAAAAAAATGAATATAGGACAATAAGTGAAATAAAGACTAATTTAAAAAGGGAGAAATTCTAGGAAAAAAATGGATACCATATGCTTTCACTTTTTGTTATCTTGTTTAGAGAAGTAAAATTGAGGGAGATTATACTAGCTAATAACCAATGAAGTTTAAATGAATGTTTTTCCTTATGGACTAAGTATTTTTCTTTTGATTGTTAAACACTGGGATTAAAAATTTGTTTTATTTAGATTAACTACTAAATTTCAACTAGATATACTAGTTACAAGTTTCGGTATGGTCAGAACAATAGGCACCAAAAGTTCAATGACAAATTTCTCTTATTTAATTCAATTATTTTGCTTAAGGACAAGCAAAAGTTCAAGTGTGGGGATGTTGATAAGATCACATTATACTTATATTTTCTTTTGGATTTATATTAAATTTATTTTAATATTATAAGAAAACATAAAGAAATGGTACTTAATGGTGTTTATTGTGAAAATTCAAGTTTTGAGGACCTAAAAGTAAATTACAAGTTAATTGGAGGAGTTTTTCACAAAATTGAAGAAGCAAGTGAAGAATTGCATTGAAGGCCGCTGGCTTTAGGCCGACCTATTACCAAATGCCGCCGGCCTTAAGCCGGCTTTGAGTCGACCTACGTTAAACCGGCCTCATAACATATCAAAGCCGCCGACCTTGAGCCGGCCTACATTCAAGGCCGCCGGCCTTGAGTTGGCCTACATTGTTCCTCGGATATCTATTGCGAAAATCTTTCCAAAATTGTATCTTAATTAATTTGCTGACTCAATTCCTCATCAGATCAGCCTTATCCTCCTCCTCTTTAGATCTATAAATAGACCCCTTGTGTGAACCTTGAGAGCATCCTTTGTTTTTCTTTTGAATCATTAGAATTCCCTTAGGAACTTTAGGATGTTATATTCTCTTTAATTCTTTTACATTTCTTATTATTCCAAATTTTAGTTTGAAGAAAGAATGTTATTTTGCTGAAGTTTGCTTTCAATTGAAGAATTCTAGGAATCATTTCGGAGGATTGAAGTTCTACAAACTCTTGAAGATTATAGCAATTGTTTCATTTACTTTATTTTCTTTTATGCCATTTATTAGTTTATTCTTGTTATTCAATATGAATTCCATTGCACCTATTTATTTCAATTGTTCTTATGCAATCTACTCCATAATGTTCTAAATCATCCTTATGGGAAACATGATGAAGCCATAATTCAAACTAAAATGATCATTGTATTCATGTTATAGGGCATATAGATATACGGAATTTTCATATAAGATGTCCTGCTATGAATTGTATTTTGTAATTGAAATCAATGCATAGGAATGTAAATGACTCGAAAGAGAAATTTAGGTTTTATCAGGAATTCCTAAGTAAGATTTAATAATTCATGCGGAAGCAACGTTATTTAATTTTATTAGAAATTGACCTAAGTGTTTCATGCAATATTTTTATTAAATTTTTCACTAAGGGATTAGGAGAAATTATTTTAAAGATATTAGGAAATCATATAATTGGGAAATTTATGATTGTGAATTAGAATCCTCCATTGATTTTAATTAGCGAGAGCTATTAAATTAAATTGGGGTAATGTTACTTTAAAACTTGATAAATGATTAAGGTTTTGTCAATTTCTTGTGAAAATTCATATAGCTATGAGTTATTATAACATGAAGGCAATATGAATAGTAGAATTAGGGTGGATTCTAATTTCCCACCATTAATTCATACTTTTTCAAACACAATTCTCTTTTTGCGCATTTAGTATAATTCATTCGATTCACATCAAATATCATTGCCTAAATAATAGTAGAAATTGATATAGGTCTATTACTTAATCAATTTTCGTGGTTTGACACTCTTCTCTCACTATATTACTTGATCCGATCCGGTACACTTGCCGGTATTTATTTACGCTCATTTTATATCTCTTTTTGCGTAGATCAAATATCTACTCATAGTCTGGAGGAAGGAAGTCGTGTTGCAACAATTGTTTCATGCGATACCACGTCCTCACCGGATGCCTACCCTCTCTCTATCTCCTGCTCTGCAGCCTCTCCTACCATGCCGAGGCTCTACTCTTCAGTCTACATGCCACCAATCTAACCCGACGGTCTTCCGGAATTTCCATGTAATCGAAAAACTGATCCACTTCGGCAATCCAATTCAGGAAACCTTCGATATTAAGGTTGCTGTCAAACTATGAGATGTCGACCTTCAGGTGGTAATCTCCCCCATCTCCTTGATCATACCCGCCACGGTTTCTTCAGTAATCACCGTCCCTCTAGTTGTTCCCATACTGAATCGGGCGATAGCCACCATAGTTACCACCGTGCCCTCACTGTGGTCTACCTCCATACGGGCCCTCGTATTCATCACTAGAGTCTTCATCCTCTACCCGTCCCCACCTGTTCTCGACAACAGGTCGAACCATCTGTCTACCGTAGACATCAGCTGTTCGCGGCGGATTCCTACCAACACCCCTAACCCTATTAGGGTCTATTGCTATGGCGTTGAAACGCTCGATCAGTTCATCAAGGCACCGTTCCATACGCCCGACCTTCTGATGCATAGCGTCAAACTCTGCCCTCGGAACCCATTGATGGGCTCCTTGTGATTTCGTATCTTGAACACCGTCAAGAACACGACCGCCATCATCGCCTTGATGAGTTGACATCACCGTAGGAAATTGCCTTGCTCTGATACCAACTGACGTTGCATGGAAAACGTAAATAACACGAGGCCAATTCTAGGATTGGTCTCATAAACAAGCAAAGAATAATTCTGAGTTATTCCTTGAAAAACCTTAATTGCGCACAATCGAGAAAACAGAGAAAACAATTATCTAAAAGTGTATATCTCACAAAAGAATAAAAAACTAACCCTAAAATGACCTAGCAACTATATATAGTCCTTAGGGAAATAATGAACAAGGAAATAAATATGTACATGTGGAAATAAATATATGTATACACGTCCGTCATCTGCCTTATACACGGTCATGTATCAGACCGTGTATATTTCTGAGGAATCTTCCAGGCGCATTACACGGCCATTCCTTTGAACCGTGTATATCGCCGTGTAGGTTTCTGAGAACCATCCTGACACAACACATAGTCGTGCCTCCTGGCCGTGTATTAGACCGTGTATATTTCTGGGAGTCATCCTGACACAACACACGGCCGTGCTTCCTGGTCGTGTATGTGACCGTGTATGTTTCTGGGAGCTGTCAGACACTTTATACGGTCGTGCCTTGTAAAAGACACGCCCAATCAGCCCGTGTCAGCTATGATACTCGCATCATGAAGAACAGGAAAAAAAAAAACAAAAGAAATCCATTGCCCAACATGATGAACCGAAATAGTATATCTTCAAAAGAAGAATTTCATAGAGCAAGTGATCCATTTGTACAGCTATTGTGCTCAAACAGGCATAACAAATTCCATCATGCCCTTCCACTTGAATATTCATTTTTTTTTTTTTCAAAGGCATGTGAACAAGAATAGAAAGAAATGCTGGTCTATAATAACAAAGAGTCTCGCTGTACAAAAAGCATTCTAAGGGGAGAGAACAGGAAGAGAACATTTATTTATTTTAGCTGGCCAGAGGCTAAAGAGAAGGAAAACATTGACTTGATACTCAAAGATTAATATTAAGTTGACAAATTATGTGACTTTACCACAACTTAAGTATAACCACATAGATGAAAAAGAAAAACTGGAATACTGATCACAAATGACTGCAAAAGCTTCATCGTAGTAATGGATATGGTTGTCCTTTGACATCCCGTACAAAGTTTTTTTGTCTCCAGTTTCTCTATTCCAAAATTGTAATCAAAGTATCAAAGTAGGAAAAGGGAGGTGCAGTAAAGAAATAAGAATTGAGTGTTGAAAACTTAGAGAAATAACTTATGATCTGATGTTCCAATTAGATCGAACTAAAATCAGCAATGTGATCAAAAATCAGTCTTGAGACAAACTATTCAAAGGATAAAATATGCTCATGGGTTCTAAGCATAACCGGGGTTAATGTTTCCTGCAGCAGATATCAGCTGGCACTTGCCATGAAGATTGGTGGCCCAATTAAAATTACCAAATAAGAGTAGATTATGAAGGGAAATTTCCACCTGTTAAAATGACCTTATGTTTTTACTTACACGATAAAGCTACCATAGGATAAACATAAATGAAAAATGTACCTTTTCTAGCTGAATATCTGTGATGGACAAGTCCTCAAAGCCCAAAGGCGCTTCATCAGCCTCTCAAAACTTCCAGTCCTAAAACAACAGAAAAAACCCCTCACGATGTAATGATATGCAAAGGCAATAGGTTCATTGAATGAAATACATATTGAAGCCATATACTACTTTTGTGTATAAACAACAGGTTCAAAGCCAACAACACTTAGCTTTTATTTATCATGAGTCAATCATGTTCACTATCTTGATCACACAAAAATGAGAGAGATTAAGATTCAAAACTGTCACTATAAATATACTCACAGAAAGCATCGAGAGGCAGGTGATTAGCCTTGAGTTTTACATGAACAATAACTAGTTTATCACCTTCCATTAACTTATGCAGGCCTCAACCACTTTCTTCACAATAACTAGTTTATCCATTAGTTTATTGTTCTAATATAACAAGCCAGATGTAAGAATCAATTAACATAGCATGTTTTTGAACACTCCAGTTCATCCATTCTCCTTATAAATTCAACGCAAGTAGAAGAATTTAAGTCAAAAGTCACAAATATTGGACAAAACTTATTCTATATAAAGTCTACTTTCCATATCTTGATACATTGTAATGCCCTAAAACTCGGATATGCTACGGCTCACCGTGTGTCCTCAGTACCAAAAGACACATAAAGACTCAATTGCTACAATGCTCTAAACGTTATCTTTCAATTATTCAATATGATAAATGAAATTATTACAGCAGAAGCATTCATAAACTTCAACAATACCATTATCTTTGAAAGAAATGTATATCCTCCCAAACATAATACATGTTTAATCTCCTCGATTTAAATACAGTGGAAGCCTTCAACAATTCAAATAACATGATAATCTAAATCATAATTACAAATTATTCCATATTCTCCTTTCTTCTCATCAGGATCCTACTCGTCATAATACATTTACTCCACATTCTCCTCCCTATCCTGATTTGTTTCTACTAAGGTTTCATCATACCTTACAATCTCTCTTGTAGCATTTGCAACTAAAAAATTTTCCCATGAGGGGTAAGCTAATGCCTAGTACAGTGCATATTTATACACACACATGCATGCTATGCCAGAAACAATAACACATGCAAGATGCATAATAATATTTATACACAATTTTATTTATCTTTCACAATCTTTAGCTAATACACAATTACATCATAAACATCATCACACATAACATTCCTAAACATCCCTTCACAATCCATCCACCAGCAACATATGCATATATATATATATATATGACAAAGATGTACCTCTTTGTCCATGAGTCTATTATCACACATAATAATAATATATATATGACAGTTGGTATACCTCATTATCCATGAGTCTTCACATATCAACCTTCTGCAACTATACATAATAATAATATGTATATGATAGTGGGTACTCCCCATTGTCCATAAGTCCATGAGTCCTTGCACATCAATCTTTCATATTACACATCACAACCTTCCACACAAGACTCGGATCATTTCGGTATACGACTCCACTAGGGACAACGCCATATATCAATCATCGGGGTGCCACCCTAAGGCCACCAACTCACACTCGGTTTCTTGGACCTAGCAATTCACAATCACATACACACTCAATCAAGTTCATTTACAATATTATTAAACCAACATACAAAAATCTAATTTATCAAGTACAAGCAATAAACATGGTATATAAGTACTTAAATCATAATACTTGGTTTGTCTTATACTTTTCTAGCTTCACAAGTCTCCAAAACCTATATATGATTCAAATTATTTTCTTTTAACATTATATTCCTATAAATATAAAAGAAAAATAGACGCGTTTTAACTTAACAAGGTTATGTTGGAGGCCATGTAGTAGAATATGGCATAGTACACGACCATGCCAAAGGCCGTATACATTTCTCTCTCTCTTTTTTTATTTTTTCAACATGGTTATGTTGAGAGGTTGTGTATCTCTCTGTCTACTATTCATTAACATAATCTCAACATAGTTATGTTGAAAGGTCGTGTTGTTTTTTTTTTTTTTTTCAACACGATCGTGTTGAGAGGTTGTGTATCTCTCCATTCACTTTAGGTGTTCAACATGGCTCCAACATGGTCGTGTTAGAAGACCATGTGTCTCTAAGTCCATTCTTTAAATTCAACACATCCATAACACGGTTACGTTGAGAAACTATGTATCTTACTATACACTTTGTAAATCGATCATTTAGCCCGATTTCTAATCAATTCAACCTAATTGATCCATCTAACATAAAATTTATAGTAGATACACTTGACCAGAATCTTTATTGTGATGGGTGAATTGCTTGTTTCGTCTCTTACGTATCATAGATTGATTTAGATCTGTAATTGACTTTAATACATTAATTCTCGCTTTACGATGTATATAGATTTAACGATCAATTATTATTGGTCGATGTACTCACCTCAAACAAATTGGCGAATAATAGCACATGCTTATCCTTTTCTTCCTTTGGTTTTTGCTTAGTATGTTTAGGGTTTTAGATTGAAAAGTGCTAAAAAGAATTAACCCTAGATAAAAGGAAGCTTATATACTTAGGTCATGAAATGATCATCTTATCCTCAATCATAAATCTTATTTCCTATATTATCCTTGGCAGATTTTTATTATTATTAATTATACACACATATATATAAAATATTACTCGTGTATTTACAAGTACATAAAGTTCAACTATAGCAAATTTCCATCTAAACCACTTGCTATGACATTAACATAAATTCAACTACAATACTTAGGATAGTGCTTATCAGCTACAACTCCCATGACAAGCCTCATGATAGCGTGTTGCTTTACAGTTTTTACTATTCCACTTCCATTGTCTCCCATCTTAATGCACAATTTTTCTACGGGAAACTGGTAAATGCTACATTCGCTCCTCATTACTTAAACATTCTTATATCAAATGAAACTATAATAGCAGGGTACTCTATATCTTCATTAAGGTAAATAACTACAACTAAAATTTAAATAAGTTTAGTGTTTTAAATAAGCACTCAAATTTAATGACCTGTAGAAACATACACAAAACATACTCAAGTACCCTCAATAAAGGGTTTTGAGAGTTGATTAAGTCCTTGGTCCTTAACCAATACACTGGTGCTTTAATGATCAATTTTGAAAGAAATTAAGATCTATGACCATCATAATTCATGAAAAATGCTTCAACATAACAAATAATGTGGGAAGACATTAAGCTAGCATTAAAGGTGTGAAATGGATTATGTTTACAAGTTGTCTCATTTAACTTACTTAAGAAATGACTTAAGGTTGAAAATTTTAATTTGTTTAAAAAGAGGGTCAAATGAGCTCGATTTATTTAATTTGTGAATTAAAGTGGGTCAATCCATTATACATACTTGCGGGCCGACCCATAAACTCAAGGAAAAAAAAAATAGCATTATTTATCCTAATTGCATATTACATTCACAATATAGTATTTAGTTATTAATTTATTTCACTTTTAAACTTAATATAATAAATTACAAAACTCAAACTGCATTTCATCATTCATCATCATCTTCCTTATTCCTCTTTCTTACTTTTTTTTTTTTTTTTATCTTAGTTTTTCCATCTTGCTTGCTGGTTATACCCCTTAATCCTTCTATCATTTTATAATATTTATATTATAAAGATATTTTAATTATAATATCTCTATTATAGTATAATATCCACATTATAATATCCTTCATTGCGCTTACCTCTTTGGTTTAGAAGGTGACACTTTTTGCCCTGCAAAACTTGCATTGTGGGGGTTCTAACTATTCCTATCTTCTATATTCTTCCTATTTTAATTGTCAGATTTTTATGAACTTTGATGAGTTTGAGACACATTTGCTTAGACTCAGAAGTATCAAGGTTTTCTTCAAATTGATCATTAGAGTGATCAGAATTGGTAGGGTTGTCTCTTATAATGATAGATTCTTTTGATTATTTACTTTTGAAGTTCTTGTTCATGATTTGTTGTGATTTTCTTGGTGCCATGAAGATTTTAGGTTTTATAGTGTGGGAGAAGATTAAAGAGAGGAGAGCAAGGGTCTAAAGTTTTTTGTGGTTTTTAAAGGTACAAATGAAATGAATAAGGTGAGTAAATTGAATAAGAATGTGGGTATATATCAACTAAGTATGTATTCACATAAATTGTATCAGCCTCTTCTCAATTTTTTATTAATTTATTATTAGTATTATTTATTTATTTATCTACATATTTTTAATTATTTTTATTTTACATAATCTTTTAATAGAGCAAAAAACACATTCCAATTTCATTCCTTATAAACTCAATTTTTTTTTTATCTAACAATTTAGTAAATCTATCAGCTGATTAATTTTCTATTAACACAAACTCAACATTTATATCACCACTATTAACACGATCCCTAATGAAATGGTGTCTAATTTCTATATGTTTTAACCTAAAATGATGTATTGGATTTTTTATTAAATTTATTGCACTAGCACATTTTATTGATATATTTTTAAATTCAAGACCATAATCCATTAACCATTGTGTAATTTACAAAATTTGTGCACAACAATTTCCTATTGAAACGTATTTGGTTTCAGCTATAAAAAGGGCAATTGAGTTTTGTTTTTTCGGATGACTAGGAAACTAACTTGTCCTTTAAAACTAATAAGTATTAGATGTACTTTTTCTATCAACTTGCTTCTTGCATAGTTTGTGTCTGAGTATCCAATTCGATCAAATTTTTTATTTTTTTGAATATCAAATTCCTAACTTAGCAGTATGCACAACATATTTAAAAATCCTTTTAACTATAGCTAAATGTGTTTCACTAAGGCTACTTTGAAAACAAGCACACAAACAAACACTAAACAATATGTTACGATAAGAAGCAATTACATATAATAAAGAACCAATTAAGCTTCTATAAAGTTTCTCATTTACTGAAATTGGAGTTGATGTACCTTTTACATTTACAAAGTTGAATTTTCTCTATATTTGCTTGGTATACTTTTCTTGATGTACAAAAATTCTATCTTCAATTTTCTTTGTTTGAAGCCCAAGAAAGAAATTGAGTTCTCTCATGAGTGACATTTTGAACTCAACTTACATCATCTTAGATCTTACAATACTCTTCATTACTAGAAACAAATATAATATCATCCACTTATATTTATACTACTGATATATCATTATTGAAATACTTTAAAAATAGTGTTGTATCAACATTTCCTCTTTTAAAACCATTTTTAATTAAAAACTTACTAAGACATTCATAGCATGCCCTAGGAGCCTGCTTTAGTTCATATAAAGCCATTTTAAGTTTGTAAACATAGTCTCCTTTAATTGGATCTTCAAATCTTGGTGGTTGTTTTACATACACATCTTCTTTAACATAACCATTTAGGAATTCACTTTTTATATCCATTTGGAATTAAAAATTTTAAAGCATGTAAAAGCTAATAATAATCTAATTGCTTCTAGTCTTGAAACTGGGGCATAGGTTTCATCATAATCTATACCTTCCCCTTGTGAGTATCTTTTTGCAACTAACCCAACCTTAAATCTAACTATTTTTCCATTTTCATCTTATTTGTTCTTAAAAACCCATTTTGTACCTATTATAGACTTATCTTTAGGCCTATGTACTATATTCCATACTTGGTTTCTTTGAAATTGGTTTAACTTTTCCTACATAGCATTTATCCAATTATTATCTTTTAGTGCTTCATTTATTGAAGAAGGTTCAATTTTAGAAAATATAGTAATGTAATTTTCAATATTCTGATAACTAGCTATTAGTCTTATGGCTAAGTGCACGTCACTTAACACTTGTTCTATTGGATGGTTTAATTGAATTCTAGTAGACTCAGAAGGGTGAATAGGTACCTATTAGGGTTTTGAATTACCTTCTAAGTTACCTTTTGAGATACCTTCTTCTCTCTATTGTGAAGTGCTTGGCATATTTGATTCTAAAATCTACATGTCTTTACCTTTGGAGCTCGATTGTGAAAGATTATCTTTATCCTTTCCTTTTGACAACATTGGTGCTTCACCATCAGAATCATCAAAACTAGTTTCCTCAATAAAGTTTACATTTATGGATTCTTCAACCACTTTAGAAGTTTTATTAAAGACATGATAAGCTTTACTGTTCATTGAGTATTTTAAGAAAATGGCTTCATCTGCTCTTTGATCAAATTTACATAGGAAATTCCTTCTTTACAAAACATTAACTACCAAACACATGAAAATATGAAACAATGGGTTTCTTCCTTAAACAACTCATAAGAAGTCTTTTAGGTTAACAACCTTATGTAAATGTGGTTCATTATGTAACATGCTATCAAAACAGCTTTAACCCAAAAATATTCTACTATTCCACTCTCATTTAATAAGGTATATGTCATTTCTTAGATTGTTCTATTTTTACAATTAATTACTTCATTTTGTTATGACTATAAGGAGTTTAGAAATTGTGTGTGATGTTATGTTCTTGACAAAACTTTGTAAAATGAAAGTTTTTAAATTCCTTTCCATGCTTAGTCCTTAAATTGATTATGGAAAAGCCCTTTTTGTTTTGAACTCTTTGAAAATTTTTCAAAAACTTCAAAAGTATCACTTTTATGTCGTAAAAATAGAACCTAAATGAAACTAGAATAATCATCTACTATTACAAGTCCATACTTATATCCTCCTAGACTTGAGGTTAATGTTAGGCCACATAAATCTAAGTGTAATAATTCTAGAGGCCTTTTAGTTGATATTACATTCTTACTCCTATGAGAAACAAAAATCATTTTATTCTTTAAGCAAGTAGCACAACAAATATCTTCATTATTATTAAATTTTAGTAAGCTATTTATTAAGTCATTTTTGACAAATTTTCAAGCTATGTGAAGTTAACATAGCCTAGTTTCTTATGTTAGAGATAGATATTATCTTTAATAGATAAAAAGCAATGTCTAGATTTTACTTGGATATATATCCTCTTTCTAGTTTAGGCTTGTGAACAACGAAGCGTGTCTAATCATATAATGTGAGCATCCATTATCAAGATACCATGTCCTCTTAAGCATTGCTCTATGTTCTTGTGCACATCACCAATAAATCAAACTTGTTTATGAACTTAGCAAAGCTTGGGTTCATTAAAATTCAAGCTCATGTTTTGATTTTTTTTACTTGATAACTATCAAGTGTGGAATTTTTGTAAAAGTAGTATTTTTTGATATGTCTTAACTTGTTGCAAAAAAAAAAAAAAAAGAAAAAAAGAAAAAAAAAAAGGGTTTTTGAACATGATACCTATTACATACCATTCTCCTTTGGTTTTAGTTTAGGTACCTTCTAATGTGTCCTCTATGAGAACCTCTAGTGTATCATCTGATAGGATACTTTTTGTGTCCTATTTTGGGTACCTTCTAATGCACACTCTACATTCCTTAACAACAACGACTTTTCCTTTATCCTTTACATCTTTGTTATTAACATTTTCTTTAATTAGTTCCATTTTGGGTTTTATAAAGATTGTCTTTTTGTTAACGGTCGATGATTCTTCTCTTCCAAACCCTAAACCAATTTTAGGTTAATCAATGCGTTTATGATGATATTAACATCTGGAGTTTTCTATCACTTTCATTGAACTTATGAAATGCGTTTTCCATCGATTTAGACAACTCATCTACACGAAGTGTTAATCCTTTGATTTCTTCTTTAAGGATCAAGTTTTCATTTACTAGAGCTTCCCTAGTAACATACAAACCCTTGTTATCATTCTTAAGTATATCATTTTCATCCACAAGAAGCTTATTAGTTTAAGCAAGAGCATCTTTTTCTTCTTTCATTGCTTTATTTTGACTATCCAATTTCTAAATTTCTTTTTTATTTTCATTTGAAAGATTCTTTAACATTTTATTAATTTCTACACAAATATCATCAGGAAATTCCCCATCAGATTCACATTTGGTTTTTTATTTAGAGTTTACCTCTAATAGCGCCATCAAACAAATATTTGCTTCCTCACTTTCAGCATTAGTAGGTTTAAACTTAGTTTTTGACTTGTCTAGATTGCTCCATGTTAGAAGTAGAGACTTACATCCTCTCTTGTATATCTCCAGTCTCTTGATGAGCATTGTACACTTGTATTTAATGTGCCTAGTTTTCTTACATTCGTAGCACATTAACTCCATTTTCTTCTTTTTTTTTTCTTTTTCTTTGAATCCCTTTCTTGCATCGCTTCTACTCTTGTTAGTTTTAAACATTTTAGAAGAGAATAATTTCTCACCTCTTTTCTTGAGTAATTTATCAGACATCTTGCAATAGACTTCTTTTTTTATTCCTCTAAGGTACTCTCTACCTTGGGGAAATCAACTTCATATGCCATCAATTTGCTGTTTAATTGAATCAAGGTTAATCTCTTCATATCACACACCTCCTTGATTATGGGTTTCTTTACGTTCCATGTCTTAGGATGAAGCCTTAACATCTTACGAACTAACTTTGCATCTTCAAACTTTTTACCAAGAGAAGAAAATTCATTAGTAATTGCAATAAATCTACTAAATGAATTTTTAATCTCTTCAACCAATAAAACTTAGAACAATTCATATTGTTGCAACAATGAGTTAATACTCATTTTCTTAATTGTCTTCATGCCTTCATAAGCTTACTCTAGCATGTCCTAGATCTCCTTAGCTATTTTATAGGAAGGAATTAGATAAAACTTAGAACATGCAATTGTAGTTAAAAGTAAATTCTTAGCCTTTGAATTGCTTTTAGCTTTTCTGATGTCGTTTGAATGCATGACTAGATCAAGGACTTTGACATCTCTAGTTTTTGTTATGTTCCAAGTGTAATAGTTGGTTGCCTTCATGTACATCTCCATCCTATACTTTCAATAAGGGAAGTTAGTTTCATTAAAGAATGGAGCTTTTGCAACATAAACATTTATACCACCACTTTTAGCCATTTAATCTTGACACTAAATAATATTAAAGTGAGGCTTTGATACCAAATGCAGGTCTTGAAAAAAAAAATTAAAAAAAATCCCTTAAGATACTTATTATTAGCTTAAAGCATTTTGAATGTTCAATAAAAATGTGCAAAAAATAAATAAACAACAAAAATTAAAGAGAGAAAGGGAAAGAAAATCAACCATAGGATTTGTAAAGGTTCCACTTTGTGTGTCAATCCTCTTTTCTAGCCGCACTACTAGGGATACAATGTGTTGATAAAGCTTTTTTAGCATGGATCCCCAAGGCTTATTTAACCTATTTAGGCCTTCATCCAAGCTCTGTGTGTTTAGGTTAACCTCCTATAGACCCCTACAACATGGAATTGTCAATACTTAACTAGCGTACCCCAATGTTCTACTAGGTTGGGTTGTGTATATCCTTAAGATGGATGAGTATGAAAGACTTATAATAGATAAAGAAAGGAATTAGACAAAGATACACCTTCTAGAAAATCCAAAAAGGACCTCAAGTATCAATCCACTTGTAATATCAAGATCACCCTCGATTATTATAAATAGGGGTTGGGAGCTACTGAGTAAAGGACTTTTCGATCCACCTACAATCTTATATTATCACTATCTAAAAACTTATGTTGATTTAGGAATTAAAGTGGCCCGATACCTTCTATAGCCTAATATTTTCTCTTTTGCAAGTGACTTAACCACCCAAGAAGTTTCAACAGAACATAACAAATATCCTCAAAAATAATTTAGCTTGAGTAAACTAAACAATATTAAATAAACTATGTAGAGCAGTAAGTTCTAAGTAATTCTTTGAGTATTGCAACTGTATGCTTTCTCTTGTTGTAGTGTCTTCTTTGATTCAAATTCTTTGCTATTTTATATGTTTCCTTGATCCATAATGCCTTCAAACAGTCATAAATTTTGCAAGCTAATCTTCCAAAATTCCATTGTAGTTAATTTTCCATAAATCTTGGACCAATCTTTCTTCAAATTTTGAATTTGAAGAAACCCTTGATTTTATTTAATTTCTTCATGATAAACTTTTATCTGTTACACTGGTAAGCAAATAGATAAAATTTGGCTATTATAAGGATAACATTCACATGACTTATCAAAAGATCTAAATCAGTTTGATTTTGAAAATTTTGAAAGATATCAAATCCCAATTAGCTCAAATATCCTTTTAATGACTTCTATATCTTTCAGTTTGCACTTATCTTCTCTTCTTGAATCGGATTTGAATTTCATCAACAAACCATCTCTAGTCTTCTATAAATATCTATTATTGTGTTGCTAATTAATCTTCAAGTATATCACAACATATATGCTCTTAAGCATAAAAGCAAATCAAAATTATTAAACCTTCTTGATTAAATTATCCCCTGTAGATTGCGCGAACCGACTTAAGTGGAATAGAATTGAACATATTCCCCAAATACATCCAATAAGTGGAGTTGAGCCTTTAATTCTATTTATTGTCTAACTTAAGTTTGAATCCTTTAATCTGTTCATGTTTTACTTTTCCAGTCAAGTTCTCTAAGCTATTCTCTGAGTGCCAACATTCTTCATTTACAAGCCTAGAACAACTTCTGACATATCTTTTGAGTCACTCATATTTTATTCAAATAATAATTTAATTCTATACATTTCATCAACTTATTAGTACAACACATGATTATTTTATTATCATCAAAACTCAATGGTAGAGAACTTAACAAAACTTTACAAAAAACATCTAACACCATACATATGAAGCATTTCAACAATGATAGAGAGCAAATAAGCTCAAAGATTAGTAATTGACCAACACACACACACATATATATTCAAAATGTCACACGTGAGGTTATATGATTTCTAAAATTCCATCTATACACCATATCACTTTTACTTGACAAATTAGGGCTATAAAATTATCATTCATTTATTTATATATATGTGCATGTGTGTGTAAAGATTGAAATTCCATCACATTGATACAAGATATTTGAGCTTCTAATTTCTTACCTTTTAAGACAAGTAAGAAATTTGGGTTTGGCAATGGGTCATTTATGACAATCCTTTGGTGAGCTTTGAAGGCTAAAAATGAAGAGTTATCTTAGTGGGTGAAGCGCAATGGTGAACTCAATCATGAAAGATAGTGTGAACCATTGTTAATGATCTTTGATCTTGAAGTTGGAGAGGAAGATCAAGAGACGTTTTTGAGACAATCGTTTGATCGACTATGAAATTAATTGAAAGTGAGTTTTTATGTGTGATTCAATTTGTGAACCAATTGAACAAGGATTTTTTGGGAAGAGAAAGAGGTAGTGTTGAATGTGAAGCTGTACAAAGAGAGAATGAGAGAGAGAGATAGTGAGTTGTTATGAGAAATGAAAAGTTTTAGGTGAAGGAAAAAGGGACTACAAGATATCTTGGTTTTTGAGATAAAAATTCCTATCTCTAAAAGTTGAAATTTTTTCACAAATGACTTTTAAAGATAGAATTTTTGTCACAAAGTTCTATTGGAAAAGTCATCCTTACTAATTCTACTTAGAAACAAATTACAAATCTATTGCAAATTTGCCATAGAAATTCTCTTTGAAAAACTAATGAATTCTATTGAAAATTAGTTAATAAAATTTATGGAAAAAAGTATTTAGAAATAAAAATTCCATCACAAAAAAAAAACACAATTTTTGCCTTTGATTTGTTAGAAAATGCAACAAATTTTTTATTTTAATATAAAATTTTCATCACAAATTTGTCTCTATTTTAATGATTAATAAAATCAAAATTATATTAATCCATTGCAAATCTGTTTCTATTTTAATTATATTTACAATTAATTTATATATTTTTTAAATTCTGTCACAAATATGTCTCTATTGTGAATATCATTATGATGATCTTTATAGACAATTTGTGCCATATCTATCATAGTTGACAGTTTTCACACCGTATAGATTCTTTTTTCTCTAAGTATTTTACACCTACTTATAATATATATATATATATATATATATATATAACACTTTCCTAAATGTTAACTCATAACCATGGAAAGTAGTTCATACACGAGATTACTACAAGTCTAAGCATACAATAATGTTTTATACCAATCAACATAAGATCTAGCAAAAAGTAAAAAATGTAAGTCCTAGATGCATTAAATCCAAAATGTAAAATAGTTTGCATATGTAATATAATTTGAAGTATTTCAAGATTTCTTCCCTTGAGCTTTCACTAGTTTAAATAACAATGCTTTAATATGCTTATTAAATTCCACCTTAAATTCTTTTTCTCTTTTATCCATTTTTTCTTGCAACTCTTACTCTCTTTTTTCCATTTGTTCTTTCATATCTTATTACATCTTTTGTAGTATCTCTCAAAGTTACTCTTGAGTAATGATGAATGATGGATTACCATAATTTGAGCTACAAGAGGATGAGCTACCACTATTCCCAAGTATGTTATGCGGTTTTTCCCTAACCCGCAATCCATACAACCTTCCATGACTAAGACCTCTAGTTTCTTCTACCCCATGCATTTAAATCAAAGCTAGGTCACGATGAGAATCTTTACCATATTTTTCCTTTAATATCTTTTTATATTTTTCCTAAAATGTATATTCAACATATTATATATTAGAAGTTCTACAAGATTAAATTAATAATTTAAAATAAAAAACAAGATAAACTTACACTAACAAACTTTGACTTCTTATTAAAAAATTCACCCAAGCCTCTCTCCTTTTTGTATGTACATTCAAATAGTTTAATTTGAGAGATAGGTCACTTCAAAGTGTTCTCTTACAATAATAATATCAAGCAATAACAAAACATTAAACTCAAGTTGGAGATGAACATGACCTATCATGTCAACCAAGGCTGATGCTTACTATTGGGTGTTAAGTCAAAATTGCTACCACCATTGCTGAATTGAAGCATTGCTATTGAATAGCATGGGGAGCAGAGGAAGTAGAGTTTTACTAATGTTAAAAAAATCATGCAAGGAAAAAAAAAAATTTTAGCCTAGTCATTACAATCTTGTCAATTAAATCTTACATAGAAAGTTAAGTGCACTTCCCATAGAAAGTGTCACACAACATGACCATTCTAATACAAACCTTATCCATTGTGAATCCAAAAATAAACAAAACAAATCACCACTTTCCACAACTATATTATTCATAGAGTGCATGCCACATACAAGTTAATCCACTTAGTGAACGTATATATGACATGATAATTTCAAATTCTAACATCAACCATTTTTAATCTGCATTCTTCAAGCCAATATCACATAAAAGTACATGCATTCAACAACTTATGTATAATTTGATTGTTCTATTACCCACCTTAAACTAGCCATTTTTAAGTAGCTATATATGAACAAATAATACTTTCTTTACAAGTAAAATGAAGAAAATCATAAACCAAACTCTTAGATTTATCACACATATTATCCTTAGATTCTATCATCATCCCAATAAAATCAATCTTGGTTGCTTGAAGAACACTACACATGATACTTGCATCTTTAGGTGATATTGGATTAACCTGTCATTTCCTAGGGAATATGCATTGACTTACCAAATTATGAAGTATTTTCATAACTTGAAGTGGCACCATTAAGTCTATCGTCTTACCAATATTGTTATTTGTTGCTCATTTCATTTTTTTCCTAATTAGTCTCCTCAATAAATCTGTTTACTCTCTAGTCTTCATTCTTTTTTATTTTTTATTTTTTATCTATTTAAATCGACCTCTCAATTTTTTACCAAATCCAATTTGAATCATATATTAACATTTTATCGTCTCTTTCCCTTTTCTTTTTCTTTTTCATTTTTAATTTTTTGAATAGGAAATCTAACAAAAACAAATAAGGACAAACAAGGACATGGAGAATAACGCCCCGAATCCATCAATTTCAATATTTAAATACAAGATGTGCTATGAAAGAAGATAGCAAAGTATAAAAGGCATCTACAAAAATATAGTCGTATTATAAAATTCATGTTCAATAGAATTTTTTGATATGACTATTCACTAAATATGATTTTCACTCCATTAAATCTTATGTTGCCTAAGATAGCAATAGTACTTTTCCCCCCCCTTAAATTTTAGTCCAGATTTGTCTCTTTTTACATATGTTTGAGTGTTTCAACATGGCATCATCTTTCTCTCTTAAATGCACACTTGGCTGGATAGTAGGTTATTTTCATATTGTCAAATGCTCCTATCAAAACAGATGAAATTTTTAATAAAATATGTCGACTTCCAATTGTTTGTAAAATGTAGATATTAGGCTCTAAGAAAGCCACTTGTCTTTGTTGCATGCTTTAAAGCTATAACTTGTCTTCAAACTAATGATGTGCTGATAAAAAAAAGGCAACCTAACGATTTACGACATGTAAGGATTATCTTTTCTTAATTGTGCTTCATAGATTAAAACTATTACCAAACAAGCTGTATTCTTCTCAACTTATAAAGTTCAAATTATATTAAAATCTATTATATAAAAGTCAATGATCAAATTCATTCAATTGAAAAATCATTCCCACAACATGCAATTAAATGGCAAAGTTCTTCTAATCAAATCATATTAACAAACAATTTACCTTCGTGAAATCACGATTTTCTAAACGTAACTGAAACTGAATTAATCAAATAATTACAATAGTATCAACCAAAGATATTTTATTTTCCTCTATAAACCCTATATAAGCATAATCTTTACACATAATTCAATGATTAAAGCATATTAAAATCTTTTTGTAGAAAATAATTAGAGGCACTTGCTTGTTATGTATGGTCATAAAATTCCAACGTCCCAAATTTTTTAACTTTGTTTTGAAGCCCTTCTATGCACTACCTTTCATAATTTGCGGAAACTAATTACATGGAAAGCCTGTGGTATTTGCATCTTAATTTTTTATAGATATTACATGGAAATTTATCATATTGGATGAGCTTAACACCTAAAATATCTGCATAAGACATGCCATGATGCTTACGTTTAGCTAGTTTAAGAGAATACTTCCATCCCTGGTAGACACAAACAATACCAAGAAAAGTCAGCAAGATAGTTACAAAGCTAGGGTAGTTGAGGTTCCTTTCTACGTCATTATGATCAAACTAATTAGCAAGGATCTAGCTTCAATGAAAGAGGCATAAAATTCATTCATTATCTTTCACTCATTCTATCAAAAGCAAGATCTCTTTCTTAATCTGGAGAATCCTATTATATTGGTTCAAGTGTGGAGCTTCATCTAAGTTGCTTATCTTAACTCATTTTGATGGGAAATTTTTCGGCACTACCTATTCTCTCAAAACTAGATTTGGCTGATGATCCAAATCGCTCATATTTTACTTCATATCTTTTTACCTAATAAATATTTGAGAAATAATCTTATAGGTACAATAATAATTCTCTATGGGATGCCAATATGTCCTACACTAGTTGATGGCCATGGGACATCATCAGATTTGCAATCAAAGGCCCACTGCGATTGTTTCCATTTTGAAGCATTGCCTCATGAAGATTTATGATATTTTGTACTCTGTAATTGTTCTATGTATTATTTTATGTTGTATTTTCTTTTGAGACACCTTTATTTTGATTGTAATTTCCATTTAGGACCGACTACCTTAAAAGTGGCATAGTTGTAATTTTGTGCATTTTCTAACCCTAAAGGGAGCAAGTATAAATACTTGCTTAAAGTAGGGTTTGAGGAGGAAACTTTTTCATAATAGAACTTCACTATTACATGAGAGGGTTAGGGTTTATTCCTAATTCAATTTCTCTTATCAATTTCAAATCCCAATTTGAGGTTGTGGTGAGTGGCTTCAAGGTTAATTTGTGAGTAATATCAAATTTACTTTGTTGCAATTTCCTTTCCTATCTAGTGAGTAGTATCTAGGATTGAATTAGATGTTTTATTGACCGAATTTGATTGCATTTGTAATCAAATTCTTGTTGCTTAATTGGTTTGTTTTAGCCTTAGTTTTAACCTTCAATTTAGCATCATTTTGAATTGTGGATCATTTTGTTAGGAAAGTGGATTATGGAATTGGATCTTGTTGTTCTTGTGTGTAATTCATGTGGAATTACTTGTGATTATTGTTTTATTGGAGAAAATTATCATTGTTGGATTGTTAATTACAACTTTGAGCATTCGGATTTCATTACATCTCCATTAGGGTTCACACAAGTTTTGACTCCATTGAACTGGTTTGATCTTGTGAATTGAAGTTGTTTCTTTGATTCATTTTCGTGTGCTTAATCTTAGCTTTTAGGCACATCATAATTTGGTATCAGAGCTTGAGCTTTAAGAGGAGGGATTTGCAAATTGAATTTCAGAAATTTAGGGTTCTTGAGTTTACATTTTGACTCTGAAATTGAAAGTGGAAAATTGAATTATTTATGTGATTGCTTGAAGTGGCGTATATGTCTTGTTTGGGAAGTTGAAGTTGCTGCTTGTTGAGTGATTTTCGAGTACTTGTTGAAGCCTCTTTGTTATGGAATTCACCGTGAAGGAAAGGGGAAAGATAGTTCACTTGTGAATACAATTTTAGAAATACAATTATGTAGGAAGAGAATTGTGATTCTTACATTGTTTGAATTTGGAATTGGGGAGAGCATTTGCAATTTCTAGATTTGAGTAGTGTGGGACAAAAGGAAGTTATTTGATTTCAAAACAAGCATTGAGAGTGAAGGAGTTAATGTGTGTTTGTTTGAATTTGAAAATTACCTCTTACCAAATGTGGAAGGGTTGCAATTAGTGAAGTGGTTTGGTTTTCAAATTTAATTTGGTGCCTTTTTTGTGTAAGTTGCGGATTGGATTTGTATTTGAAGTGAAGGATTTGCAATGTGATTATCCTTGAAATTGCTTTGAGAAGGATTAGTAAATTGAAGAAGTTTTGTGTTGCATGTGATGTATATATTGTTGTAAGTGGCGGTGTGAATGTGTTGCACTTGAGGTGTTGTAAAGTGGTGTGATATTGTGTTATATTTGAGGAGGTTGTTACACTGTGACTTAATAGGCGTGTATGTGGAGTTGTGTTTTGCAAATTTAGTGAAGGGTGTGTGTGTATTTTTGGTATAGTATTGTGTTTGTTGAATTGAGAATTGTTGCAAGTGGCGTAATTGGTGGTGGAACCGTGAGCAAGGGAGTTTGTGACGGTGGAGTTGTGCATTTGTGCTTGTGTTAAGGTGCTGAAATTTGTGATTTATTATAGTGTGAAACCTTAACAAGAAAGGAAGGTTTTGAGTAGTAGAATTTGAAATTCAAACAAGTCATTAAAGTGTGAAAGTAAGTGACTAGTTACTTAAGCACTTGTAGTTGAATTTAATTCTAACTACTTGAAAGTTTTGTGTGTACTTCATTTATTAAACCTTACTTAAAGTACTAAATTATTTCCTTATGCCTCTAATTCTTCTTGGAACGTGAGCTATTACATTATTGTGGATATTAAATGTGTGGGTTGGTGTTGTTGAAGGAGTGTGCTGAAATTTGGAGGATTACTTCTTTAAATCACAACATGTCAAATGAAAGTGTGAATGGGGAAATTGACAATGAAGCCAATAGTCAGGTTGGTGGAGGGTAGGGTCATAATATTGCAGGTAGGAGGACTTTGGAAGAATAGCTCCAGGATCTTACTACCATAATTGTTACTTTGGCAACTAGGATTGACAGAATGATATTACCACAATCACCAGTGGTGAACCTTTAGGCACCACCTCGGGTAACTCCACAGAATCCTCAAAGAGACAGAGTAGTGGGAGATGGAAATCTGAATAGAAGAATGGGTGAGGATCATCATTTATATAGGGAAGAAAGGGATGACAACTTTAGGGCTAATCTATATTAGAATAGGGATTTCAAGCCACCTTAGGGATTGGAGTATGTGAAATTGTAGATGCCTTCTTATGATGGTAAGGGATCAGCTGATGATTATTTAGATTGGGAGGACAAGGTTGAAGGTCTCTTTAAATGTTATGAGATCGACGATAATATTATAGTTTGATTGGCTTCTGTCGAGTTTACAAGATACGCTGCACTATGGTGGAAGAATTTGATTATCAGCAGGCATAAGGATGCAAAGGCTGAGATTCAGACATGGAGGGATATGAAAAGGATGTTGAGAAAAAGATTTATTCCTGAGCACTACAAATAGGAATTGTTTATGCGACTGCAGACTTTGAGGCAGGGAGGCAAGACAATGGATGATTATGTGCAGGAATTTGAAACCCTCATGATTAGGTGTGGGTCCATCGAACCTCCAGAATAAACCGTGGCACGCTTTGTCTCAGGCTTGAAATATGAAATAGCTTGTGTTGTTGAGTTGCAGCGCTACAGTACACTTGATGAGGCTATTCAGTTGGCCTTGAAAGTGGAGAGGCAAAGGAGGTCTAACTTGTTTAGGGCTCCGAGTAGTAGGCCCAATACTATTACCAGACCCATAGCAGTTGACGGTCGATCAGGGGGAACAAAGGCTGTAGGTGAGACAGTAAGAGCAATGGACAAAACTATCCCAAACACTGTTAGAGAAAATTTACCCACTGGGAAGGGTAAAGCGGTAATAGGGCCAAATGTAAGATAGACTGTTCCCAGATCTACTAGTGGAAAGGTACGCAAGATCAAGTGCTTTAAATGCATGGGATTTGGGCATATGGTAGTATAATGTCCAAATAAGAGGATGATGACTATTATGGAAGGTGCTAGGGAAGATGTTGAGGATAACGAGGAATAGACTGAGCCTACAGATTTACTAGTAGCACTGTAGGAGTATTATGATGACCAGACTATAGAAACACATGAGGAGCGTACAGGTGAACAATATCTACTTATTAATGTGTTATGCAGGGCTCTAACCATATCTCCTGATACTAGAGACATTCAGAGGGAGAGCATATTTCACACCTCTTGCAGGATCAGAGGTAACCTTTGTGTACTCATCATTGATAGTGGTAGTTGCACGAATGTTATATTTGCTGCACTGGTAGACAAATTACATTTGTCTACTATCCCACATCCTAGCCCTTATAACTTGCATTGGTTGGATAATCGAGGCAGTATGTATGTTACACTAAAGGTGAAGGTCCCTGTGAGTGTTGGGTAGAAATATCATGATGAGATCCTATGTGATGTAATTCCTATGCATGCATTCCATTTGCTGTTGGGTAGACCTTGGTTGTTTGATCGACAGGTGTTACATGATGGGTTTAGAAACACCTACATGTTCAGTATGGGCAAGTCTCGCATAATACTGTCACCTATGACTTCATCTGAGGTACATCAGTTTCAGGAACAAATCAAAACTACTTCCACTACTTTTGATAGTTGGGAGAGCAGGCCAACAGAGATATCAGGGTTCAGTTCTAAAAATGATCCTCTAGATTTGAGGGCAAATCTTTTAGAAGCCCGATAAGATGATGGGAAATATTTTAGCACCGCCTATGTCTCAGAACTAAATTTGGCTGATGATCTAAATCGCTCATATTTTACTTCATATCTTTTTATCTAATAAATATTTGAGAAGTAATCTTATAGGTATAATAATAATTCTCCATGGGATGCCAATATGTCCTACACTAGTTGATGGCCACGGGACATCGTTAGATTTGCAATCAAAGGCCTGCTACGATTGTTTCCATTTCGAAGCATTGCCTCATAAAGATTTATGATATTTTGTACTTTGTAATTGTTCTTTGGACTATTTTATATTGTATTTTCTTTTAGGATACTTTCATTTTGATTGTAATTTCCATTTAGGACCGACTACCTTAAAAGTGGCATAGTTATAATTTTGTGCATTTTCTAACACTAAAGGGAGCAAGTATAAATACTTGCTTAAAGTAGGGTTTGAGGAGGCAAATTTTTCAGAATAAAACTTCACTTTTATGTGAGAGGGTTAGGGTTTATTCCTAATTCAATTTTTCTTATCAATTTCAAATCCCAATTTGAGGTTGTGGTGAGTGGCTTCAAGGTTAATTTGTGAGTAATATCAAATTTACTTTGTTGCAATTTCCTTTCCTCTCTAATGAGTAGTATCTAAGGTTGAATTGGATGTTTTATTGACCGAATTTGATTGCATTTGTAATCAAATTCTTGTTGCTTAATTGATTGGTTTTAGCCTTAATTTTAACCTTTAATTTAGCATCATTTTGAACCGTGGATCATTTTGTTGGGAAAGTGGATCATGGAATTGGATCTTGTTGTTCTTGTGTGTAATTCACGTGGAATTACTTGTGATTATTGTTTTATTGGAGAAAATTATCATTGTTGGATTGTTAATTACAACTTTGAGCATTCGGATTTCATTACATCTCCATTAAGGTTCATGCAAGTTTTGACTCCATTGAACTGGTTTGATCTTGTGAATTGAAGTTGTTTCTTTGATTCATTTGCATGTGCTTAATCTTGGTTTTTAGGCACATTACATTTAGAGAGAGAGTGAGAGAGAGAAAGAGGACAAACCTATAGGTCGTAGTGGCAGTATATAAAACCACTTGGTGCCATTTGTTGGTTGGGAGTTGAGGTAATGGCAGCAGCTAACACATTAGTGAGAGAGAGATAGAGACAAAGATGAATAGACAAAGATAGAGACAAGGAGGATGTAAAGGGTGGGTGTGTCCGATTGCTCCAATGGGAGTAAATAGAAGTTACAAGTGGCTTAAGAGAGAAAAGGTTATGACTTAAGGTTTAGTAAGGGAGAAGGAGCTTCTAGGTCCGATGTAGACTAATTAGGGTCTATTTAAGAATGAATTGAATAATGAAAATAAAAGTACTACAAGAGGATATAAAGTAAAAATAGTAAGCAAATGTTAACAGCAATTGGAGATAGATTTAATCTAATACTTACATATTTTTTCTTTTTATTTTTAAAGATAGATTTGCAATAGATTTTAAAAGAAAGATTTAGCACTAAATTATTTCACCCTCCTACTATAAAAGTAGAGGTAGATTTGCAATGGAATAAATTTTCTTATAATTCTCTTAATATTCTATTGTAGTTCTTGTTGCTAATACATGCATAAATTGCCAAAAAAAAAAAAATCTCTATTTTTTTTGTCATCACAAGTTTATCACAACTCCATTGCTAGTCATTTCTTTTAGAGATAAATATTTTTGCCATAAAATTTCTGTCTCTAAAGGCTTGTTTTCTTGTTGTGATTAAGTGAAAAAAAAATTCCCTTCGATCTTATAAAATATGTGAAAAGCATATTTTAGACTTTCCATATACAGTGATCGTCGTATCAAAAAACATAATTGCCTTAAAATTCATTTAGTTTATTTCAAGTTTGTCCTCTTTATCTCAAAGTTGTTGTAGTGACTCTTTATTGGCATTCTTTGGGAATCAACACTCCTCAGTATATTGCCCCATCATTTAACAATTATAGCACTTATGAGCCTTCTTCTTCTCATTGGATTTACTAGCCTTCCTTTTCCTTTTAGGATTCTTATTTTTCCCATCCTTCACATAGTTCACTTTAGAAATATTAGGAAGATTCATTGCATCATGCTTTCAAGTTTCCTCCTTTATGTGTATTTGCTTAAAAATCTTCTCAATAGTGAAATCTTTAGCAATATGAAGTAGTTTCTTCCTATAATCATTCCAACTAGGAGGTAACTTTATTAAAATTGCCCATTACTTAAAAGATACTCGGGAATAACCACACACAAATCACATAATTGATTAACAAAAACTTCCAACTCATGAACTTGATCGAGAATAGGGATGTTGTCAATCATATTAAACTCAAAATATTTCAACATTAGGAATTTGTTTGTATCTTGTCTCTTAGTGTTGTATTTCTCTTCTAATGCTTTCTATATCTTTACTAGAGACTTAAGTATATGAAGATCAAAGAAATTGTTAGATAAAGTGTTGAGAATATAACCTTTACATGAAAAGTCATCATTTTCATTTTCTTCTTTGCTTCCTTCAACTTATTTTTCTCCTCGAAACTTAAATCCTTTTTTTATTCTTGAATTGTTTTGTGTAAGTGGATCAAGCACATAGGTGACATTTAATATGAATAATAAAAAGAGCATCTTACCCCTCTACTGATTGAAATTCGTCTTATCAAACCAATCTAACTTGACAAAACCTTGATTCATAACTCTAAAAGTCAAATTTATATAATTAGCCATGATGAATAAGTGAAACAAGAAATTGAAGGACTTAAAGACATCAATGAATTCACTTTCCTTAGAGAGCTTATACCTCACACACTAAGTTTGTTATGAGAGTTTTAGTGAGTAGTTTCCCTAGGATACAACTAAGACTTAATACTTGAATAACAAAAATTCAAGTATCAAAACACACTTTGAATTTGTGCATGATGTATTGTGTTTTAAAGGAGTTTAGAGAGGGAAAGCTGAGGGAAATGATGAAATTCATGCAAAAAATTGCAACAAAATTGAAAGAGCAATATATTATATACTTTGATTAATTTTTAAAGAACATGACTTTTCACAAGAGTCATGATTTAAATCTTATCCATTAGAATTGATTTACATTAGTTATAAACTGATCTAGATCCTTAATGAAAAATGAATTTAATTTAAATACATGAAACTCTTCAAAATTTTGATCAAAAGTCATAACTCTTTCAAATATAATGTTATGTAGAACTTTATAAACAAAAGATTTGAAACATTAAAAAAGGTCCAAACACTTTTTACTTCTACAAACAAAAAGGGTTTAGAGCTTTTCAAATGCTTTGAACCTTTTTTCTATACTGAATTATATTTTGTTCTTGGTAAAGGATACGTTAGATCTTTTTGAAAAGTTTCAAAATTTTTCTATAAACATCACATATCTCTCTCTTTTACTCATGTTTAATATGGGTAACATTTTAGCTAATCATTGAGCTTTCTAAAAACATAATTCTACTATAAAACATATAATTAATAGTCTATTTCAACATGAAAAAGTGACTAGAGCATTAAAGCAAACCTTAATATAGAATTTGCAGTCACACAACAATTTAAGAATATATATATTTTTAATTTTTTCCTTTTGTAACTTTACAATGACATTTTTTATGAACATGATATTGGTTCTCCTTAAAACCTAAAACAAGAATATTTTTAGCTAACTATTGACACCTCAGCCATGTGCCATTGATAATTTTTAGATATTCATTTTTTTTTTCTATATATTTAACTTATGCTAATGATATATTTACAAAACCGATCATGAAACTTGACAAGGATGTAAATAACAAGAATAGCTTTAAAACTACTAACATGCTTCAAAGATAGACTAGTGGCTGGTAAGTGATAAGTGTTGAAAAAGACTCATAATTATTTAATTTTTATCTAGTTTTGTCTATTTTTTAAGCATATTTGATTAGATATTACACTTAATTGGCTAATATTTTGATTATAGGTCAAAAAAAGCAACCTTGGACAAAGAGGAACAAATTTGTGCAAATTTCACATAAATTGAAATTAAAATGAATAAGTTATGAAAGTGGAATGGTCAACACGCTCATTGACATGACCATGTTAGAGACTGTATTGAGCTTATAGAGAAAGAAAAGATACAAGACTAAGTATATGACCATGTTAGAAGGTATACAAAAGTACATAAAGCACTAACACAATAGTATTAGAGACCGTGTTAAAGCAAAATTGTAATTTTTTTAGAAAATGAATTGCCAAGAGTAACATGAGCATTTACACAGCTGTGCCTAAGGTTGTGTCTTGCATGAATGCCACTTTCCTTTTCAATCATGGCTACTGAATATTGCCTTCCTAGTTAACAAACAACATTAAAGGTGTAATTTCTTACTTATTGAAAGCAACTTTCCTATTTTATGAAGATTCAACTTTCCATTCCATGAAGATATAACTTTTCCTTTTTAACACACATTAGATTATTGTATAAGAAGGTAGAGTCCAGTTAGATATGGATAAAATTATAGAGTTTTAGAGTTAGTGTCACACCCTAAAAGGGGGCCTAAAAGTCTCCACTAAAATCATCATGGCACATCTGCACCCGTTACATGATGATTGTCTTACAAGTTAAAGATCGTAAGACTCTAAATAAATAATTGCATTTACAACTAATCATAGTACATATAATTGGATAATAAAATATAACTACGGATTTCGTATCCCACGATCAACCATGATCATAGAGAATCGGTATCTCCTACCAATAAGTAAAATAAGATAAACCCTATGTTTCTCAATTTCAAATTCTATTTACATAAGGGTCCTAACATTTCATCCAAACAATCTATTCTTCACAATTCTTATTTTGTCATTTTGGACCTCTAAAAATTCTCGACACTTCACATCTTATCCCATCTCGAGCTTTCATAATCGCTACCTACAAAAGAATTTGTGAGGGGGTAAAAGCACTATGCCTCAGTGAATGGGACGGTAACACTTTCAACGCTACGTACACACAAGCAAATTCAAATCAAGCTGTTAAATATATACTATGCATGAGCGACTATATGAATACAACATCTCACATGGTCTTGTGGTAACCGATGTGAGGTTTAGGGTTTAAGCCCCCCTTGACCTTAGGTTGGGGATTCTGAAGCCACCCTCAGTGCTCAGGTTATTACCTGGTTTATTTATCTTATCACTTTGTTAATTATGATATCTTCTTAACCTAACAGTGAACGCTCTCATGCCTCTCTACACCAGATGGAGCAAAACCCTCAAGGACAGGTCGGACTTGAAACTGTCAAGGTACGGCAATCCCCTAATCACTTAGTTCACACTTGGTGGAACAACGATCATCTTTATCATTTTCAGTGCATCCTATAGCAATGATGGCCTTCAATCTCATGCAATGTCTCGTGGAAATATATGTCCAGTTTTAATCAAGTCCGCGTCTTTAATTAATTGATTTAAGGTGATCGAACAACATTTACAATCACAATCAATTCTCATTCAAACAATGAAGTAACTATCAAGCATCTCATTTCACACTCACCACAACAACAAAGATCCTACCTTTCTTGTCACACAAACTGACACTGAACCCAAAGCTCGCGGACGTAGACTATCCAATCTTACAACAAATTAAATTAACTCGACACCTCTCTATGCCATTTCTTTTAAATATCAAACAAACCACTCGGGGTTGATTTACAATCATCATCTCTAACGCCTTTGTGCCGTCACACTTCTCAAGTGCTTTGTCATTCTCACTTTCGAGAGCCAACAAGGTTGTCCATAATATGGTCAAGCTTAATAGTGAAATTCATTGATTGAAGGTAATGTGATTCAAGGAGTTTTAATTAGGAAGGGATTTTGATTAATCAACATAGATTTAGGAATTAGTAAGCTCAAGAGAAATATTTATTTAATTTAGGAATTCTCACGATCCAATAATATAATAATGAAATCAAATAATAATCAATTAATTATATTAGTAAATCTAGAGAGAATCAATATGGGGTACACTTTTATATATAGATTGTTATTTTCTTAATTCACTCATTAATTTTCTCATTCAATTTTGATGATTAAGTAGTAGGAGAAAATGTTAGTACTAGTCATTATAGTTTATGTGGGATTAGCACTTGATATTAAATATCCACTATATTATAAAATTGATAGGTATACATGCCTATAAAGTTAAGGCCTTTCCCTTTCACCCATAAAATCATGCAAAACAATGGTTGAACCCTCTTAGAGGTTTAATCACTACATGGGAGTAGATGGTAGAAAAGGTCTTAGCAATGCTTCTTGCCAACAAAAAATGTAAAGCTACAAAATAACATCTCATCCTATGCTAGGATAGAGTCAGAAGCACTATATGATACATGGGAGAGATATGAGGATTTCCCCAAAAAGAAAAGAGAAGAAAATTAGGGTGATTATGCCATCTCGGATTATAAATGTTGTTATAGGGATTGTTTTGCTACCTATTTGAGAGTCCTAAAAAATCAACAAGATTATCAAAGTTAGAAATAAAATCTAACTGACTTGATTGTTGTGCTATGGATATCTTGTCAATTTTCATGCTTAGCACTTCAACTTCTACTATTAAGATAATAACAACATCTATATCATAAACTTTTGCTGCTTTTTTGTTATCTTGTTCTAGTAACATTCTATTGATAGTTGTTCATGGTCATATTTTCAATCAAACTCTAGACCTCTTTAAATGTTTTGTTATTAGTTTTCCTTCATTGGCTACATCAATCATCTGCATGATTATTTAGTATAATTCCCTATAGAAAGTCTGGATTTGCATCCATAATGGAAGACCATGGTGTGGGCATCTCTTTAGTAGGTCTTTATATCTCTCTCATGTGTCGAAAAGTGTCTCTAATTTGATTTGAGTATAGAATGAGATATTGTTTTGTAGTTTTGCAATTTTAGCTGGTGGAAAATACTTTATCAAAATTTTTCTACCATTTGGTCCCATGTAATGATTGAACCTCTAGGAAGAGAGTTTAACAACTGTTTTACTCTATTTCTTAAAGAAAAAGGAAAAAGTATTAACTTGATAGCATCATTTGTGGCCCAATTTTTGAAGGTATTGTAGATCTCCAAGAAATTAGCAATATGTGCATTTGGGTATTTGTCTTGCAAACCATTAAATTGAATAAACTATTAGACCATTTGAATAATGTTCAAAGTCATTTGCTACTATTACAAGTCTAACAACACTTGAATTTTCTTCTATAAGTGATAGTCTTGCATAATCAAACATTATTCTATCCTCTTGTTCATTGGTTATATTTGTAGATTGGTCATTGTTAGATTCTTCAACTAAAACCTAATATCATTGACTTTCTTTACGACATCCTCTTAGCATAAACAAAAGAAGAAAATAAAAAACTATAGAAAATAAAAATTAATGGAATAAGTAGTAAAAGAAATAATGATTGCATTAATAAGATATAGGTGTTCCTAATATTGTAGTCTTCGGCAACGGCATAAAAAACTTGATATCGGTCTATCCTGCTATCCTAAGATATTTAGGCAAGTGCACCTATTGATTTTATAATATAGTCGATATTAATATCGAGTGTCGATCCCATAAGAACTATGATTACTAATAATTATCTTTTTTTCCTATAGTCTAATCGCAAAAATTGAATGAAGTAACAATAAATTTTAAGAAAACAAATATCATTAAGAGTGTATCTAAGTATTGAATCCCCATAAACTACTAATATAATTACTAGTTACTATTCAGTTTAATCATTGTATGCTTAGACTATGGGAATTCCTAATTTGAGCTAATAGCTCTCTCTAGTGTATTAATTCCTAATTCCTAATTCCAGGTTGATAAATTGAAATCTCTTCCTAATTAAAACCCTTAGAATTACATTACCTTCTGTCTATGAATTCTACTATTAAGTTTGACTATAATTTGGAAGATTCATGTCATCCTATCTCTAAAATTGCATGCAACTCCTTCCAATTATGCTAGATCTATTCGAACAAAGGATCTCCCATTCTCCATGTATGGAATTAGACTTTAAACTAATATGCTGACAATATTAATTTAAAAACAATGAAAAACATATAATTAGATCATAAGAATAACAATAATTTCATTAAATAATAAACCAGGTAGTCATATGTTCATTCTAGAGTTTATTATACTATATTACAAAAAGAAAATTAAACTAACATCATGTTGAAATTAAAGTGAAAATATAAAAATAGTGTATAAAAAGAACATCAATAAAATAGAAAAAATAATAAAACCTATAATTACACTATTACTAATTCTAAAACTTCTTCCTATAGCTTGGACACTATATTTCTTTTATAATGATCCAATGTATCTTGGAAAGGAAAGTCATATCTTCATGGAATGGAAAATTGAATCTTCATAAAATAGGAAAGTTGCCTTTAACCAATATGAAATTCCATCTTTTTTAAGTTCTCTAATTTAGTTTTGATGATAACAAAAGAGGATTAAAATATTTAATATGTTTATTCTTGAGTAAAAGAGTTTCAGATTATATAGAAGTTGTTTAATGAACTTTTGAGATAGACAGAAGGTGTTTTAAAAGTTTAACAAAAGAGTTTTCAATAAAAATAAAGTAATAAAAGGTAGTTCAGGACCTTTGAATACTTTGTAAAAGTCCTTAATCTTGTTAATAGTTGGACAAAAGTTCTTTTAGAACCTTTAAAAAAAAGAGAGAAGTATGAAGTTTTTAGACAAAAGCTATTTCAGAACCTTCGCTATAAGAAGACGTTATAGGATTTTGTTTCAAAGGTTTTAATAGAACCTTTAGGACAACACGAGTAGTATGTGGTTCTAGACAGAAGCTATTTCAGAAGCTTTAGTGGGAAGAAGTATATGCTTGATAGAAGCATGTTCAAAACCTTTATATCTAAACATGGATTTTTCTAGAGTAAAAGAAAATGATTAAATTTCACGTTCTTATAATTTTTTTAAGGCCTAGCTCCACTTGTTAATTATATTTGGGTAATATACTTGATGTGTTTCACTAAAGTGGGATTTATCATCTTGGGGATTTCATCACTTCAAGCTTTTATCAAAAGTTTTATTCAAAATTTATTTGTTTTCCACTTTAATTTTGACTGCTAGTTTGTTGATATGTTACAAAAACATTTTCTAGAAAATTTTCATAATTTATTCTTGGATATATGTTTTAGGACGATAAGGTTAAGTTGTTACAAATATAAGGATATATCTACAATGAAGATATAGTTATTATGAGAAGATAAGGCTCCACAACATGAGGAATATCATGAAATCTCTTGAAGTTTATTTAGAAAAATCTCAACAAATTTATCTTTCAATCTTATCCAATTTTTCAGATATTTAAATCCAAGAAAAGATCTCTACAACCAGAAGATACACATCATAGGACGGATTTCTATTGAAGATTATCCAAATTTTAAATTCAAATATCTAAGAGGAAATCTCGGTCATTTCTATCAAAAGGGTTATTCAAAATTTAAATTATTATTGCATTTTTTTTTTTGCTAGCTAACCACTATTCTTTTTCTATAAAATAGAAAGCAGCTTCAGAAGTTTACGAAGATCGATCAAGAACATGAGCAAAAAATCTTCATCTTACTATCCTTCAAAAGGCACACAAAAAAGTTCTTATTTAATTGTTATTGAACTTAATTGTAGAGGATACTTTATTTTTCTTCTCTATTTATTTGATTGTTCTTGTAAGTGATTGAGAGGTGTTTATCACTGTAGTTGAGTGATTAGCTTTGTGTGAAAGCTAGGGATACTCAGTGGTGAGACTTTGCCAAAGTGTTGGTGTGTTTGTACTCTCAATTTGATTTTTGGTATAGTGAAACTCAACTGGTAGAGACAACCGAGTCCCCAGCGTGGAGATGAAAGAGAGGACGTACACGAAAGGTGGAACGTCTATACATCACTGAGCCTAATTTTCTCTCTCTCTCTATTTTTTATATAATTGCATGCTTATTGTTTATTTATTGCTCATGCTATTAGAATTTCCATTCAAGAGTATTTTTAAAAAGTTGTGAAAATTTAAAATTTTCAATAATTAATCAATTCACCCCTCTCTTGATTAATTTAAAGGGACCAACCATTGGTATCAGAGCAAGACTCTTTTATCAAATTGAGTGATCCAAATCGCTGAGAACAATGTTGCAATTAACCAAGCACCTTTCTTTGACGGTTTAAATTTTTCATATTGGAAAATGTGCATGGAAGCTTATATCAAGGCTAATGACTATGACTCATGGCAGGTTATTTCCATAGGAGATAGAACAATTGATTTGGATGGAGATTCAATTCTGTTAGACTCGGAGAAGAAAACCATTGAGAAAAATAATAAAGCAAAAAATTTGTTGCTGACCACCATTGTTGCGATAGAGTTCTATTTGATATCCTCTTGTAAAATCCGCAAAAAAAAAAAAAAAATAGTTGCATATAACATCAAAATGATTAAAAGATCGTACTAATAGCTTTAAGTATACCCCATATAAAATTATATTAAAAGAAATAATTGCACGAAAAACAAACCATTAAAAATTATTGAATAAATAATAAAATAAATTAGAATCATAGACTTAGAGTTGTTAAATGGAAATTCCAAGTAAATATTTACACTCGAAATAGTCAAATTAGTTCAAGCATAAAGTTTCATAATAAAATACAAAAAATTCAAAATTTATAAATATTGCCATGCATGAGAAGATACATTAGGAATTTCTAAACCTTAATAATAATAATAATAATAGGACATATATAAATGCCCAACCATGCCATAGAGGACCCATGGCCACACAAAGACAAAGGAATGAAAAAGAGAGAGTTAGAGAGGAGATAGGTGCAAGAGAATGGGATCACGTTTTCGAAGAGAAGATGAAAGGAAAAAAGAAAAAGGGAAAACAAACAAAAAAATTCATATCTCACACATACGACCTCCGATCGATGATTCGAGACTATTGGCGTGTTCCTCGAAGTGAGTGCAACTCAACTAGACCAATTTTTTGCGAAATGAAATTAGTTTCTAAAAGTTATGTACAAATATCAAATAAATGTAAAAATTAGTATTTCGCCTAAAATTAGTTGTAATAGCTAAAGAAGCACTAGATAGGGCGATTTAGACCATGAGTAGCATGTAATGATGCATTTTCCCCTAATTTTTAGGTAAAGAAGATTTCAACTCGAAAATACCGAAGATTACTTTAATTAAATTTGAAGAAAATGAGACCCAGGTGAGTAGGGCTCCGTGACGTGTTGTATTGTGTGTGTTATTATTGTATCACGTGTGTTTACTATGAATATATGTTTATTCTCTATGTTTTAAATGTGTCCAAGTGTTTAAAATCTTGTCATGGTAACGTATACATACGTATGTTGTGGAGGTTAGCCGGATATTATAGACGATTTGTGAAGAATTTTTCACAGATATCAAGATCATTGACTAGATTGACCTAGAAATAGGTGAAGTTTGAGTGGGATGAGAAATGTGAAAGAAGCTTCCAAGAGCTAAAGCAACGATTAGTTATAGGCTCGATCCTGATGCTGCCCAACATAGAGGAACCTTTTTGCATATATAGTGATGCTTCCTAGAATGGATTGGGTTGTGTGTTGATGTAGAATAAGAGAGTTGTGGCTTATGCTTCTAGAAAATTAAAACCACATGAGAAGAATTATCCTACCTATGATCTAGAGTTGGCTACGATTGTGTTTGCCCTGAAAATATGGAGATACTACTTATACGGGTAGAAGTGTGAAGTATACACAGACTATAAGTGTCTAAAGTACCTGTTTACTTAAAAAGAGCCTAACATGTGACAAAGGAGATGGCTTGAGTTCATTAAAGACTACAACTTCAGTATTAGCTACCACCTAAGAAAAGCCAATGCAATGGCCGATGCATTGAGTCGAAGGAACCATGGGCAAGTGGAAGCATTGTTAACTGAATAACAACAGTTGATATGAGAGTTTGAGAAACTCAGGATTGAGTTCATTTGGCATGAGGAGGATGAGGCTCAAGTAGCTGCTTTAGAGGTATGGCCTACACTTTTGGATAGATTAAAGGAAATGTAGCGTACTGATCCAAAGATAATAGAACTTTGAGGTTGAGTGGAACATGGAGTCAGTACTGACTTTGAAGTGGATCTAGAGGGAGTCTTAAGATTAAAAGGTAGATGGTGTGCACCGGTGGATCCACAATTGAAAAATGACATCCTAGACGAAGCTCATAATTTCGGTTATACCTTATACCTAGGAGGAAATAAGATGTATTAGGAACTCAGGAGAAGTTATTAGTGGAAAGGCATGAAGAGAGATGTAGCACAATTCATCTGTTAATGTTCTGTCTACCAATGAGTTAAGGCTAAACATAAAAAAACTTGGGGGATTGCTACAACCATTGCTAATTCTAGAGTAGAAGTAGGAACGGATTACAATGGACTTTATTACGGCATTACCAAGGACTAGAGCTAGATATGAAGCAATATGGGTAAGCATGGACCAATTAACTAAATTTACCCATTTCCTACCCGTCAATATGACTTATTCCTTAGACAAGTTAATCGAGATTTATCTATAGGAAATTGTGAGGCTCCATGGGGTACCATAGAGTATAGTATCTAATCGAGATCCACGGTTTGTATCAAACTTTTGGACAAGTTTACAGCAAGCTCTAGGGACTGAACTGCAATTCTATTTAACATATTATCCTCAAAGAGATGGACAATCCGAGCGGACCATCCAAACTTTGGAAGATATGCTAACAGCTTGTGTACTAGACTTTAAGGATAGCTGGGAGCGACATTTGCCATTGGTAGGGCCGGTAATGCGGGCCGTCTGGGCCGGCCCGCCCCGACCCGCACCGGCCCGCGGGTCATCGCCGGTTGGCCCGCACTGGCCCGCAAGGCTGGCGGGTCAGAAAAGTTGACCCGCCCCGCCCCGCGGGCCAAGCGGGCCAACCTGCAATGACCCGCAATTTTTTTTTTTTCCGTTGTGCAAAAAAATTTAAAAAAGAAAACCTACAAACGGTCTCATACACGACCGTGTATGGGGACCGTGTATGATTCTGTGGAAATCTTGAATTCTTGATCGAATACACGGTCACGATGCACGGCCGTGTATGGTGATCGTGTATGATTCTGTGGAAATCTTGAATTCTTGATCGAATACACGGTCACGATACAAGGCCGTGTATGGAGACCGTATATGATTCTGTGGAAGTCTATCATCCTACACGACCGTGTGTTCAGGCCGTGTGTCCCGTGTCTCTTGTGCCTCTATCATTTGTAAACAAAGTAAATTAGATTAAGTTACTCTCTCTCTCTTTTTCTTACTATAAAAATGATGCTTGAATAGAGATTTCAGTTTATATGTATTTAAAATGATAATCAAGCAATTAAGATAAAGTACTTTTCAGTTTTTACTAATTACATAGGAAAACAAATATAATAATGAAGCAAATAAAATTACATATATAAATCAATCATCACTATCATAATCATCAATAACTAAATTGGAGTCTCCTTTCGATGAAGTAGTCGCAGTCCCACCCACACTCCCATTGTCTTCTTCTTGATCTACAATTTATAAGATTACACATCTAATTAGGAATATATTATATTAGGGTGAATACATTAAAAGAAATTATTGGAAATAGAACAAAAAAAAAAAATTACCTTCACATGCAAATCCTTGTAACCAATTTCGTGTACAAATGAGAGCTTCTACATTGGATGGAAGCATAGAACTGCGATACTTATTAAGTACACGAGCGCCGATACTGAAAGCTGACTCCGACGCTACAGTAGTAATTGGGATGCTAAGCACATCGGAGGCCATGATAGATAAATCAGGATATCTCTGGCTTTGACTCTTCCAATGTTGTAACACATCCAATTCTGAGTAGAAGTCCATATCCATTACTGGCTCATCTAGATAAATATCTAAAGAAGATTTACCAGAACTTTGTACTTCTACTTGACGGTATCGGAATTCCTACAATATTAAGAAAAAACTATTTACATACCAATATATATTACAAAAAAAATTATTAAGGAAATAAAAAATTATTAAACTTACTACTAATGTAGCAAAATCAATCTCCAAGCCCTTTCCAGCTCTATGTGTTGCTGCTCCCTTACTACTGCTACCTCCAGATATGTCTTGTATTTGAGGAGATGATCCAACCTGATTGCTTCTACTTTTAGATATGTGATCTGTCTTGCTCTTCTCATATTCTCCATAAAGTTTATATAACTTGCTTTTTATATGAGCCATCTTCTCTTCACAAGTGAGGGGATCAAGTTTGTTAAAACAGAAGCTCAAAAAATCAAATTTCATTCGAGGATCAAAGATTGCTCCAAGTGCAAGGATAACACTATAATCACTCCAATACTTATCGAACTTCTGTTTCATTCTAATGGACATCTCCCTTATGACATGATCTTCACTATTTAAATTTTCATTGAGCAAGCATTCAATCCTCCATACTTGCAAAAAATAGTGGTTTGATGTTGGATATGATGATCCTGACATCAAATTGGTGATACTATGAAACGGGCTCAAAAACTTGCATATCTTTTCTACTCTTTCCCACTCATCAATGGTTGGACAGTATTTGTAATGACGATCATTCAATTGAAAGCAAGAAAAAGCACGTCGATACCTGAGTGCGCTATCAAGCATAAGATAAGTGGAATTCCATCTAGTAGTTACATCCAAGCGCAAACCGATATTCGTATCAATGTTGCCAACCTGTTCAACACACTCCAAAAAGTGTTTCATTCTACTCTCAGAACCCTTCATATACTTCACACTTTCCCTTACTTTGTGCAATGCTTCACTACTTACATCCAATCCTTCTTTAACGATCAAGTGAAGAATATGAGCACAACATCTAATATGAAAAAACTCACCACTACATAACAAACTATGTTGTAAATTCAATTGCTCTTTCAGAAAATCTTGCATAGAATCATTTACAGATGCATTATCCAATGTAAGGGAGAATATCTTCCTATCTATGCCCCAATCTTTCAGAAATTCAAATACTTTTTTCGACAACTCAAACCTTGAGTGAGGAGGGGGCATTTTAGAAAAAGCAAGAATTTTATTATTCAATTTCCAATTGGCATCCACATAATGTGCAGTCAAACAAATATATCCCTCACTAGTAGAAACAGTCCATAAATCAGAGGTTAAGCATACTTTCCCTGGAATTTTTTGCAAAATTTGTTTCAAATTCTCCTTCTGAGTCAAATATAAATTCCAAACATCTGATGTAGCAGTTTTTCTACTGATTGGCTTATAATCAGGATTATATAGCCTTATAAACTGTGTAATCCTCCTATATTCAACAAATGAAAATGGCAGATCATGCTCAATAATAGCCATAGCCATGACCTCATGAGCAAATTTAGGATCAGGTTTTCTTAATCTTAACTTCCCCGCATGATCAATTATCATATCACCAACATCATGATATCTAGGAATTTGACTCAAACGACACTTCTCTATATGTCGACGTAAAGATGAAGTTCCATGTGAATGTGTTCCAATCACATATTCCTTCCCACATGCTTTACACTTAGCCCTATTTTTACCATCATTCCCAATACCAATTTTTGTAAATAATTCCCAAACTTGAGAAGAAGAGCTACCTACTCGAGCCTTTTTACCTACACGTTCTTCAGATTGAGAAGATCCTGGTTGTAGATTATCGTTATGCCCACCAACTTCAGATACATGATCCACATTAATAGGTTCCATTGGTTCCATTGCAGCTTCGTTACTTATAGGATCCATTCTGTAAATATAAAAAAATATTATTAGTAGTAGTTAAAGTATTTAAATTCAAGACGAATTGGAGATAAAAGCAAGTAAAAAGGGGAATGCTTTGAAGAAAGGAAGTTACACGGTTTTACAAACGGCCGTTTAAAGGAATCAGGAGACTACACGGTTAGGATATACGCCCGTGTATACGACCGTGTATCAGCGTGAAAGAAGAGTTTGTTGGACAGATCAGTACACGGTTGGAATACACACCCATGTAAACCAACCGTGCATAGGAAGGAGAGGACACACGGTTGAGTTACACACCCGTGTAGTCAACCGTGTATGAAAGAAGGAAGCTAGAGACATACACGGCTATTACAAACGGCCGTGTGGGCTATACACGCCCAGAGTTCACTGAGTCAGAGTCAGAGAGATACACGGTTTTTATACACGAACACCACACCACGCCACACGGACACGGCCACCCCACACGGCCACACCACACTGCCACCACACCACACCACACCACACATAACCACACACAATACAGTAGAGGACAATAGTAGAGAAAAGAGAATTGTTTTACCTTAATTAATGGCGTCTAAAAGGTGGCCGGCGGTGGTGGCACAACGTCGGTCTAGCTGCGGAGTATTGGGGGTGCACGAATGGTGGGGTCTGGGGTGGGCTGCTAGGCTGGCATTAACGGCTAGGAACCTGGCCGTGTGGGCTGCTCTCGAGGTCAAGGTGCATGGAGCCACGGAGGCACGGACGGACGAGTGACTACGAGTCGACGACCTGCGTGCGGTGTGTGGAGTTGGAGTGTGGAGTGCGGACTACTGACTGCTGTGGTGTGGGTATGGTGTCTGGTGGGTGTGTGTGTGTTGTGTGTTCGACTTCAACAGTTCGACTTCTTCAATACTGGGACTGGCGTGGGCGTCTGGGCGTGGCGTAGGCATCTGGGACTGGGCACGGCGGCGGCGGTGCAGGGCATGGTCGTCCGTCATGTCGTCCTCGTCACTCGTCACATCCTGCAGGCTGTAGCAGGTCGTCGTACGTGATGAACGTGCATGTCATCTCAAGCGGTCAAGCCGACGTTGCCGTGTGCCACTATGCTGAGTGCTGTGTCCTGTGTGACTGTGTCTGTGGTGCTTGTGCGGGTGCGCCTGTGCAGTATCCGGCGGGTTGGCCCGCAGCTCGCGGGGATTGCCCGCCCCGCCCCGCGGGCCAAGCGGGCGCGGGCCAAAATGTCCCGCACCCCTGCGGGTCAGATTTTTTTGGCCCGCCCCGCATATTTTTGCGGGCAGGGCGGGTCAACCCGCGGACCCGCCCCGCAATTCCCACCCCTAGCCATTGGTCGAGTTCACCTACAACAATAACTACCACTCGTTAATCGAGATGGCCCATTATGAAGCCTTATATGGACAAAAATGTGGATCTCCGTTATATTGGGACGAGATTGAACGTAGTACAGTTAAGCTAGACTTATTACAAGAGACAATAGACAAGGTTGTCACCATTAAACAGTGAATGAAGGAAACCCAAGATCGCCAAAGAGCTAGGTAGATTTGAAGAGAAGATTAAGTTCCTATTAAGGGAACATGTTTATTTAAAGGTCACTTCAGTTAAGGGAATAAGACAATTTGGAATGAAAGGGAAGTTAAGTCCTAGATACGTAGGGCCACACAAAGTATTGGAAAGAGTTGGAGAAGTGGCTTATTGTTTAGCTTTGCCTCTTTAACTATTAGGGATTCACAATGTCTTCCATGTGTCATTACTCTGGAAGCACATCCTAGATCCTAATCGAGCCATCAAGATAGACATCTTGACAATTAAGCTAAACTTGACATATCGAGAACATCTTATTCAGATTCTCGATACTCAAACTCGAGAATTGCACAACAAGACTATTCAATTCATCAAGTTAAAATGGAGCTAACACACAGAACGAGAAGTTACCTAAGAGAAGGAAGACGAGATAAGGGAAAGATATCTTCAACTCTTTAGAGAACCGGGTACATGCTAAAGTTTTGAGGGCAAAACTTTTTGAAGGAGGGGAGAATGTAAAATCCGCAAAAAAAATAAAAAATTAGTTGTGTATAACATCGAAATGATTAAAAGATCTTACTAAAAGCTTTAAACATACCCTACATAAAATTATATTAGAAGAAATAATCTTACGAAAATCAATTCATGAAAAATTATTGAATAAATGATAAAATAAATTAGAATAATAGACTTAGGGTTATCAAATGGAAATTTAGAGTAAATATTTATGCTCGAAATAGCCAAATTAGTTTAAGCGTAAAGTTTCGTAATAAAATACTAAAATTTAAAAATCTATAAATATCGCCACATGCATGAAGATACACTAGGAAATTCTAAACCTTAACTATAATAATAATAATAATAATAATAATAATAATAATAATAATAGGACATTTATAAATGCCCAACCATGCCATCGACCACCTATGGCCACATAAAGACAAAGGAACAAAAAAGAGAGAGTTAGAGAGGAGAAAGGGGTGAGCAAATGGGACCACATTTCCGAAGAGAAGACGAAAGGAAAAAGAAAAAGGGAAAACGAACAAAAAAAATTCATATCTCACACATACGACCTTCGATCGATGATTCGAGACCACCAATATGTTCCTCGAGGTGTGTGCAATTCAACTAGACCAATTTTTCGCGAAATGGAGTTAGTTTCTAAAAGTTATGTAAAAATATTAAATAGGTGTAAAAATTAGTATTTCATCTAAAATTAGTTATAATAACTAGGGAAACACTAGGTGAGGCGATCTAGACCTTGAGTAGCATGTAATGATGTATTTTTCTCTAATTTTTTAGGTGAAGAAGATTTCAACTTGGAAATATCTGAGGATTATTTTGATTAAATCAAAAGAAAATGAGAACTAAGTGAGTAGGACTCTGTGACGTGTTGTATTATGTGTATTATTGTTGTATCATGTGTGTTTACTATGAATATATGTTTATTCTCTATGTTTTAAATGCGTCCAAGGATTTCAAATGTTGTCATGGTAACGTATACATACGTATGTTATGGAGGCTAGCTTGTGTGGGATATATATAAACATATGTATGTATGCGAGTTTTGGGCAGTGAAGTGAGAATGGATCCTAATTGTAGCCGTAGAGATGTATAGATAATATGTATATTGCAAGTGTGCTATTTTTCTTTTTCTTTTTTTATTGTGTGCATGTATGTGTAGATGACGCCTAGCTGGAAGAGAATTGTATATATGACATGCAATGAGCTAGCCGAGTGGACATTCCCTGTTGCGTGTGTGCATGGAAATGTTCCATTTTGCTGTCTACAACAAGTGATTTCATGTCCATATATATATAAATATATATGCGTAGAAGGTGGTGTAGTGATTGAACCAGGCGAGTGGGATTTCCTCTGGATGCATGTACCGGGATGGGTTTCCATGGTGATGAAGGCATTGTTTTCTGTTTTTTTTTTTTTTTTTTATTTTTGGTTATGTGGTTTGTAAAAATATGTATATGTACATGCTATTTGATGGTTGGAAACATTATGTGTATATGTCGTATGTGTACCTTGCTGGATAGGAGGGCTAGTGGGGGAGGTTATATGTGTGTATGTGGTATGATAAAAGCGGAAATGGAAGTTCAACTTGAGAATGTGGACTATAAGATGATATGGAGGTGGGAGTTAGGAATTACATTGATGTTAGTTTTCTTATGTGCTTGTGTGTTGGGAAATTGGAAGGAGGGTGGAAATGCATGAAGGAGGAAGCAAGAGAACATGTATATGGACACGTATAGGCATATAGGTGTTGGATTCTCTTTTCCTTGGCATGTGTGCATGTTTTGCTAGTAGGAGTAAATGGAGATATCATGGTATTTGCATTGTTGACAATTATGGAGATTGATGAGGAGATTATAGACGCATGTTGACATGGAGAAGGTTGGAGGTGGAGGCTAGAAAGAAAGGACTTTAAGGAGCCGTTCTGAACTATAAGTATATGCATATATTACAAGTTAAAAAGGAGGAGTTAAGTCGCCAATAATCTAGGTCATTACCGTCATAGCTATATATATTAGGTGCAAGTGAGATAGAAGTATAGGATGTTGGAATGGATATAAGCCATAGACATATAGGGTATATAGGTTTAAGGGAGAAAGGTACTCGTAGTCGACCATAAACCATAATCATAATCCTTACATTGCAGTATGTAAAGATAAGGGATGGATGGAAGTCTAACTTAAGCCTCATGTGTCCTAGTTACATATTTATATATCTAAGGATAAGACATGCAACTATAATCATGAATAGAAGTCCATAGCTTGATAATCTCTTTTTTAATTGCATAGATGTTGTTCTCTTATCGATGTTAGAGACATGCCTTGCTTTGTGGAATAATTGAGTGCATTATGAATGAAATGTATGTTAGCATGATTATCATTGAATATGTGCTTGACTTTGGATGATCACCTTAAAACCTTAACCAATCATTAAACCTAATTAAAACCTGACATGCATTGCACGAACATTGCACTATTTAAGGTCATCACAATTATAGGGCACATTGAAAGTAATCGGAAGATTATTGTTTCACCAAGTGCAAACTAAGTGACTAGGGGATTGTTGCGCCTTGACAGTTTCGAGTATGGCCCATCTCTTGAGGGTGTGTAAATGCTCGATGTATAAGAGACGCCTGAGCTTAGATCACTAAAGCTAAGACATAGTCCTAATAAAGTGATAAGAGTAATTAAATTGGGTGTAAAACTCGGGCTCTAATGGTGGCTCTGAAATCCTTAACCCAAGGTTAAGGGGAGTGTAAACCCTATACTTCACATCGATTATTAGAAGACCATGTGAGATACTACATTTATATGATTGTTCATGCATAGCATTTATTTTGACAACTTACTTGAAATTGTTTGTGTTTGTTACAACATCGAGAGATTGTACCCTATCTCACTAAGCTTTTAGCTTACCCTCCTATAAACTTTCCCTTACAAGTCGAGACTACCAGAATTTCCTTATGAACTGGTAAACCAAGGTGAGTACTTGTAGCATGCCTAAGGGTAAGGTTCATAGGAAGAATGCGAGGACTAGATTGATTTAGATATTGCTAAACTTAACTTTGTAATAGTTGTAAATGCCTGTAAGTGATCCAAGAGGATCTTGGGTATACCTGTGGTTATGTGATGGGACCCGTTAGAGGCCTTGTGATAATATAATTGTTGATTACTTCCGTTGAGTAGGGAATATTATTATTGTGATTAACAGGCATGATGTTTGAAATGAGATGCTTCGTGGTTGCTTAATGGGGGTTAGGCAATTGTGGTGAGTTGTCATGTGGACTACTTAGAATGGGGTGTGATACCTCTTGTGCAAATGCAAAGGAGATATGGGATACTTTATGCGAAACATATGAGGAGATAGATACAATCAAAGAAACTAAGATAAATGCCTTAGTTCAACAGTATGAATTATTTAAATTTAAAATTGATGAAGTTGTTAAAGATACTTTTAACAGGTTCACAGCAATCACTAATGAGCTTGCACCAGTAGGGAAGAGACTTCTTGGTTCAGATCTTGAGAGAAAAATGTTGAGAATACTGCCACTATCTTGGGATGCAAAGAAAACAGCTATAGAAGAAGCTCAAGACCTCAACAAGCTCTCTCTTAGTTAATTAAGGGAAAAGCTCATTGCATATGAGTCTCACATAAAGGCCATGCAAGGAGCAGAAAGTAGTACCAAAGGAATAGCATTCAAAGCTAAGGAAGTTATGTAAAATGATTTAAAATCCGATGATAGTGACAATGAGGAAGAAAAGGACATAAATTTTCTAACCTGAAAGCTTAACAGACTGCTCAAGAAGCAAAGAGGTAAGAAGTTCAGTACATTTAAGAAAACTACTAATATAAGAAAAATGATGCAGGGAAAGCCTATAAGGAGAAAGAAAAGTAGAAAGAGAAAAAGGAAATCTAATGCTACGAATGTAAGAAGCCAGGATATATTAAGTATGAATGTCCTACTTTGATAAAAAAAGATGGAGAAATACAAAAAGAAGAGTCATGCAATGCTAGCTACATGGAGTGATATGGAGGACTCAGAAACTAATTCAGAAGATTCAGAAGCAGAGGACGAGGAGGCAAATTTTTGTCTCATGGCCAATTCCAAGGTACATTTTGAATCTGATGATGATATAACTGAAGATGATATGTTAGCAGAAATGGAGAAATTACTAAGAGCACTTAAAAAGGCTTATATGAAATTGGCTAAATTTGATAGTGAAATAAAGGCTCTTAAAAATGAAAAAGAAGCATTAAGACAAACCAATTCATTGCTTGTTGATGAGAATGACATATTGAAGCATGAAAATGAATCTATGCATGCTAATCTTGATAACTTAAGAAAAGAGAATCATGTGCTTAAGGAAGAATCCAATAGTATGAAAGTAAGAATTGATGATTTGTTTAACTCCTTGAAAAACACATTTGATAAATTTGATCAAAGTGATAAGAAATTGAGCATGTTAATTTCCTTTTAAAGATTATCAAATGAAAAACATGGTTTAGGATATAATCTTGGTACTAATTTAAAAACAAATCATAATACCGTGTTTGTTAAGGCTAAGCAAGTTGTTAATGATGATTTTATCATTAAAAAGAATGAATCAAATAATAATCAAGTGACAAAGAAATTCTGTGAGAAATGCCAGAAGTTATGACAGAAGTTATCCTAAGAGAAGGTATCCATATAATGGGTACTATAAAAGCAAGTCAGAAAGTATATTAGAAGGTATACAAATCAAAATTACAAGAAGTAGGTAAATGATAGGTATTGGAATAATGATACTTATTTCTGTTTCTTTTGTGATAAACTTGGACATATAGAAAAATATTGCTTTTATAAGAAGAATAAGCTCAGCAGCCAACCAGTAAATCAAACAAATCAAACGAGCTTATCTTTTGGAAGACCTACTTGTTTGGGTTCCTAAAAGGGTTTGATCCTTTTTTATGTGTGTAGGAACATAAAGCTAAAATTAAAGGAACACAGTATCTAGATAGTGGATGTTCCAGACATATGACTGGAGATGCTTCATTGTTCAATAGCATAATATGGGAAGAAAAAGGATATGTGAAGTTTGGAGACAACAGTAAATGTAAAATCATTGCTTTAGGAACAATTGGTATACATCCTTACACTATTGAAAATGTTTATCTTGTGAAAGGTTTAAATCGTAATTTACTGAGTATTAGTCAATTATGTGATAAAGGTTACAAGATGATATTTGAACAAGATAAGTGTTATGCTTTTAATGAAAATAGAGTAAAATTATTGAAGGATTTAGGAAAAAGAACATTTACCTTATAAATCCAGCTAATGTTGAAAATGTTTGTTTGTTATTAATGAATGATCATATCTTTGCTTGGCATAAATGATTAGGACATGTTAATTTTAATCAATTAGAGAAGATATCTAAAAGGAATATCATAAAAGGATTGCCTAGAATTAATATTAGACAAGATGTGAAATGTGATATTTAAAGAATAAAATGGTTTCTGTTTCTCATAAAAGAAAAAAATACAATTTCTACTCAAAGACCTTTTGAATTATTGCTTCTTGATCTATTTAGACTTACTCGAGTTCTAAGCTTGGGTGGAAGTAAATATGGACTTGTTATTGTTGATGATTTTTCAAGATATACATGGGTTATATTCTTGCAACATAAAAGAGATACCTTTGATTCTTTTCAAAAATTTGCAAAACAAATACAAAATGAAAACGGAATTTCCATAATTAGTCTTCGAACTGATCATGGAACTGACTTTCAAAATGCAAAATTTTTAAATTTTTGTGAAGAATAAGGTATATCTCATAACTTTTCAATTCCATGTACTCCTCAACAAAATGGAGTTGTGGAACATAAGAATAGAACAATTCAAGAAATGACAAGATCTATGTTAAATGAAAGAGGTATTGTTGAGTATTTTTGGGCAAAAGCCATTTCCATAGCTTGCTATATCATCAATAGAGTTTTTATTCGGCCTATGATGACTAAGACTACTTATGAGCTATTTTGAGGTAAGAAACCTAATGTTTCATATTTTCGTGTTTTTGGCTCCAAATGCTTTGTGAAGAAGAACATTCTTAATCTTGGTTAGTTTGATGAAAGATCTGATATGGTTATTTTCTTAAGCTATTGTTTAAATAGTCATGCTTATCGTGTTTTTAATAAAACAAATAAAACTATTGAAGAATCAATGAATGTGAAATTTGTTGAAGATCTAAAAGATGATGATTGATGGGTGTTGAGTCCAACAAAAATAAAACCTACTCTTAGACAATTATATGATTTGCATATAATGGTGAGTAGGGTCGAATCCACAGGGATTGGTTAAATATATTTCTACTCAAAGAGAATAAAGAGGAAAAGAAAAATGGGGGGTTTTGTTTGTGAATCAAAATAAAGTTAAAACAAGATAAGAAAATCGAATATTGATAAAAGCCTAGCAAAAAGAATCAAGATAGTTTAATTCTAGGAATTGATCATCGATGCAAATGTTTTATATTCTTAGTTCTAGATAAACTGGTTATGGTTATTAACAAGCTTTAACAACCTATCTCTCCTTACTTCCTCGATAATCAAGACAAGCTCTTTGAATTATTTCTCTTATCGATTAGACAACCCTAGACAAGCGCTTAGGATTTAATCTATCAATAGTATTAAAATCTAGAGAGACCACCAATTCATGCCAGTAGATTATAAGATAACCTATTTAAACATGATCATACACCTCCATAATATGAATTCGATCATCTATTTTATAACCAAACATGTTATTGTATCACCGAGACTAGAACAATCAAACAATTACGGATTTGACGTGCTAATTGACAATATATTAACTTGCTAATTGAGTAGAAGAGCTCTATTCATACCAATCAACAAAGATAATAATGACAAAACGATCAGAAAATATATGAATATCCAAAAGCAAAGAATAGAATAAATACAAATCAATTAGATCTCACAATTCGTGGAGAATTAAACATCTATGACCCTTTGGCTAGAAAAGTAGCTTAGCTACACATGTTCATAAGAAAAACGGAAATAAAGAGTAAAAACATGATGAACCCAATTGCCTGCTCTGCCTCCTTCCTTCCTTCTTGTCTCCAAGGTTCTTCAAGATCCCAAAGATTGCCTCTAACCCTCTAAGGTTAGTTCTATTTATATTGTTAAAGGAATGGTGGGTGATCTTTTGCTAGCAAGATGCGAAAATATCTTTCCTTTTCAAGTAGATTTCGAGAAGTGAAGATTCGTCCGCCTGGCACGCCCTACCACACGGCCGTGGGTCAAGCCGTGCCTTCCTCTGTGTGTAATTCACGTATCATCTTCTGTGTCCAGTGTGTACCACGGCCTCAACCACGGCCAGATGTAAAACCGTGCCTTCCTCTGTGGATAATCTACAATTCTTCATCCGTGTCCAGTGTGTGCCACGACCTAAGCCATGGCCAGATGTCAAGCCGTGCCATTATCTAGTTGATGTTCCACAATTTCTCATCCTTGACATGTCTTCCATTTCAACTTCCACCACGGCTTCAACCACGGCTTCGAACACGGTTGCCACCACGGCCAGATCACGAGCCATGCCTCTCTCCCTCTCAAGCAGTGTGTAGCACGGTTTGCACCATGGCCATGCCTCAAACCGTGCCTCGTCTTATCTTTGATCCTACTTGTAGATGACTTCTTTAATTTACTTGAATTAGCACCCTTGACTCCATTTAACCTGATTTATCACCATAATAGAATTAAGTACCATTTCCTTATGATTTCTATAAAATCAATAATAAATCAACACAATTTATACTATAAAGATTGAGTATAAAAATGGCTCTATCAATGATTCTAGTGGAGAAAATGATCCCAATCCTATAGAAGAAACTGGTGTAGAACCTAAATCTAAAGCACCTACTGTTGTTACTCAAGGATTTGGTTATCCAGAACCTGTTTTAGAGAAAGTGATAGAAGGTGCTTCAAAAGTTATGAGATCTGAACCAGAAGCTTCTAAGGCTTAGAGATATAAATCTACTCATTCTTCTGATCTAATAATAGGTTATATAGATTCTAGTGTTAAAACTAGAGCTAGTTTACAAAACTTTGAAAATCACTTTGTTTTATTATTTGAAATTGAACCTAATAATATAGAAGAAGCCTTAAATGATAATAATTGGATAAATGCAATGCAAGAAGAGTTAAATCAATTTCAAAGAAATAATGTATGGAATTTAGTTCTTAAACCTCAAGGAAAATCAATAATTGGAACTAAATGGGTGTTTAAAAACAAATTGGATGAAGATGGAAAAATAGTATGAAATAAAGCAAGATTAGTAGCTAAAGGTTATTCACAAGAAGAAGGCATAGATTTTGATGAAACATATTCACCTGTTGTTAGATTAGAAGCAATACGTTTGATGCTTACTTATGCTTTTTATATAATATTTAAAGTTTTTCAAATGGATGTGAAAAGTGCATTTTTAAATGGATTTATAAAAGAAGAAGTTTTTGTTGAACAATCCCCTGGTTTTGAAGATCCTTTTAAAACTCATTATGTTTTTAAACTCAATAAGGCTTTATACGGTTTAAAACAAGCCCCAAAGGCATGGTATGAAAGATTGAGTATGTTTTTACTTTCAAAAGATTTTCAAAGAGGAAAAGTGGACACCGCATTATTCTTAAAAACATGTAATCATGATATTTTGATTCTACAAATATATGTAGATGACATAATTTTTGGATCTACTAATGAATTGTATTGTTAAGAGTTTGCTAAGATTATGCAGGTAGAATTTAAAATGTTAATGATGAGTGAGTTGACATTCTTTCTTAGGCTACAAATAAAACAAACCAAGGAAGGAATTTTTATCCATCAAGAAAAGTATACAAGACAGATTTTAAAGAAATTTGGATATGAAGGTTGTAAAAAGGTTGCAACACCTATGAGTACTTCAACAAGGTTAGACTCTGACTCAAATGGAAAGAAGGTAAGTGAAAAACTTTATAAAAGTCTCATAGGATCTTTGCTATAGTTGACTGCATCTAAACCTAATATTTTGTTTAGTGTATGTCTGTGTGCAAGATTTTAAAGTGCTCCAAAAGAAACACATTTATCAACTGTTAAGCAAATTTTCAAGTACTTAATAAATATTTCTAAATTAGGCATCTGGTATCTTAAAAATAAAAAATTTAATTTAATAGGATATTCTAATGCGGATTATGTGGGTTGTAAAATTGATAGAAAAAGTACATCAGGTACTTGTCAATTCCTATGTGACAAATTAGTTTCTTAATAGGAATTGACAAATTAGTTTCTTAGTCTTCTAAGAAACAAAATTCTATTGCCTTATCTACAATTGAAGCAGAATATGTTTCGATTGGTAATTGTTATGCTCAAGTTTTATGGATAAAACAACAATTAAATGATTATGGAATGAAATTTAAAAATGTGCCAATTAAATGTGATAATAAGAGTGCAATAAATTTAACAAAAAATCTAGTACATCATTTAAAGTCAAAGCATATAGAAATAAGACATCACTTTATTAGAGAACATATGAATATTGGAAATATAAATGTTGAATTTGTATCGATTGACAATCAATTTGCAGATATTTTTACTAAACCACTTGAAAAAAATAAAATTTGAATTTATTAGGAATGAAATGGGAATTTGCTATCCATTTTGAATTTTAATTCTCTTTCTCTTTTGTTGTAATTATAAAGACTCCACTTCTCTTAATTTTTAGAAAAAAGAGAAACCAAAATGTGAATTTATGAGTGGTCAAATTTTTTTCTTTTAAACCGTTATCTATTTATTCTCTCTCATTCACTCAATAGTTCACCTTCCTTGATTATGGATTTTTTTTTTTCAAATCTTCAAACTTCGACAAAAAATGGCACCCAAAAAATCCGCGAGAATCAAACGAAAATCTTTCAAGATGAAATCCTCAAATGCTCCACTTGTGATCCACGATAAGTCGTTTGAAAACCCTTAAGAACCTATTATAGAACTTATAATGGAAGAAAACCAAAGTTCAACCAACTCTGATTCTGCTCTTGGTTCTTCGAAAAAGAGTGTAGGAAAGAAAAGGGTAGTTCATTTACTAAGAAAGGAAAAGAAAAGATTGAATAAGGAATGCCAAAGACACTTAAGAAATCTTCTAGAAAAGGTAGGGGACAAAGTTCGAAATCCTTATTGGACATTTCCATAGGACGAAAAAGGCATGAGGTTTGTCCATGCAGTTTTATCGATTTTAATTTCTTTATGAGTAATGGTTTTTACTGGAATGAGCTGTTAGAACCAATAGGGTTTACAAATTTATGTTCTTTACAAATTCTAGTATATGGAGAATGCATAAAGGAGTTTTATGCAAATTTGAAATGTTCTAGAGACAATGTGTTAGTTTCTAGGGTTAATAATAAAGAGATCAAGATCATTAGAGATAATGCGATTCGATGTTTTCAAATGCATGATGTTAATGATGATGTGGAGATACTGAATTTATCTAAGAATGAACTATTTGTTGGTGTTAATGGAGGTCTAGAAATAGATTATGGAAAAGAAGCCATGATAATGGATTTTGAGTTATTTCCTATGATAATACATAAGATTTTGATTGAGTGTATTCGTCCAAGGAAAGGAAGTTTAACTTCTATGTCCATTGAATATGCACAAATTATCTATGCAATGGTTCATAAAAAGAATTTAGACATGGCTTTGAAGATAGTTGATCAAATGTGGAGGAATAAGGAAAGTTTAGTTTTTGGGAGTGTTTTAATGAAATTGTTTGAGTTTAAGAGAGTTGCTCTGCCCCCTAGCTCTTTTGATCCTTTGAAATTAAAAAGAATAGGTAAGAAATTGTTCCATCATATGTCCGTATATGTAAAGGATTTTCTTTGGTATGTAAATGATGGATCACATTATGTACATGAAAGGCATATGAAAAGAGAAGTTCTAATTGGAATCTCTTCTGCTATAGGATAAGAAAGAGCTCTAGAGATCGTGTCAGAACTTGCTCCTGATCATAATAAAAAGAGAAAGTTAGAAGAAACTGAGGTAGGAGGGAGTGGGACAAAAAATGATACTGGAAAACTTGATGTGGAGGAATTGAAGATTGCCATCAAAGATATAATGAAAATTGAAATGATAGAAATTGTAAGGACTATAATGAAAGAGGAGTTAAGTTCTCTTCAAACTTCTGACAATAGAAGGATGGACGTTCTACAAAAATAGATTAAAGGAAGTTCTGAACCAATTCTTACTAAATTCAAACATTTTAGGATTCTCTATGATGAATTCAGTAGTAGGGTCAAGAGTGATTTAAACCATAATGTGGTTGCTTTTGATAAACTGGTAGATCAGATGAGGAAGATAGGAGATCTGGTCACTTTTTGGTTTAAGAGTATAGACTCTAAATTTAATCGCTCTATCTAAGCTGTGAAGAATCAACAAAGAGATATCCAAATGTTTTTATCCTAACACTTTCCAGATTATGTTTGCAAAGGAGCACATGTAGTTGATTTAGACTCTTTGTAAGAAAAATCAACTACTTCCAAATCTCGTCCTTTGAAAATTTCACCAAGAAAATCCACCAAAAAAATGTAGTTTCATTGTTACTTTTCTTTATGTACTGATCCAAACATTTATTTCTGGTCAAGACTTTTGTTTCCTTTTAATTTCACAAATAATTTTTTTTTCAGTCTTAATCCTTTTATCCATTTTATGCATTAATTGAGGGGGAGATTTATTTTTTAATGATAATAAAAAGGGGGAGAATGGCAAATAATATGATTGGTAATTTATGAATGACTGATAAAGCTTGTGAATATTCGCTATTATGAATGTTTGATTTGCAAAAATCTTGTTGTATCTCTTTCGAATAATGTTAAGAAAAAATGATGTTTTGTTATCATAAAAAAGGGAGAGACTGTTAAGTTCTCTGATTTAGTTTTGATGATAACAAAAGAGGATTAAAATATTTAATATATTTATTCTTAAGTACAAGAGTTTTATATTATATAGAAGTTGTTTAATGGACTTTTGAGATAGATAGAAGGTGTTTTAGTAGTTTAACAAAAGAGTTTTCAATAAAAATAAAGTAACAAAAGGTAGTTCAGAACCTCTAGATACTTAGTAAAAGTCCTTAATCTTGTTAATAGTTGGACAGAAGTTCTTTCAGAACCTTTAAAACAAAAAGAGAAGTACGAAGTTTTTAGACAGAAGCTATTTCAGAACCTTCACTATAAGAAGATATTACAAGATTTTGTTTCAAAATGTTTTAATAGAACCTTTAGGACAACACGAGCAGTATGTGGTTCTAGACATAAGTTATTTTAGAACCTTCAGTGGGAAGAAGTATATGCTCGATAGAAGCATGTTCAAAACCTTTATGTCTGAACACGAATTTTTCCAAATTCAAAGGAAATGATTAAATTTAATGTTCTCATAATTTTTTCAAGGCTTAGCTCCATTTATCAAACATATTTGGGTAATATACTTGATGTGTTTCACTAAAGTGGGATTTATCATCTTGGGGATTTCATCACTTTGAGCTTTTATCAAAAGTTTTATTCAAAATTTATTTGTTTTCCACTTTAATTTTGACTGCTGGTTCGTTGGTATGTTGCAAAAACGTTTTCCAGAAATTCTTCATAATTTATTCTTGGCTATATGTTTAAGGACGATAAGGTTAAATTGTTACAAAGATAAGGATATATCTATAATGAAAAGATGGTTGTTATGAGAAGATAAGGCTCCACAACATGAGGGATATCATGAAATCTCTTAAAGTTTATCTAGAAAAATCTCAACAAATTTATCTTTCAAGCTTATCTAGTTTTTCAGATATTTAAATCCTAGAAAAGATCTCTACAATAAGAAGATACACATCATAGGATGGATTTCTATTGAAGATTATTTAGATTTTAAATTTAAATATCTAGGAGGAAATCTCGGTCATTTCTATCAAAAGGGTTATTCGAAATTCAAATTGTTGTCACGTTTTTTTTTTTTTTTTGCTAGCTGATCGTTGTTCTTCTTTTATAAAAGAGAAAGAAGCTTCAGAAGTTTATGAAGATCGATCAAAAACACGAGTAGAAAATCTTCATCTTTCTATCCTTCAAAAGGCACATAAAAGAGTTTTTATTTAATTTCTATTGAACTTAATTGTAGAGGATACTTTATGTCTCTTATCTGTTTGTTTGATTGTTCTTATGAGTAATTGAGAGTTGTTTATCACTATAGTTGAGTGATTAGCTTAGTGTGAAAGCTAAGGAGACTCAACAATGAGACTTTGCCAAAGTGTTGGTGTGCTTGTACTCTCAATTTGATTTTTCGTATAGTATAACTCAATCGGTAGAGACAACCGAGTCCCCAGCATGGAGCTGGAAGAGAGGACGTATGCGTAAGGCGGAACCTCTATACATCACTGATCTTGATTTTCTCTCTCTCTCTATTTTTTATATAATTGCATGCTTAGTGTTTATTTGTTGCTCATACCATTAGCATTTCCACTCAAGAATGTTTTTACAAAGTTACGAAAAATTAAAATTTTCAATAATTAATCAATTCACCTCCTTTTTTATTAATTTAACGGGACCAACAATCTTCAATGTTGTTTATTAAATGGGAAAGTAATCTTCAACAACTATGATTGAATAGCAAAGAGACATTTGCATGCGACATAACCTTAGACATGATCATGTAAATACTCATGTAACTCTTGGCAATAAATTTTCTCAAAAAATTGCAATGTTGCTTTAACATGGTCTCTATCATGGTTGTGCCGATGGGTGTGTACTTCTGCATAGCCTCTAGCACGGTCATATATTTAATGCTACAACTTGTCTTTCTTTATAAGTTCAACATGGTCTCCAATACAAATATGTCAATGGGCACGTTAACCATTTCACTTTCATAACTTGAAAGGAACCGGACTCCTATAGGACCTATCACTAGGGCCCGAGCTAAGGGTCTCCATAACTTAGTTTTGAGAATCTTGCATGAGAAACCTAATCTTGAGGAAGCTAATTTATTTTCTTTATTTCTACATTATAATTGTAGTGCATTCTAGCAGGCTCACTTATCAGTCTTACAGGATACCAAATCACCTATACTCTTGAGCGAGTCGAAACTCTCATTAGGGTTTAATTCGAAAGTACCTTGAAGATCGGCATCATGAAGACCCATTTCTTTTACATATTTCTCATTTGTATGGACTATTTTATGTTATATTTTCTTTTAGGATACTTTCATTTTGATTGTAATTTCCATTTAGGATCGGCTACCTTAAAAGTGACATAGTTGTAATTTTGTGCATTTTCTAACCCTAAAGGGAGCAAGTATAAATACTTGATTAAAGTAAGGTTTGAGGGGGGGCATATTTTTCATATTTGAGATACACTTTGCATGAGGATTAGGATTCTCCCAATTGTCATTAGACTCTTATCAATTTCAATCCTAAGAGTTGAAATTATGGCGAGTGCAATACTTTGAAATTGTGAATAATATCAATTTCATTTTGTTGTGATTTCTTTTCTTCTCTAGTGTGTAATATCTAGGGGTGAATTGAGATAGTTCTTGGTCAGATTTTCTTCCTGTTATTTCGAATTTTTGTTCTTAATTGAGATACTTTGCATTTGAATTCGATTAATCCTTTATGTGTGCTTCTTGAACCGTGATTAGCACATGTGGAAAGGGGTTCTTAGAGTTGAAGATGTATTTTGAACTTGTGAATTATTCACGTAGATTTATATGTGATTCGTGTTATGTTAGAAGAAATTATCATTGTGGAATTATAATTGCATCATTAAGTGTTTGGATCTCATTACACCTTCACTAGGGTTCATGCAATTTTACCCCTTTTGAACCGGTTTGATCTTGTGAATTGAAATTGTTCCTTTGGTTCATTTACATGTGTTTAACCTTAGTTTTAGGCACATCATAACTTGTTCATTTTAATTCTGATTTGCATAAAAATTTGCACAAATCTTTTTCTTTTTGTTCTAAGTTTCTTTTTAAAGCTTGCAATTAAAATATAAGTCAATTAATATAATATTCATCTAAAATATAAGAAAATCAAACCAAAGACTATTGTAAATATTATTTACTTTATTTTCTTTCCCATAAGTTTTTAATTTGTTTATTTTTGTCTTTTGTACTTATTTTTTTACATTAAGACAATCTACAATTTTAAGTGTGTAGAAGGGAATATTTTAATTATTTACTACATTGTGATTATTTTCTATATATATAACAATCACATTATTGAACCAACAAATTTAAATCAATTTGCATACTTATAAATAAGCAACATTTTGGGAATTTTTAAATTTTTTTTATTATCTTTACTTAATCATAAATGGATTCTTAACACTTGACTAGAGTTAAATTATGAAATTTATGTAAAGTAGAGTTACATGTTATTTAAGCTTTGATTTAAGACTTAGAATTGGAGCAATATCATTGATTAGGAATTAGTCATTTGTGCTTTTAAGCTTACTTTAATGTATGCTCATCCCTTAGAATTTTTTAGAGTATTATAATCTTGAATAAATAAACATATAATATTTATCTCTTAAAGATTTTCTTCAAAATAAAAAAAGTTAGGAGTTAAGAAAAAAAAGAAGAAGAAAAAAATGATAGTAATAAAGTTCAATAGTGAATCTCATTGACTTGAGCAATTAAGCTTGCAAGGTGCTCTTTAGCGGATAACACTTGTTGACTTAAGTAATGAACTCGATATCATCTACTGAAAGCATATAAAATGGGTCAAGAGACAAGTCTGAGAAAACTAAACTCAATAAAAATAAAAAGAAATAGATTTAGTGAAGGTTCAAAAAGATATCTTAATACCTAATAGTCTAAGATTATTTGATTTAGGACTTATTGATTGATAAAACTACTTTGTGCTGTTAAAAAGAATAAAAGAATTAATCAAAATCAATACTCTCAACTGAAAAAATAAATAAATAAACAAGAAATTTAGGAGATGGATGAATATAAAATGTATTTATTTAACATTATGTTTCTTAGAGATATGGAAAAGGGGGTGAATACATTTTAGATAAGTGAACAAAGTGTAAATGACTCTTTTTTTTATTAGTTGATGTTAAATCTGATTTTAAGTTTAAAAATCTTTCTTTAAATGGCATGGTAAAACTATAATTTACATGGATTAGCTATTAAACTCTAGTATTTAGTGTTTTCAGTACAATGCTATGTGATTAAGTGAGATATCTACCAAAGTTGCCATGTACTTTAATTCAACAATTTTTTTACTACAAATTGAATTTATGAGCTATCAATAGGTCAATTGTGATATAAGTGATGGTTTTATATAAAGTAAATTTAATCGGTTTAGGAGACCTTGTCCTCAATTATTTTTAATTGATATATTTTTGTTTGAGAACAAGCAAATGTTTAAGTGTTGAAAAAGACTTATAATTATTTAATTTTTATCTATTTTATAAAAAACATTTAATTAGATATTACAATTAATTGACCTATATTTTGACTGTAAAAACTAAAAAGCAACTTGATAAAAAGTAATAAATTTGCATAAGTTTCACATGAATTAAAATTAAATGGTCAAGTTACAAAAACAGAATAGTCGATACACTCACATATATGGCCATATTGGAGACTATGTTGAGCTTATAGAGAAAAATAAGTTGTAAAGACCAAGTTCATGATCGTGCTAGAAGCCGTGCAAAAGTACAAGGGCATTTACTTGGCCATGTTAGAAACCATGTCGAAGCAAAATTGTAATTTTTTGAGAAAATTCAATGTTAAGAGTTATGTGGGAATTTACATAACTGTGTCTAAGGTTGTATCATGCACGAATATTGCTTTAGAATTCAATCACGATTGTTGAAGATAACTTTCTTAGTTAATAAACAACATTGAAGATGCGATTTCCTACTTATTAAAGATAACTTTCCTGTTTTATGAAGATTAAACTTTTAATTCCATGATGATATAACTTTCCTTTTCGAGGCTTATATAAGGATGTGCAAAGTCCAGTTAGATATAGATAGAATTATATAGAGTTTCAAAGCTAGCATTAGAGTAGTTATAAAATTTTGTTGTTATGGAATTATGAATGTTTTTCTTTATGCATTGTTTTTATAGTTTTGTTTTCCATTTCATTATGATGCTAGCTTAATTTTCTTTTGCACTTAAGTATGATGAATACTAGAATGAAAGTGTAATTGTTAATTTTATTATTCGATGAAATTATTTATATTCTTGTGATATAATAATATGTATTTTATTATTTTCAAATTAATATTGTTAGTGTATTAGTTTGAAGTTTGATTTTATCTATAGAGATTGAGAAATCTTGTGTTTGAATAGATCTAATATAATTGGAAAGAGTTGTATGCAATCTTAGAAGTAGGATGATATAAATTTTCTAAATTAGGGTCAAACCTAATAGTGAAATTTACAAATCAAAAGTAATGCAATTTTAGGGGGGTTTATTAGGAAGAGATTCCGATCGGTACAATATTAAATATCTACTATACTATAAAATCGATAGATACAATTGCCCATAGGTCTTAGGATGATAAGATAAACTGATATCAAGTTTTTAACACCATTGTAGAGGATTAGATATTAAGAGCACTTATATCTTATTAATCCAAACATCATTTCTCGTATTGTTTACTTTCCATTAAATTTTACCTTTCATATTTTCTTTTTTGTTTTTCTTGGTTTGTTTATGCCTAGGGGACATTGTAAAGTAAATTAGAGATATTGGGTTATTACCTAAGTATCTAACAATAATTAATTCACAAACATGGGCAATGAAGATGAAAGAACAATGTTTGAATATGCAAAACCATCACTCATTGAAGCATATTCGAGTGTTGTTAAGCTAGTGATTATAACCAACAATTTTGAAATTTAACTGAATATTATACAAAATGGTTTGACGATTTGTTCAATTTGATGGTTTGTGGGATGAGGAGCTAAATGTGCATATTGCAAGTTTTTTTGAAATTTGTGATACATTCATAATCAACGAGGCCACAAATAATGCCATCAAGTTAAGACTTTTCCCTTTCTCCCATAGAAATCATGTGAAACAATGGTTGAACTCTCTTTCTAGAGGTTCAATCACTACATGTGAGTGTTAAAACTATAAAGTTGCAAAACAGCATCTCTTCATATGTTTAGATAGAGTAAAAAATACTATATGATACATGAGAGAGATATAAGGATTTGTTGAGAAGGTGCCCATACCATGGTGTTTCATTAAGAATTCAAATCTAAACTTTTTATTGAGAGTTAAATGAAAAAGAAAACTAGGTAAATGATTAATGCAACGGTTAGAGGTCAGTTAAATAATAAAACACTTGAAAGGCCTAAAAATCAGTGGAACTCAACAAGGGCAAGATAATAAAGGAAGTAAGAGTTTATGATGTTGATGCTATTACAAAACTAGTAGCATAAGTTGAAGCATTAAATAAAAAAATTGATAGAATATCCATGGCACAGCAATAAAGTCAATCGATGGAATATCCTTGACACAATAATCAATTTAATCAAATTTCTTTAATAATTTTAATGAATGTGTTGATTTTGTAGGGAACCTAAACAGGTAGTTAAATAACTCCTATAGCAACACTCATAATCTAAGATGGAAAAATCACCTCAATTTTTCTTAGGAAAATTAACAAAGGAATATTTCACTTAGATTTTAACAGCCACCTCTACCACTAGAAAAGAAGCTAAATTTGGAAGAATCGTTAACAAAATTTATTCACATAATTGACACACACTTTGAAGCTATAAAAGCATCATTAAAAAACCAAGAGACTTCAATTTGAAATTTGGAGAATCAAATTAGGCATATTGCAAGAATGGTTTTGAAAAGACCACAAAGTATGTTGCTTAGAAACATAAAACCAATTCCTAGATAATAGGTCAAGGCAATTACCTTAAGAAGTAGAAAAGAATTGCAATCTAAACAAAAATTCAATAGGAAGGAGACTATGCAAGAAAGTGAAAAGCAAAAGAAAGATGTTGAGAAAACTCCAAAAGTGAAGTAGTTTATTCTAAAATTCTTGTTCCTGTGTATTTAATGAAAGAACACTTTGATGATTAGTATAGTAAGTTTTTAAAAGTTTTTAAACAACTTCACATTAATTTAGTTTTTGTTGAGGACTTGTTGTAAATGTCAAAGTATTCAAAATATCTAAAGGATTTTCTCTAAAAAAAAATGAAATTGGAGGAGATCTCAACAATGACACTTAGTCAAGAATGTTTTGCGATCCTACATGTTATGGTAGTGGAATGGTTGACATGCTCATTGATACAACCATATTGGAGATTGTGTCAAACTTATAGAGAAAGATAAGTTACAAGACCAAGCACATGACCATGCCAGAAGTCATGTAGAAGTATATAGGCACTAATACAGCTATGTTAGAGACCATATTGAAGTAAAATTGCAATTTTTGAGAAAATTAATTGCTAAAAGTTACATGAGCATTTACATAGCCATGTCTAAGGCTGTGTCCCGTGCAAATGTTACTTTCCTATTCAATCATGGTTACTGAATATTAATTTCCTAGTTAATAAATAACATTAAAGATACGATTTCCTACTCAGTGAAAACAACTTTTCTATTTTATGAAAATTCGACTTTTCATTTCATGAAGATATAACTTTCCTTTTTGAAACACATCAGATTTTGTATAAGGAGGTACATTCTAGTTAGATATAGATAAAATTATATAGAGTTTTAAAATTAAAATTAAAGTAGTTGCAGAATTTTATTGTTATTAAATTACGGATGCTTTTCTTTATGCATTATTTTTATAGTTTTGTTGTCAATTTCATTATGATGATAGCTTAATTTTCTTTAGTACATGGGTATGGTGAAGCCTATAATAAAAGTGTAATTAGTGATTTTATTATACAATGAAATTATTGATTTTTTATGATTTAATTATATCTGCTTTATTGTTTTTAAATTAACATTACCATTGCATTAGTTTAAAGTTTGATTTCATACATGGAGATTGAGAGGACCTATGTTTGAATAGATTTAGCATAATTAAAAGGAGTTGTATGCAATTCTAAAGGTAGGATGACATAAATGCTTCAAATTATGATCAAACCTACTAGTAGAATTAATAAATCAATCAACTTAGAGTTAGAAATTAGTATACTTGACAGAGTTATTAGTTCAATTTAGGAATTCTCATGATTTAAGAATATAATAATGAAATTGAATAATAATTAAATAATTAATTATATTAGTAATTCTAAGGAGATTTAATATTTAAGTGTGCTTTTATAGATTGTTATTTTCTTAATTCACTTGCTAATTTTCTCATCCAATTTTGATGATTAGATAATAGGAGAAAAGGTCAATACTAGTAATCATAATTTCTATGAGATTGACACTCGATATTAAATATTCACCATACTAGGAAATCGATAAGTACACTTATATATAAGTCCTAAGATAATAAGATAGTCCAATATCGACAAGTATCAATCAAGTTTTAATACATAAAAGTTTAAATTGTAATTTTTTAAAATCTACCTACCATCACTCATATATATTTATATATTTCGATAATCGTCCACTTTTATTCAAGCACGTAGTGTATTAATACTAATGAGCCTTTTTTCATAAATAGTATCACAGGCTTAAGTGGATTTAGCACTAGCAGCCCATAATCTCGGATCCGACAGGCCAAGTCCACTTTTCTCCACGTCAACCGGCAACTCATTAGCAAACAAGCCAGATTGTTCTGACGTAACCAAAGGACTAGACTTTTCATGTTGTTTATCTTCTTCTCTATAGACCTCAAGTTTTTACCCCTTGGTAACACTATACAACGCCATCACCACCACTGCACAACAATCACGTGTTCTCCCCTACACAAACTTATGATGCATAGAGTTGGACTTTGCCGTGTTGTTATCTGTATTTCATCTTTGCTTACTCTCACAGAGGAGTTCCTAGGTCTTTCTTCCCCTTTGTTCATCAAGTAACCGTTGGAACCCTAGGTTCACTTTCTCGTGTAATAAGATTCAATGACGCATTTTAACCGCAGGAGCAAAATAGTTTTGTTATTAGAAGTCCCATCGAAACCATATTTGCGTTCAAGAAAATGTTTGGTTTTGTTATATATGATATATTCATTAGTGAAGATGAGAATACATTGGATTCAATCATACAGGTTAAGAAATTCATTGCTTGTTACTGTTTGATCAAATATGGATATTTTTTATAATCTATCTACTATTAATAAACAGCTGACGAGTATAAAACTGGGAAGGAAAATGCGTAAATCATGATATGATGGATTTCCTTTTTATTTAAAATATCTCTTTCTTTAAATATTATTTTAAATACTATAGAATATAATATATATATAGAGTTAATGTCATATTTGGTACTAAATTTTACTTATTTTTATAATTAACTATTTAAAATTTTCAAGTATCAATTTACTATCTTAACTTTATTTACTTTTATAATTAACTATTTAAGCTTTATCCATCTTTTTTGTAATTAACTACCTTTAAATAGTCAATTGTAAAAAATAGATAAAGTTCAAATATCCAATGCGACATTTACCCTATATATGTTATTGAAATATAATTTTCTTCCTCTAAATTTTCTTAAACTTATAAATTAATACCTTATAATTTATTGTAATATTATTTTATTTTTTATAATCTCAACACATGTTGATATTTAAAAAAAAAATTAAAAAGGTAAATTTAAAATTCCATTTTCAATATAATTAGAACTCAATTGATAAAAGCTAGACTCAAGCCATAATACATATTTCTTCCAATTTGAAAAGCCATAACATATACGACACAATTTCACCCCAAATATATCAAGCTCACAACTACATTCGTCATGAAACCAACGGCGTTATATATTCCTCCAAATGTCTGGAGACCTACGCATTCATCAAATTTCGGTTTTTTCATGTTTGAATTCATGAAAATGTTTCTGATTTTTGTATTTGATTGAGCTTTGATAGTGTGTGTATTGTATTCCTTTTTTTTTTTTCTATGTTAAATTCTATTTATTTTAAATATTTATGTATTTTGGATTTGCAATTTGTATCAGTTGGGATCTTTGTATATGTTCTTCAATTTTACTTTAATCTTTTTGGATTTTTAGAGTTCGAAGAAAAATGAAAATGGATGATCTTGAAGAAGACGTAAATGGAAAGATTTACGATTATCGTTTTTATTACTTTACGTGCCACATGAATAACTTAGGTGGTATATGGTGATTTAGTAGAAAGTTTGGGACACATGGTGGCCTATTATCAGTCGAAACAGCCAATTAAACAAATGGCAGCGAATAGATTTAGGTGAAGTAATGTTGCTGACCTTAAAAACTTCAATAGGGTTTTTAAATCGGCAATTTCAAAACTCAGATACTTAAATAAAAAGTCGATTAAAATTTAAACATTAAATATGATATTATCTTTAAATAAAAAGTCACATGTGAGGACGATTGACCTAGGGCTATCGGAGGCAAGGTTAATCAACTTTGGTGATTCATGAATGTCCCGGAGTCTACGAATAGGGATGTAGGTTTAAGGTAACACCATAATGATAGTTGACCACTAGTGACCCTTATTGGACTAAGAATGTATCTATGTGCCAAAGTTTGTTTTTTTTACTGCTAATCCATGTGAATAAATTGCTAACTTATTTAATCACCTTATTTTTTAAATCTAGGATTTTTACCCTCAAATATTGAAGAACAAAAAGAGAAAGAAAATGTAATTGGACTCCTTAATGACCATTTTGATTTTATATATTTTTTAATTTTTTATTATTTTATCCAAAGAAAAAATAGTATAAAGGGTTTAATGATATTTTTTTTAGAGATTTAAAACTTAAATATTCAATTTAAAAAATAAAGAGTTAAACATGATGAAGCAAATATAAGGGATGCATTTATATAATTTACTCAATCGATATTCATATGTTTGGAGATTAGTTTGATGTTCTATATAGTATGATTTAGGATAGGAAAAAAATCTATATTTTGCCTGTACAAATTTTAGATATAATGAATTTATTGCTCTTTTCTTTTCTTTTTTTTTTTTTTACCGTCGATTGTTTGCATTGAGATGTCTGATTCTTTAACCTGCCATACTATTCCACAATAATAAGAGATACAGAACATCAGGAGAAAAATACACTTCTCCTCATCAAACTATCAACATCTCCCACTGAGCCGACAACCAGCTGTATTTATCCAACGAAAGATAGGCTAGGGATTTTAGTCATCTCAGCCGATGATGAACAGAAACACTACTAGCTCAAAATATAGGACACGTGCTTTCATGTTCGGCAACGTGTTTCACTTGGCTGAGATTTCTAACGTTTTCATGGACTTTTGGCTGGAAAATGCTTCCATGAATGTTTGTTTGGTGCAAATGTTTGGAAAAAAGCTACTTAGAAGCAGCACTCTTTCAACACTTGTCACTTCCAAGTAAGATCGCGAAATGGGAAACCTAATTTAATGTTCTCCTAGTGACAGCATAAACATTAATCCAGCCAACCGAAATCACCATACTTAGCAGGTTTTCTTCACGGATTGTCTTAAAATACTTGTTATCAGTCTTAAACAATAATTATACAAACTTTAGTTTCTTCAAAACACAATCAATAGAGACGGTGGCAACGCTGACATCATCTTTGACGTAATGATGATGAAAACCGGACCGAAGTAGAGTTCATCAAGTATTTGGCTATTGTCCAAACGCCCACAAATTTTAGAGTTCTGTTAGCTGCAATGTACAGTTAACATTGTTTAATTTAAGGTATGTTTTGACTTCAATTTTTCAAGATTTCATTCTCTATTTCCAATTAGAATACCACAAATTGAGTTATAACCATTATTGTTGACTAGTCAAGCAGGAACCCAAGAAATTCTGGTCAACAAAGAAACCAGGCCAACAGTGATTGCTTTGCTTACAAAGCAAGTAATCCCAAATTTCAGAAAATATATAATATTTATTCTATTTTAAAAAGTTTATCGAGGAGTTTAGAATTTTCTAGGGACTCTCTCCTGTTCTTTTTCTGTATCTTAACATTAAAGTATAAAAAGGAAAAAAAAAATCACATCACGTCGGGGCATAAAAGAATTTCCCATTGTTGTATAACCAATCCATCATATCATATTATTATCACTTTTGTATGAAAATAAAAAGGAAAAAATAGATAGGAAATAAAAACTGGGAATTTAATTCCTTTCTGTCTATATATATCTCCTATAAATCCACTTTCTTCTTTTTTTTTCCTGAAAAAAAGAATTACTAAATTATGCCTAAAGAAATATATTTTTTAAAAGTAAAGAAGTATAAAAGAATCATTTCAATCGCTCATTTAACTTCTTTGCTATGACTGATATTATTTTCGAAGATAAGTCATTATTCCTTTCAGAATTGGTCATATTAATTTTTTAACTAATAGAGTTATTACAATGAATCCATATATGGAAATATCTTTGTCCCTGTCACAAATAAATATAAAATATAATACAAGGTAAAAAATAAAGTATAAAAGCTTTATAGACAAGGGACAGATTTGGTTTTCCACACGTAACTTTGGAAGCATTTCTTGTTTGTGGATGGTTGTCTTGTTATTAATAATCATAACAAGTGCTTATCTAACCCTCGTTTCCCTTTTTTCTCCTTGACTTTTCTGCTATTAATCATAGTTAATACCTAATAGTTACTGTTCCTTCAATGAATTAACTCACACAGGGGTAATTCACTGAAATATTTTATCTATTTCAAACAAATAAAAAATTAAAAGATAAAATGAAAATATTAGAAAATGAATAGTTTGGCTCCAATAATATAATTAATTTTGGACACACCCATGATCGACTACCACTAATAAAGCAATTTAACTTCCAAGTTTTAAGAGATTTTGTGATTCCCTTCTTCCATTTCAATCCTTTAAGAACAACTACAGATGATACATAATGTTTAGAGTTTTCTTTTTCTTTTTTTGTTTTTTTTTTTCGAGTTAATACTTCTTTTTATTTAAGTATATTAAAATGGTAAATCAAGAAACACAAGGTGAAATTTGATATTTAATTGCTCTTTGACATGGAAATGTGGCAGCCGACGTCTTTTCTAGAAGATAGACTTTGATTCGTATGATGAAAACTGGAATGTTATGATTATAAAGATGATCCGCACTTTTCCGGTATGTACGATGCTTTGAGAAAGAAGGTCAGATGGTTTTTTTAGGGAAGATGACTACTATTTAGGTATATAGAGAGCTTTTTATTCCTTATAGTACCGTTGAAGATTTTTAATCAGGGAGACACACGAAGGCGTTATTTCTTGTCATTTTTGGGTGAAACTAAAACTTATGAGATCCAGTTGTATTGGCCAAAGGTGTTGAGAGATGTGAGGAATGCGATTAGAAATTTTGAATTTCTAAGAGAGCCAAAAGTAAATTGAGTTTTCTAGGATTGTACGTGCCTTTACCTATCCTAAATCACCTATAAGTCAACATATGTACGTATTTTGTGGTGGAATTACCTTGAACATAAAGGGAGAGTGAAGCCATTACGGTTGCTGTGGATCAATTTTCTAAAATGTTTCTCCTTATCCTTTGTAAAACTGCTAACGATGCCATCCACATTGTTAATTTATTTTTTTAAGTAGTTGTTTGTCTTCATGGTATTCTTAAAACTATAGTGTTAAATCATGATCCTAAATTCTTAAGTCATTTTGAGAGTACTATGGAAGAAATCAAGAACTAGGCTGCTCTATAATTCTTCTTGCCATCTACAAACCAATGGATAAACTGAGATCACTCTTGGTATTTTATTAAGGGATGTGGTAGGTAAGAATCTGAAAGACTAAGATACACATTTGCCTTAAGATGAATTTGCTTATAATGTGTTTATAGTGCTACCAAAAAGACATCATTTTAGGCTATGTATGGGTTTAAATCCCCTTTTCTAGATTTGACACCCTTAAATTTTGATGAACAGGTGAGCATGAAGTTTGTGAATAATCTACATGAGAAGGTGAAAAAAATCAATAGAAACGAAGATAATGATAAATGGGAAGCAAGCCAACAGTGGTTGGAAGAGAGTGTTATATAATCCAGAAGATTTGGTATGGATTCACCTCTAAAAGGAGAGGTTTGTGGAGATGAGAAATTTGAACTTGGTATCATGAGCAAAAGGTCCATTTAGAGTGGTAGAAAGGGTTAATGAGAATGTGTATAAGCTTGATTTAAGTGGTGAAAACAATGTGCCCACATCATTCAATGTTCAAGATGTATCTCCATATTATGAGGATGAGGAAGATGAGGGTCTTCATTTGAGGATAAATCTAAAAGAAAGATGGGGGAAAATGATATGCATCAAGATCTTACTAGTAGGGCTTGATCAAAATCAATGAAACGAGCCTTATTGAATTATAGTGTAAGAGATGTAGATTGGATTGATCTAGGTGTGGCAAGATTGCTGAGTGAGTTTTTGTTAATAGAAGTTAGTGTTTGAAAAGTTTGAAGATCAATTAAGGAAGATTGGAGCAACCTAGAGTGACAATAGCTAGAGCATTTTTCGAAGCACCATCCTAACAACACTTGGTTCCCATCTAAATGGTGCCCATGAGCTCTCTAACCACAAAATGGCCAAGCTCCTATCTGAGCAACGCTGGGTTACCATCTAGCCAATGGAGGATGAGCATCTAGGCTATCATTCAACTAGCCCCTATTAGCTATTTAGTTGGGAGATGTCACTCTAAGCAAAATTTCATTTACCATTTAAATGACAAACATTTGCCATCTCAACAAACATAGAAATGATTTCCCACTATAGAGTCAACTATAGATAGTTGCTTAATGACCTACTTTGTCAAGTAGTTGCAAACCTTAGTGCCTAAAACCAAACAAGTTACTTTTCCTTGATATCATTATGAATGTATATAATTGTTTGTTAGCCTATGATTCACTTACATGTCTCTATTTAGGCAACCATCAACAGTTGATTATTTACCTACCACCAACATCAAGCATGAGAAACTAGTGTCTTTTGGCAAACTAATAATAATTCAACTTACAATCAAACTCAATCCAATTATTAAGTTATTGAAGTTTATTTCAAATTTGGTAGCATTATTTAAATACATATTAAATAAATGATACTTATATACATAAGTAATGATAGACACCTCAATGTTAGCTCTTCACTGCCTATGGCTTTAGTATGTTCTAAGGGTTGGGCTATTTTCCCATTAAAGTAGTACGTGAGCTAAGTTTTGAACATCTTAAGAAAGTTTGTTCCATGCTTGATGTAGGTAGTAAAGCATTAAGAGGACCTTTCCCTAATACGAGAGAACCAAGAAAAACTCAGCTCTAGTGTACCCATTATTGTGCCTATAGTAAACAATGGGTAGCTTAGTGCGAAGCGAATAATTGCTGAAAGCATCTAAGTAGTAAACTTATCCCAAGATGAGGGCTCTCCTATTCTGAGTTCCTAACAACCTTATCAAGGTACTCATTAGCTTCTAACTCACACTTGTTCACGCTTTACCTAACAAATAAATCTTAATTAGTTCATAATACTTAGAGATAACTGATGATACACATTTTTAATGGGTTTCAATGTGCATATTATACAGTTTAGTTAACTAAACCTACTTAGTATTTGGTTGTCTTCATTGTGCCTTCATTAAGTCAATTGTGATTCAAGTTTGGTTGACTACTCTTTTAATCAACCTTCACACCTCTCATGTTAGACTAAGGTTTAAATATTTCACTCTTCTAATTTTCTCATTTGTTCTTCATTTATTTCAATCAAACTATCTACACTCAAGGTCAATTGGGATGAGGTCTATCCCTTGTCACAACTTACTTTCATTCATGTTATTAGGCTACTCCTAGGTTAGCTCTACTTTTTCATATATTTAGCCTATCTTATTAATTTTCCCTCTTGAACCAAATTCATTCAATTTCTAAAGTTGCTTCCAAATGTTACCTTTCTAGGCAATTGATTAACTTATATCATTATCCTAGTGCCTAAGAGATAATTTATTATGTCATCTCTAAATTGAGCATAAGGCTTATCTGTATTAAGCATTTAACTGAACTCCATAGAATATCAATATTACTTTCTTAAACTATGGAAACTTACAATAGAACTTTCAACTAACAATGTCATTTCACACTTGATATTTATTAGCACACCTTAAGCTTACATTTTGCATTTACACACTTCACTTTATACTCCATATAATGTGACACGACAGTCTTCCATAAAACTACATCTAAGATCTTGATGCAAGATCAGCACTATTCATACTTAATGCTCTACCCAACTTCAAGATCCTAGCACTCTATGTTTTCGATACCTAGGAATAGACAACTAAATCTTTAGCCACATTCAACCCAAGTGAGTAAAAAGCTAAATAAAAGTACAGCACAACATATCATATCAAAGTAAGCAATACAAATTGTGTTATGCAATATGTCATGCAACGATCATTAAGGAGATCCTTGCTCAGTAACATCTGACGTGCCCCTCTACATTCTTGTAACGAAGGTAAGGCCACAAACATAATATAAGGTGAATTCTAGCTATAGTTATTTGCTATTCAAAATTAAAGAAATGGTTAGCAAACTATTCTCATATTATTGTGTACCTAGATCTCTTTGAGTGCGATATCCTATTTGTCTCTTATGTCATGAACCAAACTATCATATACCTTAACTATCTTATCTTTAGAAAATAACAAAAATCTTTATTTATCACTATTCTCTCAATATTTTATGCCATATCTATCATATGTTAATTTTTTTTTTTTATTCACGAGCATAGATAAAACTGTATTTAACGGCTGTAGATAATACCGTTCTTATAGAGCAAGATCCAGTGATGGCGAACATATGATGAGCTCTATTGATAGGTGAAATCGTAAGTGTACCGATTTTTCTTTAAGCATCAACTAGTATGAATTAAATACCTACCTCTTGTTGCCCCCCCCCCCCCCAAAAAAAAAAAATACCTATCTCTTGATCCAGGAAAAAATACCCAAGTTATACGACCTACAGGTCTAAACACATCATGTCCCATCTTGCATCTTACATAATGAAATAAGATTATAAAATGTGCTCTGAACTTTACAGTAACAATAAATCTTTGTTATTATCGTCAATATCGTCTAATTTATCATTGAGACAATACTTTACATATGGACGAGTAAGAAAGCATATAAACAACCTATATAGTTTCGGAAACTTTTTCTAGAATTTTCTAGTCAATTATAAAACTTCATTTTCTCACTTATACCTTTTCCTAATGCCTTTTCGCCATTCAAAATTCTATTATTTTAATTATGTTTCCAAGATAACATTATCCTTTATGCAAAATATTGTACTTATAGAAGGATTGCAAGTGTTGCATAATCTAATACAAAATAGCATAACCTTAATATATTATATGTATTTTCATAATTTTAAATGTTATAACTTTTTTTTTAAAACAATATAAAATTTTGATTTAACATATTAAAATTGACATGTAATATGTATTTATATCACACCATACTTATAACGATTTATATGGCCCCTGTTGTACAAACATTGTAATAATCCTTTAAATAAATCTATCATATTATTTAACATGATATGTATATATAGAAAGTATATATATATATATATATATATATATATATTATTCACGTCACTTTCTTAATTTTTGGCCATACACTGATATCGCGTAAACAGCCGAGATTGACACGTGCATTTGAATTTGTTCCTTGGGAAAATATACATATGAACTTATCTATAGAATTAATGAGGAATACTCCACTGAAATAATTAAAGCAAAGCTCCATGTGCACGCACACAGTACACAGCCGAACGATGAAAGGAGAGAGTTGGGCCTAACTTGGCATGGAAACCGAGAAAGTTTTACATGTATTTGATTTAAATATGTCAACAGAATCTAAGGACACACACATGTGCATTCGGTCAAAGAGCTGGTATTTTTAGTTATAGAAATAGAACCGAAGATATATCACATACAATTCCCTTTCTCTCTCTCTCTCTCTCCAACGTTTTTCTTCTTTTATATCTTCTTTTTTTTTAAAAAAAAAAATAAATCTATACATCTGATCCATGCTTAATAATGTTTTCCACAAAGAAGATAAGTGTACTGTGTCGAATCTACTTTTAGATATATTTATAAATAATATTATATAAATAAAAAGTTTTGTTACATAAATAGAACTTATAAATAGATTTTATTTATTTATGTTATATATATTAAAAGATGGGTGAAAATTATATATATGTAGATACAATGAATCTTTAACTTTCTCTCCTTTTGGCCTTACATTGGTATAATTCCCAGTCCTAGGTTCAAGTTACATCCCGACCTAGTACTAGTACTATTGACACATCACTTCCTGAGATTGAGAAGTCAAAAAAACATTTAAAACATTTCCAGCCAATCGATGAACTGCATAAGTTTTCACAAATGAATATGTATAAATAATGCTATGACTAGCCTTGTCATTTACAACTCACACGATTTGCCAGTTCATTTAACTCGACACACCCCTTTAATTTCCTTTAGCTTTTCCTTGACTTTGAAGCAACATTAACAATCTTCATTCTCTTCTCCAACCCTAGCTATCTATAGCTTCTTCCTCAAAACCAGAGATTGCACGATTGAAATGCTCGACACAAAGGTAACTAATTGGGACATACGTCTCTCTCTCTCTCTTTCTAGATTTTACAAGTTAGCATGAAGATGAAGACAGTAGGGTTTTACTGTTCCATTGATATTTGGTAAAAGTCATGTTTTTCTATATATTCCTAGTTAATATTGAATATATAGTTTAATTATTCAATATATTCCTGAACATTTACTTTTCATGAAAAGCTAAGCTAATAGGACATTTGTATGTCTAAGATCTTATAAATGATCACTACTTTATGAATGCTTGTGTGTCACAATTCTCCTCTCAAGATATTTATGCGCTAGGCGAGTACAGAAGTCCAGTTAGGCGCATATGTAGACACCAGCATAGAAGTAGGTTTGACGAAGCGGTTGAAAGGCAGCTCAGATCGATCGACTGAAGGGTATTCTAATCGATTTGAAATGGGGTAGCTTCGATCAAAGTGGCCGGTCATTCGACCAACCTTCGTGAAGTTGACATGTCTTGCTTTCTCTTTTATTGTTGCTGGCTATCCAAGTCTTTTCCTATCTTGTATACACCATTAGCATTTGGCTTTATAACCCCAAGAATGCTGATGAAGTGCATTGGTAAGTGCAAGTTAGCTGTGAGAAACCTTACAGGATTCGAATTCTTGAGAAGTTCGATCTGCGATCGTAACACTAATCTAATTGTCTATGTTGTTACATTAGTGTGGATCTGTTTTCAATATTACTTTTTCACCAGATTTTAGGATATTTCATGTGTATATTAAATTCGCTCTTCTCTTCACTTCACTTTTTTCTATTTTCTTGCAGGCAATGTTGGGAATGAATCAAAACAAATATCTACTAGTTTCTCTTTTTACATTATGCATTGCTAATTTTTATGCCAAAAAAAAAAAAAAAAAAAAAGAAACTACATCATATATTTTTAATTTTTATGTGCAAAATATATGATTGTTGTGATGATACTATATCATTTGAAAATGTAGATATTAGTACAAGAGTCAGAATAACATGTGTTGTTCTTAAATTATAATCATTGTGACATTCGAATTCCTTGTTAATCTTTCTTTTAGGGAGAGCTTTGACGAGAAAATAGACAAGAAAGTGAAGAGAAAATTGAGGAGCTCACTAACTTATTAGAAGGATATATAATTATTGGAAATAAGGAAAAATGGTGGGCCAAACCTTGAATACAATTACGCCATGCGCAGCTTGCAAACTCTTGAGAAGAAGGTGTGCTGAAGAATGTCCTTTTTCTCCATACTTCTCTCCACATGAGCCCCACAAATTTGCTTCTGTTCACAAGATCTTCGGTGCCAGTAACGTGTCCAAGATGCTAATGGTAAGCTCCTTCATGTGTTGTTTTTTTTTTTCTTCTTTTTTTCCTTTAAATTTTTTCCAGGTTATAATGAAATTCTTTGTTCGGTGTTCAATTAAAGGGAGATATACTTACACTGCATTCTATGTTTGTAATCGTCAAGAAAAAAGAAAAAAAGAAGGAGGATTCATCTCGAATCATTCTTCGAAACATAAATTCCCAGTTTACAGGGGGGGAAAGGACAAAAGATATGGACCCAAAATGAGAAAGACAGGAAAACATAAGCGGGTTCTACAGTTTTCATTGAGTGCTTATAGACGGTTAAATCACTAAGAAACGTGTGTTTTTTTTTTTTCTTTTTTTTTTTGGCCGCCTGACGACCATTTTACCTCTTAAAAAAAATAGAAAAATGATTTAGTATTTTTCTAACAATTTTTTTTTTCGCATTTCCGGAAGATAAACTAACAATGGTCATTGCAAGCAAAAACTATATTAATTTCACGGAGAATAATTAATATGAATTAAAAGAGTTGATATGTTATTATTATTGGATTATTCATCAATTTATAATCGTACTCGTACATGCGTGAGTTTATGTTGATCCAATATACACTGACTCTCTTACATAATTTATTTAAGTCTATTTTCTGAAATTAATCCTTACCTATATATATCAACAACATTTAGGAGGTACCCGCAAGTCAAAGAGCTGATGCTGCGAATAGTCTTGTTTATGAAGCAAATGTGAGGCTAAGAGACCCAGTGTACGGGTGCATGGGTGCAATTTCAGCTTTACAAAACGAAATCCAGAACTTACAAGCACAGCTCAATGCAGTGAGAGCTGAAATGATCAAATACAAGTATACGGAAGCATATAATGTTATCCCTTGTTCTCATGGAAACATGCTTTCTTCCAATGTGGTTTCGATCGCCAATCCTACCGCAGCGATACCTGAACAGCCGCTGCTGCCACTTCCGCCATCGTCTCCATCTTTCCCCCTGGCTTACACTGCTTCAAATCCAATTATGTTCGTCCCATCGCCGGGTGCAATTGGCGATTCCAAGATCAACTCGGGTTCTAATGAAAATATGTCATATTTTAATTAATTGGGTCTCCATTCAATTCCTCCGGATTATTTCATGATATCTAGAGTAATTAATTAAGATTTCTTGTTGTTACATATGTTAGTCGTTGTTGTTAGCATATATATGTTTTGTAATATAGAAAGTTAATGCCCAAACAAATGGGTAAGTTTCGGATTTCGCAATATAGAAAGTTAATGCCCAAACAAATGGGTAAGTTTCGTATTTCGCAATAAAGAAAGTTAAACACCTATTAAGATTGAGGCAACTGTCATAGCTGCTTATTTTGAAATCGACAGTAATGTTACTATGAGTCAAACCTCTCACACAAACTCTTTCAACTAGTTAACGTATTTTTCCTTCTCAAGTTTCTAGTAGGAATAATGTTGTCTTGCGAGCCAAGAAATAGCCACATTGAATCTAATAAGCGTGAGTTTTTAAGTTAAGGTGGTTTCAGATTTAAAATTTATTACACTAGACAAAAAAAAAAAAAATCCTAAATTCAAACCTTTATTCACTTATTCAACTTTTATAATTATATCGTACACTTCATAGATTTTAATCAAACTCTCACTTGCAAATAAATGGGAAATATAAAATCACACCAAACTTAACAAATTTATTAGTTTCACATTTAACTTCTCCAGCTTAAAATCATCTATTGCCATGTGCGACTTATTTCTTAAGTCTAATGAAGCAGAGCAAAGCCTCAATATGAAGGGGGGCTAGTAAAACCATTAAGTGATTGTCATGCATTGAAGCACTAATTTTTGCCAATTAAGGTGTCTCTAGTGACTATAATCGCCAATTAATCTCATTGCAAAAAGGTTACACCCAATAAGCTTTTTGGTGCCAGAATTCATGTGTCAAAGGCTATATGGCAAGATTTTTTACAGCATAAGCCACGTAGCATGTAGTGTAACAACTCACCGCATTTTATTGATAAGTATAGTAATTATTTATTTAATTGTTAATAAAATGTTGGAATTAACATAAATAAAGCTTAAAATCTTAGGACATGATAATATATTGCGAAATATAACCATTAGAAGCATTATGACAAGTCCATCAACAAAATTAATACAAGAGTCCAATGTCAAGCTTCTGAAATGAAAGAGAATTTGACGCAGCGAGTTAGCGTAGAGAAACACGAGAATCACTCAACGAATGAATCTCACACACACAATGGTTGCGCACAACCTGTTAAAGGAGAGAAGCCTCTTACAAAATGTATTTCAAATATAAAATAAGACGTAACCCTAACATGTCTGACAAAAGAGTATTTATACTTCCCCGTAAAATACCTAAAAAGGGAAAATCTAAGCGTACACATGGAAATAAATAATAATATACACGTCTGGGATCTATCGTATACACGGTCGTGCCTCTAGCCGTGTCTTAACCCGTGTAAGCTTCTGTGAAAGTCCTGCAGGCCGTGTCCCAAGCCGTACCCGGAACCGTGTCAGCCTCTGTGAAAAGTTCTATTGGAACACACGGCCGTGTCTCAAGCCGTGCCCAAAACCATGTCAGCCTCTGTGAAAGTCCTGCTGGAACACACGGCTGTGTCTCAAGCCGTGCCTGAAACCGTGTCAGCCTCTGTGAAAGTCCTGCTGGAACACACGGCCGTGTCTCAAGCCATGCCTTAACCCATGTCAGCCTCTGTCCTCCACTATGTCCGCATCATTCTCTCCTACCTGCAAAGAACTCGACCTCGAGTTCTCCATCATTCTCTCCCACCTACACAGAACTCGACCTCGAGTTCTCCATCATTGTCTCCCACCTACACAGAACTCGACCCCGAGTTCTCTTCTTGTGAATATACTTTCCATGTCGTTCCCTCTCTTTGAATCGTCTTGATTTATCCCATTTATCTCGTCGCTTGATCGTGATTCGCACTACATCAACTACCACACCCAGAGTAACACTTGTCATCGAATTTTCTATTAAATTTATTTGCGCATAATCTGGATGGATTTGAGTATTAATGGGATAATCACCATCGGTGTTGCTAGGAAGCAATAGAACAGTTGCACTTATTACCTCTAGCGCTTCCTTTGGATTGAAATATAAGTTTTTGGCCAAAGCATTAAACTCTACATCCTTAATCTCCTTCGTTGGTGTGATGAATATGCGCAGAGAATCTCCAACCTTCGACTCTTCAGTAACCATCATCACTTGCTCGTCATTCAACAAAGGCTCCTCCGCAATAGCGTCTTCATCAACACAAAGTTTGTAGGCTTCAACTACTTTATCATTGCCCCCACCATCATCAATCGAAGTACTATGATCGTTAAGGGTTGGGTTTTCCTCTTGTTCCACCCTCTCCTCCTTAAACGTTTTTGGAATTAAGTTTACTGGCTTAGGTGTTTGTGGAATCTCCCGAGGAAGGATTTGCTCGTAATCAAGGGGAAAGAACTTTCGTTCTAGCAAGTATTGCATCATAAACTAAGTCCTCACTGGATCTTTACCCTCAAGGCGTCTTACTGCCCGAAGTCGTTCCCACCAATACAACGCATCACCCCACAAACGACTCTCCACTAACTCTATTTTCATTCCCTCAGAAATTCTCATATGGTCAAAGAATCTTTCAACGTCCTCAACCCAAACCCAAAACTTATTCAAACTCCCAGTACCATCGAACTCAGATACAACATATTTAAATTGGGAAAAGATTTCATCTTTATACCTGTAATTACACCTGTTGTATCGTCTTATGCCACCATGGCCTCTTCTCCTAGCCAGATCTTCAAGAATTTCATCTTCATCATCCGTATCATAGGTAAAAGAACTGATCCTTGGATCGTCTTTCGGTCGTCTCCAATAATCCTGCCTGCTACTGTTGGTATTGGATCGATAGATTAGGGCCTCACGACGCTGTTCCTCTCGTCGGATTTTCTGACCCATGGTCTCCTCTACCGCCCTTCGTATTAGTTGCCCGTAACGTAGGACTTCCATATCCCGAGCGACGTCCGGAACATGATCGCCTCTTGAACTACAGTCACCTGACATCTCCACAAGAAATTTTCCTTGCTTTGATACCAACTGACGCAGTGAGTTAGCGTAGAGAAACACGAGAATCACTCAACGAATGAATTTCACACACACAATGGTTGTGCACAACCCGTTAAAGGAGAGAAGCCTCTCACAAAATGTATTTCAAATATAAAATAAGACGTAACCCTAACATGCCTGACAAAAGAGTATTTATACTTCCCCGTAAAATACCTAAAAGGGGAAAATCTAAGCGTACACGTGAAAATAAATAAAAATATACGCGTCTGGAATCTATCACATACACGGCCGTGCCTCTAGCCGTGTCTTAACCCGTGTAAGCTTCTGTGAAAGTCCTGCAAGCCGTGTCCCAAGCCGTGCCCGGAACCGTGTCAGCCTCTATGGAAAGCCCTGCTGGAACACACGGCCATGTCTCAAGACGTGCTCGGAACCGTGTCAGCCTCTATGGAAAGTCCTGCTGGAACACACGGCCATGTCTCAAGCCGTGCCTTAACCCGTGTCAGCCTATGTCCTCTACCATGTCCTCATCAAGCCATGTCTCAAGTCGTGCCTTAACCCGTGTCAGCCTCTGTCCTCCACTATGTCCGCATCATTCTCTCCCACCTGCAAAGAACTCGACCTCAAGTTCTCCATCATTCTCTCCCACCTACACAGAACTCGACCCCGAGTTCTCTTCTTGTGAATATACTTTCCATGTCGTTCTCTCTCTTTGAATCGTCTTGATTTATCCCATTTATCTCGTCGCTTGATTGTGATTCGCACTACATCAACTACCACACCCAGAGTAACACTTGTCATCAAATTTTCTATTAAATTTATTTGCACATAATCCGGATGGATTTGAGTATTAATGGGATAATCACCGTCGGTGTTGCTAGGAAGCAATAGAACAGTTGCACTTATTACCTCTAGCGCTTCCTCTGGATTGAAATATAAGTCTTTGGCCAAAGCATTAAACTCTACATCCTTAATCCCCTTCGTTGGTGCGATGAATACGCTCAGAGTATCTCCAGCCTTCGACTCTTCAGTAACCATCATCACTTGCTCGTTGTTCAACAAAGGCTCCTCCGCAATAGCTTCTTCATCAACACAAAGTTTGTAGGCTTCAACTACTTTGCCACTGCCCCCACCATCATCACTCGAAGTACTATGATCGTTAAGGGTTAGGTTTTCCTCTTGTTCAACCCTCTCCTCCTTAAACGCTTTTGGAATTGAGTTTACTGGCTTAGGTGTTTGTGGAATCTCCTGAGGAAGGATTTGCTCGTAATCAAGGGGAAAGAACTTTCGTTCTAGCAAGTATTGCATCATAAACCAAGTCCTCACCGGATCTTTACCCTCAAGGCATCTTACTGCCCGAAGTCGTTCCCACCAATACAACGCATCACCCCACAAACGACTCTCCACTAACTCTATCTTCATTCCCTCAGAAATCCTCATATAGTCAAAGAATCTTTCAACGTCCTCAACCCAAATCCAAAACTCATTCAAACTCCTAGTACCATCGAACTCAGTTACAACATATTTAAATTGAGAAAAGATTTCATCTTTATACTTGTAATTACATCTGTTGTATCGTCTCATGCCACCATGGCCTCTTCTCCTAGCCAGATCTTCAAGAATTTCATCTTCATCATCCGTCTCCAAAAATCTTGCCTACTACTGTTGGTATTGGATCGATAGATCAGGGCCTCATGACGCTGTTCCTCTCGTCGGATTTTCTGACCCATGGTCTCCTCTACCGCCCTTCGTATTGGTTGCCCGTAACATAGGACTTCCATATCCCGAGCGACGTCCGAAACATAACCGCCTCCTGAACTACCGTCACCTGACATCTCCACAAGAAATTTTCTTTGCTCTGATACCAACTGACGCAGCGAGTTAGCGTAGAGAAACACGAGAATCACTCAACGAATGAATCTCACACACACAATGGTTGCGCACAACCCATTAAAGGAGAGAAGCCTCTCACAAAATGTATTTCAAATATAAAATAAGACGTAACCCTAACATGTCTGACAAAAGAGTATTTATACTTCCCCGTAAAATACCTAAAAGGGGAAAATCTAAGCGTACACGTGGAAAAAAATAATAATATACGCGTCTGGGATCTATCGCATACACGGCCGTGCCTCTAGCCGTGTCTTAACCCGTGTAAGCTTCTGTGAAAGTCCTGCAAGCCGTGTCCCAAGCCGTGCCCGGAACCGTGTCAGCCTCTGTGAAAAGTCCTGCTGGAACACACGGCCGTGTCTCAAGCCGTTCCCGAAACCGTGTCAGCCTCTGTGAAAGTCCTGCTGGCACACACGGTCGTGTCTCAAGCCGTGCCCGAAACCGTGTCAGCCTCTGTGAAAGTCCTGCTGGAACACACGGCCGTGTCTCAAGCCATGCCTTAACCCGTGTCAGCCTCTGTCCTCCACTATGTCCGCATCAGAATTATCACTAAAGAAAGTTAGACAAAATCTATCTAAACGATTTGGATGTAAGATTTGATGGTGACTCGCAAGATATCCCTGATTTCCACCTTGATTCATGAAGTCACTCTAGAGCTTAGAATGGGTACCAAACTGAAGATACAGGTAATAATGCAAACCTACAGAGGGTAGCACTGGCGTAGATATGGTTGAGGTTGTTGGGACAATTGCTCTCCCAGAGAAAGTGTACATGGCGAAGGCCATGGACATGGTCGTCGGGAGGGTGCTGCTACAACTACCTACTTAGGGAAGAGAGTAAAGGTAGTCATGGATATAGAGGTCATGCATAAGATAGCAAGTTATGCTAAGTCCAAGTACTCATCTATTGTTATAATTCTTCGTACTTTTAGGTAAGACTCACTAACTTCTACTTCATACATTAAACTAGGCTTCCTAGCTAGCACACTGCAAAGAAGCCCAGGCGTCATCAAAGAATAATGGTCATGCCAACAGTTGGATCAGTCTTCCACACCCCAATCCACAATAATATGCGGACCTTTGCTTATGAACCTCGTCCTTGATTTCCATCGGATTTAGATCAACCCCTTTCTTGTACAAGCCACATATTCGACCCGCTTCTCCAGCATCTTCTCTTACATGGTATTGATAACTTGTCTATAGTACCAACTTAAAAAGTTATTACAAACATTTTCCTTCACCAAGTCAATCCACTACGCTGCATTTTGTGATCTATGTGTGCATGCTAATGTATGGATGTCTAAAATATCTTTAAAAAATGATAAACAAAATAGTCTCTCTTCCCTTATTTTTCCCCTGTATACATCACGATATGACTTGGAAGCCACGACATGTTGGAATTTCTTTAAATATTTTTAAAATTACTATGATTTTAAATATTCCAAAAATTATTAAAATTTCTAAAAATTATACATCTTCAAACAAAAAAATTTCTATTAATTTGCAAACAATTGAAATATTCAAAATAAAACATTTCCACAAATTTAGTAATATTTTTTAATTTAAAGTGATGTGGAAAATGTGTTAGAAAAAGAAATGGTAGTATGCATGAAATTATGAACATGTTCTATAAATTTTAGAACAACAAATGAAAATTCATAAATAATAATAAAAATAATAATAGAATTGAAATATGTTTGAATTATGGAATATTTCAAAACTATTTCCCCACAATTTTCCTACTAAGCATTAAGGGCGAGCGATTATCGAGTGGGTATGGTATGAAGCTCTACCCATACCTTAGCATAAAAGATACATGTTTCTAAATTTTAGAATTAAAACTTACTCTATAGTACCATGGAACCACCCTATAGCATATACTTCGAAAAACCTATAAGGTATAGGATACCCTATAGAACTCATGCATTTTTCCTTTTTCCCTATAAATTTCAACTTTATATGATGTCAAAAAGTAACCTATATAACGTACATCAAGTTCTCTATATGCTAAACATATAAAACTTTTAACAAAATATGTGAAATTAGAAAGAAAAAAGTAATTTTTTTTCAATTGATAGTATTTCAAGTTTTACTATCTTACTATTTAATAAATGAGAAAGAATAAAGGAAAATAATAGAAAACGTAAAGTTATATAGGAAAACAAAGAATAGTAACGAAAAGACAGAGGGACAGTGTGAGGCTTAATTGTTTCGGTTTAACCTTATGAACTTGGCTCTTTTTTTTTTTTCATTTCACTAAAATATTTATTACCAAAAAAAATATGATATCATCATCTATTCTTCATTTATTAGTATTATTAATGACATTTTATAAGATGAATACATGGTACCTTGTAAGCTATATCCTGTATACCTTAGAGTATAGGTTTCAATGTAATTAAAGTATAGAAAAACCTTATACCCATAACCTATCCTCTAAGGGTAAGTTTTACAAAATTTATATCTAAAACCTACCTTATGACCTTAGTGCTCACTAGAAGCCCAATTAATCAAACGAGATATGGGAATGTAATCTATACAGTAGGATTACCTACTCACCCCTACTAAAAATCCTTATAACCATTTTTTCCAAAGAAGAACATTAAGACATATACTTTTTTAGTTACATTTAGTAATATTCCATTACACACATAAAATTATAGTATCAAACTCCTTAAATAAAAAGAAAAATCCAATCATTAAAAAATTTAGATAAATAAAATTCCAATAAAACGCTCACCATTTTCAAGATAACATTATTAGTTGTAAAAAAAAAGGAAAAAAAAACATATTTTGAATTTTTTTTTTTGGTGATTATATTTCGGAGTTCATTTATACCATTTTCCACATTTTATTCCTCCTAAATAGTAACACCAATTTTTTGTTCAAGCATATATGTGTGTGTGTGTAATATTTCTTTATACTACACAAATCTTAGAAAAAAATAAAAATAAAAGTCAATCACAAAATTATCACTTTTATTTTAGATTTGCACTACATACATATTAAACATAAAAACATAATCCAAAAAAGCATAATAACTGAATAATCACATACACATATTTTTGAATCATAAATATCTAGAGGAATATATATATATAAAGAGATAAGTGGATATAGGGTAGTTAAGGTATGAGATTCTACTCATACCTTACCATGTAAGGTACAAATTCTTAAATTTTGGAATTGAAACCTATCCTATAGTATTTTGAAACCACTTTGTACATTATAAAACCTATCAAGTATAAGGTATCATGCAAAATATATAAATTTTGTCATTCTTCCTATTAATTTCAAGTTTATGTGATATTAAAAAAAGTAATTTGTATATGATATTACAAAATTTTCACAGAAAAATTTGTGAGACCTATAATAAAACTTGTAAAATTAAAAAAAAAGAAGTAATTTTCCTATCTTCATTATTTCAAGTTTATGTGATTTTATGACTTAGCAAATAAAAAAAAAGGGGGAAACATTGAGTAACATAAATTTCAAGAGAGAATAAGGGAAATATAAAAAATGTAAAGTGAGAGAAGTGTCATTAGTTTAACAGTTTAGGTTATTAATTTATAGGTCTAAGCTCACTTTTTTTTTATACTAAAATATTTATTGGTCGAAAAATATTATATTATTATTTATTTATTTATATTATTCAATAATTCTTTATAAGGTGGGTATATGATACATTGGAACCTATACCTTATATACCTTAGAGTATAGGTACAAGTTTTAGAGTGGGTATAGATTAGGAAAACTTCATACCATATCATACCTTGTAGGAACAAGTTCTAAAAAATCTATTTTTGGAACTAACATGATTAAGTAAGGTAAGGTGAATACCTTATAAAACAGAGTTACTTTCTCACCCCTAATGCAACATACTTAAATAATATCGTAAGTAAATGTCCTTTTTCTGAGATTTAAACCTAAAAGAACAAATAAATGGTGTTATAATCATGCTAAGAAGAAATTTCACTAAAGCTCGTAAAATAGCCCAATTTTTCAAGGTCAATCAAGTTAAAGAAAAATAAAAAGTGATCTCTCAAGAAGGAAATTAAGGCATGCTTTTAGGATTCCAAAGTTAATTTAGCGGTGATTTTCAAAAATCGAGTGGAAAATTCAATATAACCATTTTGCTCTTAAATTCAATTTTATCAAAACTCATCTAAAAGAGGTTTGAAAACACCATATTAATTGTAGTCCCAAGGTAACTCAAAGTGTTAAGTTAGAAATGGAGTTTCCATAGTCAAATCAGAAGGTGACTCAAAAGTTAGAATTGAAATCCTCAAAATGACCTTTCTATCCATTAAGGAGTGATAAAATGATAAAAATTCAATTTTAGGTAAAAATAAACTTTTGAAGTTCAATTAGGGAAGGAATATCAAGTTTTACGACAAATTTTTCAAAAATGACCAAAATATCCCCATAGTAGATTTCATCAAGGAATATCAATAATTGATTTTAAACAATTATTTGGCAGTCTTGCACAATTAATAAACTTAGTTGGAGTTAATTTGGTGATTAGAAAAATTAAAAACCCCAAAATGAGTAAAACAATGATGCTTGTCTTAAGATGCAAAAAGGCATAAAAAAAAAGGAGTAGACTAAAGCAATTTAGGGTTTTGTGCCACAACCCCCTTTTACTTTCCCATGCCAATGCCCCCGATTGAATATAAGGATACAAACTTGCTCTATTCTAATGTGGTTTCTATCTCCAATCTTACCACAACGCCACCGTAACAAGCATTGTTGCCATTTCTGCCATTATCTCCTTCATTCCCTTTAGCTTACACTACTTCAAATCCAACAATGTTTGTCCAATCACTAGGTGTGATTGGTGATTGCAAGATTAAGTGAAAATATGTCATATTGTAGTTAATTGGGTCTATTCATTTCCTTATGGTAATTTCATGATATCTAAGGTAATTAATTAAGATTTCTTGTTGTTACATTGTTCGTTGTTGCTATTATTGTAATATTTTTTGCATTCATCTCATTTGTAACCATCAATATTATTCTCAATTTGTTTGTGTAAATGTAATAGTTGATTTTGTCTTGAAATGCCATTATTTTTTAGTAAGATTGAGTGGGGTATGCCAATTTATACTCAAACAAATTGGTAAATTTCAGATTTTGCAATTTAGAAAGTTGAACACCTATTAAAATGGAGGCAATTGTCATATCTACTTATTTTGAAATCAAGAGTGATGTTACCATGAGTCAAACCTCTTACACATTGCTTCATTAACTCTTTCAGCTAGTTAATGTATTTTCCTTCTCAAGTTTCTGGTGGGAATGTTGTCTTGTAAACTAACAAATAACTACACCAAATCTAACCCACATGGAATTTTTAGGTTAATGTGGTTTCAAATCTAAAATTTATTATGATAAAGAGTGGAAGATAGTAAGTTCAAACCCTTACTCACTTACTCAACTACTATAATTAAGTGATACACTAGATGGATTTTGATTTAACTCTAACTTATAAATAAAAAGTGTTAACTAAGAGATATAAAATTACACCAAATTTAACAAATTCTAAAGTTTAGATTGACTTTTTTATCCAAAATTTATTAGCTTCACAATTAACTTTTTAAGTGTAAAATCATACATTGCCATATGTTGGAGTGTGATTTATATCTCAAGTCTAATAAAGCCGAGTAGGGGTGTTAACATGACCATTAAATGATTATCATGCATTGAACTTCCTTCTTAATTTCCATTGGACTTGGATCACCCCTTTCTTGTACTCGCTACATCTTTGACCCACTTCTTCAACATCTTCTCTTACATGGTGTAGACAGCTTGTTAAGGTAACATACTTAATTTTTTTTTTTTAATTATGTAGATATTATATTTGTAAAACATATTACAAAAATATATTGCAAAGTCGCAAATCCCATATACGAGTTTAGTGTTAAAAAAAATGAGGATGAAGGCGTAAATCTGGTCTATGCCTTTAGTGCAACTACCACCTATCCTTACCATCCAATTTTTTATTAGATCTACTCTCACAGTCGATTTATAACACGTGATAACAGTACAAAAATTTAGTGGAAAAATATAATTAAAAAATAATTTTGAACAAATATTTGAAAGAAAATTTGTTTGGAAATAACCGAACGAAAATTGAAATTAAAATTAAAATTAAATTACAATTAAAATTGAAATTGAAATTAAAATTACAATGATAAATGATAGGTAATTTTTTTTTAAATATTATTATGAAATTTTTTTATATAAATATTTTTTAAAATTATAATAAAATTATTGTGATGAAAATTTGTAGTATATGGAAAGTGAAATATTTTTTACATTGTTGTAAAATGATATGGAAATGGTTGGAATTTTTAATAGCGAAAATGTTATTTAAAAAAACATCTAACAAATTTTTAGGAAAAAACCATTTACCAATAATGGGGGAAAATTTTAATATTCGAAATATTATGGAAATTTATTTATTTTTTAATTTTTAGAATGTTGTTATTGGAAATTGTCATATTTATTAAAAAGCTTATAATTTATATATACTATGGATAGGGCAAAAATGGTTGATTATGTGAAGTTGATGATATATGCATTTAGAAATATTGTGGCTAGTAATTGGGGGCTAGAGTATGACAAAGATCTAATAAAGAAGTTAAAAATGAAGAAAAACGTCAGATACAATGAATTTTTATACATAATATGTCGCAACATCAGAGTTGATCTAACCGAAGTGAGGCTTGAAATAATTCATAAGCATCCTATGTTCCATGGGGGCAATACATGTTATGCGTTGATGGTAATTAGAGACAACGAAGATATTGAAAATTTTATTGAAATGGTTGAATCATATGGAGAATATGGCATACAACAATTATTCATTAGAATTTCTAACAATTCAAGAAGGCCTTTGTTAAAGCAAACATTCAATACAAGCAATCAACCACAGTCGTCACATTAGATTGCAGAAATGCAGCCAAAGCCAGCAACATTTCAATCCTCAATTCCAACCCCCATGGAAGTGAACGATGGGGATGAAATAGATAGAGCAATTACTCTAGTGTTACAACAACTAGAGACACAGGATTTGTACATGGTTCATGTAGGAGCAGAGGCCACAATTGACACCGGTGGTGGAATAGGTGTTGAGTAGGAGAGTAGTAGTAACGAGGAGAGTTCCAATGAGGAAAATGAGGAGAGTGAGAATGAGAGGGATGAAGTAGCGGAAGAGGAGTCTCCAACCGTATATACCTACTCGAGATAACCAATATATTGAGTAAAGCTGGCTAAACTACTTACTATGCTAGTTAAAGATCCTATTCCATATCATAATTATGGGGGAAATAGTGGTTACATTTATTTCGAGTAGGAGTAAACTAATATTTGCAATTATTCGAACAGTAGCGATGATTTTTATAGGGGCATGAGATTCAAGACGAAAGCAGATGTCATTCAAGCAATGAAGTCTTACCATGTGAATAACCATTGCAACTTCACTGTTGTAGAGTTCAGCCTATTGATGTGGTTTGTTTATTGTTTAAGAGGGAACAATGGTTGTAAATGGAGGCTTAAGGCCCGAAAGAAGACGTTAGAGGGCATGTTCGTGGTGATAAGATTTGAAGGTCTACACTCATACAATAACGCACTGATTAGTTAGGATCACCTATAGTTGGATTGCAATCTCCTTACCAACCGATTTGTAAATCTTGTTAAGGAGAATCCTGATATAAAGGTGGTCGAGTTGACTTCTGCTGTCAACTAGGAATTTGGCTACAAGATCAGCATGAGATGGGTTTGAGAGGGAAAGAAATGTACCATCAAGCTCGTGTACGGGAACTAGGAGACATCTTATGATGAACTCCCAAAACTTCTCAATGCAATAGAAAACACAAATCTCGGAACATAAATAAATTCAAGGTAGAGCAAATCGAATACCCTCAGTGTGTCCACTTTAAAGTGGGTATTCTAGGCCTTTGGGCCATGCATTGTAGCGTGGAGATTTCTCAAACCTATTGTTACCATTGATTCCACCTTTTGTATAGAAAGTATACCTACAAGTTGCTAGTTGCTTGTGGCATTGATGGCAACAATCATATACTTTCGTTGGCATTCACTTTGGTTGATCAAGAGACAATTAAGACATAGGGCTGCTTTTTGTGAAAACTAAAGGAATATGTCATCGGCGAGTGTGAAGGTCATGAAACCATTTGCTTTATATCGGACAAACACGGAGGCATTAAATCAGCAGTCTGAGAAGCAGTGAATGGATGGCAGCCTCCATTTGTGGTGTGGCAGTTCTGCCTTTGACACATTGTGAACAACTTCAACCTGGTACATAAAAACACCCAGTGCAAGAAGTTGGTGACATATACTGAGTTACAAGCACAATTTTGCAAATTGAATTATGTGATGGAGCAGATAGGGATGATTTTGTCAGATGCATTAGATTGGTTTGACGATGTACCGTTGGATATGTGGGCACTAGCTCATGATGGTTGCTATTGATTTGGGTATATGACCTTTAATGTTGTCAAAAGCTATAACATCGTATTAAAGGGGGCTTATGGGTTACCTATGACTGCTCTAGTGAAGAAAATGTTCTACAACTGTGTCTGATACTTTGTGTAGAAGCGAACAAAGGTATTGAAGAATATAGTAAAGGATAGAATTTTCACCAAATATACAACCCAAATGATTAACTGATAGAGTTCACAAATTAGCAACCATAGGGTCATCAACTATAGCAGGTATAATAGAGTTTTTGAAGTCCTTATTGGTAGTTGTTATGTTGCCAGCGGGTTAAGGGGAGGGGGTCGAACGTATGTTGTTGACTTTGCCCATAGCAGGTGCAGTTGCTAGAAGTAGCTGATATATAGAATTCCATACTCCCATGAATATGCAGTGGCTACCTTGCTCAAGCTTTATATGATGCATTCTATACCTGATTAGTATAGATGGACACATCAGGACCAAACATATATGATGCATTTCATGCTTATAGGGGATGAGTTAGATTGGGCACCAGTGCACTTCTTCAGACTTTGCCCAAAGGGAGACTTTGTACAGAAGAAGGGAAAGCTGAGGTAGAAAAGATACCACATGAAGATGGACATTAGGGAGTGTCTAGATTAAATCGCATATGGAATTTGCAGAGAAGAGGTGGGGGGGGCTAGAGGGGGAGGCATAATAAAAGAACATGCCCACGTCAACACCATAATGGTAACACATAAATACCACCACATATTCTATTATGTTCGGCATTACATTTGTGATGCTAACATTAGCTTTTTCTCTTTTGCAGCTTAGGTGAATCCTCAACCACTTCATCCAGTTAATTTAAAGACATGGTAGAAGGGAGATGCTTCATATTCTGTATATATACATGCAATTTTTTCATTTATTGCGAAGTTGTTTTGAATGTCAATTTGTTGAGACATTTGTTAAATTATATAAAATATTCAAAGACGTAACATTGTATATATACACATTAAATGTGGATTTTTATGGAATGTGTATTGATTTATTATAAATTGTAATAATACAAAATTTGCATCATTACAATACACCATATACATATATAAATAATTAAAAACCTATCTTCTACCCCTAGTGAAATGCCTAGATAGCCAAGCGAAGGTGTTAGATGGCCTTAAACGTAGTTTAGAAGAGATTCAGACTCTTGGGTGGCATGTTAGTGAGGAGAACTGCCGAACGCTCGTGGTTGCACGGGACTCCACTAATGTGGCTGATTCGATGATTGACCCTACTCTACAGGTTGCTTTCTAGGGCGTTACCTCTGTGGAGCTAGCAGTGTTAGTACATGACCACTAATGGAATGTCAATGTGGTGTTTGATATTAGGTGAATGTTAGCCTTGAGCTAGGATGCACCGCATTAGGATTAGCATGTATTGTTTGTCCTGTCTAGGATTTCCTCTACCTCACCGTGGTTTCAAGGTTGATGTCATCCCTCAAATAAACCACCCCCCCTTGTTCGTTCGTCACTGCGCTGAAATTGGTTCAGCCTCCTCCTAAGGGTTTTGATCTCGCAGTTGCAGGTACAATGTAACCTACTCGTAGTGAAGCATGAACTGAAGACCATGAGTAGCTATTCTCACAACTGTATTTATGTCCAGTAATAAGTAAATCTATCGTAAGGTATCACCCTGCAAGTATGAAGAAAACATAAATTAAGGTTAACATGATCATGTAATTATTTAGACATTAATTAGAGTGTATGTAAATTGTTCTTGCAAAAAATCCAAGAACTGCCCCCGTGCAACTAATGTATCTCCTATTTATTGACCCCCATACCATTGCAGGTAGCTATCATGCACACTACAAGGACCCTCTATAAGAATGGCTCGACCGACTTGCTGTTCCCACATGTTTAAATACACTTCATGCAGGATAGTCCAATTGACATCAATCCGGCCACGTAAGTCGATTTCATGTAGCTCCGGTTGCGAATATATTGGAACCCGTCGAACTTCCTGGCCACTTGATTTGAGAAATGCCTAGTCACTTGATCTAGGAAATGCCACTCAACAATATGGAAACAAATAAGTGGCATCTATGTCATTTAAACTTGCATGCCAGCTTTGTAGAAATGCAGTAGTATATTAATCAAATTCGTACCATACGGCTCCCATTTAACCTGAAAAATGGGAAATTTTATTTACTTTAAATGATAAATATGATTAATTGCAATGAGATAAATATGATTACTAAGGTACTTGTGACATATTCTACCTGTCCGACGCATCCCGATATGCATCGACTACGTGGGTGGGGTAGAATTGCATGTCCCTCCGCGTGTTCCACCATGTCGCTAGAAGACATTCGGCTAGTACAGATAGTCCATCTCGACTAATTGGTGTGATGTGGGGAAATTTGTCCCAGGCCCACACTTGTAGCAATATGACTACCTCTCCAATCTCATGTGCCGATAGTGTGGATGCAACATATAGTTGGCAATATAACCAAGCTAGACTTGCAGCCCCCCAGCTATATGTCCTAATGATGTCAAAATGTTCCAGTAATGATAATAACCTTGCGTACACGAAGGCACTGGATTTTCTGGCAAAGATAAATCCCCCTAACTACTATAGAATGTATGCATGAGTAGCTCAATGTATGTGCTCCACATCGGCATTTGGTGGGATTAGCTAGAACATATCACAGAGCCATATCATATTGATGCACTTGCCTCTACCGTTGGACTTGAGTCTCGCCCCAAACAATTCTTTGCATATTGCTCCTCAATCCAGGCAACTACTCCCTGTAACTGCCTATTCATCCATAGGGAGTGCTAGCTAGATTTCCACATCTTGTAGCATGATGGTAAACTCCTTTATCAGTGTGTGGAATGTATGCGTCTCTAGACGCCATCTCTCCACCAATGCTGTAATCATGTGCCAATTAAGGGGTATGAATGGCAGCCGACTGACACCTTAGAATCTAGCCAACTACAAGCATGACTCAATTCACACATCGAATGGGATTGTACACTCGTCATGATAGAGTGACAACTTATGCCGTTGCACAGCGAAGGTTGCTTGCTCTTATGCTAATAACATGTCAAATGTTAACGTAAACTAATTAATTAGTAAAATGTTTGTTACTTCTCTATCCCAAACAGCCTATGATCGATGACTGGCCTGCTACGTCAAGACTAAAGGATTAAAAGGTCTAGGCTCCATCTATTATGCAAAACTATACAAATAATTTACATTTGCAACTAATACAAATTTTTTCACTAATTAAATTTATAACAATTAAATAACAGTATATTAACGATTAATTCTCTTTGATTAACGAATAATTAATAACTAATTAATTTTATAACTCAGCCTAAAAAACATACAAATAATCCTACCTTACAACAAATACAAAATATTTCACTAATTATGTTTACAACAATTAATTAACCACATATTAATAACTAATCACATTTAATTAATGGATAATTACCAATTACTTACTCTTATGACTAATTTTACTAAACCATACAAATAATTTACATTTGCAACCAATAATTTTTTTTTCACTAATTAATTTTATAGAAATTAATTAACAATATATTAACGACTAATTCTCTTTGATTAACAAATAATTAATAACTAATTAATTTTATAACTTAGTTTACAAAAGCAACAAATACATAATATTTCAATAATTAATTAATCATATATTAACAACTAATCACCTTTAATTAATAGATAATTACTAACTACTTACTCTTATGTCTAATTTTATTAAACCATACAAATATTTTACATTTCTACCTAATACAAAATTTTTCACTAATTAATTTCATAATAATTAATTAACGATATATTAACGACTAATCCCCTTTCATTAATGGATAATTAATAACTAATTAATTTTATGATTAATTTTACTAAACCATACAAATATTTTACATTTCTGCCAAATACAAAATTTTCACTAATTAATTTTATAGTAATTAATTAACGATATATTAAAGACTAATCCCCTTTCATTAATTGATAATTAATAACTAATTAATTGATAATTAATAACTAATTAATTTTATAACTTATTTTGCAAAACCATACAAATATTTTTACCTTGCAAAAAATATGAATTTTTTCACTAATTAATTAATAACTAATCATATTTAATTAGCAGATAATTACCGGCCACTTACTTTTATGACTATTTTAGTAAACCATACAAATATTTTATATTTCCACCCAATACAAAATTTTTTGTTAATTAATTTCTCAGCAATTAATTAACGATATCTTAACGACTAATCACTACTAATTAACAATAACTTAATCTACGGTTACATTTACAAAAAAAAAAAAATATATTTATACTAAAGGTGATACTTAAAAGTGCGAATAAGGTCAATACTTTCTGTACAAATTATACTGGTCTATGTTTCATTATATTTTTTTTAATACTAAAATCGCATATGAGATCCGTAACTTCGTAAACTATTTTAGTAATATAATTTATGAATGTAATATTTATATAATTTTTTTAAAATACAATATTTAAATATATCACCCACAACTTGTTAATAACACCAACTTAAAAAGTCTAAAACACTTTCCTCCACCAGGTCAAGATACTGCGTGGAATTTCGTTGTCTCTATCGACATGTGAATGCAAATGTGTGAATGTCTAATGTATTTTGAAAAAAATGATAATAAATTAGTCTCTTCCCGCACTTTTTCATCATGGTAGGTCTATTGATTGCTCCGTACATTGCGATATGACTTGGAAGCCACTACGTGTCGGTAATTCTTTAAATATTTCAAATATTACTAAGTTTTTAAATATAAAATTTTTTTAAAATTTTTAAAAATTACACATCTTCAAAGGAAAAAAAAACTATTAAATTGCAAACAATTTAAAATTTCAAAATAACAAAATTTCCTCAAATTTAGTAATATCTTTTAATTTAAGGAGATGTGAGAATTGTGTCCAAAAAATAAAAAGATAGTATGCATGAAAATACGAAAATAATCTATAAATTTTGGAATAACAAATGAAAATTCATAAATAAAAAGGAAAATTAAAAAATTGAAACATATATGAATTTTGGAAATTTTCAAAACTATTTCCCCACAATTTTCTTACAAAGAATCATTACAAACATTTTTTTTAAAGAAGAAAATTACATATATATTTCGGATTACATTTTATAATATTCCATTACACACTTAAAATTGTAGTATCTAACTCCTTAAACTAAAAAATAAATAAATCCAAACATTAAAAATTAGATAAATGAAATTACAAATAAAGTTGGCAATTTTTTAGAATTACACTCAATTTAAAAAAAAAAAGAATGCAAAAAAGAAATTCATATTCAAGAATTATTTTTTGGTATTTATTTATACCACTTGCCACATTTTTTTCCTTTTGAATAGTTACACCATTTTTTTAAAAGCACATACACACACACACACATATATATATACACTACACAAAATTGTAATATCTATCACGAAGCACCAAAAATATAAAAATAAATAAATAAATAATAAAAGCACAATAAATGAGTAAGTGCATGCACATATTTTTAGATCATAAATAACAAGAGAAAAAAATACAACATATCTCAAAAATATTGTAAATAACTATCCTTTAGTATTTTAACCTAAAAAGACAAATTTATGGTGCTATAATCATGCAAAGAAGAAAATACATAAAGCTTAAGCTCAAGACTTGAGAGAGGAGATGGTAGGAATTAATATACTAGCTTGTCACCTGAGCCTATGCCTAGAGATTGTAAAACTCAGTGTGAAGAACTCTAACTCACCACCCTCATGAAGACTAGCTTTTACTCTCTCAAGATTGAGAAGCCTCTTACTTTTTAGCTTGTCCAAATATCGTCGCTACAAATGTCCTTATTGTCGCTACAAACATCATCGCTATAAATATCATCGCTACAAATGTCATTGCCGTAAATGTGGTCATCACAAATAACATCACTACAATTACTATTGCTACAAATATCATTGCTGCAAATATCCTTATAGTTGCTGAAAACATTTTTGCCACAAATATCGTCGCCACAAATGTTATTGTCTCACTCTCTATGCTCTTCCCACTTGAAGACTTGGCATAAAGACATTGTCCAACTCGAGCAACACAAAAGAAATCATCGTTGGACCATCGATTTTGAACAACTTAGAACAACCTACCCCATCATGCACCAAACAACCTACCCTATCACGCACCATCCAACCTTGAATTTAACACAATTATCACTCAAACTATTCATCTTGGATGCATCCTTTGTTGTTTAGGATGAATATCATGTCCCTGGCTCTTAACAACCGCATGTGTCCCTATGACTATTCCTTTTTGTCTCTTTACATTTTTATCTCTTTTGAAATATTCTAAATAGGGTATTTTTGTATATGTTTATTTGGATTTTCCACTATTGGTATTATAACCCTAGGGAACTTACTATAATTAGCCCCATTTATGCAAGCTGCACATAATTTTTTTAATAGAAAAAATCTCATCTCCTTCTATTTATGAGTTTTACTCTTATCAATCCCTTTAGTAAGGATTGTGGCGTGTAACCTTAGTCACGGCTCATGAGTCATATTAAGTTTTGATTAGATTGTGTGTCGCATGCATAGTGCACTATATCTACTTAAGTTTCTCAAAGCTTAGTTAAGCCCTCTTATCCCACATAAGTTTCTCTTATACCTAGAAGGATCCATTCCATAGTTTACTTCCTAATTCATGTACTAGTGAATACTTAACTTCTAGATGTATCATCTTCTACTGGTATCAAAGCATAGGTTCTGGCAAGGGAACTGTAGTTACAGTTGTGGTAGTGTTGCTCTTTCTATTGGGCTATTAAAGTTGAGTAGTAGTTACAATTACAAAGTATGCAATGTCAAATCCTAGAGTTCATGATGGAATTGGTGACTTTAAGAGTGATGCACAAGGATGTGGAAGGTGTGCAAATCAAAACGCAAAGTCTACCGATGAGCAAATCCGAGAGTTGATTACTGTAGTTGTTAACTTAGGACTTATAATGCAACATTCGGTAAATAGTAAAGCTACTCAAGTTAATGTTAAGACTGGATATGCTCAAAATGACGAAGCACAGGTAGCCTCACCTCAAAATGTGCAATATGGTGGTGAATTAAGAAGAGACCAATGTGTGAGAAAGCCTACAGAAGTTGAGGGTGAGTTTGACAAAGGAGCTGGGGATAATTTCAAAGAAAAGTATCTTGTATAAGCTCTCAAGGGATTAGATAATGTGAAGATGCAAATCCCTTCTTTCTTGGGAAGTGGCAATGTGGATGATTACTTAGAATAAGAAGATAAGGTCAATAAGTTGTTTGAGTGTCATAACTATAAAGAGGCTATAAAAGCAATATTAGCTACCCTTGAGTTTTTGGGTATGCCGCACTATGGTAGAAGGACTTGCTAGCCACTATAAGACAAGCTAAAGAGCATAAGATTAGGTTATGGGCTCAAATGAAGAGGATTCTAAGGAGAAGGTTAGTCCTTAATTATTATGTGCAAGAAGCCTTCAAGAAGTTGCAAACCTTGAGGCAAAGAGGGATGTATATTGATGACTACATGAAGAAGTTTCAAATGCTAATGATTTGATATAAGGTAAGAGAGTTAAGGATAGAACTATAGCTTAGTTTGTAGCTAGGTTGAAGTATGATATAGTAAGTGTGGTTCAGCTCCAATTCTTGAACACATTGGGTGATACCATATGGTTAGCATAACAAGTAGAGCAGCAAAGGTGCAACAATTTGAATCGAGGTGCTAGTGATTAAGCCGTGGTATTGACTCAACCTACTACGAATTCCTATGGATTAGTATGAGATTGGCTAAACCAAGGTGATGACTAATGCAAGGGTTTACTAAGGTGAGAGGGGGGGAGACTTGAATTAAAAGGGAAGATTGTTAAATAAAGGGAAATACTATGAGGAGATGAAGGACATAGCTCATGAAGGAAGACAAGCTAAATAAAATGTTTCAAGTGTTTAGGATTTGGGCATATTGTTGCTTAATGTCAAAACTACAGAGCAACAATCCTGAAAGGCAAGGTGCCTATGCTAGAAGTTGATAGTGCTGATGAAGGTAAGATTCAGGAGGTAAGAGTGGAATGTAGTGAGGAGTTTTTTTAGGATAAAGATGTTACTATAGATGTGACATAGGAAAAATTCTTGAGCATTGTATTCAAGAGAACATTGAGTATCTCACCAAAGGTTATAGATGAGCAATGAGAGAACCTTTTCCACATTATATGTATGGTCAAAGGCCATTCATGTGCATTGATAGTCAATAGCGGAAGCTACACCAATGTGGCAGTTGCATTTATGATTTAATAATTGAAGTTACCAACCTTAAAACATTTGAGGCCCTACATGTGACACTAGCTCCATGAGAAGGGAGCCCTTCAAGTCACGTGACAAGTCTAAGTACCAATATCTATTAATGATAGGTAATAGGATAAGGCTCTTTATGATGTGTTTCCCATGTGTGCATCTCATATACTTTTAAGCCACCCAAGGTTGTTTGATCGATAGGTCGTACACGAAGGATGTAAGAACACATATGCTTTTCAAAAATAAGGAAAGAAGGTCATGCTACAACCTATAACCCCAAGTCAAGTAAAGGGTACTTAAATGCAACTAAATAGAGCTAAAAAGAAGTATCTTGTCATGTCTCAAAGTATGCTTAAACAGAATTTGGAGCAGGACATACACTTATTTCTATTGATTAGAAGGTTGTTGGAAATGAGAGATCAAGTGCCTTTTCCTACAAAGATTCGAGATATATTAGAGGAATTCAAGGACTTGTTTCTTGAGGAACTCCTTAAAGGACTATCCCTTTTCTAATGTATAAAGCATTGTATTGATCTACAACCCAACACGACATCACTAAACAAGCCTACCCATCGTATAAATCTAGAGCAAGCAGTTAAATTGAAGAAATAAGTAGAAGAGTTAATTGAATGAAGTTATGTGAGAGAGAACATGAGCCCTTGTGTGGAACTTGCTTTACTCATCCTAAAGAAAAATAGATCATGGCACATGTGTATTGATAATCAAGTTCTCAACAAAGTCAATGTCAAGTATAGATACCCTATTTTGAAGGTCAATGATATACTAGATGGACTTTATGGTGCTCATATCTTTTCATAGATCAATCTATGGAGTGGATACCATGAAATTTGCATGAGACTTGGAGATGAGAGGAAAATAACATTCAAGATGAAGCATGGTCCCTATGAATGGATAGTCATACCCTTTGGTATGACTAATGTACCCAGTACATTCATAAGGCTAATGAACCATATACTAAGATCCTTGATTGGAAAGTGTGTTATTGTGTACTTTGATGACATCTAAGTGTATAGTCTTAAACTAATAACTCATGTTAAGTATTTGCTAGAGCTCCTAACCACTCGTTAAGTCAAACAACAGTTTGACAACTTAAAGAAATGTTGCTTTTGTCAAGATGAGGTCATATTATTGGAGTTTATTGTACGAAATGGAGGAGTAAAGGTTGATGAGGTCAATATCATGGACTTGTGTCCTTTCACCATCGCGTCAATACTACAATAGCACCTCTCACAGGGCTAACCAAGAAGAATGTGGAATTTAACTAGGGGGAGAAGGCTTAGCGATGTTTCGAGGAGATCAAGGAGAAATTGACCACAACCCCTATGTTAGTACTCTTGGATTTTAAGAAAGTGATTGAGCAAAAATGTGGTGCATTAATGCTATGTTAATGCAAGAAGGATGACTTGTCACTTACCATAGTGAGAAGCTTAGTGAAGCCACTTTGAACTATTCTATGTATGATAAAGAGTTCTATGCTTTCATTTGAGCCCCATACAGTGTGGCAACACTATCTCTTTCCCTAAGAATTCATCATCTATATTGACCATGAGTTCTTATAATACCTCGAAGAACAACATAAGTTATCTAAATGCTACACTTGGTAGATAGAATTCTTGGAAGGTTTTCTCCTATGTTGTAAAGTACAAGAAGGGGAAAAGAAATGTGGTAGCTAATGCACTATGGTGAAGGTACACCTTAATTACTACTCTATAGATTAAGGTGTTGGGTTTTAAATTAATCACTAAGAAATAGAAGCATGACCCATATTTTAGTTCTACTAAAACTAGCTGCACCCAAGGAAGAGTGGCTAGAGGATATTATATGAAGGATGGATATCTCTTTTGAGGAGGTCAATTTTGCATTTCAACCTGCTCCATTTGAGAATTGTTAGTTTAAGAGGCTCATAATGGGGGATTAGCTGACTATTTTGGTGAAAAGAAAACATATGAACTCTTTAGAAGACTTTTTTTTTTTTTTTTGCCATGATTGATGAATGATGTGCATAAGGTGATTAAACAAGCTAAGTGTCGAGCTTAGCTTGGCCAACCCATGCCACTACTTATATCGACTCAACCTTAGTCTAACCTAAGCAAAGATTTTGTGCTAGGATTGCTGATGATAGCAAAAGGGAAGGATTCTATATTTGTAGTCATTGATCGATTTAGCAAAATGATACACTTCATTCCTTGCTATAAAACTAATGATGCCCTTCATATTGTTAACCTTTTCTTACATGAAATAGTTCAACAACACAAGATCTCGACGAGTTTCGTGCCTAACTAAGACCTTAAGTTCTTGAGCTATTTCTAGAAGACATTATGGCGTTAACTTGGCACTAAGTTCATATTCAGCACATCTTACCACTTATTGACCAATGGTCAAAATGAGATGGTCAATAGAACATTAGGATCTTTGCTTTGAGCAATAGTTAGGAAGAATCTTACCAATAAGAACTTGTGCTTGCCATGCCACTATCTATATCAGCCTAATAGTGGTCTAACCAAAGCATGGATTTTGTGCTAGGATTGCTGAGGATAGTAAGAGGGAAGGATTTTATATTTGCAGTCATCGATTGGTGTAGCAAAATGGCACGCTTCATTCCTTCCCATAAAATTGATGATGCCCTTCATGTTGTTAACCTTTTCTTGTAGAAAATCATTCAACTACAAGAAATCCTAACAAACATCGAATCCAATCGAAACCCTAAGTTCTTGAGCTATTTCTAGAAGACACTATGGTTTCGACTTGGCACTAAGCTCATGTTCAACACATCTGGCCATCTCTAAACTAATGGTCAAATTGAGGTAGTTAACAAAACATTAAGGTCCTTGCTTTAAGCAATAGTTAGGAAGAATCTTATCAATTGGGACTTGTGCTACACATCATTGAGTTTACATACAACAAGTCAGCACATAATACCAAAGTTAAGTCCCTAGTTGAGGTCGCTTATTGGTATAACCTTACTATGCCTCTTGATTAACTAACTAAATAGAGTTCAAATGGGGAGAGTTGAAGCAGAATTGATTGAGTTAGAGAAATACAACAACTTCATCATAAGGTCTCGGAGCAAAATGAGAAGGTAGCTGTGAAATAACAGTGATAAAGCCATGGAGGTCAAATTGTGTACTTTTAACCGAGAGATCTTGAGTAGATTTAAGTAAGGAAGGAGAGGTTTCCAAATTAGAGGATGAACAATCTCACTCCTAAGGTGATAGGCCCATTTCAAATATTATAGAAGATTAATGGCAATGCTTATAATGTTGACCTACTTGAAGGGTATAGAGTCTCGACCATATTCAACATCTTCGACTTAAGCCCATATGTCACCGATGAGTAGTAGGGAGATCAATTCAATTTGAGGGCAAATCCTTCACCACCCTAAGAAGATGATAGGAGTCTATATATTGGGCCCATCACCTAGGTTCGTGCTTAAGGATTGCAACAATTGGTGTAAAGGATTTTGATTAGCCACCCTCATGAAGACAAGCTTTTGCTCTCAATCTTAGGATGCTGACAATTTAGCAAAATTTTCAGTATAACTTGCAAAAATTTTTGTTACCATATTAGAATTTAAGCTAGCAACTAGCCTATTAAAGGAAGGCTCCAGAATAGCTAAGCATGACAAATGCAAAACCAGCTAATGCGCCTTTTGTGAATCACTTCGGATTGTCTATGTGATTGGTGGCCCAAGATATGATCTGAAGCTGAAGACATGTTGAGTGTCCTATATGCTAATGTAGTGGGTTGTATACATGTAATGATTTACAAAAGACCGGATCTAGCGTAAGCTATTAGTGTAACGAGCAAGTATATGGAAATTTTAGTAAACAACACTACATTGTAGTTAAGTGAATTTTCAAGTACTTGTGGGTTCTATGGATTATGGGATTGTGTTTGGCAAATAGTAGACATGAACGTTAGTTTTGAGATACATGGATGCAAGCTATATAGGGGCCTTAGAAGATGAGAGATCAATGATGAAATATGTGTTCACTATTACATGTAGATCCATCACCTAGAGGTTTATGGTTCCAACCTTAGTTATCCATCTACAATTGAGGCCGAGTATATAGCCATCGCAAAAGCTGCGAAAGAAGCATAGTGCGTGATAGGGTGGGTTAGGGAGTTGAGCGTTCAGCAACTTGGAGTTCTGCTATCACAAGAGTCCAAAGTGCTGTCTATCTACTAAGGAATCAAGTTTGTCACGTTGAGAACGGAGCATATTGATGCTAGATTTATAAGATTAGGGGATTGATTTTTTCTGGTGAGATACTACTTGAAGAGGCTGGTACAAAATGGAATTCTGCAGACATGTTGACCATGCTAGTTACTATAGCCTTGTTGAAGCATGCTTGGACTTGATTAATGTCTCCATCTAATAACGATGAGACATTCCATCTTATCAGCGCTAGGTAGAGATAGAGTCGGCATTTGAAATTTTGTTTTGGAGAAATTTTCACTAAGGTAAAGATTACTGAAATGTGGCTGATCTTTTAAGTTCATTGTACTAGTATCGAGCAAGTTGGATGTTATAAAATTGTGAAGTTAAGTTAGATTGGTACGTGAGTTTTGATGTATGCCTTGGCTCAAAAAAGTAACAAAAAAAGATATACAATTATAGGATTAAAGGAAAAAAAGATCACGATTAAAGGAAGAGAAACTGAAAAAAGAGATATCTGGCAATGTGTGCTCCATGACATTTGTTAAGAGCTTATAAATGAAACTTTGTACATTTTGCAAAGTGGTTGCAACATTTCATGAAAAAACAAATATACAAAAATATAAAAAGTTTTCCTATTTATCATTTTAACAAGCATTCACTATGGCTCTTTAATCTTTTCTTCGTAAATAAAGGAAAACAGACGCCTCTAACAAATATCAGGATCAACATAAAACAATAAGTTTTTTTTTTTTTTTTCCAATGGAAAAAAGAAAAAATCTTCATTAAACGGTATAGTTTTCATTCTATAAATAAACTCGTATATGCTTTCCCCGGGGACAAAGGAGCTGGTGGTACTCTGGATCTTATACAAGACTTGGGTGACCCAATTGGATTATACGTAGGACCAAGTTGTTTAAAAAATAGGCTGGGCCTGAATGTGGGTTGAAAAGTTCATGGGCTTTGAACTTCATGTCTACTCATCTAACCAGACAATGATTAAGGAAAAAAATAAATACTGCTATAGGCCACTCTTTTTGCACCAGGTTGGGCCTCAAATTCAGAAATAATCTGTTCTATTACCCAAATATTCACTTGAGTTTTGACCAAAAAATGCAAACCTTTTTCCAATATTTCTAATATAATATGAGCCCTTGTTTTATAGGGCCAATAATTCGTTTCATTTATTCATTCCTATTCTTACATGACTGTTGATTTTCATATCCTTGAAAATTATTCATTCCATCCAAGCATTGATGGATGCAAGATTTCCAAATTTTAAAGCTTTTGTTGTAAAAGGAACGAAAAGGGAAAAAGGAAAAAAAAAAAAGCAAGATGAACAAAATTGGACAAACTACAGCAACATGGTTAGATTCTAAGATATATATGAAAGTGTCTCGATCTTTTAAAGAAACCATGCTTAAGCAAGCTTCTCTTTACAGGTAATGTGTCAATTCATCTTTATTAAAATGCTTAACGATAGGGCAGGTCAAGTGACAACTAAATCAAGCAACATATGACCTAAAATGGAGAAACATACATGAAATATCAATGTTAGATGCATAAGAAACATGTATCGTTACAAGCCAACTTCAATTCTATCTAATCTAAAGTTGATTAATTGGGTGACATGTCAATTCGATTTCTAGTACTTTGAGTCGAGAAAATTGTAAAATTAGCATTTTAACAAGGAAAGGTCTTGAGAATTTATTATTATTATTATTATTATTATATTCCTAGACTATCTCATTTTAAACCTCTGCAATTAATACATGTATTATGAAAAGAATTTCAGTTTTTTCAAGAATTCATTTCAAGACAAGTTCAAAATATAGAGGGGTTAGGCGTGGGGTCTCTTACAGCTCCTATGACCACTAACATCTTATGCTTATGTTCGTGGCTGATTGTTAGATACCTCCTACAAAGCATCCTAATCTTAGGATTGCCTTAAAATTTTACCAGTAATCGTAATTAGTAGTGTCCATGTTGTGCTTAGCACGAAAATGGATAGATCACACATGATAAAATAAATAATTATTTTTAAAAAATAAAGAAAGAGACAATAAAGAACATAATTCGTGGTGAAACTCATGGAGTAGAACAAAGTTCACTATGCCAAAAAATATATTTAGTATAATGGATCTCTCTTTCTTACCTGTAAAATTTCATAGTACTACTACATATGGTACCCAATTAACCTGAAATGTACAAAAGAAAAGTGAATGAAACCAAAGGCATAAGCATTGTTTGATTGTGTTGGTTCCAAATTAAGTAATCAAGAGAGAAGCACTGAATTAATTATTTGCTAAATTTTTAAAAATTTTACTAGTTAAAAATAATCCCTTTGACTACTCAATTTAATTATGACGTAAAAACAAGTATTTATAAACAATTATATGCTATTATAGAACGGGAAATAAAAGATAAAGAAAAGAGAATTGTGCAAGCTATTTATAGATGTTTCATTTTAAGCGTCAATCCTCTTGTCTAACTCTAATATCGGGGACTTAGTCTTCCACACCGCTATCGTTCTACTAATACAAAACAATTTGAGAGATTATAATCAATCTATTAACACTTTGACTTAAAAACACCCTACTTTACCTATCTAGCCTATCTCTAAGGCTATTCATAGACCTATAGAGTTACAAGTAACATTTCACTAATTTATGTATCAAGCTTTTACGAATTATCAAAAGTAAATGATGAAATGAGAATTTATATCATTAAAAAATTAATTCGAGTATAATATGAAAATATGTAAAAGATAGAGTAACTTCTGAGTTAGTCTTTGAGTTTTGATAATACTCTTTTCTGATAAAAGAATGTTATACTGTTTTGTATTATATATTGTGTCTCTCGAATCTTTGAACTTCGACTCCATTTATTCACTGAAGAGTAATGGCTACTTCGTTGATTTGTTTTTAACTTAAAAGTTTGTTGTTGTGATCTTGCTTTGAACATTTGAGAAATATTCTAAGAGATTTGAAGTTATCCACTAAAGTTTGAATTTAAATATGATATCTTCATAATATGATATGGAAAATTTATCAAATTTGTCATTGAAAATAGTCTAGATACATCCTTACATTGTAATATATATCATCTATACAAAATTTGTTGATGAAATCAACCACCCACTGATTTTGTAGAGTATCTATTAACTCTTTCTCTTATTTTTTAATTCAAATTTGAATTTCTAAATATGTGATATCTAAAATATCTGATATAATTTTTTTATGACTGATCTTTTTGTAGCAGAATCAAATATGTGGAATTAATCATGAATTTATCACAACTTAACTAAATCACTTAATTTCAAAATTAATTACTTAGATCCCCATGGATATTTATCTTACTTTAGTGAAATGAATTGAATATATTATCCAAATATATTTAATAAGTAGAGTTAAGTTTTCAAATTGATAGTTATTTAACTTAAATTTATATATAAAGTTGTTCTGTTTATACAAACTCTTAATAGTAATACCTTCTGACTTATTTTCTGAGTACGTGTTATTTTTCATAATGAACACCTTCTGACTTATCTTTTGAGTAATTAAAAACAACTTAGCTTTTCTTTATTTATTCTTTTATTTTTTGACTCTTAGTCAAATTGTAAATATAATTATTCTTATACACTAAAAGAACTCATTAAAAACATTTAGTACATTTTGTTATCATCAAAATACTTTAGAGAGAACATAACATATTGACTTTTTCCTCTTCTAATCGACCAAACTTGTCATTCGATTGACTACTCATGTCATGATTTGATTGATTCTCCTTAGTTGACCCCTTGATCGAATCATCTTCCTTATGCCCTAATCAATTATATTGGATTAGTAGATCAAGATTTGTACTCCTAGATTTTTATTTTTTAAACTTGGAATATGAGCCATAATTCCAAAAATTCATGTCATTAACCTAAAATATTAATAAATAAATAGAATCCCAATTCTTTTAGGAACAACTTTTGAGCAAATTAACCCAATTATTCTATGTAACCTCAATCTCTTGGTAGAGGATATGTTCATTGGAGACTTGAAGGCCACTAACTAAATAATCTTGCAAGCAAGAACATAAGTGGGTGGACATGAGATAGGTTTTACAAAACTCAAATCCATTTAATACCTTGCTAGCATTCTTATAATAAAATTTTGAAGAGTTTTCTACCATGAGTTTAGAAACCTAATAAGATACTCAAAATCCACTTAACAAATTAATACAATTTTGATTAAAATATTTAAAAGTTCATATTTTAATGAATCTTTATTAATGTTTCTCTATCTTAATGGGTAATATCTTGTTACGATAAAAGAGTTTCTATTGAGAGAGAAAAAAAATTTTACATGGCTTTACATGAAGGGAAAAAAAAAATCGGTTGCAAATGAGGTAGGCTATTGCCTCTTAGTCATCTCATAAAAATAAAATAAAATTGAAGGCAAACTTCCTTTTTTTTTTTTTCTTTTTTCCTTTAGAGTTATGTAATTTTCAAATATTATTCATACTTACTTATGAAGTTATAAAAATTATCTACAATTTTAAGATTTAAAAGTTTAGAGCTTTTTACATTTTATTACTTTTTTTTTTTTTGAATCTAGGTTCATTTTTTTTAGTAAATTGGTGCAATTCTCTAAAGAAAAAAAAAAAGTAAAAGAAAATTGTGCATTCTAACCTAGAACTCATGAATGGGTCCTATAGGAACTTAGCTAGACTAGTTAAGTAAATTGGGTTTTCCTATATCATTATTAAGGTAGTTGAAGGGGTGATATGAACTAGTTTTATGGCTAGTCAAGTCAAATTGAGTTGAATTAATGTAGTCAACTTGGTTGTGACAATACTACTAACATCTTAATTTATAAAGATATTTTTTTTTTCCCTCTGGTTGGAGAGGATTGGGTTGACAACTACAAGACCAAGCCAATAGGATTCACAGTTGTATTGACTCTTACTTTTTCATAGGATGATCAGATTAAGACTTTGGTTGATGGATCATGGTTTGTTATTTTTTTTATTAAGGGTTATTGAACATACAAAAAGCTTTGAAAAAAAAAAAACCTTTGCTACACCATCCAAAGGCTCACCACATTTACATGGGCTACATATTTGACAAAAACTACACACTCAATCAAGAAAAGGTGTTCCTTACTACTTGAAAAAGGGCTTTGTAATCCATCAACTTTCTATTGTCTATTGCAACTACTTGAAATCATTAGATCATCAATTATAAATTTCAATGGCTAATCCACTATGAAACAATGACGACAAATTTAATGGGACAAAAATTAAGGGTGAGTGAGTATAAGATGGATAAGGTGTGATGAGTTATTTGTATCCTATTTTTTAAAGTGTAGGTTTACAAATTTTCAAATAATATTATAGAACCTATACCCTATAAAATCTAAAGGATATAGGGCACTGTATGGAACCTGTAGATTTTTCATATCTTTCAATAAATATCAAGTTTATGTGATATTAAAAATGTAATCCATATATGATATTGCAAGATTTTTCATAAGCAAAAATTTAGAGAATCAGTAACAAAATGTGTGATATTAGAATTCTAATTTTTTTTTATCTTCATCATTTCAAGTTTTTTTTATGTTAAACAAAATCTATAGAATAAATTGGAATGAAAATTGTCATGTAGAGAGAGGTAGCAAGTTTTAGGTTTATTTTTTTGCTTCAAGCTTATATTGTTACTTTTTAACGTAAATATAATATTATTTTTTTCTTTTTCTAACTGTGGGGGTAAGTAGGATACGAGGCCTACTTATACCTTGCCCTATAAGGTACAAGTTTCTAAATTTCAGAATTGGAACTTACTCTACAATACCTTAAAATCACCTTATACATTGTACTATATAAAGCCTACAAGGTACAAAGTGCTATATGAAACTTATAATTTTTTTTTGGGTATAAATTTCAAGTTTATGTGATATTGAAAAAGTAATTTATATATAATATTATAAGTTCTTCAAATGCAAAATGTATGGAACATGTAAGCAAATATGTAAAATTAAAAAAGTAAATTTTTTCGCTCCTCATTGTTTCAAGTTTATACGATTTTACTACATAGCAAATAAGAAAGAATAAGGAGACAAAATGGAAAATATAAAATTGAAGAGGAAAATGGAGAAGAAGAAGGAAAAAAAATAGAAAATATAAATTGAATGGCCTAGGCCCTTTTATTTTTCTTCTTGCTAAAATATTTATTGGCAAAAAATATATATAATGTTATTATTTATTATTTATTTATTAATATTATTTAATATTCTTTTTATAAGGTGAGTAAATGGTATCTTGAAACTTGTACCTTACATAACTTAGAATAAAGGTTCTAGTGTGAATATAGTATAAGAAATCTCATACTCATATCATATCCTATAAGAGTAAGTTTTAGAAAAATCTATATACAAAACTTATTTTGTAACTCTTAATACATACTCAAAACCTATATGGTCTCACAAGGTATGGGTTGATACCTTATAAAAGTAGGTTACTCAGTCACCCCTATTTGATCGAACAAATATATATAGGGTTATTTTTCATTCATTAATATATATCATATTATTTAATAAATTTTACATAATGGATACAAGGTATCCTATTATGTGGAAGCAAATTTCAAAAAATCTATATACAAAACATATTATATAACCCTTAATACCTATCTAGAACCTAACTACTTGACTACATAGGGTATGGGCTAATACCTTGTAAAATAAGGTTACCCACTCATTCCTATTTAACCAAATATATATATATATATTATATTTTTCATTCATTAATATATTATATTATTAGATAATTTTTACAAGTACAAGGTACACAAAAGGTTTTAATGTAGGTATAAGATATAATAAAATCATCCTTATACCTTATTTTGTTGAAGTAGATTTTAAAAAATTATTATATAAAATCTATCATATAATACTCAATACTTATATAAAACTTATCCGATCAAGTAAAATACGAATCGATATCTTGTATAATATGATTTCCTGCTCCTCCCTAACACAAACTAGAAAAGGAAGCTAGCATTTTCATTTAGTGTGTGGGGAAGGACTTTGGTGGGCATAGAGACATCGAGGAGGGAGACGCGGAGACGAAAAAAAAAAAAAGAAACAAAGTAAAATAAAAATGGACAAGGCGCTAGAGTAAAAAGGGAAAAGCTGATGCTGGGACTTGGGAATGGGGAGAAATGATCAACAACTAGGGTTAAAATATAAACCCAGTAAGGAGAAAGCAAATTTTGAGAGTAATATAAGATAATAAACACTAGTGTTTATTGGGTTGGGGTTTGATATCGGTACTTAGTATTGTCCTAAAACTTTATAGAGTTCTAAGATATCCGAAACGCACCTCTCAAACCCTCTAGCAAAAGACTATATTTAATAAATATGTATTCAGCTCGTCAATTACCCCATATGCCCTCCTGCCCGCTTGCATCCCAGCTGGAAATGGCCGCAAATCACTCGACGAGTAAAACAACATAATTACAGGTGAAGATAACTTTGTGTCTAATGTCATAGGTTTGTGTTGAAAAAGGAGGGCGGGTCACAGGCAATTCCAAGTATGAGGAGGTCATCTCGGGACTTTGGAGCATCAAGTAAGCCATATTGAAGATAAGTATATGGAACAAATATAATATAACATAATATAACTATCTTAAAGACAATTTGTGTTTCTTTCAACGAGTTCAAGATCCAGAGTTCCTATCATCTCATCGGAATATTAAGCATGTATACTATTTTTTCAAAGAAAATTTTGTAATAATATAGAATCTCTTTGCCTGATACATTTATTATCCTCAAATAAATAAATAAATAAAAACAAATAGCCAATTAAACTCCAGAGATATCCAGACAACACTCAAGATTGCTAGCTACAACAAGTTGTTAGCTAATATTGTCTAATTAAGCCTCCTACAATTCTTTCTAATTTCTCCATCAGACCCCATAAGAGGCTTAATATCACCCATCTTGATCATGCCAGAAACAAAATCAAAATTGAATGTGCTCTGAGTGTTACTGTAACTCTTGACAATTGAATCAGTGGATCCACCATTGAAGTGGTGTTGGTTAGAGTGTAGTAGTCCTTTGTTTTGGAGGATATTCTTGAAGTAATTGTTGTCAAATGATGTTGATGTTTCGAGATCGAGTAGTGCCAAGTTGTTGTCTCTTGTGCTGAAGGTTCTTGGGTGATTGGCTCATCTCGATTAGGCAAAGGAAGGGCCTATATTGGTATTGTAGTAGATCCTAGCCCTAAAATTTGTGCACCTTGCTTGTCCAATAGTATGGGCTTCAGTCATTTTAATTGCAACAATCTTTAGCTAGGAATACATGTTTTATTTGTTCAGGACAAAGGTTGCAACTGGCAATAAGAATTACCACCACTACTTCTACTTGAGCAAAATAACTAAATTGAACTTAACTTAAAAGTCCAATCCACTCGACTCATTGCCCTTTTAAAAATTTTAGTATATACACATTACTAGATCAATAAGAATATATTTAGTGACTGAATCGGTATTTCACTTTAATAAGGATGAATGCACATAGAAAAAGAAAAACTACAAAAAAATAAATAAATAAGTTCACAACACATCTTGAATTTGTACACATTTTATGATTCTTCTTCCTTTTCAATATGTCAGTTACAAGTTGATGCAAATACTGTTTTAAATATTTTGCATGATAAATATATGTAAAAGAAGAGATAAAAATCGAAAGAAATGCTGATCAGATAAAGCAACCATGTCCCTAGTGGAAAGCCCAACGTTGGAGAAGCAATGAGGTTGGAGGAGGGATGCTGTTGTTTGCAGCTGCTTGGCTTGTTGTCCTTGCATCTCTCCTTTCAAGATTCCCATTTCAGCTAGGTCTTCCAAGCTTCATATATAATGAACAATTGATCGGTAAATCATTATGCACTATTTGTACATTGAGGGAAATCAATAACAAGCTTAGAACTATATTCTCTTCTTTCAAATAAGCTGCTAATATCATTATAATGGTATAATGTGCATGTAAACATCTTTCTAGCCTATTTTATAGTAAAATTATAATTAAAATCACGCGAACTATTTTTACAGTACAAATGGACCCTCTATACTTAATATAGTGTCGTCAAGACTCACGAGGTAAGATGGAAAACATACATGAAGCTTCTGCGTTAAGTATTCTTCAAACGGAGTGGACGACAGACATCTCTTTTTTAAGTGGCTGTGTTACACATTTGTCGATAATATTCCAAAGCAATAGACCGAGGGCAAGCTCTAAATTAAGATAAAAAATGGATTAGTACCAATAACTGAATCTTGACTGGATACCGTGACGGTTTCAAACTAATATGGAACCGCTAGGATCATAGATTGGTGATTGGGGAAATCGGGTTCAAAATCATGTGGTTAGTTCATAGGGATTGATGGGTCATAGGTCGGTTCTTAAGGTGATTTTTTTTTTCTTTTTTATTAAGTTTTTAATTTTTTTATTTTTTTCTTGTAATTTTTTTCTTTTTCAATTCTCCTCAATCCCAAAATTTACAAATCAACAACTTAAATTATTCCTTTGATTACTAATAACTATTTCTTGTAATACAATTATTTTACATCTAAAAATTACAAAATTTAGATATATGTGTTCCATCCATTTCTTTATGTCATCAAATTCACTTGTTCTTTTCATTTCATCTCTTTTTTTTTCTTGCTTTGGCTCCTCTTTTTTCATTCTTTCTTTTCCTTTTTTTTTTTTCTCTTTACTTCACGAGTTGAAAACCATTGATCTTGACGGGTGGACCTACCATGGACCCATGAAACTAAAGGCTCCTATATGGGTTAACACCCGTTACTCTGGGTCATGGTTTTGACTTGAAACTATCGTGTCAGTTTTGAGCTAGGTTATAAATTTGATCCGATCCATGATAATATCTAGTCTCTTCAATCAGCCCATTATTGTGGGGAAATTTTTTTTTATCGTCACTTAGTGCTCCATGATGCATCTTTTTTCCTTAAAAAGTTATGTATTTTAGATTATAACCTAAAGTTTTAAATAAAGTCTTTTTTCATAACAGTATTGTAATTGTATATCTTTTGAAATTTGTTTATGTATATTTTATAAAATATCAAAATTTTTGTTATGATTATTATTAAATTAGTTAAGGCTATTAATAACTAGTTACAATTAGCTAGGATTAGTTAATAAATTAGTAGTTATAGGAAATAATATAAATGGTACTTTATAAAAAACAAAAAGGTATTCTTTCTATTAATAAGTGAAAATCAATGAAGCTTTCTTTCAAGAATATTCTATGGAAGTTTGTTTTTTACTTGAACTAAAGACGATTTCAATTTTCTCATATGTTTATGTTGGGGGATTATGCGAGATTCTAATAATGGTGCTTTCATTGAATGTGTGACGCAGCGCGAAAGCTAAAACGAAATAAATCCGAAATTGGATTGGTTTCCCACAACAAAGACACACGCTTTGATGCAAATTAGGTTGCGCACAACCCGAAAATTGGAGAAAAACTCTCTCTCAAAATGTATTCAAATGTATATTAAAACGTAACCCTAATCTATCTGACAAAAGAGTATTTATATGGCCCCGTAAAATATCTAAAAGGGAAAAATCTAAGCGTACACGTGGAAATAAATAATAAAATACACGTCTATAACTTGTCGCATACACGGCCGTGCCTCCAGGCCGTGTATGTTTCTGGGCAAGTGACAAGCCTAGTACACGGTCTCATACACGGCCGTGCCTCGAAGCCGTGTATGATTCTGTGAAAGTTCCGCAAGTCGTGTCCCAAGCCGTGCCCGGAACCGTGTCAGCCTCTGTGGGATACTCTGATCGGATACACGGCCACGATACACGGCCGTGTGTGGGGCTGTGTATACTTCTGTGGACATCTGACTGAGGACACGGTCGCGAAGCACGGTTGTCTCCTAGCCGTGTAAGGAAGCCGTGTATACGTCTGTGGCTCTGAATTGGATACACGGTCTACATGCACGGCCGTGTGTTCAGGCCGTGTGTCTCCTGTCTCCATCATTTATAGCACGGCCGTGTGTTCAGGCCGTGTGTCCCCTGTCTCCATCATTCTCCCCCACCAATGGAGAACTCGACCCTGAGTTCTCATCCGGATATAGAGGAGTATCATCGGCATGAAAAGGTGACAAGTCCGCTACATTGAAAGTGCAAGATATATTCATATCTTTCGGGAGTTGTACAACATATGCGTTGTCATTGATCTTGCGTACAACTTCATAGGGACCGTACTTCCTGGGTTGAAGTTTCCCATACTTCCCTACAGGGAATCGCTCCTTCCGAAGGTAAACCATTACCTGATCGCCAACTGCAAAGAGCTTCTGCCGTCTATGCTTATCTGCATCCCCTTTGTACCGTGTGTTAGATTCCTCTATCTTTCGCTTAACTTCTTCAGTAGTGGCTTGGTGTTGCTCCGCCATATGTTTAGCTGCTACATCGCCCACCATGTCTTTGGGTAATTTGAGCAAGTCTAGCGCATGTTGTGGTGTTTTTGTGTATACCACCGAGAATGGAGACCTTCCAATAGTTTGGTGGACAGAATTGTTGTAAGCGAATTCGGCTTGAGCCAATGCTTGATCCCACTGTCCCGGTTTCTCACTGCAGATGCTTCTGATGAGGTTTCCGAGGGTTCTGTTAGTCACCTCGGTCTGTCCGTCGGTTTGAGGATGAGCGGTGCTGCTGTAATTCAGGGAGGAGTCAAACATAAACCAGAGGGTCTTCCAAAAGTGACTAAGGAATTTGCTATCCCTATCTGATGTGATAGACTTTGGGACTCCATGCAGCCGCACCACTTCCTTGAAGAACAACCATGTAATAGCCCGTGTCGGCGGTCTTCCTGCATGGGATGAAATGAGCCATCTTGGAAAACCTGTTAACTACAACAAACACAGAGTCAGCACCTCGTTGGGTACGAGGCAAACCCAGTATGAAGTCCATCGACAAATTCTCCCAAATGTTTGAAGGCACGGGGAGAGGAGTGTATAGACCAGTGTTTTGGGATTGCTCCTTAGACACTTGACAAATGTAGCACCTTTCCACAATCCCATACACATCCCTCCTCAACCGAGGCCAAAAGTATCTGGCGGTAACTGCAGCTAATGTCTTATCTCTACCCATATGTCCGCCAATCCTCCACCATGCAAGTCCCTGATAAGCTTTTCCCGCAAAGAAGATTCGGGAATGCACAACTGGTTCCCTTTCATCAAATATCCCCCATGTATATGGTAGTCGTCACACGGTTCCCTGTTGGCACATTTAATCCAAGTGTCCTTAAAGTCGCCATCGTTCTTGTACAGTTCCTTTAGCTTTTCAAAGCCGACAATGTCTGTACTCAAAGTAAGCAGGACATTCGCTCTTCTACTCAGGGCGTCCGCGACTTTGTTTTGCACACCTGACTTGTGCATCAACCTGAAAGGAAACCTCTGCAAAAACTCAATCCACCTGGCGTGCATATCCTTACTAATTCGGGTCTGACCACTCAAATATTTAAGAGCCCCACAATCCGAATACAAAATGAACTCTTTCCCGACCAGGTAGTGTTCCCACACTTTAAGGGCCCTTACCACGGCGTAGAACTCCTTATCATAGGTAGACCAAGTCCTCCTTGCTTCGCACAACTTCTCACTGTAAAAGGCTATTGGTCTCTTCTCCTGTGATAGTACTGCACCTACTCCGACCCCACTAGCATCGCAATCCACTTCGAACAATTTTTCAAAGTCTGGTAGAGCTAGTACAAGCGCGCTACACAATCTCTGCTTCAGGTTCATGAAGCTCAAGTTAGATTCTTCGCCCCATTGGAACTTTCCCTTCTTTAGGCATTCAGTCAAGGGTGCAGCAACAGTACTAAAATGCCTAATGAACCTTCTGTAGAAACTGGTTAAGCCGAGGAAGCTTCTCAATTCCGTTACGGTTCTTGGAACAGGCCGTTCCCTAATTGCTTTTACCTTCTCGTCATCTACCATCACTCCCTCACTACTAACAACAAACCCCAGGAACAACAGTCGTCTTGACATAAAGGTGCACTTTTTAAGATTAGCGAACAACTTATTCGCCTTTAATGTAGATAACACACACCTTAGATGTTCTAAGTGTTCTTCTTCGGATTTACTGTATATCAGAATATCGTCAAAGTACACAACAAGAAAATGACCATTGAAAGGTTTCAATACCTGGTTCATTACTCTCATGAAGGTGCTCGGTGCGTTACTCAGCCCAAATGGCATCACTAGCCACTCATACAGCCCCTCCTTGGTCTTAAATGTCGTTTTCCACTCGTCTCCAGAACGGATTCGAATCTAGTGATATCCACTCCGCAAGTCTATCTTGGAGAAAATAGTAGCGCCACTCAAACGGTCCAACATATCCTCAATGCGGGGTATAGGGAATTTATACCCTATGGTAATCTTGTTGATAGCTCGGCTATCAACACACATCCTCCAACTCCCATCTTTCTTGGGAGTTAACAATGCCGGAACTGCACATGGGCTTAGGCTATCCCGGATGAAACCTTTGTCCAAAAGCTCTTGGACCCTCTCCTAGAGAATCCCAGCTTCCTTGGGACTCATTCTGTAATGCGGGAGGTTTGGGAGACTAGCCCCGGGCACCAGGTCAATCTGGTGTTGAATATCCCTCAAAGGAGGTAGTCCCTTGGGTAGGTCGTCTGGGATCACTTCCTTGAACTCTTCAAGAAGATCCTTCACCGCCCCTGGCACTTCTCTATCAAGTTCCTCCCCTCCTTCGGTCACTCCTTTCACGATGAGGGCGTGTACTACTCGCGATTCCTTCAAGTCGTCCATCACTTCCTTCTCGGATTGAGTGACAGTTAAGAATGGGCGACTCTCAACCTGCTTCCCTTTAACACGTCCTTCCCTCTTCAATGGTAATAAGGTGTACTTCACACCCTCCTTCTCCAACCGGTAGACATTTTCTTTGCCCGTATGTTGCGCGTCCACGTCAAACTGCCATGGCCTCCCAAACAAGATGTGGCAAGCATCCATGTCTACAATGTCGCAGAATGCTTCATCCCGGTACTTCCCTATTGAGAAAGGTACCCTGCATCTCTCCTTAACTTCAATTTTCTCGGCGGCCTTGATCCAGCCAATAGTATAAGGATTCGGGTGCTTCTCAACGGGCAGCTGCAGTTGTGTTACAACCTCCCTTCCTATGATGTTCTCGCAACTGCCGCTGTCTACTATCAACTCAAATAGCTTCCCCATGATCGTACACCGTGTACGAAACAATTGGTGCCTCTGCGTGAACTCTTCCTGCTTTGGAGTGAGCATCATACGCCGAATTACATATGATGGCTCCGCTGCTTCTTCTTCTTCCTCATAGTACTCTCCCTCTCCATCGGGCTCACAGCAAATTTCCTCATCATCTTCCCTATCGAGGATGTTGACGCTCTTCCTCGCTGGGCATTCGTTTGATCGATGACCCGGTTGGTTGCATCGGAAACACTTGCCCAATATGGGTTTAGCATAGGGATTGTTCTGTCTTTGAACTCCTTTCGGCTCCATCGGCTTCTTCCCCTCACTTTTCTCCTCCCTCCTAGACATGTCCTCCGTTGGTTTGTATGGTGTAACTCGACTTTTCTCAAGTATCGGTTGACTACCACCACTTATAGCTTCGCCTACATACCCTTTCCGTCCTCCCCCGTATCTACTCCCTTGCTCCTGCAACACAAGCTCGGCTCGGAGAGCCAAGTTCTTTGCTTCAACGAGGGTTCTCACCATCGTCACCCTAATCTTATCTTTGATTTGTAATTTTAGCCCTTCTACATACCTCGCAACTTGCTGACCCTCGCTCTCCCTCAAATCATTCCGTTCTGCCAGCCTCATGAACTCCGCCGTATACTCATGCACGGAACGTTGTCCTTGGCGGCACTGCTGATATTGTTGGAACAATATCTGCTTGTAATCCGGCGGGAGGAAGTCATGTTGCAGCAGCTGCTTCATGCGATACCATGACCTTACCGGGTGCCTTCCTTCCCGCTGCCTCCTACTTTGCAATCTCTCCCACCATGCCGAAGCACCACTCTTCAACCTGCACGCCACCAGCCTTACCCGACAGTCCTCGGGAATTTCCATGTAGTCGAAGAACCGGTCCACTTCCGCTAACCAATCCAGGACGCCTTCGATGTTGAGACTACCATCGAACCAAGGAATATCAACCTTCAACCGGTAGTCTCCGCCATCCCCGTGATCATAACCCCCACGGTTCCTCCTGTGATCAACTTCTCTAGGATAGTTTCCATGAGGAGCCATCCGATGACCACCGCCTCTTCCACCACGTCCTCTCTGCGGTCTACTTCCGTACGTATCATCACTCTCTTCGCTGGACTCTTCACTCTCCACACGCCCCCACCTGTTCTCAACGACAGGTCGGATCACGCGTCCCCCGAATTCCTCCACCGCACGTGGTGGATTTCTGCCAGCGCCTCCAACCCTATTGGGGTCAACCACCAGAGCATCGAAACGCTCGATCAGTTCATCAAGGCGCCGTTCCATACGCTCGACCTTCTGATGCATTGCGTCGAACTCTTCCCTAGGAACCCATTGATGGTTCCCTTGAAACCTCGCATCTTGAACACCGTCAAGAACACGACTGCCATCAACACCGTCGTTAGCCGACATCTCAGCAGGAAATAACCTTGCTCTGATACCAACTGACGCAGCGCGGAAGCTAAAACGAAACAAATCCGAAATTGGATTGGTTTCCCACAACAAAGACACACGCTTTGATGCAAATTAGGTTGCGCACAACCCGGAAATTGGAGAAAAACTCTCTCTCAAAATGTATTCAAATGTATATTAAAACGTAACCCTAATCTATCTGACAAAAGAGTATTTATATGGCCCCGTAAAATATCTAAAAGGGGAAAATCTAAGCGTACACGTAGAAATAAATAATAAAATACACGTCTATAACTTGTCGCACACACGGCCGTGCCTCCAGGCCGTGTATGTTTCTGGGCAAGTGACAAGCCTAGTACACGGTCTCATACACGGCCGTGCCTCGAAGTCGTGTATGATTCTGTGAAAGTTCCGCAAGCCGTGTCCCAAGCCGTGCCCGGAACCGTGTCAGCCTCTGTGGGATACTCTGATCGGATACACGGCCACGATACACGGCCGTGTGTGGGGCTGTGTATACTTCTGTGGACATCTGACTGAGGACACGGTCGCGAAGCACGGTTGTCTCCTAGCCGTGTAAGGAAGCCGTGTATACGTCTGTGGCTCTGAATTGGATACACGGTCTACATGCACGGTCGTGTGTCTCCTGTCTCCATCATTTATAGCACGGCCGTGTGTTCAGGCCGTGTGTCCCCTGTCTCCATCAATGTGACTAAACTTCAAGAAGAACTACAAGCCATAGTGTAGTAGGTGAAGCATAATAACTATAGAATTGATACATTAGAGATGAAGTTTGTTACTTTACAAGCAAATATTAGTGCTCTTATGAAACATCTAAGAGTTACTGTGGATCGGAATAATCCTACTAATGTCTAAGTTTCATATCAGAATATGGATGTTTCATTATCTGAAAACCAAAACATACAGCAAGAGTCAAAACATTCTTATATCAAGAATATTAAATTGGACTTACTAGCTTCATGGATTTTCAAAGCTTCTCAATTTTTTTTATTTTCACAATGTTCTTGATGAATAGCGAATGAAGATGGCATCATATGCCAAGGAAGATGAGCACTTGATTGGTATCAATGGTTCTTCCATAACAATTTTTTTGAAAACAAATTTTTTGGGTATTTTATTTTACGATTTTCTTTAAAAATAATATTATTTTAGCGAATTCCTCCAAATAATGCATTACTTCACGGAAACTATGCATGTTCAGGAGTTTAATTGGCTTTTCTTTCTTCTTCCCAAAGAATTACAATGTGCCTTTACTTTAGGATTAAGAGATAGGGTTGAACAATGATATAGCTGGATGAGAAAGCAACGGAAGTCATCACAAAGTTGGAGGCTAAAACGCGTCTTTATCGGCAAATAAATGTTGCAAAGACGTCGGACATCTCGGTTATGCGGATGGGGTCCAATATTTCAACTGGTCACATTTGGGTCGGTACGTTCCATTCAAATTTCGGGCGTGTGTTTGACACTTGGCAAAAAACTAACTGTGATCTCTCTTGGATGACGAAAAGTCTAATAGAAATTTCAGCTAAAATGGACATCTTCCTAATTGAAAGTGTTGTTTTGAGCTGTGTAGTTCATGGGGCGGCTCTGAACTGGAGGGTTTATCCATAATTGAAACTGAAATCAGTCTAGTTTAGCCCCTTAAATGCCTTTGTAGGAGGGAAAAGGAAAAAGAATCCACTGCCTTCTCGAAAATGTTCATAATCCATGGCCACAATCGGTGGTTTCTGGGGCTTAATTCCAACTCAAAAAGTGGAATTTTGAGGATCTCTCGATTTTCTTTTCCTTTCGTTTATGTTTGGTCTTAGTTATATTTTTGGGGATAGTGACAATATTTGGATTTTTTAAGTCCTGTGTGCATGTTACTTTAGAAGCTTTTGCCATATAGTGAGTAGATTAATTTTGTAGACCCTTCTAATTGAACTGGCTATGCTATAAAATATCATTAAGAACGAATATTTTACAAAGTTATCAATGGTCTATCTGTATTTATAACAGCCTAATAGAATTGATAGTAAATATATTTAAGCAATAGGAACAGTAATTTTTTCTCCCCCCTTTTGAAGCTAGGTTAGGTACTATATGATGTAGCAATATTGGCATGCCAACGCTGACTATAATATCCATATATAATACGGAAGCTTTTCAAAAAAATTATGATATAATACATTATTGAAATGGGAAAGAAAATTAATATATATATATATAGAGAGAGAGAGGGGGGGAATATAAATTTAATTATTTTTTATTTAAATCCTCAACCTTTATTACTTTTATTTGAGCTAGCAACATTTTTTAAGTTTTTTCCAAAAGAGACTTCCATCAAATTAATCTATTTAAAAGTTTCATCTACTCTTAACATGTATCAGTTTTTAACAAACCTAGAATAGTTAATTTGATAAAATAATGTTATTTAATATATTAAATCTTAGATGTAACAATAATAATAATAAATTATTTTTAAAAAAAGTTTTTAAGTTTCTCTTCTTCTTTTTCATTATCTTATCCAAAACCAAAAGAATTTTAGGATTTTAGTATACCTAGAAGCTAAAGACATGATTTTGGAACGTAACAATGAAACTGCTTGGGAAGAAGAGTCTATTTTATAGGACAGAACTAACAAAAAATCAAACGGGAAATTAACCTAAAGAGATAAACTTTATCAATAAAAAATATTAAAAATATATATAATGTTATAAGGAATTTTACGGTACCATTGTGTCATTGTGCTATCACTATTTGATTATGCAAAATATCTTTAAATTACTATAAAAATGTTAGATAAACATATATATAGAATTTTAAAAATATTTTTAAAAAATTTAATGAATTTTATTTTTATAACAATTTAGAATATTTTATTATAATCGAAGAATGATATAAATAGAGTATCAGTACGGTATCGTGAATCTACCGTTAAATTTGCCATAATGTTATTGGAGAAAGAAGAGTCCTTTTGATTGCATATAAATAATGACAAATTTGAACGAATAATCTGCTTCTACAGGGACACGCGTTTCGTAGTTCATATGTGGGCAGATATTGACCCAAAAGTTGATTGGTCGATATAATATCTATGTATGAATTGCCATGTGAGGCTATTAGCTAGGTTTCTTTTACAAACAATAATTATATGGGTTCTTGACTTTTGGCCAGATTAGAAATTTGCAACAAGTCTTGTTTACAATAACTCTTGGAAAATTAGTTTAGAATTGAGCTATGATGGTGGTTTTATGATGGTAACCATGCTGAAAGTTTGAATCTTTTGATGGGAATGCTGAATTAAAATCAAGTTTTAGATCTGGATGGGAAGAAGAAGAATTTTTCATTTATTGTGACTTTTTTTATATTCTTTTTACTTTAATATATTTAATAATTTCATTGTGTTGAATCTAAATATAAAATGGACTTATTGGATATGGACATTATTACTTGATAGAAGTTCTATTTTGAAAAACTTAGATTACGGTGGGATTAAAATAGAATGAAGAAATAAATAAATTGTTAAAAGCTCAAATAAAATGGTAGTCAAATGTTGAGAACTAGATAAATACTTTTTTCATATGTACATACATATATGGATCATAGATCATTTGTATATTTTTATAGAACTATTTTTCATATAGTTACATGAAGCAATCAAAACTATTAAAAAACAATTGATTAAAATATATCAAGATAATATCCATATATCACAAGGGAAGTGTACTTGCCATTTTATTTGAAAGGTTGATTGTTGCTGTATATAGATACTAATCTATAGATTTATTATGTGTGTGTATATACAAATTAAATTGAAGCTATATGAAAAATAACAATAATATTAAAGTCTCTTGAGCCTTGTTAAGAAAGGTTGAAATTTGGTCCTAACAAACCCTATTTCGATCTCACTATCTCAAAACTCTAAAATATTCCAAGAGTAGCCTAAATTATTTGAGTCTATCACTGATCTAAATAATTAAGTATACATATAATCAAAATACCATTGCATTTAGCCCTTTTGATATACCATAATTTTAATGTATCTACATTGAATTATAACTTTAACCATCCATATAATTTAGCTAAAGAAATGCAGAATTAGAGAGAGCTCCAATTCTTTTGAGGATAGCATTTGAGTAACTAGTTATTCTATGAATTTTGTTTTTCCCTTTAAATAGAGGGTATTCATATAGTAAGGAGGCAAAAAACCCTTGTGCTAGTTCCAATTCACCTTAAATGCAATGATGAACCAATTATTGAAGTGGAATTAGGGTAGTGAATAAGCTAGGTGACTAGCAAGTTACTCAATCTCAACTTGAGTCTAACTTGATTTGTAAATAAGTCATGTTTGAAGTTAAAATAAAATTCATTTATTTAAAGGAACCAAACTTAAGATTTTATTTAAGCTCACAAGTTAGTTGCAAGCTAACTTGTTTATATTGTTAACCAATTGATTCGGGAGAAGGCTTGAGAACGAGCTTGCTAATAGGTTTGTGAACAAGTTTGTTTATATTGTTAACTAGCCAACTTATGAATAAGCTTAGGAGCAAGATTACAAATCGATATATTATATTAAAAAACATATATATATATATATGTATAACACAATATAAAAGAGATTTTTACTGTGCAATTACTTAAAAATGACTATATTGTATAGTCACAGATTAGACCATACATTTAAAACAATTTAATCTAAACCGTCCATTCAAATTTACAGCATTAACTTATAACTTGTTATATAAATGAATCTAAAAATAAAATAAAATAAATCTAAAAAGGAAAGTTAATATGATTGCAAGAATCTTTTAACCTAATTTATTTCTTCATTAGAAAAGTAAATAAATAAATAAGGCTCTTCAATAAAAACACGATCCCTCCCAAGAACCAAAGTAGAAACATTATTTTTGAAATTGAACACAAAGAAACAAATTCGAACTTGTTAATGTAAATAAGCTCAAGTAAGCATGGACTCAAGCTTATTTATCTAAACAAACCAAACTTGAACTTTGAATTCCTTAATGAGCTTGAGTTTGAGATTGTATTTTAGAGGCCTAGTAAAAAACTTAGTGTAACTTGACTCAAACTCGATAATTTTTCTAACAAGCGAGCCTAAACCTTTAGAAGCTCAACTCACTCCTGTTTACAGCTCTATCCTTAATTGAATAATCTTGAGAATCCATCCTTAAATGAATTGATCAAAATTCTTAGGTGATCATTCCTCAAGGAACAAGGGGAAAAAAAAAATCAAACTCAAACTCAATGTGATTGGAATGCTTGATCAGGGTTTTGATCCAACTAATTCTCATTGGGAAAAACCAATTGTTACTTCCAAAATGGGTGGAACCCATGCAAAAAGAAAGTCCCTTACCAAATTGAGTAAACCTGCAAAATAAACAAAATATAGTGTCAAAATCCTAATTTTGCTATGGATTGAGGTAACGATACGAGAAAATTACTGCAACATGATTATTAAAATCATAAGTTAACTATAAACTTCTACAAGTTTGTAATTTTATAAGGCCTTTCTTAGTTAAAATAAATGCTAAATTGTTTAAATATGATTTTACAAGTTTTTAATTCTACAAATTTTATACAACTCTACTAATTCTATATGTTCTAATTGCAAGTAGAATAATGGATTTAACAACCATACATCCTAACAACAAAACCTGTCTTATTGTGATTTAGTTCTGAGGAATACAAATACACTTGATGCTTATGTTCTTTCACGAGGAGGGAGACATGGAAAATGACATTAGGGACGATAGCCCACTCATTACAGAGGATCCAGCTATCTATGAATAATTCGGGTAATCGCACAATGTCCTTTTCAAAAGAAGAAAATCAGTTTTGAATGTTAAATTATGTGGCAGTTTCCTCGGTTATAAAATCTTATTTCAAGAATTAAACATATCATGACAATATAGTTAAGGATTTTCTATTATTGATAATGGACAAGAGTTTTATGCAGCATTATTTACGCATAAAAATGATTTAAATTATGTCTTTAGACATGCCCGTAATTTGTCAATGGGCATCTTCTTACGATCTTAATTGCAATGCTTCGATTTCTTCATCTAGTTCAGTCACTGTTTCGGTGCATTTACAAAAACTGCCCCTCAAATATTAGGGTCCAAATGCTTTGAGGGAAAATCGGGGATTCAATTGGACCAGTTCTACACTTTGAATCTAGATGTAGAATGCGGTCAATTCGTGATGCTTTGTGGTCAGAACAACTTAACAAAGCCACTGGTTCATATAGTTGTCACTGAAGGGATACATTATGGCCTGCAAATTTGAAGGCACGTGCTTCAAGGAAAATTTTCAAAATTAAAGAGAGTAAGTCTCCTAATTCTATACAGAAAGATAATGAAATAAAGAAAGATCAGAGGAAAGGAACAGGCAACTCTAATAAGTTCTTGAGTTTACTAGGCTCAGGAGTCTGAAATTGATCTGAGTGAAAAGGCTTTCGGCCAAGGGGTCTACATCTTAAGATTAGGCTTAAATTTTTTTAAATTTCGTTACTAATCAAAATAATTAGTCACATTTATAATAAGATTATTATTTAATATAATTTTCATGTATCTACAATGAGCTATAACTATATCCGTTCTTATAAAATTAATGAATAAAGAGGATTCTTATTTTCAGGACAACTTTTGAAATTAGCTTCTAAGTTCTAATTATTCTATTAAAATTTTGATCTTTGAGTGGAAGATACTTGTATGGTGAAGGCTGAAAAGTCATTCATCAAACAATTTATTGTAGTTAGTGGTCTGAAAATTGCCCAATTGGGTGTACCAAAGTGAATAAAACTGAAGCTTAACTAATTACATAATTTTTGTAGTGACAAATGAGTTTCATGGACAACCAATAAGACTCAGGCTATCTTAGGATTTCAAAGAAAGCCTTATAAAAGGCATCCAATTATTTGGTGCATTATAAGATAGAAATATCTTGGAGGCAACTTATTTATGTTAAAGCCTAAGATTTAAATAAAAGACGAATTCAAGAATTCCAAATCGGAATATTTAGTAACAATATAATATTATAAAAGAGAATCTCTAAAAATTTTATATTTCACCTCATGAGTACATAGATTCTCTTTGCCCAAAACATTTATTATCTATCTTCACCAAAAAGGAGAAATTTTCTTATTAATAAAAGCTAATGAAACCCCAAGGAAATCCAAACAACAATACTTAAGATTGCTACTTAGTAACAACTGCTAGCTAATATTTTCTAATTAACCCTCCTGCAATTCTTCCTGATTTCTCCATTAGACCCAGTAAGAGGCTTAATATCACCCATCTTGATCATGCCAGAAACAAAATCAGAATTAAATGTGCTCTGGCTGTTACTGTAACTCTTGACAATTGAATCAGTGGATCCACCGTTAAAGAGCTGTTGATCAGAATGTAATAGCCCTTTCTTTTGGAGGAGATTCTTAAAGTAATCAGTGTCAAATGATGTTGGTGTTTGGAGATCAAGTGGGGCCAAGTTGTTGTCTCCTGAACCAGAGGCTCTTGGGCATTTGGCTTGTCTCGATTGGGCAAAGGAAGAGTCTATGTTGGTCTCGTTGTAGATCCTGGCACGGAAATTTGTGCACCTGGCTTGTCCAATAGTATGCGCTCCTGTCATTTAATTATAGCAAACATTAGTTAGAAATGCTTTTCCACCCAACCCCCCCACTCAACACTAATGTCCCAATAAGAAGCACCACTGGTACTAGAGCAAAATAATTAAATTCAACCAAACTAAACTTAAAAAGTCATATCCACTTGTCTCAAAAAATTGATTGAAATCTGTTTTTTTTTTTTTTTTTTTAAGAGTGTCTACACATTAATAAATTAATAAGAATATATTTAGTGACTAAATTAGTATTTTACTTATACAAGGATGAGTGTGTATAGAAAAAGAAAGATTATAAAAAATAAATGAGTTAAACTCACTAAATATCTGGAATATGTATGAATTTTATTATTCTTTTTTCCTTTTCAATATATATATATAAGAGCAGAGAAAAATCAGGGAAAGAAAAATGCTAACCAGATAAAGCAACCATGTCCCTTGTGGAAAGCCCAACGTTGGAGAAGAAGGAAATGAGGTTGTTGAGGTTTGAGGTTGGAGGAGGGATGCTGTTGTTCGCAGCTGCTTGGCTTGCTGTCCTTGCATCTCTTCTTCCAAGCTTCACATTCCAGCTAGGTCCTCCAAGCTGCATAAACAATGATAAATTGATCACTAAAGCGTTATGCACACAGGTATATTAATTACTTTGAGTGAAATCAATAACAAACTTAGAACTATGTTCTCTTCTTTTAAATAAGCTGCTAATATCGTTATGATGGCATAATATGCGTGCAAATATCTTTCTAACTTATTTATATAGTAAAATTACAATTACAGTCATGCTAAATATTTTTACAATATGAATTGGCCCTCTATACTTCTAAAGTGTATTTTGAAAATGTACATATACTCACAAAGCTATCATTAAATTAGCAAAGTATTCAAAAGGTAAAAAGATATGGAGTTATGCTTTATTAATTTAGATGCTGATTTGTATTTGATTAATAGTTTTAAAGATATATTTATAATTATGTCTATTTTTATTCTGATTCAATAAGTAAATGAAATTGGGGTAAAAAAAATAAAATAAAATAAAATTTTTAGATGTTGTACTTACAATGTTAACCGAGTCTCGAGCGGCAATGGCTAGTACATCGGCACATGAGACAACTCCTGGACACACCTTTTCAACAGCAGATTTGATGTTGTCAACCACATTAAACCCTCTAGCGGAGTTCCTGTTGGGAGCTGCATTTTTTTCTCCAGTGAAAGAAGATGTGTCGTCCAAAAGGAGTGATCCATCACATCCCTGCAATAGGAAAATGATATATAAATATATACGTATATTTATATTGAAGAGAAAGCTTTTCTTCCCCATATTCTAAAGGTATATATTTCTCTATGTGTAAATATAGACATATAGACCTATCAACAACTTATATGCGAAGACATCGTCTAACTTTAGTGATTGATAATCAACCATTTTAAGAAAAAGTTCCATCGTATGTGCAAGTCAAATGAAAGATTGTGGTCAGCTATTTCAAAAGACTTCTGGTTTCCAAGAGACAATTTTTTTTTTTTTTTTTTTTTTTTGGGTAGAACAAAAGACAATTTATTATTCATGAACAATTCACTAGTGAGAAAAAAAGATTACTGAAAATATAAGTAAGATTTATTTATTTCTCATGTTTTATGGACTGACAAAGATTGAGAGAGTAGCAACTGAATTATATCTAATACTGAAAGCTAAAATTTCACAATAAATGAATTAAATTGGTCTGTATATCTCCAAATTTAGCTACTTCCCAGTAACTATGATAAATGAAACATCAACATATTCGACTGCACTTTTCACCTTCTCATATAATTGCCTTTTCATAAAATATATAATCAATATTATAAAAAATAAATGGATTGAAGTAAAAGAGTAAAGATGAAATGTATTACATTGACAAAGCAATCATGGAAGAACAAGCGGGTGAGAGAAGCACCCATCCGAGCTTCTTTCTTGATAGCTGATTGCACAACTGATCTTACAGTCTTTAAGAGTTTTGGACAAGACTTCTGGTAAAATGTGGTGGAAAGTTGGGCATTTGAACTTCCCAATAAGAGAACAAGACAACCCAACAAAGTCAAAATACTCACTAAGGAGGAATAAGAAGCCATTATTGTTTCTAACTAGGAATGCTATATAAGATACAAGAGAGATCAATTTCTAGCTTGTGTTGAACGGAAGAGGCACAAGACAAGGGTTTATATAGAGATGCAATCTCAAGGCTAATGGGGTCGGCAGGCCACCTAACACGTAGACTCTTTGTTTGTGCATGGAGAATTCTAAATCACATCTTATTAAGTTTGAAAAAAAGAAAAGTGAAAGGTATTTGCTTTTTTTCCGCCTCTTAAAACTCATGCTTTTGTAGAAGCAACTTTAGGTGGAGGATTGAAAATGTTACCAAATAAATGATTCTTCAAAAGTTGTTGATAAAAAGGAGACGACGAATCTCCCTCATTTGGTATTTATTGACTAATATTTAGTCCTAATTTATTCATTTCATTTTCTAGTTTCACTGCTACCATTAATTAAATAATACTTTCCCACAACATTTGTATTTCATTATTGTGGTAAAATATATTGTGTCGTTACGATGAGATACACAACATATGCGAAGAATACGTTAAGTGTTCTTCAAACTATAAGTTTAATAAATTATCATTTTTTTTCCTTCTTATATTTTTACTTTTTCAATTTTCAAATTATATATGGGATAATTGCAATTTTACCCTCAAAGCTATTGATCGATCAGTTGCAAACACATAGCCTTAAGCTCCCAAAATGCAATTTTTCCTTTCAACAGCTTTTGAGAAAAGGTATATTCACCTCCTAAAATTGTTGCTAATCTTTAATAAATCAATATTAAAAGGCTCTGAATTAACAATGGTTCCAAAATTTTACTGACAGTTAGGATCTATATACATATTTAAAAGTTTTAGAAAGATGAAATAATCTTTTAAGAATTTGTGGGCTTATATTAACATTTATCCAATAATTTTGAACGAAATTGCAATTTTCCCTTTGTATATTTTTAATAAGAAATTAATATAATATTAACCTTTTATTTTAACTATTTAAAAATTTAATTGGTTTATTAAGTTTTATTTTAAATATTAATTTTCTCTTACATACAAATAAAGTCAATTCTGCATATTTTTCTTTGTGTTATAATTTCTTCTTGACTTCATTTCCCAAGTAAAATCATTTTGCATGTTATCCAGAAGATACTTTGACTTTCTTGGCCATCCCTCAGAGGCCATGTGTTGGATCGCTGTATATCCTTCCTATTTACACGTTATCAACAAGCCATATGATTACATTGAGCTTGATGGTCCGGTATAATTCAAAGTAGTAATGACGGTGATCAAGTCATTCACAAGCGGCTACCAAGCGTAAAAGACATGGTGGGCGACAGACATCTCTGTTGTGAGTGGCTGTATAGACAATTATCGTTAATATTATCTTTCAAACCAAGGTGAAGCTGAAAGGCGAGACTGGGGGCAAGCTTTAATTAAAAAAAGGAAAATGAAAATCATTGGTATTAATAAGTGAATCTTGATATGGTTTGAGTCAATATAACCATTATAGTAGGGGAAAAAAATTATTGGGCAATAGCGATAGAATTATTTTGTCACATAGTGCACCATGATGCATTAAATATCCTCTTTTCTTTAAAAAATTATGTATTTTAGATTATAATTCAGATTTTTAAATATGATATTTTTATTATATATCTTCTAAAATTTATTTATATATGTTTATGAAACGTTAAATTTTTATATAATCGATAGATCTTTAATTTTATGAAATCAACAAGATTGATAACTTTTTACAAACAAAGCAATGGAGGTAATATATAAGTCGAGCTAATATCATGTAACTATCCCTAAATTTTAAGTTTAATAAAGCTCTTATTTTCGAGGCAAAGCTCTAAAATTTTCCTAGTTTTCTCATGATAAAGCTTCATGTATGCAAATCATGAATCGCTTTATTTAGTTAAGGAAACTATGGGCTTTGAGTTTCCTTGACTTTCTCTTTTTCTTTTTTTATTCCAAGTAATACAGGGAACATGGTTGGACTAAAATGCGTCTTCAATCGGTAAATAAATGTTGCAAAGACATGGGCAACGAGGATGGGTACAATTCATCAACGGGTAGCTTTGGGTTTGGTACATACTTTTCAAATTTTGGGTGTTTGTTTACACTTAGCAAAAAATACCTACCGTGATTTCTCTCTTTGGATTGGACGAATAAAAAGCTAATAGAAATTTCGATCAAAATTGGCTTCTTCTTAAATGATAGTGTTGAATTGATCAGGATGGTTCACGGGGCAGCTAGACCGAAACCTAAAATTATAATTGCAATCGAAACTAGTTTATCTGATTGCATTAAATGCCTTAGTAGGAGAAATTGGACTTTAGGTCTAAATCATTCATAACTTTCATCTTGTAATAAAATAAAATGAACTGCCTTCGCAAAAATGTTCATATTCTGTGGCCAGAATCGGTAGTTTTCGAAACCGCCTTTGAAAGAGACAGTTCCTAGAGTTAGTCTAACCGTGATAGCTCCAATTTCGAAAGGGGTACCTTGCATGCCTAAATTTTGAGGATCTCTCGATATTCTTTTTCCTTCATTTTCGAAAGTGGTACCATGTAATTTAAAATCAGGTTTTTAAAATTGGATTTTTCAGTAGTATGTTTTTTTAAATTATTTTCAATAATGGTATATTTTTTGGATTATTTTTTTAAAAAGAATTTTAATTTTCCTTTTCCCAATATTATTTTTATTGATACTTTATAGCATAGCTAACTCAATTTGAAGGGTTTACAATGTTAATCTACTCACGGTAAGGCAAAAGCTTCTAAAGAAATATACACACAGGACTTTTAAAATTCAAATATTGTTACTATTCCAATACAAACATATATATATAGAGAGAGAGAGAACGTAATGGCATGCCTTCAGATGTCTACTTAACCTATTTTGTATTATTCAATTGACGTACTTGAAGGTAGAATCATTATGCCGTTTTTAAAGGATAAGGCTTATGAAACCTAAGCCCACTTTCCATAACCATAACACTTCACACATTATAAGGAAGATCTTAGCACCACCTCCTATTAAAACATCAAATGCGCTTATCAAGTGCTCAACATATAACATGATTTATAATATGTCACACGCTTATGAGGTGTATTAGCATCGATTCAAAAAAAAAAAAAAAAAGAGATTTGCATCAAACTTGCATTTCCACATGAACAATTTTAATGTATGAACATGAACAACATTTGAATGCATTTAACCAAATTTTGGAAAATTAATGACATTAACAGGTTCATTAACATAACTTCAATTATAATGCATGAAAACCCTACAAATCAAGAATATTTGAGAAGATACTTAATGAATTCATCATGAATCTATTCAATCATCATTAAATACTTAACATAACATCAAGAATACAAGTAAGGTGTTTTGGAAATTTTCTAAAAATCAAACCAACATAAACCTCTTCTAAACTTTAGATCATCATTAGAAAATCAAAATAAAGTTAAAACAACATTAAAATAAAAACTTTCCAGATCACATCTTCCATGTTAAAGCTAGTCACTCTTGAATCTAACAAAAGCTTCCACTTACAAGTTCAATTTAGACATTAATTAATCATTCAACATATTTAATGAACATCTAACCATTTCATATCATTAAATTAGCATTAATTAATCAAGATTAGCCCTTATATACACTAAACGCCCACAACACACTCAAGGGAAACTAGATAAAAAAATTAAACATGCTTTAATTTTAGATCAACTCCAATATCAACAATATGCAACAAAATTAACACATAATGTCACATCCCGAAAGAGGGCCTAGAAGTCTCCACTAAAATTATCATGGCACATGTGCACCCGTTACATGATGATCATCTTACGAGTTAAGATCGTAAGACTCTAATAAATAATTGTATTTACAACTAATCATAATACATATAATTGGATAATAAAATATAACTATGGATCCTATATCCCTTAGTTAACCATGATCGCAGAGAATCGGTATCCCCTACCAATCTGTAAAATAGGATAAATCCTAGGTTTCTCAATTTCAAATTCCATTTACACAAGGGTTCTAACATTTTATCTAAACAATCTATCCTTCACAATTCTTACTTTGTTGTTCTGGTCTTCCAAAACTCTCAACACTTCACATCTTATCCCATCCCGAGCTTTCGTAATTGCGACCTGCAAAAAGGGTATGTGGTGGGGTGAGCATACTATGGCTCAATGAATGGGATGGTAACATTTTCAATGCTATGTACACATAAGAAATTTCAAATTAAGTTATTAAAACATATGCTATGCATGAGCAACCATATGAATGTAGCATCTCACGTAATCTTTTGGTAACCGACGTGAAGTCTAGGGTTTACTCTCCCTTTTGACCTTAGGTTAGGGATTTCGATGCCACCATCAGTGCCCAAGTCATTACCCGATTTATTTATCTTATCACTTTGTTAATTATGATATCTTTTTAACTCAACAATGAATGCTCCTATGCCTCTCTGCACCAAACGGAGCAAAACCTTGAAGGACCGACCGACTCGGAACCGTTAAGGTGTGACAACCCACTAATCACTTCGTTTGCACTTGGCGGAATAGTAATTCTCTTGATTATCCCAATGAGCCTTGTAGCAGTGATAGCCTTCAATCTCATGCAATGTCTCGTGAAAATGCATGTCCAGTTTTAATCAAGTCCACTTCCTTAATTAATTGATTTAAGGTGATCAAACAACATATACAATCACAATCAATTCTCATTTAAACAATGAAGTAACTATCAAGCATCTCATTTCACACTCACCACAACAATAAAGATCCTACCTTTCTTATCACACAAACCGACACTGAACCTAGACCCCGTGGACATAAACTATCCAGTCTTATAACAAATAAAATTAACTCGGCATCTCTCTGTGCCATTTCTTTTAAATGTCAAACCAACCATTCGGGGTTGATTTACAATCATCATCTCTGACACCTCTGTGTCATTTTTCTTAAATGTCAAACTAACCACTCAAGGTTGATTTACAATTATCATTTTTGACACCTCTGTGTCATCGCACTTCTCAAGTGCTTTGTTATTCACATTTTCGAGAGCTAGCAAGGTCGTCTCGTATTTTCCTTTTGATGTCCTCAAGACATTTGTGTATAATATATATATACATATCTACATATAGATATATGTTCGTGACACATCTTTAATTAAGGACAGTTCACTAAACACCTTCCCTTACATACTTATGAGGGCAAGAAAATACGATCGTTGAGTTGTAAAATCAAGATTTCACTCATGATTTGTATGATTAGGTTCATGAGTGTATTGTGTAGATATAATAGGAAAATAAGTTTGCCTAGGTATATGTACACATCTAGGAACCGTCTCTGACATGTATACATAATGACATCTATAGACCGTATTCTAACTAAGCACACTTGCTCGGTGGTTTTAGAAGGAAAAGCTAGGTTTCTATGCTTAAGTTTGATTTAGAAGAAAACAATTTTAAATCATGGGTTAGGCTTGTGGTTATAGCACTAGCAATACGACATTAGGTGTTATCATTAAGGTAATGACATCTAAACCCCCGGACCATACCATCCTTTATACTTTTTATGACTTCTTTCCTAACTCATTAATCCCCACTATAATTCAACTCAGCAATAATCACATTAAATTTCAAACACAACAAACAACAATTTCACATGCATAGCAATCAACATACAACACAACAAGGTAGCATATCATTAAGTTTCCCACTCACTTGTTTAGGATTATCGTAGTCCTAATCGAAGTCGAGTGATTCCAATGGGTAACCCCTTTGCTTTCCTCTTGAAATCAATATCGTTTTACAATGCTTCCTCAACCAACCATAGAAGGTTGCATCTCCACTTGACTTTAGTAGCTTTCCAGCTCCTGATATGGGTACTCTGCTCATCTTGCGTTTGATGGCAAAGTGTAAAGTCTCCTCCTTAAGGAACTTTAGGGGAACAAGATTTGAATGTTGAACACTTCTTCAACGTGATTCTAATACAGGGTTCCAAAAGGAACAATCTTCCTACGAATCATTGCTTCTAATACCCTAAGTTGCTATGATCGACTGTCTACTTTCCTTATGTAGAAGTCAAGAAATGGAATGTCTTCGATCTGCCAAATTTGGAATTCCTTCTTCCACGCATGCAAGGTACCCTTAGAAAGGACAACTAAAGGTCTTGCATAGGGTATTTGGCTAAGAATGATCTTCCTCAACATCCTTTGAACATTCCATTGTGAAATCCATTTCATTCTAAATATTCCCCAGGCTATCATCTTGGATGTTGTTTGAATCATTCCCTTCACCATCTACATCGCCATAAAAGCTTCTCCTTTCCATGAAGCATTTTTGAATATTTTGCTTATCAATTTGTCTCTAATATCTTCCAACGATCTACTTGTAGGACAACCCGTATGATTTAGTAGTCCTTAAAGGTTTTGTATCACTTCCTTTCTTCTCTCTTTTGTTGATATTTCCACTTACGGGGTTTTCCTTCCTTTCTACTGGTTTTCATCCTCATTCACGCTTTCATTACCATACGTACACTAACCATTCCCACACACCACGTACACACACCGACATACATATACATGACCATACCACACAGCTAGTTACATGCACACAAAACTACACTTTATTATCCCCCTTTCTCCTCAAGTCCATATATGCACACACACTACTAGTGTATACATACATACATACTTCATTCGTGTCTTTCACCATCAACACACATATCTGCACATACTTTACATACACCTCATACCACCAATACATATACACTCACATACTCCGCACACGCTAAATTCATCTTCCATACCCACACACACATGTTCTTACCCCACACATCATCTCATACTCATACATACATATCCCACATATACCATCTTCAACTTCTATATACATATCACATACCCACACACCACAAGTCTTTCGTACATATATGCACATACCACATACCATCCGTATACACACACGTACTATACACTCCACATCTTCCATACACTTATACATATAGTCTATACATCCCACACCTTCTATATATACATACACCCTCACACGCCTCACGGCAATTCATACACACGCATACACAAACCACATATACCACACACCATCCATATACATACAATCCCTTCACACACACCACATATCATCTTATATACATACATCTCGCATACACCACACAAACTTATACACATACATGCCATCTACCTACATCACCTCATGCACATACGCACATACTCATATACCCACACCGCATACCATCTCTTACACTTACACACATACTCCACATGCCCATATACACACACATGCCGCACACACCACATACACTTACATACACTCACCCTTACACCTGTATACCTTCACCCATACATGCACGCATCCTTACACATACCATCCACTGCCACATACACCTATCTCCACACACACCATACACCTCCATGCATAAACACACATATATATTACCCTACATCCACGCACTACCACACACTCTTACATGCACTACACCTTCACCCGCACACACACATCTCCATATACATCACACCCACCTTCTGTATCTACACACACATATCCGCACCACACACCATTTCAGTATGCATACATACATACTCACATACCTACACACTCGCCTTTTCCTTTCCCACACATATTCACACATCCTTACACACATACTACCCCCTGTCACATACACCCATCTTCACACACACTATACTTCATTCACACACATACACACATTTATCCTACGTTCCGCACACTACCACACACTTACATACACATACCCCTACACACCGCATACTTCCACCCACACATACACATCCTCATAGGACATTTCACCGTCCTTGTCGCCACAGCCACTCACACCATACCGGCATAACCATTTAGCTCGCACTAAGCGTTTCCTTCTCCACTTTTCCACCGCACCAGCCCGCTGCCATTGTTGGGTCGTTGTCATCATTGCTGCCATTGCTATGGTCGTTATGGTCATTGCTGTCGCCGCTATTGCTGCTGTTTGTCGTTGTCGCCATTGTTGTTGTTGCAACCGCTGTTGGAGTCACCATTACTGTTGCCGTTGGGATCGTTGTTGTAGTTGCTGTGGGAATTGTCGTTGCAGCTGCTGTTATGGTTGTTACGACTGTGGTTGTCGTCATTGTTGTTGTTGTTAGATGGCCGTCAGTCGTTGTTCCTCACACACCCACACAACCACACACCGAACACCATATCTATATACACGCATCTCTACTCTTCTCCTTCGGCTGGGTGTTGCTATCGTTGCTGTCGTTGTTGTGGTCATCATTGTGTGGCTATCGTGGTTGTTGTCGTCATCATTGCTGTTATCGTTGTTGCTATCCTAGAGCTAAGCTATCTGTGCTCGATGAGATTAGCCACCCCCATGGCCGTCCTCTGAGCCTAGCACAACACCATATGAGCGGTGGGAATTTCGACAGAGGCCACCTATGGTTCATCAACTAGCAGTGCCACCCACGGACCTGGAAAGCATAAGCCAAATCTTGAGAGAGTCGTTACCTTGAGTGGTCGCTAATTGGAAGTCATCAACCAGGTGCAGTTGGAGTGGGAATGGGAAGAGGGTGTGACGGAGAGAGTGATGAAGAGGGTGTGACGGAGAGAGTGATGAAGGGGGACAGCACTACATCAAGGAAATACAAAGAAGATAGGGAGGAAGAATGAAGGAGGGGGAAACATGGGGTAGGGACAGCCGGGAAGGGAAGACGCCATGCTGGAAGAAAAAATAAAAAAGAATGAAGGAGAAGAAGAAGAATAGAGGAAGTAGGGAAGAAGAAAAAGAAAGAAAAGAAAAAGAAAAGGAAAGAGGGGGAAGTGGGCAGGACAGGATGGCGCCTCCTCCTGCTGCTGCTACTGCCTGCCACCTATTATTCATGACGTGATGGACGGATGGGACGGCGATAGATTTGAAAATCTATTTTTTTTTTCCAATTGTATATATATATTTATATTATATTTTATATTATAATGTCTCTATTTTAATATTCTACTCGCGTGAGAATATCTTTAAATTTTATTTTTTTAGCAATTTATTACGAAGGCTTGCATCTAAGCTGCTCTAATTATCCCGAATATAAATATTTACTCTAAATTTTCGTTTAAAATTCTTAGATATATAATTTAAAGTAATTTCATTATTTAACCTAATATTGTTCGAAATTCGTGTTTCGGAGAATCTATTCTTCTAATTGTTTAAATTTTTTAAAACCTATTATTATCACAAAATAAAATAATATTTATTATTCTATTTATCTTTTGTAATTGTTCATATAGCTTTTCGAAATTTTTAGGACTTTATACATAATTCTTTGGGGAATCAGATCAAAACACCAATATACCATCCCATGTCATCCACATCACTATATGTAATGACCTACTTTCTAGGTGTCAGCTTAACCTACATATTAACTTGTATTATCCCAATTCTATTACTTGGAAAACAAGTCATTATACCATCCCTAAAGTAAAGCTAAGGTTTACTTAAAATTTCAACCTATGATAATTGTTCTCTAGATAAACAAACGGACCTTAAAAGATTAACCATCAATGCTTTAACCAATAAAAAATTGATTGGTTTTAAACTAACACCAATAAGCATTTCTTCCATCATATACATGTTAATAACTTATATAATGTAGCATGCACTAGATTGCATGGAATACTATATCATTTAGCATAGCCTATCTAAAATTATCAACAATCACATCTCACCTTGACCAACATTACCTATATCATGATGATACAATAGAGCCATTTACTAACTTAAATCTATGTATGTCAGCTGGCAATATAACATCTTATTCAAATGCATTTATATAATTGCACATTCTAAGTGCACAATCTATATTTCATCTCCAAGTATACTAACTCATTTGGTAAGTCATGACTTGTGATATTCATACTTTAGATATAGTACCTTGTTTTGATTTAAAGGAATTGTCATCCTATTTACCTAATTTAACAATTCACCACATCAACTTGGATTCATCTATATTAGAAATTGTAGAACCTCAACTACTATAGACTTTTATATTTATATGCGAATATCAAACTTAATTACACATGATTACATTCTTATATATAACAGAACTTAGACATTTCCTAGCAAAATGAATAGCAAAGCTTGAGTTTCTCTAAGATGATCTAGTGCCCTACAAACCTAACCTATACAATAGAAAATAATATGACTAGAGGAATGCAATATCACATTAATATAGCAAAAAAAAAATCTACTTTTATCAAAGCATATCATGCTACTATGTGAATGTAAATGTGATGAATGGATACTATTATGTTCTCACTAATACTAGCATTGAGAAATTTCCACCATTCATCATTCATTAGCTCCATTTCCCTTTTAAAGGCCCTCATCTTAAGGCATTAAACAAAACCTTTCCTATTAGTAAGAAACCATACATGGCATATCGCATAGGCACATAAAAGTGTTCTCACCATACAGGCACAGTTTAATGTATTCACCACAAAGGCATGCTCTAACATTTTAGAACACTGAGTCACACTCCAATGTTCTCCACTACCCAAGCATACCCTTTTTCAACCTATAAGTGTCATCATTGAATCATCTCTATCTTAAGAAATGCAACTTACCCTTCCACTCATATCTCTACCACCTAAAAAAGTGCTTATATAACAAGTGACAATCATGACAAAGTAAGACTCCAGTACCTATATTCATAATTTAAAGTGATTACCCTTTCATAGGTCTCTATTAAGTTACATGAGTTTGGATGAAATTGTAATAATATGCACTAATTTAGTATAGAAATCCCACTCTCATGTTTAACACAAGTAATTACTTGATTCTAGGAGTTTATAGCACAATTCTATTAAGTTTTATATCAAAACACATAGTTTTGTTACTTTTATTGTAGGTCCAAGAGTCACCCTGAGAGTAACCCCTAGCAATTGAAGGAAGGAGAAAAGAATGAAGAATACGTCTTTCAGGGCATAGCAGTTGGACACTAGCCAAGATGGTATATGGTTGATATTTGGAAAAGTAATGATCAACCACTAGCAAGCCATCTAAATGCCAAGGGGCCTAAAAGTTCATAGAATCTAGATAAACTACCATTTGAATGGAAGGGTTTATAGCAGCTAAACAATAGCATTAGGATTTTACAACTCATAATGCAACATTTACTAAAGAACTAGATCCAAAAGGTGACATATGTCTAGCGTTTAAATGATAAGGCTACTACCATACAACCGCTACCTACAACATATAAATACGCACATTCCCATCCATTTTTTAGAGATATAGAGAAATTTAGACAGATTAGATGAATAAGGTCTAGAGTAAGGGTTTTAGAATTGGAGTTTAACCCTAATCGCATAACACTTAGGTGAGTACTAGGACCATATGACCCGAATCTACAAATATGACATTGTAAGAATTAGGTATCTTAGGCTCTAGATAACGTTGTTGCACTCAATAAAGTTAGTTAAACACTACAAACTAATAAGGGGCAATGTCCAATTGTAGAGAGCCACAGTTCTCCTTGTGAGAACAGATTGCTCTATACAAGTTAAGTTCGTATTTCCTAGACCTAACTAAAACTTCAAATTCACACTTAATGCAATATCAATACATCAATAGTAACAACAATTTCATCATATTTCACTATAACTCAATACATACATTAAGTACCAAATCTCACATTCATGAAAAATAGAGCATAGAACACATATTCACATGAACATGAATAACACATTGCACTAAACATAAAGAGGATAAGGTTAGTGATACAAAACCAAACTCCAATAGTTAGCTTTAAGGAGTTCATGAAAAAAAAACCCGATTTCTTCATGACAAAACATTAAGAATCCACAATCCAAGCTTCAAAAGTGTAAAGTCCACTAAAGGCTTATGCTACAATTAACATTACCTAACAAAAATATAAGGAAAATGTAAATCTATGCTAAAAGTACTAAGAACTATAAAGAAAATATGAAAGAAACAAAGCTCTAATAAAGCCCTAACTCTACACCCTATTCATATAATCTATCAAAATCTCTCTATATCTGTATTGACATGGATGAAAATGCGTGTATTTATATGATGCAGCTAGCAGTCAGATGGTAGTAGCCTTATCATCTGGACACTAGACATGTGTTGCCTTCTAGATCCAATTCTTTGGTAAACATTGCATTTTGATCCATAAAACCCTATTGTTACCATCTAAACGCTATAAACCTTACTGTTTAGATGGTAGCTTATCTAAATTCTATGCTATTTTGGGTTCTTCAGCATCTAGATGGCTTTAGCTAGAAATTAATCTTTGTTTTCAACTACTAGCCAAACACTATCTAGGCTAGCATTTGATTGCCATGCTCTATCCTCTACATTCTTCATTCTTTTCTTCTTTCCTTTTGACTACTATGGGTTAGATTAACCCCTGGACTTGCAATAGAAGTAACAAATCTTAAACATTTTGTAATAAAACTCAATAAAATTGTGCAAGAAACTACTAAAATAAGTAATTACTTGTGTTGATCATGAGTGTAAGGTTTCTACATAAAATTAGTGTATATTATCACATTTTCATCCAATTCTCATGGAACTTAATGGAGAATTATATAGAATAAGTGTGTAGTTTTACACACTTATCAACAAAACCTTCCTATCATACATATCTCAAAAGGAAAATATATCAATAATATCATACTAGGCTATCTCAAAACTAAACATACAAAAACTTCATTCGAGGAGTGATATGACAAAATCTCTAGTCAAACTCAATAAAAAGTATAATAATAAAATCATCAACTCAATTCAATCTGCCATATACATAATCGACAAGTATCTTACTATATTATTCACTTGAGTGAGGTCGTAGAGATGCAATTCTAGATGAGTGGCCTACATTATTTTGACCACCATGTAACACAACTACTAGTAAGGAGTACTCACCTAAATAATTAAGCTTTTCGTGACTACACTGATAAGTCATTCCATGGGTAAATTCATACACATAGGTGTAAACACCTCATTTTTGCCTTAGGAATCAATAATACTCAATAATGGTTAATTTCCAATTTTTCTCTAATTTTCAAAAAATATAAATAAATAGGAAAGATACATCAATTTTGGAAAATTATTGTGGGAATAATAAGAAAAGGAGTTAAATAATTTTTACAAATTTTTAGAATTTCAAAATAATATAAAATGAATAAATAATGGCATGCTTATGTATAATATGCGTGTAAACTTAAAATGAGATTTGGGTCAGCTCAGTTGGCTCGAGCATTGACCTGGAAACGCGTGGGGAAGCAAGGGACATGGGTTCGATTCCTGCAGTAGACATCATGTGCCATTTTTATTGTTTTGTCTTTAATCTGCCACGTGGCAGCATACAATCTATTTCCTAGCTCTTTTAGTCTTCTGTTGTGGAGGTATACTTTGAAGCTGCAAATTATAAGAAAGACATCTAGAAGGGATGTTTCAAAGAATCCGACCAAAGGAACAAGGCCTTAGAAGAGCAATTGGAGAAGTGCCAAGCTAACGTCAAGGAATTAGAAGCTGTCATCAGTGGGAAGCCTGAGCCTCCACAACAGAAGACTAAAAGAGCTAGGAAATAGATTATCATTGTAATCTTTCATTCGTTTATTTTACTCCAGAATTTTCAAAATTAATAAAAGTGAAGTTTCAATATTACATTGTCAATCAGTTGTCAACCCTTTTATTTTAGCATCCGTGTGAGCATCTGGTTTGCATATTTACTAAAAAACAAGAACAATAAAAATAAATAAAGAAAGGAAATTGAAGAGTTGCTAACAATAAGAGATCTTTTCAGGGTCCTAAAAGTTGCTTCTAAATGGTCAGCTTAACCTAAAGCTCATGGTCACTTACATAAAACTAAAGACCTCTATAACCAACTTAAAAGACCCCATTCACTTCAAAAGGTCTCCTCATATCTTGATTTAGCCTCAAAGCGTAAAATGTCCCAACACCCTCCAATCCTAAAAGCTGCACTTGAAGTTTCCTTTCCATCAAAAGTTATCTAAACCAGACACAGAGACAATTAATTTTTTGGCACACTTTCAAAGTAGCTATGGTCAATTATCAATGAGGGTATAATAAAGACTGCTCCAAATACTTGAGTCTTAGGTGCTTAAGACCAAATCACTTGTTCAAATTGACAACAGTACATAAGGACACCATGAGAAGTGGAGAACATAGGCAAATTTAAAGGGTATCTTTGTTTAAGAGGTTTAAGATGACAAGAGGCAAACCACGTCCCAAACACTAACCCTTAAACACTTGAGAGTTGAGTGTTATTAATGTGAGATTTTGGACTCATTCCTTAAAGGAGGTCTATCTTGAATTTGATACGTTAAATCAAAATAATGTTAGGCATTCATTTTTGCTACCCTAAACACAATCATCCTTTGATAAACAAGAGTTTCAAAATTTAACCCTACTATCAACCACCCCACAATGGAATAATTGGGAAGATAGAGACATCAATAGTGTTTGCCCTAGTTGCAACAATTCAAAATTTTAGCTATAGATAAATTATTTAAGATTAAGAGAAGTCCACATTCTGAAAAAAAATACACATAAACCACCAGAAATGATCACCATTGGGCCCAAAAGAAAAAGAAAAAAAATGGAAAAAGAGAATGAATGAAGAAAAAAAATGAATGAAAAAATGAAAGAAAATGAAAGAAAAAGAAAAGAAAAGAAGAGAAATGAGAAAAGCCTACGAATGTAGCTAAACCTATAAAAAGCCCAACAACACTTGAAAATACTAGGGCCAAATACTAGAACAGTTCAAAGATATACTACCTTTTGAAGACTTCTCCGAATCATTGAAAATAACTTATCTTAAGCAAAAATTGCTAGGGCAAGTACTATTCCTGTTCTTTTTCTCAAGGTTTCTTGACTTACAAACCCAAGTTGAAATGATGATTCTTTCAAAATAAACCTTAACATACTTTTCTGAAACCAACAACCAAAGAGCATTACAAGTATCAAAAAGGCCTAACGGATTGATTAAAAGCGTATTACATACAAGAAAGACCATAATTTTTGGAATAGAAGTCAAGAGTGACATCTAAACCGAGAGATTGTAAGGAAGTCCTCTTAGATTAAACCAATTAAAAACAAGATATCCAGTTATAAGTGGAATGAGGGAATTTACTCATTGGCGTTGTTTAGCCTTATGTACTGATGTCCCCAAGAAGAAGATATGAGTCTTAATTACAAGAAACCCCTCAAGAGATGATTGATTAAGCTAAGATGCCACTTTGTTTCTAAGATTAAACCAAACCCTCTAAGAAAAATGAGGCAAAAGAGTAAGTGATTATTGAGCAGTAGGGAATGCGTACCCTTTATTTGTATTTTTAGGAGCCTTGTCAGACTCTTTACTCGTTAGCAATGCTCACTGAAAAAAACACTTTAATGCTTTGCCACATTATCCTTAGGTTTCAGAAGAGCATTTTTTCTTGAAAATTTGCAGAAAAATTTTAGTCATCACTTGTTCAAAAGTCTTATGTCATATTGCATTTGATTGTTATTGAAAATAATAATAATAATAATAAAATAATAAGATTCTCACTTGGGATATTCTTCCTTTAATAGGGTAATTAGCCTATAAAGGGCACTTCCATAGATCTCTCAAGGTTAGCCTACAGGGGGCACCTTCTGAGCCATCATTTTCATCATAGGGTAGTCAGCCTATAAAGGGCACTTCCCTAGATCTCTCAAGGTTAGCCCACAGGTGGCACCTTTTGAGCCATCATTTTCATCATAGGGTAGTCAGCCCAAAAAGGGGAACTTCCCTAGATCTCTCAAGGCTAGCCCACAAGGGGCACCTTTTGAGCCATCATTTTCATCATAAGGTAGTTAGCCTATAAAGGGCACTTCCCTAGATCTCTCAAGGTTAGCCTACAGGGGGCACCTTTTGAGCCATCATTTTCATCATAGGGTAGTTAGCCCAAAAATGGGCACTTCCCTAGATCTCTCAAGGCTAGCCCACAAGGGGCACCTTTTGAGCCATCATTTTCATCATAAGGTAGTCAGCCTATAAAGGGCACTTCCCTAGATCTCTCAAGCTTAGCCCACAGGGGGCACCTTTTGAGCCATCATTTTCATCATAGGGTAGTTAGCCCAAAAAGGGGCACTTCCCTAGATCTCTCAAGGCTAGCCTACAAGGGGCACCTTTTGAGCCATCATTTTCATCATAGGGTAGTCATCCCAAAAAGGGGCACTTCCCTAGATCTCTCAAGGTTAGCCCACAAGGGGCACCTTTTGAGCCATCATTTTCATCATAGGTTAGTCAGCCCATAGGGGGCACTTTCCTAAAAACCTTGTTCTCATGGTCAGCCCATAGGGGGCACTTTTTGAGACAAGTCCAATATAGGTTAGTCAGCCCATAGGGGGCACTTTCCTAAAACTTTGTCCTCATGGTTAGCCTATAGGAGGCACTTTTTGAGATAAATTCAAATCTAGGTTAGTCAGCCCATAGGGGGCACTTTCCTAAAACCTTGTTCTCATAGTTAGCCCATAGGGGGCACTTTTTGAGAAAAATTCAATTCCAGGTTAGTCAGCCCATAGGGGGCACTTTCTTAAAACCATGTTCTCATGGTCAGCCCATAGGGGTACTTTTTGAGACAAGTCAAATCCAGGTTAGTCAGCCCATAGGGGGCACTTTTCTAAAACTTTGACTTCATGGTTAGCCCATAGGGGGCACTTTTTAAGGCAAATTCAATGCCAGGTTAGTCAACCCATAGGGGGCACTTTCCTAAAAATCTATTCTCATGGTTATCCCATAGGGGGCACTTTTTGAGATAATCCCATCAAAGGTTAGTCAGCCTATAGGGGGCACTTTCTTAAAAATCTACCTCAAGGTTAGCTCATAGGGGGTACTTTTTGAGGCATTCAATTCAAGGTTAGTCAGCCCATGAGGGGCACTTTCCTAAACCCTACCGATTAGTCAGCTCTCGGGGTACTTTTCGGAAATATTCTTCCAAACAGTTGCTAGTCTAACAAGACGCTTCTGTTGACAGGTAGCCAGCTCATAAGGGCGCTTCCTGAGTAAATTTTCTTTCCAAGGTTGCAGGTCTGATAAGACGCTTCCTATCATCATTTCTCATACATTCCAACACAATGATGGAGAGGTGTCCTGTCGCCAATTAGTCAGCCTATAAAGCACTTTTTGGGAAGGAACATTACCCTAAATTGTTAGGACCGTTTTCAATTGTGGGATTATTAGCTCTTGGGGCATTTTCCTACCAAAAACCTATTCAAGAGGCCAAAAATGGTGTCTTTTGTTCTGTCTTTGTAGTTAAGTTTTTCAAACTTTACCACAAAGAGGGGTAGCTGTAAACACCCCATTTTTGCCTTAGGAATCAATAATACTCAATAATGGTTAATTTCCAATTTTTTCCAATTTTTCTCTAATTTTTAAAAAATATAAATAAATAGGAAAGATACATCAATTTTGGAAAATTATTGTGGGAATAATAAGAAAAGGAGTTAAATAATTTTTACAAATCGACATGGGTTCGATTCCTGCAGCAGACATCATGTGCCATTTTTATTGTTTTGTCTTTAATCTGCCACGTGGCAGCATACAATTGGCTGGAGTGAGGCATGTGTAAGGCACATGATTGTCTTCCTCCTCCAAACTAGCCGAAACCGAAGGAAAAGAAAGAGAAAAAAGAGGAAAACGAACATAATAACGAAAAGGATTGAACTTTATCAAGTTGTTGCTATGGATAAATAAGATTACCATGAAAAGGTTTATTTTTTTGGATTAAATCTAAAAAAAATGAAAATTAACCAAGAAACGGGTAGAAACGGTTTTCATGAATCACGGGTTACGGGTTTAATCTAGGTTGATCTCCAGTTCTAATTACTCTTATAAATAGGCTAAAGCTCATTTCCACCACCGCCGGGAGACCCCGCTAAGAAGCAGGCCAAAATGCAGATCTTTGTCAAAACCACTAACCGGCAAGACCATCACCTTAGAGGTTGAACCCAGCGACACCATCGACAATGTCAAAGCTAAAATCCAGGGCAAGGAAGGGATTCCCCCCGGATCAGCAAAGGTTGATTTTCGTCGAAAAACAGCTTGAGGATGGTCGTACACTCGCTGATTACAACAGCCAGAAAGAATAAACCTTACACTTGGTTCTAAGGCTTCGTGGTGGCATTATTGAGCCATCATTGATGGCATTGGCCAGGAAATACAACCAGGACAAAATGATCTGCCGCAAGTGCTATGCACGCTTGCACCCTCATGCTGTTAACTGCAGGAAGAAAAAGTGTGGGCACAGCAATTAGCTGAGGCCAAAGAAGAAAATCAAGTAGATTATCAATTTCGAAGTGCTGCTGCTTGTGGATTTGGCTAGTCTTGCCTACGTAGTCATTGCCTTCTCTTAAACTTTCATGTTATTTTTAGTTAAAGACCAGGACACGTGAGCTTACTGTGGATCCCTGAGTGTACTTTGAATTAATGTTTTGTCTAATTTGTTAGGAGGACATCTTAGTCGCAGAAATCGGATTCCACCCACTTCCTCTCTCCAATCGACCCGGATCCAGGTAAGTCGGATTTTTCGGATTATTTTATTTTATTTTATTTAATTCACTTATTTTGTTTATTTATTTATTCCGAATGAATTTATTATTTGTTAGTTATTATTTATTTAGTTAGCTATTTATTTATTTGTTTTTTTTATTTATTTAAATAAAAAAATGTAGAAATTAGATTTTTTTAGGATTTAATAAGGTAGAAAAAAAGAAAAAATAAAGAAATAAGAAAAAAATAAAAATAATTATAAAAATGTAGAAAAGTAATAAAAAGATTAGGAAAATAATAATAAAACTTTAGATTTCAAAATAGGATAGATAATAACTTAAGATAAAAAAATTTAGCACAAAAATTCCCAAAAATCACAAAAATCACGAAAATCATAAAAATCATAAAAATTCAAAAATTATAAAAGAATCATAAAAAACTAAGTTTTAACACAAAAAAATCATTTTCTTCAAATAAACCCAAAATTGAGGTTTTCCCTAAAAAATCATTTTCAAAAATCAGATTAAAGCTTAGGTTTAGAAATTTTTCAGAAAAATCCCAAAAAAGTTAAGAACATAAACTAAAAGAGATTTCATAAATTAAAATTCGCCAAACCAACTTAAGGTTTTCAGAAAAGTGAACTACGGCTTGTTTGATCTTGAGTAGCAGGTACGTAGGCACCCATTCGGGTCAACCCATAAAAATGAATAAAAAATCATTTTCTTGAAATAATTCAAGAACATAATAAAAAGTAACAGAAAAACAATAAAACACATTTCTAAAGATGAACAATTTTAGGAGATTAGGTGGTAACCGTAAAGGTTTTAATAGGTTAGCCTCCAGACTTAGAAACTCTGGTTTTCCCTTTTCCTCTTTTCACAAAAACGAGAAGAGGAAATAACGACGACTAGTAGTCTAAATTAAGACTAATCCGCTCCTTTAGTCTTAATTCAATTTTCCCAACAACAGTTGGGTGGCGACTCCAAAAATAAACGAAATTCCTAATTCAAGTCGAGGATCTACATTAGATGAGCATAGGGTCTAGTCTAAATCGGATTAGGAATGGGAATTCAGAAATTAGACTCGACAATAGGATTATCTAAAAGCATCAGGTACTAGAACTTGATTACCATATAAAGTTATAAAACACCTTCATTTTAAATTCAAATCAATACTAAATCATAATGTTTCCATTAAGAACCCCAAGCATACCTAAGCTATCATTAACTTATGTTGTCACCGCATCATTTTATTTTAGCTAAGTTGCTAATCACATCAAAACTACATATGAAGCTCATTAAAGCATATCAAATGTCATCATAACTTCACAATTAGCTTAATTTATATCTAAATACTGATTTTCTATTATCAATTGATATCTAATGAAAATTGACCAATAAGTTATCTTAGTCTAAAATATTTATGTGAAGGCACACAACCATTCACATTACCATTGAGCTGGCTAGTATTTACCTAATTAAGTGGTTATTTGACTAATAGCAAATAGTTACATCATAAAATGCAAAATAGCTCGATTATTTGCCCTAAGAAACCTTATAGATACACAAAAGAGTAATATATATGTATAATGCTTCCCATTGTAAATAATAAACTAGCTAATCCTTATGGTCATTCTAAAATTTCTATTTTGGTGTCAAAATTACTAAAGAAATTATCTTCCATTATTTAAATAATCAAATTTAAGTGCCAAATCAGAAATAAATTCTTTTGATATCGTAATCAAGCCCCTAAAATCATCTCAAATTAGATTTATGCAACAATTTTACAAAAAGCCCGTTAAACATTAATTCTTTAAAATAAAGTAAACTAAAAAAAATAATTATAATATTATTAAATGTTCTATTTAATGAAAAATCTTGTTTCGTAAATTTAATATAACATACTAAGAACTTATGAACTGCAATTCAAGTCAAAACGATGTTAGCTAGGGTTCCAAAAATCAATCCAAATTCAGTTTCGAGTTAGGCAATTTCTTAAGAACCTTTTATATTCACTTCAAATTTTACAAAAAAAAAATTAATAACATGATCGACACTTCAACTCAAAATACATTTCCTTAGAATTTTCTAGCAACAATTAATATTTTTAGTTAAATTTCTAAGAGTTAAATGAAATTTGCCCTTAGCCGGTGCACGAAGCTCCGATAGCCATCAAAAGCCACCCCATTGTCAACTAACCTTGTCTTGAACTCCTCCTTCAACCCCCAAAGTGACTCAACAACAACTCACTTCTAACCCCTCGAACTTTTAAAACTAGCAACCCTTCCTTGCATTTCCTCTTATTTTCTTTGATTTTTCATCGAAATTCTCACTCCATTCCTTCTTAATTCCTATTTATAATAGTTTGACGATGTTGCATGCATTTAATTCTAGGTGAATGGAGAAGATAAATTTTGGTGGTGGTTAAAGAGATTCAAGAGAATTTTTAGATGGTGAATGGTGATATAACTTATGTTTAGGTAGTGTTTGGTTGTCACAAAAATGTAGTACTGGATAAGAAAAATTTTTTTGTCCTACGTTTGGTTGTCATCCCTGAAAAAAGTACTGGACAAAAAATCAATATGGTACTAGACAAAATGGAAAAATTTTGTACCACATGTAATTCGGTACAAAACATGTGGTACTGGACAAAAATTTATTTTTTCAAAATCCCCAACTTGCCCTTCATGTGTTTCCCTTTACAAACAAACACTACCTTCAAAATCCCCAAACATGGCGTCGCAGATGCTAACCTCACCTGGGTTCTAGCTATTCAGCACCGGGAAGACGAAGGCTTCATCATAACCGGCATTCAAGTAGAAATGAAGCAGACCCCTTGGGAAGACGAACACCTCTCCTTCCTTAAGGACTTCCTGAAACAGCTGATTTTTCGTATCGACAAAACTAGCTACAACGACGCCTTTGTACACAAAGATCATCTCGGAAGCCCTAGGATGGGAGTGAGGCATCACCAACCCATCCACCGCAAGGTTTGTTCTGGCGATCGAGCCCTAGAGTGTTTAATCCTGCATATTCTACCTTAGTCACCATGTTCACCGACGACCTTAGGAAGTTGTCGGTGTCCCCTTCAATGCTTAGCTTCCTGCTTTTCAAATTGGAAGCACTGATCTCTTCCAGCCTTTTGCAAGGAAACCCGTTGATGAATATCAACTCATTTGATTGCAGCGCTGTTGGACACATGTCTTGAAGATTTCCCATGTCCCCTCAGCAACTGCTTATTAGGGTTGTCATAGCTACCAACAAAATTGTTTGTCTTAAACGAGGAACAGGCGTTGAAACCATATCTATTCAAATTGTCTATACGCTAGTTGTTGTTGTTGTCTAATCTCCCCGTTGTTCCTCGGTAGCTCAATTTTAACTAATGGAATCTCAATATCCAGACCCTACTTCTTGGTTTTCTTAGAAGAAAGACAAAACCTCTACTATGCTTAGTATACAAAACTTATAGAAAGTTACCCAATAGCTAAATGAGTAGCGTACGTATATCCTAAAGCTCCTACAACATTTTCCTTGCCATTACAGCAAAGAAGGAAAGTCTAGACTCCAGTTCTTGAAGAAGGACGGCATGTAACACAATGCAATTTGCCATTGATGAAATCGAGAATATATAACTCTTACCCTAGTCGAGTAATAGATTCCAAAAACTATTCAGTTCAAAAAAAGAACATAAAAAGGCATTAATACACTATAAATTCTTGATGTTGATCTAAAATTTCAACTAAGTTTTATAAGTTTTAAGCGAGAGAAAGACATGTATGTCTTCTATATTTATATTAAAATTCAATTACAGTATATATATTTGTTACAAAGTCAAATTTGTATTGCATCTACATCCTTCTTTCATTGGCTTCTACATACATCAAACTATTTTTTTTTTTGAATTTTGTGATGGTTAGAGCACATTTGATGTGCAAGTTCTAATTAAATTCCAATCATGTGACCATATTTTGTATGTGTTAATCATATTAATAGCTTATTTAGAGTGTTAAACTTTATTTTCATATTACTAATAAAATATTTAGAATGTGTTATTTTATTAAATATAATATAAATTATTGTAATTTATAATAATGAATTATTAAAATTTTTCAATAAATGGATTTACACGAATTATTTTATATAATTTATAATCTTTTCAAACTGTATTTTCTAATAATAATATCAAATATGTATAAATAACCATGATATCATTAAAAAAGGGTATAATTGTCAAATTTACTATGTTTAGTTCAGTACTTTGCAATTCCAAATACTAGACAGCACAAAAATCCTTGTCTAATACTGAATAAACCAAACGTGGTACAATTTTTTTTTTGTCTAGTCCTTGTTGTTTTGTACTGTCCAGTACCCCTTATCTTGTTCAGTACCAGTAACCAAACGCTACCTTAATATTGCAAGTCCTATAGTGCATGTACTTCTAATAGCTGATTGGACAAGAAGGAAAGTCTAGACTCCACTTCTTGAAGAAGGACGATGTGCAACACAATGCAATTTGCCATTGATGAAATCAAGAATATATAACTCTTACCCTAGTCGAGTAATAGATTCCAAAATCTATTCAGTTCATAAAAAGAACATAAAAAGGCATTAATACACTATAAATTCTTAATGTTGATCTAAAATTTCAACTAAGTTTTAAGCAAGAGAAAGACATGTATGTCTTCTATATTTATATTAAAATTCAATTATAGTATATATATTTGTTACAAAATCAAATCTGTATTACATCTACATCCTTCTTTCATTGGCTTCTACACACATCAAACTATTTTTTTTTTTTTTTGAATTTTGTGATGGTTAGAGCACATTTGATGTGCATGTTCTAATTAAATGCTAACCATGTGACCATATTTTGTATGCGTTAATCATATTAATAGCTTATTTAGAGTATTGAACTTTATTTTCATATTATTAATAAAATGTTTAGAACATGTTATTTTATTAAATATAACATAAATTATTGTAATTTATAATAATGAATTATTAAATTTTTTCAATCAATGGATTTACACAAATTATTTTATATAATTTATAATCTCTTCAAATTGTATTTTCTAATAATAATATCAAATATGTATAAATAACCATGATATCATTAAAAAAAAGGTATAATTGTCAAATTTACTATGTTCAGTCCAGTACTTTGCAATTCGAAACACTAGACAACACAAAAATCCTTGTCCAGTACTAAACAAACTAAACGTGGTAAAAAATTTTTTTTTGTCTAGTCCTTATTGTTTTGTACTGGTACTTCTTATTTTGTTCAGTACTAGTAACTAAATGTTACCTTAGTATTGCAAGTCCTATAGTGCATGTACTTCTAATAGCGGATTGGACAAGAAGTTGTATTCCCTGTTTATTATTATTATTATTATCATTATTAGTTACTGATTATCTTTGCTAAATCGTCCTTTTTGTTCATTGCCATTTTTTTTTTAATATGTATATGTATTTCTTAAGTGTGTTTACTACATTATACATACATATATATGCATGCATGCATGTATGTATGTATGTATATTTATACACATATATAACCATATTTGTTATAGTATGTACCCATATCATGATATATGTTAAAATTATATCTCCATTTGTCATTATTAATTTCATATAACAAGTAACCCATCTTAACATTTCATTGTGCACACACATAGACACACACACACACACACACACACTAGACTCATTATTCAAATTTCCTAATTAATAATGATTGATATTGTTATTCTACACTTATTATGAAATTTATTATATTCTTTATTCTATGAAACTTTTACGAGGTCACTTCAGTTAACATTTGTAGCCACGTCATAAAGTTTGAATTAGACTAGAGAAGGTTAACTAGAGCCCTAAATTAGGGGCTCAAAACAACGAGGTATCACTATATCATCTATTTCTAAATACCCATTAAACAATTCTAAACTTAAATTAACCCATTTATATAAAACCAAGCCACAACTAACAATAAATTAAATCCAATATCACAACAATCATCAAAATTAGCACCTAGTTTTTCTAGAAATCAAATCAAACGTCACTATTTCAGTATGTATATCATTCACACCACTAACATGCACACTTTGTATCCATTTACAATTTCAAAACTCTAGTTAATCAATTTACATCATCAAATCTTCAATTATCCTCAAAATTAACTACTTAAAACACCAAATCAACGTAAATTAAATACTTACTCTTTGTAGATTTCAAATTAACCTTGAACTCTTCTAGAAACCTCCTGAAACCCACACAACTTCTCAATTGATATCAAATTCACCTTGTAACCGAAGAATTCACACCTAGTTACTTAATAAAATCTATAGATTGACTTGAATTATACATCATATATCAAAATTAAGCTTAGAATCACTAATTGAGTTGGAATCACCATCTTCCCTACTCTAAAGCTCACACCACCACCAAGATGTTAATCTTGTTCTTCTTACAATTCCTAAGTATACATGAAAGCTTAATTGCTTTAGATCTCCAAACTTATAGTAATTAAAATCTAACTTAAACACCAAAAATCAATAACATTTGCATTTAATGTGTACAAATCTTTTCTTAAACTTCCAATTTAGTTTGATCTTCACTTGATTCACCTTACCAATTTATAAAACCCATTTAGAATCACCATGGAAGCTCATGGCATCAAAAGAGAGAGAGAGAGAAATTCACCTCTTTTTTATTTTCCAAATGACACTTTCTCTCTTAAGTCCTTATTAGCTTATATTTTTCACTTAACCTACCTCAATTTCTAATCATGAGCTAATTTACTATACTACCTCTATCTAGAAGATTCTAATAGGCACACTATTTACACATGTAAGGGTAAATTAGTAAATTAACTAATTAGTAATCAGCATGTGCCCTTGGTTACCATTCTACTAAAATACCATTAGTTAGCTATTTTGCTTAAGGCTATTTTAGTGAATTGATTATAATTAACACATGGATGGTTTAGGTAAATTATTATTACTATTATTATTAGATTATTTTAGAAATTTTGATCTTTGAGTAGAGGATGATAATATAGTAAGGAGGCATAAAAGCCATTTACTAAATAATTTTTTGTAGGTAGTGTTTAAGAAGGCCCACAATTGAGTACAACAAGGTAAGTAAAATTGAAGTTTAATTAGTGTCACAATTTTTGTGGTGACAAATGAGTTTCAAACAACTAATAAGACTTAAAGACATCTTAGAAGTTTGAAGTGAACCATGCAATCTTAAGTGTTGTTTGGAGTTTCTTAGTTAACCCTCTTGCAATTCTTCCTAATTTCTCCATTTGACCTAGCGAGAGGCTTCATAATCACCCATCTTGATCATGCCAGAAATAAAATCGGAATTAAATGTGTGTTGACTATTACTATAACTCTTCACATTGAGTCAGTGGATCCACCATTAAAGAGCTATTGGTCCAAGTGTAATAGTCCTTTCTTATGGAGGAAATTCTTGAAGTACTTGTTGTCAAATGATGTTGGTGTTTGGAGATCAAGTGGTGCCAAATTGTTGTCTCCTAAGCCGTTGGTTCTTGGGCAATTGACTCGTCTCGATTAGGCAAAGGAAGAATCTATATTGGTTTCTTGCCTAGAAACATTTGCACCTTGCCTGTCCATTAGTGTGGTCACCTAGTCATTTTAAGTATATCAATCCTTAGTTAGAAATACATTGCTTTTTTTTTTTTTCAACACTAAGGTCACAATAATAATCATCCAATTGGAGCAAGATAATTGAATCGAATTAAATTGTACTAATCCAAAAAATATGAATAATAATAATTTGCTTAGCTTGAAATATTTAATGAAGTTGATCTTTCAAAAAATTATTACTATTTATAATCCTAAATCAAATAAGAATATATTTAAACATTCAGTTGGTATTTTATTTGAACAAACATGAACTACACATAAAAGAGAGTAAAACCATAAAAAAGAAGATCACGACATAAATCTTGAATTTGTAGAAATTTTATGATTCTTTTTCCTTTTATGCTGGTTATGTCCTAATGCACTCAAGTCTTCTTAATACTTTGCGTAATTTATATGAGAAAGAAGTGAGAAAAGTTGGAAAAATGTTTACTAGATAAAGCAACCATGTCCCTTGTGGAAAGCCCAACAATGGAGAAGAAGGAGGTGAGGTTGTTTAGGTTTGAGGTTTGAGAAGGGATGTTGTTATTTGTAGCTGCTTGGTTTGCAGTTCTTGTATCTCTTCTACCAAGTTTCACATACCAACTAGGTCCTTTGAGCTTCATAAAAAATAATCATTCCATTACTATAGCAGTATGCACACATGGAAAGAGGAAAAGTGATAATAAAATTGTAAATACATTTCTAAAAATACCAGTCATTTGAAAAAAGATTATTTGAGAACCATAAGTAAAGACCATTTTGAGTCTTTAATGATAGTTTGAGGGTACGTGTACATTTTTGTGAGTTACGGGAAGATAAAATAATGCCTTACATGTTCAAGCTTCTACTCGGATCTAATCAATAGTTTTTGCACATGTTTTTAATCATCCCATTTTTTATTCACACAAAAGGTAAACAATATTAAAAAAGAAAATGTCTTCAGTGTTGTACTTACAATATTAACCAAGTCTCCAGCAGCGATCGCTAGTATATCGGCACATGAGACAACTCCAGGACACACCTTTTTGACAGCAGACTTGATATTTCTTTAGATTAAAGAGAGTGCTGTTTTTTTACCCCCATATTCTAAAGGTATATAATACTCTACGTGTAAATACTCCAAGGGATCGTTTGTTACTCGTTAACAACTCATTGGAGAAAACAAAATGACTGAAGATATAAATAAGGTCTATTGATTATTCGTGTGGAGTAGGCTGATAAAGATATTGTTAGTAACCCTGAATTATATTTGTTGCTGAATTCTAAAATATCATAATAAATACATTAAATTTGTGGTACAATTCCATATTTAAGTACTTTCAATAAACAAAATGTCATGAATATTTAGATGTACTTATTTAAGGTTTTAGGAAGAAATTTTTTTCACTTTTTTATTCAATTGCTTCTTTGATAAAGTATATAATAAATATTGAAGATCGTAAAAAAATTTATTGAAGATGGGAAAGAGTTTCACTTTTTAGATTATAACAAATGCCTCGAAAGCATTAGTTAACGGACGTATACAAGAAATAAATTTAGCTAAAGGGTAAAAGACGAAATGTATTACATTGACAAGGCAATCATGGAAGAACTAGAGTGTGAAAGAAGCCCCCATATGAGCTTCTTTTTTGATGGCTGACTGCACAACTGATCTTACAGTGCTAAAGAGTTGTGGACAAGGCTTATGGTAGAACGTGGTGGAAAGTTAAGCATTTGAACTTCCCAAGAAGAGAACAAGACAACTCAATAAAGTCAAAATGCTTATTGAGGAACAAGAAGGAAAAGTCATATTGTTTCTAAACAATAATTGTATATAAAATAAAAGAGAGATCGTTTTCTGTTGTGTTGAGTCGAATAGGGACAAGACAAGGGTCTATATAGAGTGCAATCTTAAGGCTACTAGGGTCGGGTGGTCACCTGACACGTAGATTACTGGTTAGTGCTTGGAGGATTCTAAATTAAGTTTTCCTTCTTTTAAAACTTGCACATTTGCATAAGAAACCGTAGGTGGAGGACTGAAAATGCTATCGTTGGATGGTAATCCAAAGGATTTCATTTATTTAGTCGATATACAGTGTGCAAAATTTCATTTGGGGTTGTTAAAAAATGAAAAGGTGATAATAAACCTCACTCTTACGCTGATAACAAGTTGTGTGTTTTCATTTCATGTTTCAACTTTACTTCTATTATGATCAATTGAGTACTTCCTTACAACAATTGTTTTTAATCATTGTTGTTAAATGATACATTATGTGATGATTAAGATGAGATACAAAACATATACTAACTAGGTGCATAAATATTTTTCGAATAATACTTAATAAAAAACATCATGCCCGTCTTAACCCTTTTTAACTTCTAATTTACATATAGGATAATTACAATTTTACCTTCAAAGGCATTGGTAAAGATACAATATATCCTTAAACTCTCAAAATGTAATTTTAGCTTCTGAAAACTTTTGAAAACGTATATTTATCTGCCTGAATTGTTGATAAATCTTCTACTATCCATCATATTCGACTGGGACTATTAGGGTAATTAATCTCTCATTTTCAAGGAAGCAAGCAATAAAAGTAAAAGCTTGAAGAAAAATCATCCCCGGACATATCACGTCAAGAGACTAAAATATTTTTCCTTTGTATTAACGTGTCTTCTTAACTTAATTTGCAAGTAACATGATTTTGCATACTACCTAGAAGATCTTTCGACATGATCCCTAGGAGGCCAGTAGTGAGATTTTCTTTTCTTTTCTTTTCTTTTCTTTTCTTTTCTTTTTTTTTTTTTGGGTGGAAAGGAGTGAGATTGTTGCTTTTATTCTATTTACGCATTATCAACAAAGCCATCTCATTAAACTGAGCTTGATGGTCCGGTATAATTCAAAGTATGAACGGTATATGTAGATCAAGTCATTCACAAGCGACGGACAATCCGATTTTCACGGTGCCTTGATTGAATGAGGCAATCATGCTCTGGGAAAGTTATTACCGGAATAATAGTGGATGTTTTATCCTGTAATGCATCATTTGCTCCGTATATTCTTTCATTCTTTGCATTTTGGATTACGATTCAAGGTTGGAAAAAATGTTTTCTCGGTAATAGTGTTATTATTATATGTTCTTTAAGATTTACAGTTGTGTATTTATAAAGTTTTAAAGATTTCTTTTATCGATTTCAATTTTTTTCTACTGACTTTATACAATTTTCAATGAAAAGAGATTACATTACTCCTCATACACCAATAGAGCACCGTGAACTTTGGGGGAACAATTATGGTAGTAAATTATTCCTGCTAGGCAATATGAAGAAGGTATATTCTTTCCCAGTTTGCCTTACGCGCTTGAGCCAAAGCCATGCGTGTTTAGGAGTTTCCTGGCATCTTTCCATCTAATACCGTGTCCTCCATAGTTGAGGATTAAGAGATGTGGTTGAAAAATGATATATAAATGGATAAAAAGCAACAGAAGTCATCATAAAGTTGGAGAATGAAACGCGCAGTTATCGGGAAATAAAATGTTGTATGGACATTGAATATGCGGTGGGGGTACCTTCTGTCAAAGTGCCACTTTGGGTTGGTACGTACTTTGTGGATGACCAGAAGGCTACTAGAAATGCGTGTGGAAAAAAAAGAGATTAAGATTGACTATTCCCCAATCGAAAGTTCTCTTTATGGTAGGTTTACGGGTTGATTCTAAACCTGAACGTATCCATAATTGCTGTTTTAGTCATAAGCATTATGATCTCTCGGTAGGAAGAACGGAACTTTCATCTCGTATTTCAAACACACACAAAAAAAAAAAGAATAAAATATAAGATATAAAAAATTAAAAAAAGGAAAGGAAAAAATGCATGCTTTCTTAAAACTGTTGAGAATCCATCGCCAAATACAATGTTTCTTCAAAATTGTAATCTGAATCGGTTATTTCTAGAATTAATTTAAATTTCTTTACTAGCTTTGATTTTACCTTTACGTGGTTTCGTGAACACATCAGTTTTAAGATTGAAATTGAGTATATTTAAGTTTGATGATGTCTCTCTCTGTCTATATATTTAAAATATTGGGTATTGACGATATTTGGATTTTAAAGTTAAGGAGAAAAGGAAATGAAAAACCAAAAAAGAAAAATAACATACAATTACAAAATTGCTAACTCTAAAACTAATTGATAAATTGATATTAGCTCCATCACTTCAATCTCCAAGCTAATCAGATATGTAAAAATAGATACATAGTGGTGGAATCGCAATGTCAATAATATGGTGATGGTGGAAAGGCAGGAGAAAAACATAAAATAATATGAGACTAATATTGGCAGGATTGTGGATTTATCATTCATGGATTTAGGTAGATAAAGAAGGGAAAAGGTCTAGAAGGAAATCATAAACTTTAATGGCTTCATTAATCAAATAGGAAAGCATTAATTCTGTAAGGACAATGACATGAAATAAAGATCGATTTTAATAACATGATATATATTATCACGACTATATAAGTTCGCACTTGAATATTTGTTCGAATCAGGCTAAAAGGAAAAAAGAAAAAAGATTATCTGTTAAAATACATCCACGTACACACTAAATCAAAGAGACTTTCTCTTGTATTAAAATGAATTGACTGTGGGCTTGTGGCCAACACTGGAAAATCATAGAGGAACTCAACTATTTCGGCACATAAAGGCTGGAGAGTAATTAACTTGGGGAGATTCTTGGGCTGAGTCGTTTGAGATGAGATAATAGTCAAATTTTATTGAAAATCGATTACTTCAAAAAAAAAAAAAAAAAAAAATTGGTTGAAACGTAGTGGTTGAGTCTCAACATAAATGCTAGTCAACTTTCCTCTACCGGTCCAAACTAAAATAAAAATAAAAAAGAAAAACCATAACTTCAATAGTTGGTGAGTGCCAAGGCCCTCTCGATTCATATCACACTCGGATGGAATAGATCCAGAATGCAAATTTGACCAAAATTACTATGTGAAAGGATATGAAATGGAAAGTGCAAGGATTCCTTTCCGACACTACGCCCATTTAATTAATGAAAACTTTTGGATTTACTACAAAGCTTTGGCCGACTAAATGGAACTTTGGTTTACTAAAGTTCGTACAGACTTAGGTCACCGATTTAGCCAACCAACCTCAGTAATTGGTGGATTGTTCCGAGTTGACTACAACTCAAATTTTTGGTTTAACTCCTCATTTTCATTTAATATCTTCAGAGCTAATATAAGTTCACTTTAAGTTTGAGTGCATGTGAGTTTGTGTAATTTCCTATACGATGTATTTTCTCAAATTTAGTAATTTTTGAAAATTTTATTGCAATTTGTAAAGGAGTTGGTTGTTGGTTGATTGATTTCCTAGTTAGGTTAATATGACATTTAATATCTAAACTTTATCTATATTTATAATTGATTACCTAAAGTTAAAAAGCCTCAATTTAGTATCCATAAACTTTTGTGGTCATTTATAATACTTGGATAGGATAGTTAATTCTAAAATGAGTAATGTTCAAGTAGTTGATTGTAAAAAAAAAACAAAATTCAGATAGTCAATTATAAAAATGGGTAAAGCTTAGATAACAAATTGGTATTTTAAAACTCTAAATAGTTAATTATAGAAAAAAAAAAATTGAAGTACCAAATGCAATATTTACATATCTTGGTTTGCCATTTCTCCTTGATGTTGTAGTAAGGAGTACCTATTGGAAAAACTAAAAGAAAAAAAAAGGGAAAATGTAAATAATGCCATGAACTTTGAATTAACATGGACATATACTCACTGAACTTTCAAAATATACTTCCCTAAACTCTAATGAATTGGCAAACGGTGTTTATGTGTTAAAAATAAACTCCTAAACTTTGATCTTAGTTAAAAAACATCCCTTTAAACTTATCAAAGTGTACTTTGATACCCCTAAACTTTGACCTTGATGTGTTCTTTTAAAAATAATAATAATAAGAAGTAAACATCCTTTATTTTGTCAATCATATTATAAAAATATAGTTTCAGAAACTCTTACTTTTTTTATATTTTACATTTTTACAATATTATTAATGTATTTCTATTGCTATTCATCCTTTATATTTGCCATTAATTAATTGTATTAATAATTTGAGCCTATATTATAATATTGATACATATAACAACTCTAATGGTCTCATTCCAAATAATGTAAGCATAAAAGTTCTTTCTTTCAGATCTTTATGATGCTCAATTTTTTCTTTTTTTTATATGATCAATTTGGATTAAACCAAATGTGTTATGTTTTGTAGATTAAAGAAATGTCGTGGAAAAATAAAATTTACTACAAAACCTATCCTAGGATCCATGTGTAATATATAAAATAAAATTAGATAACGAAATTCATAAGTTTTACTTGAAAAAGGAAAAAACAAAGTCTTCTATCATCCTCCTAGACATGGCATTCGAGTAAGACTTGAAACTCACTCTGTGTCTTGCAATTTCATGTACACCATAAGGACTTCAAATGTAGCCCTCATTCACACAGTAACAAAAAATTAGCCAAATCTTTAGACAACTTCGATTAGAAAATATATCTTTGAAGCAAAATTGAAACTATGAATGAAATAGAGAAATTATTCTCTTTCTCGCTACATTTCATTGTCCCTCTCCGAAAATCTCTCTTTTCAATTGCTATTCATTACTAAAGTAACTAAGGCATTAATAGGCTTTCATAACAAAATAGCAAAGAGAATGACCAAGGAAACATTTATATTCTTTTAGTGGTCAAATTAGTTAAAAAAGAATGCTACCAAACTTTAAAAATTATTATTATGAAATAGATTAATTCTAATCTCAACATTATCATTGACATAATTTTGGTGTTCATTAAAATCTCTAGTTAGTAATGTTCTGTTACCCATGCCAGCATATATGACCCTCTATTAATATAGAGACTAATAGCATTAAACATATGGTATTTTCTATTGGTGGGTTGTGTCTAGTGTACCCACTAAACTTTGGGCATCTTCTTATATAACTTGGATATATTTCCCTCAATCTAATGAGAATGATTTTAGTGATATAACATGTTAGTCTTAAATATCCATGTCACATCTAGATAGTTTTCTGACCAAGGACGATTTTTAAACAATAACATGTCATGGAATCCTACTAATAATATACCTATATTATTATTCTATACACACTTTAATTATCTATAAGACTTTATTGTAAAATATACGAATATAAAAGTATAAATATACAACAAATGCTTGTCTTTTACTAATAATATTTATAAATACACCAAAAGTGTTTTGGCAAATTATGCACCAATTACAACAAAATGTTACAACCTAGGTACATTTCGTTATGCTCCAACTTGCTAATCTTGTTACTAAAGCTCTCTATTAAGATGCTTCCAATGACCTAATTTGAAAGATTTAACTATTTCAAGTCAATCATGACAGAGGATGTTAAAATGTATGTCCTAAGGTAAAGGTGTCACTAGATAGGAAGATGTACACAAATCTTGCTCTTTGTTACCTGCATCTTAGTTTGCTACTTTTTATTTTGTATCGCTTAAAGGCTAATGTAGTAAATTATATCTAAAACTTAGTCCTCTAACTTATTTTCTTTTATGTCAATTGTGAGTACAACGATAATTTCACATTTTTTTCTATCCATTTTCTATTTATTCTTATGTTAGAAGTTTCTATATTACTCTTATGCCACTAAAGATTGTTGAAGTTATTTTCTTCTTTCATAATTATAATATTTTAATGGGACTCTTAACCAATGAGATGTTGCAGATTACTAGAAAATTAAAAATTATTTCAAGAAAAATATATAATACATACGACAACAATAATTATGAGTAGGGGTAAGCGAGTAACCTTTATAGAGTATCTACTTATACCTTACTTGATCGAATCAATTCTAAGTGAGTACTAAAGGTCACATAGTAAGTTTTGAGTAATGATTTTTCTAAACTTACTCTCATAGGATAGAGTATATGTATGAAGTCTTTCTATTTCAATCCTAAACCTATATTAATATAACATATATATTAATATATAGGGAAAACTATATATTTAGTCCTCAACATTTCATGATTTTTCTACTTCAGTCCTAAATCTTTTATTTTTTGCATTCAAGCCTTAAACATTCAAAGACATTAACAAATGAGTCCTTTTATAAATGGTGTTAAATTTTCTATCCATGCATGGCTCATGGTGCAATTTCATTAGTTTATATAATAACATAAATTAAATAATATAATCATGTGGGCCAATGAAATTGCACTACATTTATTTTCCAATGGAAAAATTATGTTAATAAAAGGACTCATTTACAAACGTGAAGGACTCGAATGTAAAATATCTATCTATATATATATATATATCTAGGACTAAAATAGAAAAATAATGAAGCGTTGAAGACTAAATTTGTACTTTTTTCAAGTATATAGCACAACTTTTTTGTTATATATATAACATTATCGATTATATACATAACATATACAACATTATATATATATATATATATACATATATAACATATAAGTATATAATTTATTTTTGTTATAAACATAACATTTGTATAATATAATGGATCTTATAACATTATGTTTTTGTTTTACGTATAACACACACACACACATATATATATAGATAAAGTTTATGTATGAAATATGAAATTATCAATTTATATAACACACACACACATATATAAATGGATATTTTTACTTTTGATACCTAAACTTTATCTATTTTTATAATTGACTACCTTCAAAATTTTCATAATTATTTGAAGTACCTAAAATAGGTAATTAATTATAAAAATTGGTGAAGTTGAGGTAGTTAATTATAAAAATGGACAAAGTTCACATAGTAATAGATTGAATACATTGTAACAATACCCCATATATTGATGCTATATCAATACTCGCTAATATATAGTAATTAGTTAAGTGAAACTACAATAAATAGGCATTAGTATACACATTATAAATACACATAAAATTAGAGTGGAAGAGTTGAGTTTTGACATCTTACCTATTCTCATGAAACTTTAATTTTGAATTTTATTAAATAATCCTTGATAAATTCTTTAATATAGTAAATACCCATTAATTCACAGTAATAATAACTATTGTCTATGATATTAAAATGCGAGAGTTAACTTTCCATGTCTTACCATTTCTCATAATTTTTAGGTTTGAGTTTTATCAAACAATCTCCAAATGCTTAATAATTCTCAACAAATCATTAGTAGGTAAAGTTTAATAATGTAAAAAACATCATCTACTGTATTAAGAAATTATTTACCTTTTGGTTTTAAATGTTAAATGTCAACATGAGTAAGGAAAAAGCACAATAATCAAATAAATTATTATGCAATGTTGTAGGGATTACTTATATGAATAAATATATCCAATATTAAATAATTTTTTAAAGTTCTTTTTTTGGTAAATTTCGATATTAATTATATGCTTTATAAAATAATAAATATATATAAAAGAAAATTTTGCTAATTCTAAGATGATTTTAAAAACATCAACATTTTCCTCTACTAAAATTTACAATGGATTCCAAAGGAAAGATCTACATTCAAGGTGGTCATCATTAAAACTTAATTGTAATAGTACACTTGAAATGTGTGTAAATATTAAATAAAGCATCAGAAAATATCTTCTTGATTGCACAAAACACGTGAATCTAAAAAATTCGAAACATATCCAAGCTTTTGCTTTCAATCAAAATAGATAATACAAGGGATTAGAAAAAAAAAATGTAATAAATGAAATTTAAGAAAATTTACTTTTTTTTTTAGGTAATATCTTCAAGAACAAGAAAATAAAAGGTCGATTTCATTATTCTAATTAAACCTAAAATAAAAGAAAGACGGTATGTAATTTCGATTTTTCACCAATTTTCTACTCTTAAGATCCCAAAAAACTAATACTAATCCATCCCCAATTTGTAAAATAATTCATATTGAAAGTGTAAAAGTAATCCAAGTTAAAAAATTTAAAAGTTTTAAATTTGGAAGATAGGAAAAAAAATATATAAAAGTGATCAATATGGAGTTTGCTTGGAAGAAATTGGATAAAAAGGGTGTTGGGTTAACCTAGAAAGTTTGATTCAAATAATTAAGCAATGGGTGTGTCTTGTGGTAAAGACAAAATTGCTCATGATATACTGAAGGCAAAGTTGGTCATCAAAGGGAACCACAAAAGCTTGAGATCTCATATACCTGGTTTGTTAAGGTAAATGAATAAGGTAGTTGTTATACAAAGAATATAGGTTGTACGAGTGATTCTAGTAAGAATTCATAAAACTTTGAGAATTGCTAATATAGTTTATAAAGTAAGCCTATAATAAACATGAACGGCAATAATAATTATTTTTTTCTTAAATCATGATAGGAACTTTCAATACAACAAAAAAGGGAAAATAAAAAAAGAAAAACAAATTCACCTTTTCGTCTTTGTTTCTTAATGGAGGAAGAATTTGAACTTAACCATATAATTTTGTTAATCTAGAGATAGTGAGATAAAAGGAAGTTGATTTGTGAACTTTGAAGAAGAAGAGAGAGAATAGGTAGAAAAATAATTGCATGTATTTAGTAATTGAAAATAATTTTCCATATTGGTAAATGTGGATAAATACTGGTAAAATAATGGGACAAAAGTAGCCACTTTTTTAGTGTAAATGGTGAATTAAAGTAATTGACATTTATAACACTTATGAAATAATATAAAAGCATGCATTGTAAGATAACAAAACATAAATGGCATAATATTAATATATTACAAGGAGCGATTTGATCAAATAGAACAAGACACTTAAACTTTAGAGCAACTGCTTAAATAATGTAGATTACATTAAAAACAAATATAATTAATTCAATCATTTCAAGGTATCAATAATTATAGCATTAAATGTCATTTTGACTTTCCAACAAAATCATATAATACTACATCCATTCAAATTATCACTACATATTATTTGATATCCTTTAGTTAACAAAAGATTTATAAGGCAAGTGCATATACAGAAAGAATAATAACTTTTTATTCATAAAAATTTTACCCTAAATTTTTGTTAGAATATAATACAAAAATTTTAATATAAAATTTAATACTATCTTTTTAAATTTTACATTAATGATATTTGTATATTTATATATTTAAATTACATAAATTTAAAATAATCCTTTTATTTTATTCATATTCTACTCTCTCTTTCTATACACACACGTACACACATGTATGCATATATATACGTTTGAGAATTTTTACTAGTAATGCTTAATTAATTTTAAATGTATAACTTCAAATAAATTTATTATTGATCATTGTTATCTATATACATGTTATAAGTTACTTTTGCATTTTGTTATAATTGGAAAAGAAAAAAAAATTAACAAAAGGACTTAAGACTTCAAATTAGCAATTAGATAATAATATACTAAATTAAATTGTCATAATTCATAACATTGTTGCGTATACTTTTGATGAAAGAAAGAATCAATCGGGATATTAATATTTTTTAGAATTTATAATATCATAGCCATCATGAGCTAATCGGCATGTCAATAGATTTTTAAATGGTAGTTAAAGTGTGATTTCCCTTGGTTTTAAGCCACTAACTTTCGGTAGATCAATAACGTCTCATTTTTGCCTTGTTTTTGTATTTATTTTTCTTAAAACTATAAAACTTACATAGAAAAATATGAAACTTGGTATTCTAGGCTTATTTTATGAGTAGATTAATGTGTAATTTTAATTTTTTGATGGAATTGACAATGCATATATATGCTCCTTAAGAGCCACTCTATTTCAACAAAAATAACTTGTAATTTGTAAAATATTAAAGGATCTGGTTTCCACTTGATTCTTGATTTATAAGCTTCTAATAGGGTATACTAAATTTAAACAACAAGAATTTTTAGAAAAGAACACATTTAGTATTTATTATGAAATTTTCAAAAACAATAGGGTATTTTCCGATGAAAATTTGTTCCGACTAAACAATTTGACCCTTATGTAATCACTTGAGGATACTTATTTATCATTGAATTGTGAATTAAGGGAAGATATAAGGATGATTTAATAGAGTGCTACGTGTCTATATGTTAATTTCACTAATTAATCGCAAATAAGGTGTAATGTAAGGAAATAATTGATATATTACCATTTGAGTAATATAGTTAGCCAAACTAATTACATATAATTTTATGAGGTCATAGTAATTTTCATGGAATTAATTGAACTCATTTACTATTTACTACATAATCTAGCAAGTAATTAGCTATAAAATGAGTAATTGGTGAATTTCGCTTGATAATAAGTTAACAGGAATAATAGTAAGATGATAAATGGATACTTAACGATTGGTTAGTGAGCTAACCAGTTTGGTGTGAAATGGAAAGGGGTGATGGTTGATCAGTCACTGTATAGATTGAATTTAGAATAACTAGAATTTGGATTAAATAGTAATTGGTTTAGTGATATGCCTAGTATTTATGGTTACTAATTGATGGTGGTGTGCTTAGGTGATCTTATTCACATAGATTAACTTTGAGGAACCATTTACTATTTAGCTGTTGGATTTTATTACCTAGGTAAATAACCTAAGCTTACTACTTATGTTATGTTGTGGTCGATAATGTAAGCCACTTGCTTGTTGTCTTTTGAACCTTATATAATGATTTATGTGGCCATTACAAGAGGATTTTGGATTAGAGCTTTGTGCTTAAGTGTTACTTTGTGGTGAATGTGAGAAACTGATTCATGGATGTCAAATGTGATATTGGCAAAGCATACTAGTATGACCAGTGTGTGGAGCAGAGTATGGGAAAAGGTTGAACTTATATTTTTATGTTATTTATGAGAGTATTGTTATTTGGCAACGATCTGATTACGACTAGTTTTAGACATTAACATTGTGAGGTAGGTAACTAAAATGCTCATTGGTAGGTTCACTATTATGAATTCTTTGTAAATATATCGTGGAATGGCATCATTTACCTATATTATGTGTTAGTTTAGTCCTTGCTAGTTGATTGAATTTTTGGTATTCAAAGTTGCACTCATGGCAAGGCACAAGTGGACCTAACAGTCTTGTTTGTTAAGTATAGAAAGGAATGTTGGTTTTTAACATATAATTTTCATGAGTCTTCTACAACTCTTCAAATTTTGAGTCTCTCATGACCCTTCATGTTAAACTCATTGAGTCTTTTATGACTCTCTAGATTAAATTCTTGAGTCTGTTGCAACTCTCTATGGTATAAGGAAAATTGACCAGTGGATTTTAGTTTATTTACATTAGCATGGCATTCAAATGTAGTAATGACACTTAGGGTTGTACTTGGTTTGTGGATATATACATGCTTAAAGTGGCATTTTAGTTATACTTGGTGTGTGGGATGCTCACATTTAAGTTGCTTTATCTTGTCAAAATTGTTTTTTCTTTGCTATTTAGTTTTTTGTGCTCACTTATCTTTATAAGAAGTTAAGGGGTTAGTATTTTTTGGCCTCAAGTCCAAGTGTAAATAACTAAAGTAGCATTTTAGACTTTGGGGGCTTAAGAGTGCTAGTTTAGAATCTTTGGAAGCTTAGTCATTTGTTTACCCCTTTTGCATAATAGATTACTATGTTGCATTGTAAATAGGTTTCAAACCATGTGTAAATGTTAAGCCTATTGTACCCTTCTTGCTATGGTGATGTAAGTCCTAATACAAGTTTGAAGAATAGTTAAATTAGGTAAGCAAGTATTGATATGCCAAATTGGTAGGTATATTGAGAGTTCGTGTCACAAGTTTAGCACTAAAAAAGCATACATGACACAAAGTGTCTTTTTAAATGATATGTTGCTGAATGTTAAGAAGAGGTTCAAGTTTAAAAGTTAAATTTGACTTATCCTTATTTTAGGGATGCCTTAATGTTTCTTCTATTTAAGTACCATTAGTGAAGTTTATAGGTTGGTAAGTAGGTTGAGTAAACACCTAAAAGGCTGGGCATTACATGAAGTGATTGACATTTAATAGTGTTTTTGTTGATTAAATAGGTATTTTGAATCTTTTTATTGATTTTGTCACTTCATAAGTTGATATGCAATGAAATTCATAATTAGAATATTTAAGATTGCTAATTTTAATTTTTTTTATTATTAATAACTTTTATATCATTGCTTTTATTTCCATTGTTATCATGAATTGATCAAGACATTAATAGAATTTAATTGATAGTTGGTATGATTGATGTTTAATGATATTTTAGTTGATCAATAATATTAATAATTTATATGCTTATAGTAAAAATAACAATTAAAAACATCCTCTAATTCTCACAAAGTAAGGTCAATCATAGGTGCTAACTAATCTTATCATATTTACTAGTTTGACAATAGTTACACATGAAATATTTAAATAATATAAATTATCTATTTAGCAAAACATAAACAATTAGAAAGCCTTGTAAAATTGAACATTATATTTAAATAAAGAAGAAAAAACACATTTTGATCTTATAACATTCATAATTAAAATATTAAAAAAACGTTATGTTTTATACTGTATTTTATGTAGAAACATGCTCAGTGTTAAATATTTATTATTTTCACATATGTTCATATTTTACATTTTCAACACATTTTGAAAGCTAGTATCTTGTCACTGTAATTATATAAGTAACCTTTAAAACAAATTGATATTATTTAGAACATAATAATCTCCAATTGTCATTTTATATATTTAAATATGTATAATAATGTACTATAATTATGTAAACCAAATGATATTAGTTGAACCTATAACTATAATAATGGTTTTCAATAGCCATTATATTGTAATTATTGTTATATGTTATTATTGTTATTATTATTATATAAGTAAATATTAAATCAAATGAATATATTTTATAAAATAATGAGTGTCATTTGTAATTTTATGTCTTTAGATACATAATTTAATTTACTGTAATTATAAGATACTAAAAGCCAATGAGTATCATATCTCATATTCGAGTCTAGATGAACTTGTGTCTAAAAAACCTAAAGCCATGACACGACTCACTTATTAATCAATTACAAAAGTCTAAACTCATGACTCAACCTGTTTAATAAGTGTGACATGTGTTTGAATTTAACTCATTTATCAATTAAAAGAGTTATTTATTTATATAAAGTGAAAAAGCCAATAATAAAATTAAGGAAAAAACACGTTTTAATTTTTAATATTTACCTACTTTTCAATTTCTGTCCCAAACTTTTTTATTCTTCTATTTGAATCATCAGTGCTTTCAAAATTTTATTAAAAAGAAAAAAAATTTGTATCAAATCTATTAAATTTTTCATCTATTTGTGATATAGATCAACTTCAAATCAATTGACAAAAATTAAAATAACAAAACGATAAAACTTTTGTGGTGACAAATGAGTTTTAGACAATAAAAAAGAATTAGGTCAGCTTTGAAGTAAACCACATAGAAGGCATGCAAGTAGTTGGCACATTACTTGATATAAATATCTCAAAGACAATTTGGCTCCTTTTGTTTATATTAGAGCCAAAGATTTAAATAAAGAACGAATTCAAGAATTCTTAATTGGTAGATTTAGCAACAATTCCACTTTATAAATGATAATCTTAGGAAATTTTGTATTTGGCCACATGATAACACAGATTCCCTTCGCCCAATACATTTACTATCGTCACCCAAAGAGGAATATTTAAAAAAAAAAAGAAAAGAAAAAGAAAAAGAGAAAGAGAGAGAGAGAGATAACCAATGAAACTCCAAACAAAACTTAAGATTGCTAGCTAGTACCAACTGCTAGTTAATATTTCTTAGTTAACCCTCCTGCAGTTCTTCCTAATTTCTCCATTAGACCCAGTAAGAGGCTTAATATCACCCATCTTGATCATGCCAGAAACAAAATCGAAATTAAATGTGTGCTGACTGTTACTATAACTCTTCACAATTGAGTCGGTGGATCCACCAATAAAGAGCTGTTGGTCAGAGTGTAATAGTCCTTTTTTTTGGAGGAGATTCTCAAAGTACTTGTTGTCAAATGATGTTGGCGTTTGAAGATCGAGTGGTGCCAAGTTGTTGTCTCCTGAACCGTTAGTTCTTGGGCAATTGGCTTGTCTCAATTGGGCAAAGGAAGAGTCTATATTGGTCTCGTTGTAGATTCTTGCCCGGAAACTTGTGCACCTTGCTTGTCCAATAGTATGGGCTCCTGCACATTTTAATTATGTCAATGTTTAGTTAGAAATACTTTTTTTTTTTTCAATACTAAGGTCAAAGTAATAATCATCCCAATTGGAGCAAGGTAATTGAATCTAATCGATTATGCTGGTTACATCCTGATGCACTGAAGTCTTTTTAATTGTTTGCATAATTTGTATAAGAAAGAAGTGAGAAAAGTTGGAAAAAATGCTTACCAGATAAAGCAACCATGTCCCTTGTGGAAAGCCCAACGTTGGAGAAGAAGGAGATGAGGTTACTCAGGTTTGAGGTTGGAGGAGGGATGCTGTTATTTGCAGCTGCTTGGCTTGCGGTCCTTGCATCTCTCCTTCCAAGCTTCACGTACCAGCTAGGTCCTCCGAGCTTCATAAAAAAATAATCATTCCATTACTATAACAATATGCAAGCATGGAAAGAGGAAAAATGATAACAAAATTATAAATACATTTCTGAAAATATTAGTTATGTGAAAAAAGATCATTCAAGAACCATAAAGACCATTTTGAGTCTTTAAAGATAGTTTGAGGGTATGTGTACATTTTTGTGAGTTAGGGGAAGATGAATACATGTTCAAGATACCATCCAGATCTAATCAACAGTTTTTGCAGTATTCTTAGGATCCCATTTTTTATTGACACAAATGGTAAACAATATTAAAAAAAAAAAAATTGTATTCAGTGTCGTGCTTACAATATTAACCGAGTCTCGAGCAGCGATCGCTAGTATATCAGCACATGAGACAACTCCAGGACAGACCTTTTCAACAGCAGATTTGATATTGTCAACCACATCAAACCCACGAGCGGAATTCCTGTTGGGAACTGCATTTTTCTCTCCAGTGAAAGAAGATGTGTCGTCCAGAAGGACTGATCCATCGCATCCCTGCAATAGCAAAACAAAAATAATAAAGATATTATTATTCTAGAGAAAGCTCTTTTTCCCCTCATATTCTAAAGGTGTATAGCACTCTAAGTGTAAATATGGAAATATCTAGAATTTATATGCTAAGACATTGTCAAACTTAAAATGATTGACAATCAATTAATTTAAGAAAAATGTCATATCGAATGACTGAAAATATAAATCAGGTTGATTCATTTTTCGTGTGTAGAAGGATGACAAAGATGTGAGTAGCAACTAAATTATACCTATTGCTGAATGCTAAAATATCATAATAAATGCATTAAATTTGTTGGTGCAACTCTACATTTAGGTACTTTCAATAAATAAAGTGTCATGAATATTTAGATATATTTATTAAGATAAGATGCTAAAAAGAATTTTTTTTTACCTTTTTAGTTAATTGCTAAGTACGTCATAAATATGGTAGATTGTGAAATTTTTTACTTTCTGGATTATAACAAATGTCTCAAAAGCACTTGTTAACGGAACGCATGCAATTAATAAATTTAGCTAAAGAGTAAAAGACGAAATGTATTACATTGACAAAGCAATCATGGAAGAACAAGCGGGTGAGAGAAGCCCCCATACGAGCTTCTTTCTTGATGGCTGATTGTACAACTGATCTTACAGTGCTAAAGAGTTGTGGACAAGACTTATGGTAAAACGCGGTGGAAAGTTGAGCATTTGAACTTCCTAATAAGAGAACAAGACAACCTAATAAAGTCAAAATGCTGATCGAGGAAGAAGAAGGAAAAGCCATATTGTTTCTAAACAATAATTTTATGTAAAATAAAAGAGAGATCGTTTTCTATTTTGTGTTGAATCGAAGAGGAACATGACAAGGGTTTATATAGAGTGCAATCTTAAGACTACTAGGGTCGGTAGGTCACCTAACACGTAGATTATTTGTTAGTGCATGGAGAATTCTAAATTGCATCTTAAGTTAGAAAAAAGAAAAGTAGAAGCAATATTCATTTCATGTTTTAACTTTACTTCTATTATGATCAATTGAGTATTACCCTACAACATTTGTTTTTCATCATTGTAGTTAAATGATACATTATGTGTTGATTAAGATGAGATACGGAACATATAAAAACTAGATGCACAAATATTTTAAAATTAATAATTAATAAAAATTATCATGCTTGTTTTCACCCTTTTAACTTCTTATTTATATATGGGATAATTGCAATTTTACCCACAAAGGCATTGATCGAGATACAATACACTCTTAAACTTCCAAAATGTAATTTTGCCTCTCAAAAACTTTTAAAAAGTATATTAATCTCCCTAAATTGTTGATAAATCCTCTACTATCCATCATATACAACTAGGACTATTAGGGTAATTAATCTCTCATTCCCATCCTCAGCACTAAAAGGCTCCAATTAAACAACAGCTTTAATAGCTTTAGTGAAGATTAGGGAGGTCTTCACACGTTTTCAAAAGTTCCACATAGGTGAAACAATTTTTCGGGAGTTCATGGGTGTAATTTTTACATTCAACTTGTCTTATAGGTTTAATTGCAATTTACTCTTGGCAATGCTTTTTATAAGAAACAAATATTTCAAGGGAGCAAGCAATAAAGTTTTAAAGATTTTTTTTACTAATTTCATTTTTTTCTACTAACTTTATATAATCTTCAACGAAAATAGATTACATACGCCTCATACACCAATGGGAGTAAATTATTCCTGCTAGGCAATATGAAGAAGGTATAATCTTTCCCGATTTGCCTCACGAGCTTGAGCCAAAGCCATGCGTGTTTAGGAGTTTCCTGGCATCTTTCCAACTAATACCGTGTCCTCCATACTTGAGGATTAAGAGATGTGGTTGAAAAATGATATATAAATGGATAAAAAGCAACAGAAGTCATCATAAAGTTGGAGAATGAAACGCGTAGTTATCGGGAAATTAAATGTTGTATAGACATTGAATATGTGGTGGGGGTACCATCTGTCAAAGTGCTACTTTGGGTTGGTACGTACTTTTCAAATTTTGGATGTTTGCTTAAAATTTAGCAAAAAGCAAATGTGATCACCCCTGATCTGTGGATGACCAGAAGGCCACTAGAAATGCATGTGGAAAAAAGAGGGATTAAGATTGATTATTCCCCAATCGAAAGCAAAGAAAATGCATGCTTTCTTAAAATTGTTCAGAATCCATCGCCAAATGCAGTGTTTCTCCAAAACTGTAATCTGAATCGGTTATTTTTAGAATCAATCTACATCTTTGTATTAGTTTCGATTTTACCTTTACGTGGTTCATAAATATATCAGTTTCGATTAACTTAGGGAGATTCTTGGACTGAGTCGTTTGAGATGAGATGAGAGTCAAATTTTGTTGAAAATCGATTACTTCAAAAAAAAAAAAAAATGGTTGAAACGTAGTGGTTAATATAGGTTGACTTTTTTATTGCGTCTCAACATAAATGCTAGTCAACTTTCCTCTACCGGTCCAAACTAAAATAAAAAAATAAAAAAATAAAAAGGAAAAAGAAAAAACCATAACTTCAATAGTAGGTGAGTGCCAAGGCCCTCTCGATTCATATCACACTCGGATGGAATAGATCCACAATGCAAATTTGACCAAAATTACTAAATTACTATGTGAAAGGATATAAAATGGAAAGTGCAAGGATTCCTTTCCTACACTCCGCCCAGTTAATTAATGGAAACTTTTGGATTCACTACAAAGCTTTGGCCTATTAAATGGAACTTTGGTTTACTAAAATTTGTAAAGACTCAACCAGGTCACCGATTTAGCCAACCAATCTCAATAATTAGTGGATTGTTCCGAGTCCACTACGACTCAAAATTTTGATTTAATTCCTCATTTTCATTCAATATCTTCGGAACTAATATAAGTTCACTTGAAGTTTGAGTGCATGTGAGTTTGTGTAATTTTTTGTAAGATGCATTTTCTCATATTTAGTAATTTTTGAAAATTTTATTGTAATTTATAAAGGAGTTAGTTCTTGGTTAACTAATTTCCCAGTTAGGCTAATAAAACATTTATTATCTTAACTTTGTCCATTTTTATAATTGACTACCTAAAGTTTAAAAGCGTCGATCTACTATTTACAAACTTTTGTTGTCATTTATAGTACCCGGATATGGTAGTGAATTATAAAAATAAGTAATGTTCAAGTACCTGATTGTAAGAAGAGATAAAGTTTAGATAGTGTGTAACACGCTGAAACCAGGGAATGCTAAGGCCTGCCACGTATGCACAATAGATGAAGACACACAAAGTCTCAGACTCTACAATACTTCAACAATAACGTTCATACATTCATAATGAATAATAAAAATTATTCTCCATAGACAAGAGATTTACAAAGAAGTTTATCCTCAAAAATACATTATAAACAAATCTCCTCAATTTATTACAGTGGAAGCTTTTAATAGTTGAAATACTACAACAACCTTAAATTCATTGAACATTTTGAACTATTATTCATCCTTTTAACCATCTGTCTACTACTTATCATGGTAAACATATTCTATATTCTCCTCATTATTTGGGTTCTAATTTGCCTCCACTACGGTCTCATCATACCTAATAATTTCACCTATGGCACCTATGACTAAAAAAAAAAAGGTCCCATTTGAGGTGAGCTAATGGCCAACATTATGCATACCTACAAATACCTACGTATGCCATGACAAAAATAATAATACATACAAGATGCTATAAGATATTTAAACACAAGTTATTCATCTTTCACTATATTTAGCCAGCATGCAATCTCATCAGCATCACAAAACCTCACACAAATTCATACAATCCTTCCACATATAATATATATACATATACAAATATATGTATATATATATATATATATATATATTATATGAAATATATATATATATATGACAAAGGGTACTCCCACTTTGTCCATGATTCTATTTCATATATATATATATATATATATATATATATATATATATATATGATAGTAAATACTCCTCATTATTTATGAGTCTATGAGTCAATGCCACTTCAAGAACACTAACCTACACTCGGTTTCTTGGACCCAGCAGTTTACAAACACATGTGCACACAATCAACTTCACTTACAATAATATTTATTCTACACACACAACTTTAACTTAACAATCATAAGGAATAAACATGGTATACACGTACCTGGATTGCAAAATTTGATTTCCTCACACCTCTACAATCACACAATTACTCCAAACTTACACATAATTCCAATTACATACTCTTAGAATTGTATCTTAACAAAGTAAAACATATAGGGTGTGTTTGAGTTCAACACAATCATGTTGGATGAGATGTAAGTCAACATGGAATAGTGTATGTCCATGCTAGGGGCTGTGTACCTTTTTGTTTGTTTTATAGTCTGACATGAGGTGAGACACACCCGTGCATCTTTCTATGTAGTTTGGGTTTAACATAGGACAAGACACGAACTTGTTGAGAGGATATGTACCTTTTTGTATGTTTTGGGTTTTAACACGGTATATGAAACGACTGTGTAGGTTATTGTTCATTACGAACCCCTTTTCTCAAGTTTGAAATTCCTAATTCTTTCTAACCTAACTCAAATATAACAATTCTAATCCTAATTATGCATTATTTTCCTATAGAAAATGTTAGGTAAGGTTAGATTAATGACTTACGAATTGAGTCATCTTAAAACTTGAATCCATGTCCCGAACCTTGCGTAGCACAATTTGATCTATAAAGAATCCTAATGCAATAATCCACCCTCCATAATGTATCCTTAAATAATAATGAATAATCATAGATCGGTTCACTTACTTTGGTTCAATAAGCTAGTGGTGAAACGAGGTCATCTCCTTCTCTCCTAAGTCTTGACAATAGTGTTTAGGGTTCTGTTAGAGTCTCACTACTTGCAATTGTTAAAAGGAAGAAAAGTGTAGCCATAGGTCATAAAAAGGCTTATATACTTGATCCACGAAATGACCAAACTGCCCTCATCCATATATTATGTTTATTGTTTCGTCCTTGGCAGATTTTTATCTAATAATATGAAATACACACACATATATATAAAATAATGAGTATTTACATTCTCCCACCGTTATGAAAGTTTTCATTCTTAAAAATTACCTAGATCATGGAAGAGTTCTAGGTATCTTCTCTTCATCTCTTCTTCCAACTCCAAGGTTACCTCTCTCTCTATTTGGTTATTGCATTGCATTTTAACATACTTGATGACCTATTTTCTTAGAATATACTACTTAGTGTCTACGATTTTGATAGGTCTCTCCACTATCGTGAGGTTTGGCTACACTTGCAGAGGTTCTAGTATAGTGATTTGATCTAGGTTAGGTACATATTTCCTAAGCATGGAAATGTGGAATACATTATGTACGTTAGCCAGACTCGGTGGCATTGCTTATCAATATGCCACTGATTTCGAAGGGTCCTACAAATCTAGGGTTCAATTTCCTCCATAGCCCAAACCTTATCACTCCCTTTGTAGGTGAGATCTTTAGCAACACATGGTCTTTGGTGGGAATCTTTTTGGCGATCTAGATAAATAGGGAACTTGATTTGGATGATGATCCAAATTACTTATATGCATACTTGTTTTCTTTATCTAATAAATATTTAAATGATAATCTAATAGGTACAACGATATTTCTTCACGGGATGCCAAATAAACTTCACTGTTGGTTAATTAGGGACATCATCGGATTCTCATCTAATGGCCCGCTGTGGTCAGCATTGCCTCTACGCATCAGCTCTTTGAAGATTATTATCCTTTGTATTTGTAATTTATTTCTTTAGACTATTTATTTTGTAAGTTTTTGGAACATTTTATTTGGTTGTAATTTGTGTTTTAAGACCAGCTGCCCTATAGTGGCATAGTTGTAATTTTCTAGTCATTTTGATGGGAATTTTTCCGGTGACCTAGATGGATATGGAACTTGACTTGGATGATGATCCAAATCACTTATATTTATACTTGTTTTTCTTTATCTAATAAGTATTTGAATGATAATCTAATAGGTACAATGATATTTCTTTACGGGATGCCAAATGAATCTCATTGTTGATCAATTAGGGACATTTTTAGATTTTCATCCAATGGCTTGCTGTGATTAACATCGCCTTGACGCATTGGCTCTTTAAGGATTATTATTATTATTTTGTACTTGTAATTATTTTTCTTTGGACTATTTATGTTGTAAGTTTTTGGGACACTTTTATTTGGTTGTAATCGTTGCTTTTAGGATCGGCCACTCTAAAGTAGCATAGTTGTAATTTTATGGACATTTTAACCCTAAAGGGAGCAAGTATAAATACTTGCTTAAGTCGGGCTTTGAAGAGAGAGTTTAAATTTGTAGCATACACTTTTCATGTAAGGGATTGGGGTTCTTCCTAATTTCGTTGGCTCTTATCAATTTTAATCCAAAAATTGGAATTGTGGCGAGTTATAACATAGAAAATTGTGAGTAATATCAATTCCCTACATTGTGTTTTTCCTTTTCATCACTAGTGAGGTCATATCTAGGGTTGATTAGGATGGTTCTTTGATATGAAGTTGGCATCAATTGTATCCTCTTTTGTCATTATATATCATTGATTGGTTTTTTTCACTTGTTATTGCAATCAATTTCACTATACATTGTTTTGCGTGGAAGGGCCTTGTTGTGAGGAGGGGTCACGGTTTTATTGTTGATGTTTTGATTGGAATTCTCTTGGAACTTGAGTTGATTACGTGATTCAATAGAGAATTATCATCTTTGTGATTTAATCTCATTGATTTTTATCATTTGGATCATATTCCATCAATTAGGGTTCACACAATTTTGTCTCACTTTGAACTGATTTTGATCTTGTCCTTTAGGGGTTGCAAATTGCTTCATTTACATGTGCTTAAACACTCTTTTAGGCACATCATCTTTTGGTATCAGAACTTGAGGTTTAAGAGAAGGGATTTTGCAATTGAAATTCGAAAATTAGGGGTTGTTGAATTAACACCTTGATCCGAATTGTGAAGTGGAATTGAGTTATTTCAATTGTGTTGTTGAAGTGATATCCTTGTTGTTAGTTGTTGTAGATGTGGAGACTTGTAACATTCTTGGCTTCCTTTGATCTTTGGCCGTGAGTGTTAAGTGATCTTGAAGTGGACCGTGAAGAGTAGGGATTGTTGATCCTTTGTGATCAATTGGAGAAGTGTGAATTGTGTAGAGTATTTTTGGATTTAAGGAGTAGTAGTTGTAATTTTTAGATTTGAATTTTCAGAATTGAGGTGTGAGTTAAGAAGCAATTTGAATTTCAAAACACACATTAAGTGATTGTTTAATTGTGTGTCATTTGAATTTGAAATAGCTCCTTATCATTTGTGGAATCTTGCACTTATTGAACTCATTTTGAATTTGAAAGTTGAGTTACCTTTGTTGTTAAAGTTGTGGTTTGATATTTGTGTGAAAGTGGGGAAAGTGTATCGTGGCTTGAAGAGGTGTATGTGTAGAGTTGTGTTTTTTTGTAAATTTAGTGAAAGGTGTGTGTAGTTGGCGTTGATTGTTGTGTGTGTTGTATAGATACTTGTTGTTGGTGGCGTGAACATTGTGGAACCGTGAGCAAAAAGGGGAGTTATGTGGCGGTGAGTTGTGCATTTGTGATTATGTTTAAGTGCTGCCCATTGTGAAGTAATTAAGTGTGAAACCAAAGCAAGAAAATGAAAGTTGAGTAGTAGAATTTGAATTCAAATAAGTCATTAAAGTGTGAAAGTAATTGAACTCATTACTTAAACACTTGTAGTTGAATTTAATTCTATCTACTTGAAGGTAGTTGTGTGTACTTCATTTATTTAACTTTACTTGAAGTACTAAGAATTATTTCCTTGTGCTTTAAAGTTCTTGCAACGTAGGATTATTATATTATTTACGGTTGTTAAACATGTGGGTTGGTGTTGTTGCAAGAGTGTGCTATAATTTATGGAATTACTTCATCAAATCACAAACATGTCCAACGACAGTGTGAATGGGGGAATTGGCAATGAGGCCAATAGCTAGGTTGGTGGAGGTCAGGGTCATCACATTACAGGTAGGAGGACGTTGGAAGAATAATTCCAAGATCTTATTACCATTGTTGCTACTTTGGCAACCAGGATTGACGGGATGACATTACCACAACCACCAGTGGTAAACCCTTAGGCACCACCTCGGGTAGCTCCACAGAACCTCTAGAGAGAAGGAGTAGTGGGAGGAGAAAATTTGGGTAGAAGGATAGAGGGAGATCATCACCCCTATAGGGAAGAGAGGGATAACAACTTTGGGGCTAATCCTTATCCAAATAGGGATTTTAGGCCATTTAGAGGATTAGAATATGTGAAGCTGCAGATGCCTTCTTTTGATGGCAAAGGTTCAGCTGATGATTATCTAGACTAGGAGGATAAGGTTAAGGGTCTCTTTGAATGCTATGAGATTGATGATAATACTCAAATTCGACTGGCTACTATTGAGTTTACAAGGTATGCTGCTTTATGGTGGAAAAATCTTATTATCAGCAAGTGCAAGGATGAGGAGGCTGAGATACAAATATGGAGGGATATGTAGTGGATTCTGAGGAAAAGATTTATTCCTAAGCACTATAGGTAGGAACTGTTCATGCGTCTTCAGACCTTAAGGTAGGGAGGCAAGATAGTTGATGATTATGTCCAGGAGTTTGAAATCCTCATGATTAGATGTGGGCCAATTGAGCCTCTGGAACAAACCCTAGCATGCTTCGTCTTAAGGCTAAAATGTGAGATAACGTGTGTTGTTGAGTTGCAGAGATACAGTAAACTTGATGAGGCTATTCAACTAGCCTTGAAAGTGGAGAGATAGAGGCGATCCAACTTATTCAGGGTTCCGAATAGCAAGCCCGATACTACTACCAGGCCTATGGGAGCTGATGATCGATCTAGAGGACCAAAGGTAGTAGATGAGATAGTGAGGGCAATAGACAGAGCTACCCCCAACACAGATAGGGAGAACATGACCACTGGAAAGGGTAAAGAGGTAATAGCATCAAACTTTAGGCAGACTATTCCAAGAACTACTAGTGGGAAAATACACTAAATTAAATGCTTTAAATGCATGGGATTTAGGCATATGACGGCACCGTGTCCTAATAAGAGGGTTATGACTATTATGGAGGGTGCTGGAGAGGAGATTGAGGATGAGAAGGAATAAGCTGAGCCTACAGATCTGTCTATAGCACTGTAGGAATACCATGATGATCAGACTGCAGAACCACATGAGGAGGGCACAAGTGAACAGTATTTACCCATTAATGTGTTGCGCAAGGCTCTGACTTTATCTCTTGATGCTAAGGAAAAATAGAGGGAGAACTTATTCCACACTTCCTGCAAGATCAGAGGTAACCTTTATGTACTCATCATAGATAGTGGTAGTTGCACGAATGTTATATCTACTGCACTAGTAGATAAATTACAATTTTCTACTAGTCCACATCCTAGCTGTTATAACTTGCATTGGTTGGATAATCAGGGTAGTATACATGTTACATAAAGGGTAAAGGTGCCTGTGAGTATTGGGCAGAAATATCATGATGAAATCTTGTATGATGTAATTCCCATGTGTGCATTCCATTTACTATTTGGTAGGCCCTAGATGTTTGATCGAAAGGTGTTGCATGATGTCTTCAGAAATACCTACATGTTTAGTATGGGAGGGTCTCGAATAGTACTGTTACCTATGTCTCCATATGAGGTGCACAAATTCCAAGAGCAGGTCAGGGCTACTTCAGTTTCATCTAGTAATTAGGAAAACAGGCTAATAGAGATGTCTGGGTTCAATCTAAGAAATGAACCTCTAGATTTAAGGGCAAATCTTTCAGAGGCTCGAGGTGAATATGGGAATTTTTCCGGCGACCTAGATAGATATGGAACTTGATTTGGATGATGATCCAAATCACTTATATTTATACTTCTTTTTCTTTATCTAAGAAGTATTTGAACAATAATCTAACAAGTACAATGATATTTCTTCACGGGATGCCAAATGAATCTCATTGTTGATCAATTAAGGATATAATCAGATTTTCATCCAATGGCCTGTTGTGATCAACATCGCCTCGATGCATTGGCTCTTTGAGGATTATTATTATTATTTTGTACTAGTAATTATTTTTCTTTGGACTATTTGTATTGTAAGTTTTTAGGACACTTTTATTTGGTTGTAATTGTTGCTTTTAGAACCGGCCACCCTAAAGTGGCATAGTTGTAATTTTGTGAACATTTTAACCCTAAAGGGAGTAGTATAAATATTTGCTTAAGTGGGGTTTTGAAGAGAGAGTTGAAATTTGTAGCATACACTTTTCATGTGAGGGATTAGGGTTCTTCTTAACTTCATTGGCTCTTATCAATTTTAATCAAAAAATTGGAATTGTGGTGAGTTGCAACATAGAGAATTGTGAGTAATATCAATTCCCTACGTTGTGTTTTTCCTTTTCATCACTAATGAGTCACATCTAAGGTTGAATAGGGTAGTTCTTTGATCTAAAATTGGTATCAATTGTATCATCTTTTGTCATTATATATCATTGATTGGTTTTTGTCACTTGTTATTGCAATCAATTTCACTATACATTGTTTTGTGTGGAAGGGCCTTGTTGTGAGGAGGGGTCACAGTTTTATTGTTGATGTTTTGATTGAAATTCTCTTGAAACTTGAGTTGATTACGTGATTCAATTGATGATTATCATCTTTGTGATTTAATCTCATTGATTTTTATCATTAGGATCATATTCCATCAATTAGGGTTCACACAATTTTGTCTCACTTTGAATCGATTTTGATCTTGTCCTTTAGGGGTTGTAAATTGGTTCATTTGCATGTGCTTAAAATCCCTTTTAGGCACATCACATTTTAACCCTAAAGGGAGCAAGTATAAATACTTGCTTTAGTAGGGTTTTGAGGAGGAGAATATACTTTACTATTGCTGCAAATTTTTGTGAGAGATTAGGGTTTTTCTTAAGATTTCATTGGACTCTTATCAATTTCAATCCAATTGGAATTGTAGTGGGTTTGCAACCCAGTGAATTATGAGTAATACCAATTCCCTAAGTTGATTTCCTATTCATAACTAGTGTGTCATTTCTAGTGTTGATTAGGGTGGTTCTTGTTCTGATTTTTGGCGTCAAGTAAAGGTCCAATTCCATTCATATATTGTTATCAATTTGATTGGATTTGTATCTTGATATTGCCTTATATTTATCTTTCATTATTTGCATAGAGTTCCTTTGTTGAAGAGGAGTTCACGGTCATTTTTTATGTTAGTGATTGGGATCTCATTGGATATTGTGTTAAGTACATGATTCATTTGAGCAACATCATCATTTTGGTATTAATCTTCATTGATTTTGCAAATTGGATCACAATCAATTTTAGGGTTCACGTCTAATTGGATAAGGATTGATTTGGTTTTTGGCTTTGCTTGTGGAGTTATTAAGTATTGTTTGATTGCATGTGCTTTCACTTGGTTTTAGGCACATCATCCTTTGGTATCAGAGCTTGTGGTTTTTAAGAAGGGATCTTTGTAATTGTAAATTCGGAAATTAGGGTTCTTGAGTTTAGCACCTTGATCTGAATTGTTGAAGTGAAGTTGAGTTATTTGATTGTGTTGTTGAAGTGATATAATTGTTGCTTGTTGTTATAGACATGGAATACGTGTAATATTCCTTGACTCCTTGAGATTGGCCGTGAGTGAGTAGTCTCCTTGAGTTGGCTGTGAGTAAGTAAGTTGTAGTGTTCCTTGTGATCATTTAGAAAAGAGTGAATTGTTGTGTTTTGTTTTCAAAAAAGAGGTAGATGAGGATGAGAAGGAACTAGTTGAGCTTACACATCTATCTATAGCACTATAGGAATATTATGATGATCAAACTGCAGAAACACATGAGGAGGGCACAGGTGAACAGTATTTACCCATTAATGTGTTATGTAGGGCTCTGACTTTATCTCCTGATGCTAGGGACAAATAGAAGGAGAACATATTTCACACTTCTTGCAGGATTAAAGATAACCATTGTGTACTCATCATAGATAGTGGTAGTTGCACGAATGTTATATCTGCTGCACTGGTAGACAAATTACAATTATCTACTAGTCCACATCCTAGCCGTTATAACTTGCATTGGTTAGATAATCGGGGTAGTATGCATGTTACACAAAGGGCAAAAGTGCCAGTGAATGTTGGGAAGAAATATCATGATGAGATCTTGTGTGATGTGATCCCCATGTGTGCATTTCATTTACTATTGGGTAGGCCTTGGATGTTTGATCGAAAGGTGTTACATGATGGGTTTAGAAAAACCTACATGTTTTGAATGGGAGGGTCTCGAATAGTATTGGTACCTATATCTTCATTTGAGGTGCACAAATTCCAAGAGCAGGTCAGGACTACTTCAGTTTCATCTGGTAATCGAGAAAACAGGACAACAAAGGTATCCGAGTTCAGTCTAAGAAGTGACCCTCTAGATTTGAGGGAAAATCTTTCAAAGGCCCGAGGAGATGATAGGAATCTCTCCGATGATTTAGATGGATAGGGAAATTAATTTAGATGATTCATCCAAATCACTTATATTTATACTTGTTTTCTTTATGTAATAAATATTTGAATGATAATCTAATAGATACAACGATATTTCTTCACGAGATGCTAAATGTACTTCACTGTTGGTCAATTAAAAGACCTTCTTAGTTTACCCCCAGCCAGAGAGATGGAATTTAATATTGACTTAGTACAGGGCATAGTACCAATATCAAAACTAGTATACAAGATGGCACCAATGGAATTAGAAGAACTAAGGAAACAATTATAGGATCTATAGGATAAGGGTTTCATCAAACCTAGTATCTCTCTTTAGGGTACGCCAGTCCTATTTGTCAAGAAGAAAGATAGAAGCATGAGACTCTATATAGATTACAATGAGTTAAATAAGGTGACTATAAAAAATAAATATCCTCTTCCTAAGATAGATGACCTATTTGACTAGTTACATGGAGCTCAAGTGTTCTCAAAAGTAGCTCTAAGATTAGGCTACCATCAATTAAGGATTAAAAAGGAAGACATTTAGAAGACAACATTCAAGACTAGATATGGGCACTAAGAGTTTTTGGTGATGCCCTTTAGACTAATAAATGCACCAACTGCATTCATGAACTTAATGAATAGAGTATTCAAAGATTTTCTAGATAAGTTTATGATTGTCTTCATAGATGATATCCTAATATACTATAAAAGTACTAAAGAACATGAAGAGCACTTGAAGCTAGTATTGGGTAAGTTGCAAGAAGAAAAGTTGTATGCTAAGTTCAGTAAATGTGAATTTTGGTTAGAACAAGTAGTTTTCCTAGGTCATGTGGTTAATAAAGATGGGATATCTATAGACCATGAAAAGGTGAGAGAAGTAGTGGATTGGCACACATTGAAGACAATTATAGAGGTAAGAAGCTTCCTAGGTCTGACAGGCTATTACAGGAGATTTGTAGAAGGATTTTGCAAGATAGCAACTCCTCTCACCAAACCAACACAGAAGAATGTGAGATTTGAATGGGATGATAGATGTGAAGCCAACTTTTAGATGCTCAAAGAGAAACTTGTGTTAGCACCAGTTTTGACATTGCCCAAAAGTGGAGAAGAGTTTACAATGTATAGTGATGCCTTAGTTTAAGGGTTGGGATGTGTGTTGATGCAAGGAGGTCAAGTCATAACTTATGTATTCCCGCAATTTAAGCCTTATGAGAAGAACTACCCAACTCATGACTTGGAGTTGGCAGTTGTGGTACTAACCTTGAAGCTACAGAGGCATTACCTGTATGGAAAAAGGTGCAAAATCTTTACTGACCACAAAAGCTTAAAATACATATTTACACAAAAAGAGTTGAACATGAGGTAGAGGAGATGGTTGGAACTGATCAAAGATTATAACCTGGAGATACAATACCATCTAACAAAGGCTAATGTGGTGGTAGCTGCCCATAGTAGAAAGAAATAAGGTAATGTAGCCCGCTCTCATCACTTCACAAAAAGAGCTATTAAAAGACATGTGCAAATTAGAACTGGAGATCTCAACACAAGAAGTAAGAGAGAAAATGGCAACAGAATTAAAGTTGGTTAGATAGAAGATAAAGATATTTAAGAGATCAAGAGCATAATGGAATAGGGCAATTCTTTGAAATTCAACTTGGATGTAGAGGGGATCTTAAACTATCAAATGAGACAATGTTTGCCAAAGGATGCAAAATTGTAAAGAGAAATAATGAAAGAGGCACATTGCTTAGCCTACATAATACACCCTAAAAGCACCAAAATGTACAAGGACTTGAAAAGTCATTATTGGTGGAGAAACATGAAAAGAGAGATAGTTGAGTACATAGCCAGATGCCTCACATACCAGTAGATCAAAATAAAACATCAGAGACCGACCGGAGAGTTATAGCCTCTTCCAGTATCAAAGTGGAAATAGCAACATGTGACAATAGACTTTGTTACAACCCTCTTGAATATTGGGGAGAAACAAGATGCAGTTTGGGTAATAATGGACAAGTTAACCAAGTTTGCTCATTTTATGCCTATCAAAGTGGGATACAAGTTGAAAAAACTAGCTCAGATATACATACAGGAGATAGTCAGACTGTATGAAGTGCTAGTTATCATCACTTTTGATAGAGATATGAGGTTTATAAGTAGATTCTAGAGCAGCTCAAATAAAGCATTGGGCACCAAACTATAGTTCAGCATGATGTTCTACCCTCAAATAGATGATCAGTTTGAAAGAACTATATAAATACTGAAAGATTTACTCAAAGCATGTGCACTAGATTTTGGAGGTAACTGGAATGAGCATATACCTCTGGTGAAGTTTACCTATAATAACAATTACCAAGCAACCATCTAGATGGCTCCATATGAAACTCTTTATGGAAGAAGGTGTAGATCCCCACTACACTGGGATGAAGTGGGAGAAAGAAAGATGATGGGGTTAGAATTAGTACAAGAGGCAAAGGATAAGGTGAAACTGATTAGGCAAAAAATATAGATAGCCCAGTCTTGACAGAAGAGCTATGCAGACAAGAGAAGATACCCTTTAGAATTTCAATTAGGAGATAAGGTCTTGTTTAGGATTTCTCCAACAAAATGAGTAATCAAGTTCGGGTTGAGAGAAAAGTTAAACCTAAGGTATGTAGGCCTATTTGAGATCTTAGAAAGAATAGGTGTAGTGGCTTATAAGTTAGCTCTTCTGCCAAGTTTAGCTAGAGTACATGACATATTCCATGTATCTATGCTGAGGAAATATTTACTCGACCAAGATCAAATAGTAGCTTTGGAACCACTGAATGTACAACCAAACCTATTATTTGTGGAAAGGCCAATCAGAATTGTAGATACCAAATAGGAAGCAGTAAGAGGGAGAAAAATCCCCTATGTTAAAGTACAATGGACCAATCAAATAGAAAGGGAAGCGATATGGGAATTGGAAGAAGAGATGAGAAAGAAGTATCTAAAACTCTTCTAAAAGCAAGTACTTTCGAGGACGAAAGTTTTTATAAGACGGGGGGGGGGGGGGGGGGGGGGGGGTGAGAATGTAAATAACTGAATTATTGAAATTAATGAATAAATATTATAACGTAAAAATATGGTTAAGAGAGAGATTTAAAAAAAAAAAAAAGGGGCAATTTGAACATTTCCCAAAAGGAGTACTTAAGCTTAAGTTAACATAACATTCCTCTCTTTTTTCATTTTATACAGTAAACAATAAAGAATGCTTTGGAAATGCTCTCTAGAGAAAAACCTAAAGACAATTAAAAGGACGACAACAGGGTTTGAATCTAACTTCTTCCAAGTAAGATTTTACCATGAAATGGTTAATAAGAATACCAAATTGAAGATTTACCCAGTTGCATTGCCTTGAACTTCTAGAATTCGAAATTGGAGAAAAGACATAACGAGCACAAGGATCAACGGATCAAGGATTCAATTTGTAGAAAATTCAAAGTAAGCATTCTAATTCATATAAAGTAATTAGAAATTCCATGTTTTAGGGTTAATTTAAATCTAAGAGCAATAGATTTAGAATTAGGACGAACTAAAAAGAGAGAAATTAGGGTTTGTGAAGATGTACTGAGAGATATACGACCGTATTTCGACCATGTTAAACCTATATTACACAAAGTAATACATAGCCTCCCAACACGGTCATGCTTCGCCCATGTTAAACCCAAACCTTACAAAAAGATACACAGCTTTCCAATACAGCCGTGTCTCACTTGTGTTGAACCCAAACCTTACAGATAGATACACGGCCTCCTAACACAGCCATGTTTTGCCCGTGCTAAACCAAAAACTTACAGAAAGGTACATGGCCTTTGCCACGATTGTGTATTATTTCATGTTAAGCTACCCGATCTCCAATATAGCCGTGTTGAGTGAAACATAACTTAATTCTATATCTATTTAACGTTTAATTGAACTAATTCCCACGTAACCTAGACAATTAGTAAAAACTTATATAACCTAATAGATTAAGAGAAATTAAAGAATTATACTATTGTTAGATTAGTACTAAAAAGAATGTATTAATGTTGTATAGATTCAACTTAAGTTTAGGACCAGACGTGCTTAAGGCTAGGATTCGAAGCACGTGTAACTTATGTGTTGTTTTGTGCTTGTTCAAGTTAGTATAATTATTCAATTTGATTAAGTTTATTGATTTGGCTTAAGTGTTTAAGTTGTTGTTGTATGTGCTTAGCTCAACTTAGGAGCTCGTAGTGGCAAATCCCTAGGGAGCACCCTAATGACCTTTATATAACATTGTCCCTAGTGAAGTCGTGCTTAGAAATGATTTGGGTTGAATGTTAGATTAAGTGGTTTAAGTGTATAATGGGTGTGGGGCCCGTAGTGATAATTCCCATCACCAAGCTTAAGTAAATTAAGTGTTCATGGGTGTAAGGTCTATTATAGCAGTTCCCATCACCAAGTTTAAGGGTTAAGGGATCATAGGTGTGAGGCCCGTAGTGGTAGTTCCCATCACCAATTCATATTCCAATTGTTAAGTGTGTTAAGGGCTCATGAGTACCCTGTTGTTACTTATGGACTTAAATTGTGTCTCAAAACGGTTACCTATGTTTAAGGACTGCATAATGCATGTGATACCTATTCATGTTTGTTCATGCATATGTGTTTATGTTGTATTTACTAGGCATTAGCTCACTCTTCAGGGAATACGTTCTTTAGATGCAAGTACTAAGGGTATTGATAATCTACAAGAAAATCTGGGAGTGAATGGACTAGAAAAGGTGGAAGAAGATGATTATCATTATTACTATGGTGAGTAAAATTTAGGAGGATTTTATTATTTGATTGTAATAAATAGAAGTTTCTGGAGAATATTTAACTAGAGGTTTTAGACTTTCACTGTATTAAATGTTGAATACAAACTCATGTTAAATTAGTTTTGAGGATTAAATGATGGATATAAAGGTTTTTATATTTCAATGGTACTATTGTAGATATTGAATGGAGATTTACAGGAATTACAGGATGAGGAGGTATCAAAGTTGGTTTAGAGACTTAACATGTTCTTGTGTGATAAGGACACGTGAAGAGCAATAGTGCGACCCGAGGTTTCAAGACGTTACATTATCTCAAGTCGATCTTGAGAGAGGATGTTAAAGTGTAAGTCTTAAGGTAAAGGTGGCACTAGATAGGAAGATGTACACAGATCTTGCTCTTTGTTATGTGCATCTTAGTTTGTTACTTTCTATTTTATATCCCTTAAAGGCTAATGTAGTACATTATATCTAAGACTTAGTCTTCTAACTTATTTTCTTTTATGTGAATTATGAGTACAACAATAATTTCTCATTTTTTTCTATCCATTTTCTATTTATTCTTAAGTTACAAGTTCTATATTACTCTTATGCCACTCAAGATTGTTGAAGTTATTTTCTTCTTTCGTAATTATAATATTTTAATTAGTCCCTTAACCGATGAGACAATGTAGATTACTAGAAAATTAAAAATTATTTCTAGAAAAATATATAATACATACTAGAACAATAATTATGAGTATGTATAAGCGAGTAACCCTCATAAGGTACCTACCCAAACTCTACTCGAGTAGATAAGTTCTAGGTGAGTACTAAAGGTTACATAGTAGGTTCTGGGTATTGATTTTTTTAAACTCACTCTTATAGGATAGGGTATAAGTATGAAGTATTTCTATTTGAGTTGTAAATCTATATTAATATAACATATATATTAATATATAAGGAAAATTATATATTTAGTCCTCAATATTTCACAGTTTTTCTACTTCAGTCTTAAACCTTTTATTTTTTGCATTCAAGTCATAAATGTTTGCAGACATTAACAAATGAGTCCTTTCATAAACGGTGTTAAATTGTTTATCTATGCATGACACATGGCATAATTTCATTGGTCCATATAATAATATAAATTAAATAATATAATCACATGGACTAATGAAATTGTACCATGTTTCATTTTCTAATGGAAAAATTAATACCATTAATTAAAGGACTTGTTTACAAAAGTTGAGGACTTATATATATATAATGCTATATGTGTTATGTATATTGATAAGGATAAATTAACACTTATATTTTGTATGGGTTTGAGTTGCTTTTGAAGTAAGTTAATTATGTTTTAAAAGACTTTGGTACTTAAATGAGAGCTATTTGAGTTTCAGGAAACTAAAGGACCTATCAAGGAAGAATGATCAACATCTGCAAGAGTCGGAGCGGATTTCATGAAGAAAAGTGTCCAAAAGTGCAGTAGGAGAGATACACGGGCATGTATCATAGGGGCACAGCCGTGTATTGTATTTGATACACTTACAGAAGGTTACACAACCATAATACACGGCCGTGTGTTGAGTTGGAATTGTCCATAGAAAGATACACGGCCATGATACACGGTCGTATATGACAGCCGTGTAGTTGATGCGACTCCGCATTTTATAAGTTTCTTCCAAGATTTTGGTATCTTTGGATAGGAGGAAGGGAAAACGTTAGGGGGCAGAGTGGAGAAAAGGAAAGGACACCTGAAGTAGATAGAAAAGGGATGAAAACGAAAAAAAAAAAAAAACAAGAAAGAAAGAAAGAAAGAAAGAGAGGAGAAGACGGGGAAAGCTATCCGAAGGGAGAAGTAACATCAACGGATTCATCCTTATCTTGTGAAGTGTTTATGCACATGGGTTCTTCATCTTTATTGAACTGTATCTTGAAAATCATGAGTGGCTAGTTTATTTCATACCTGAACCTTACGAATTCTAGTTGTCATGTAATATGAGATTGATTGCATAGTTAGTGAATAGTGGAATTCTCTGAATTTATTCATGTTGTTCATGTAGTGTTGCTTATTTGATGTATGGCCAGCATTGAGTTTGCATTGATTTCTTAGAAGTTGATTGGAAAATCTCTTGTTTGAATAGATCATGCATGAATAAAGGAATTCACATGTAATATAGGGATAGAGAACGTGAATTTTCCGTATTAGATTAAATTAGATAATTTGATCTAATTGAGGTGATCTAATTGAGGGTTCAAGAGTGTTAATGCAATTCTGATCAATTTTTGATAGAAGAGGGATCTTTATCAAAGCGATTAGGGTTAAGAGCTAATGAATCTAGAAAGAACATTAGCTTAGTGTTAGATACTTCGCGGTTTAGAGATAACTATTGCTCGTTAACTAATTTATTGAAAGGGTGAAGTTACATGACAATTAGAGGAGTAGTAAAGGTAGGGTATAATCTTAGTTATTGGATTTAGTAATCAAGTTATTGTGTTACTTTTAATTGCTATAGGTTTTGTTAAGTATTTTAAATTTAATCTGAACCTCTCGAATTTGTGCGGTTAGATAGTCGGTTTAGAGTTGTTATTGGTACTTGCTGATTCCTGAGGATACGATACCCGAACAAAATTCTATGCTATTACAATTGATAGGTGCACTTGCCTATTTGATCGTAACAAAGAGTTATAGAAAAAGGGATTTTTAAATTTGTGTGATTACGATCATCAACAAGTTTTTAGCGCCGTTGCCGGGGATCGGCGATATTAAGAAAGCTCAACGCTTACTAATTTAACCATGTATTCTTTTGCTATTTATCATTTTCATTTTCATTTTTTTTTTTGTAATTAACTCATTTTGGTGCTCTTTGTAGTATATGACAAGGAGTTCATCATCAAAACTTCTTGAATTTGACCCAGAAATAGACCGGATATTCAGAAGGAAACCAAGGAGCATTGAAGAGCAACAAGTGAGTGAGGGAGAATTATCATCGAGTGAAGGAGAAAGTTCAGTTGCTAAGGAAGAGCAACCTGTAAACAGCAATAGAGTTAACATTGAAGCAATGGCAGACCAACGTCGAACTATGGTTGATTATTCCATGCCAACTTTAGATAGCACTGGTTCATGTATCGTAAGACCTGCAATAGAGGCTAATAACTTCGAAGTTAAAGCCTCTACAATGAATTTGATACATAACCAGTTTCAATTTGACGGCTTACTTGATGAAGATCCCACACTCACATTCAAATGTTTCTGGACATCTACGCCACTGTGAAACAGAACGGGGTGACTGAAGAGGCGTTGAAGTTGCGGTTGTTTCCTTTCACCATGAGGAGAAAAGCAAGGCAGTGGATAAGTTCACTAAACCGGGAATCCATTACTACATGGGCCTAACTGGCAGAGTCTTTTCTAGACTTTTACTTTCCACCATCTAAGACTGCCAAATTGAGAAACGATATCACATCGTTCATTCAATTGGATAACGAGCCCCTTCATGAAGCCCGGATAAGGTTCAAGGAATTGCTTAGGCGGTGCCCACACCACCAAATGCCTAACTGGCTGCAAATTTCAACTTTTTACAACATGCTCGATTATTCGACGCGACAAACCATCGATGCTGCTACTGGTGGTACACTTAATGTGAAGACTCCTGAAGAGTCTCTGGAGCTATTTGAAAATATGGCCAAAAACAACCATCAGTGGAGTAATGGCAGGTTGAAGCAAAAGGTAGCAGGGGTTTATGAGGTTGATATGATGACCACTATTGCTGCAAAAGTGGATGCCCTTGCTATGAAGGTCGACGGGATGGCGTTGTCTCAGCCATCCCAATACCATCTAGTCGATTCAGCAGCCAATTCCATGATCCAAGAGACCAATGAGCAAGTTGACTATGTTGGAAATCCCACACGACCCTAGAACAATCCCTACAGCAACACATATAATCCAGGTTGGCGAAATCACCCCAATTTTTCATGGAGTAATCCACAATTTCCTCGGGGTAATGTGCCCGCGCCTGGATTCCAAAGACCTCCACCACCACCTGTTACAGAAAAGAAGTCCAATCTAGAGGACATGATTGCTAAGTTCATTCAGGTCTCAGAGCAGCGTCAGCAAGCAACAGATGCTACTCTAAGAAATCATGAGGCTTCTATACACAATTTGGAAAATCAGGTGGGTCAGATTGCTAAGATGCTCTTAGAGAGACCTTAAGGGTCTTTGCCTAGAAACACTGAACCTAATCCTAGGAAGCAGGTAAAGGCAGTGACCCTAAGGAGCGGAAAAGAACTGCAATCCGACATCATTGGGGCACCAGTAGTTGCACAAAGAAAGGGAGTTGAAGAGCCACATGATGGGGGTAGTGAGAAGGAAGATGCTACTGAGGAGATAAAGGAGAAGGAAGTCAAGGAAAAGGACTCAGCAGAGGGGAAAACCAAGGCATCAATTGTTCAGCCATACAAGCCTCCAATTCCATATCCGGGCCGGCTGAAAAAGAATCAAGACAAAGAGCACTTCGATAAGTTTTTGGATTTGTTTAAGCAATTACATATTAACATACCGTTTATAGAAGCTCTTTCACAGATGCCCAGATATGCTAAGTTCCTGAAGGATCTACTGTCAAACAAGAGGCGATTGGAAGAAATTTCTACCGCAGTTATAGGAGCGGAGTGTTCGCCTATTTTACAAAACAAGTTACCATAAAAGCTCAAGGATCCTGGTAGTTTCACTATTCCATGCTTAACTGGTGAACTGCCTGTGGAGAGAGCTTTGGCAGACCTTGGGGCAAACATAAACTTGATGCCCTATTCCTTGTTTAAGCAATTAAACTTGGGAGAGCTGAAGCCCACCAGCATGAGTCTGCCGTTGGTAGATCACTCGGTCAAATTCCCTAGAGGGATCATTGAGGATGTCTTGGTAAAGGTAGAAAATTTCATTTTTCCTGTTGATTTTGTAATTTTGGATATGAATGTGAATGTAGAGGTCCCACTGATTTTAGGAAGACCTTTCCTGGCTACTGCAAGAGCTGTGATTGATGTAGCGGATGGAAAGCTGGTTTTGAGAGTGGGAGCAGATGAGTTGGTGGTGAAAATTCCAACAGCACTAAAACAATCGTTGAACGCCAATGATACTTGCTATGCTGTTGATTGCATTGACAGGTCAGTAATAAGTGTGATGTAAGAACTGTTATGTGGAGATCCATTGGAATTTAGTTTAACTGTGAATGATGATGAAGTGAGTGAGAATGTAGAGATACAAACTGTGAAGTCTCAGCTACAAGCCTGTGAGGAAGTAGTTTGTCGCAGAGGATTTGAGAAAATAGGGCCCAATGAAGAAGGGAGGTTAAAACCGTCTGTTGAAGAGCCTCCTGAACTTGAGTTGAAGCAACTTCCTGAGTACCTAGAGTATGCTTTTCTAGAAGCTAACTCTAAACTCCTCATCATCATTTCTACTAGTTTGACGAGGGAGCAAAGGGACGATTTACTAGGGGTCTTGAGGGAGCACAAGCGAGCTCTTGCTTGGAAGATATTGGATATTCAAGGTATTAGCCCCTCATTTTGTACCCATAAAATCTTGCTGGAAGATGATTTTAAACCGGTGGTACAACCTCAGAGAAGGTTGAACCCCAACATGAAGGAGGTTGTAAAGAAGGAGGTGATTAAGCTTTTAGATGCGGGGTTAATCTATCCCATTTCCGACAGTCCCTGGGTCAATCCTGTGCAAGTTGTACCAAAGAAAGGGGGAATGACTGTGATCCCCAATGAGAAAAATGAACTCATACCTATGAGGACGGTAACTAGTTGGCGAGTGTGCATAGATTATAGAAGGCTGAATGATGCAACTCGCAAGGATCACTTCCCTCTCCCTTTTGTGGATCAGATGCTAGAGCGATTGGCAGGACATCTATATTACTGTTTTTTAGATGGAATGTCGGGATATTTCCAAATCCCAATCGCTCCAGAGGATTAGGAAAAGACCACTTTCACATGTCCATATGGTACTTTCGCTTATAGGCGCATGCCCTTCGGATTATGCAATGCACCAGTTACGTTTTAACTGTGTATGATGGCCATTTTTGAGGACTTAGTGGAAGGGATCATGGAGGTTTTTATGAACGATTTTTCCGTCTTTGGTGATTCTTTTAATGCTTGTCTAAGCAATTTGAAGAGGGTTTTGATTCAATGTGAGGAGACGAATCTTGTGTTGAATTGGGAGAAATGCCATTTCATGGTAAAGGAGGGCATAGTTCTGGGGCACAAAATTTCTCATAAAGGAATCGAAGTGGATAACGCAAAAGTGGAAACAATTGCAAAACTTCCACCACCTTCTTCGGTAAGAGCCATTCGGAGCTTTCTCGGGTATGCCGGATTTTACAAGAGGTTCATTAAGGATTTCTCTAAAATAGCCCGCCCATTGACACGACTATTAGAGAAAGACATGCCCTATGATTTTATCAGTGAATGTCTTGAGGCGTTCAACACGCTTAAGGAAAGGTTGACCCAAGCACCTATCATAGTGGCTCCTGATTGGGGTCTTCCTTTCAAATTGATGTGTGATGCAAGTGATTTTGCTGTGGGAGCAGTCTTAGGACAAAGGAGGGACAAGCACTTCCAACCGATCTATTATGCTAGTAAGACCTTCACAGGTGCTCAAGAGAACTACACCACAACCGAGAAGGAACTTTTAGTTGTGATTTTTGCGTTTGATAAGTTTCGGTCATATTTGATTTTATCCAAGGTAATTGTTTACACTGACCATTCAGCTCTCAGGTACCTTTTGTCCAAGACAGATGCGAAACTGCGCCTCATCCGGTGGATATTGCTTCTACAAGAGTTCAATCTGGAGATTAGGGACAAGAGGGGAGCTGAAAACTTAGCCGTTGATCATCTCTCTCAATTGGAGAACCCATATTTGGAGGAATTGAAAGAAGAAGAGATTGATGATGCTTTTCCAGAGGAAGGATTGTATCAGATTAACAAGGTAAGTATTAATTCTGAGCCTTGGTTTGCTAATTTTGCAAATTACCTTGTTTACAGAGTACTCCCGAGTGACAAAACTTATCAGCAAAAGAAGCGGTTCTTTGCTGAGTTGAAGCACTATTTCTGGGAGGAACCCTTCTTGTTTCGTTTGTGTGCTGATCAGGTAATTAGGAGATATGTATCTGAGCAAGAGGGGCAAGAAATTCTGAGACACTATCACACCGGACCAACAGGGGGTCACTACAGTGTGAATCGAACAGCTCACAAAGTGTTGGAATCGGGATTTTATTGGCCAACCTTATTCAAGGATTCTTTCAACTTTGTAAAAACATGTGATAGGTGCCAGCGAGTTGGAAATATGTCAAAGCGCGATGAGATGCCCCAAAATTTCATCCTGGAGTGTGAGGTGTTCGACATATGGGAGATTGATTTCATGGGACCATTTCCCAATTCCTTCGAGAATAAGTACATATTGGTGGTGGTGGATTATGTGTCTAAATGGGTAGAAGTCCAATCTTTGCCCACCAATGATGCCAGAGTAGTGGTAAAATTTTTGAAGAAACTTTTCTCTAGGTTTGGAACACCATGGGCTTTAATTAGTGATAGGGGAACACATTTCTGTAATGTGCAATTGAAGAAGGTGCTGAAATGATATGAGGTTACCCATAGATTAGCAACCCCCTATCACCCACAGACAAGTGGTCAAGTAGAAGTTTCTAACCGTGAGCTAAAAAGGATTCTAGAGAAGACAGTGGAGCATCACCGAAGGGATTGGTCAGAAAAATTGGACGATGCATTGTGGGCCTATAGGACAGCTTTCAAAACTCCTTTAGGTACCACCCCATACCGACTAGTGTTTGGGAAAGCTTGCCATTTTCCAGTGGAGTCAGAACATAGAGCTTTCTGGGCTTTGCGTACTCTTAACATGGATTTAGAGGCTGCTAGTAAGAAGAGGATGTTTCAGCTGAATGAACTCGATGAATGGCGTGCAATGGCCTATGATAACATGCGAGTTTATAAGGAGAGGATGAAGAGGTATCATGACATTAAGATTCATCATCCGAAACAATTCCGTGAGGGAGATCATGTTCTCTTATTCAATTCTCGATTGAAGCTTTTCCCAGGTAAGTTGAGATCAAAGTGGTCCGGGCCGTTTAAGGTGATAAAAGTCTTTCCTCATGGAGCGGTGGAATTGGAACACCCAAGTGGACACACCTTCAAAGTAAATGGGCAATGATTGAAGTTATATTTTGGGACTCAAGGGGAAAAAGAGGGCCAAGAGGAGTTTAGATTCCATCCTCTTGTGAATTAATCAGATGCAATTTCATTTCGTCGAGCAAACGACATTAACCAAAAGCGCTTGATGGGAGGCAACCCATGTAGTTTTTAGGTAAATTTTTTTTTCTTTCATCGTAACCATCTATTCTATTTTTTTTTTTTTTTTGTTGAATGACTTGACAGGGCGATACTTCTGTTATGGATCTTGAACATAACACGAGAAATATGTTCAATAAGTTTGGAAGGGCTAGAACACTCAACGGAGGTGAGTATTGTGCTTTAACGGAGATACACGGCCATATATTCTTATTTTACATGACCATGTAAATGCAGATTTCATGCATAGAAGGTTACATGGCCTACATACACGGCCGTGTACCATAGGGCGTGTATACTGGAAATTTTTGCACAAGTTTTTTTTACACGCCCGTGTATGTGACCGTGTATGGAGTTTAAAAAAATTACAGAGGGATACACGCCTGGGAGGCACGGCTCAAGGCACGAGCGTGTAATGTGGCCGTGTAAATCATAAAACACACGACTGTTTGGGGTTTAATTGGCGTGAGCAGCAGATCCATTCATCTCTCTTCATATTGTTTTTTTCTCTCTCACTCCTTCTTGTTCATAATCATCTTTCTTCACTCCCACTAATTCTTCTAGTGATTTTTGCACCCATTCCTCCGGATTTATAAAGGTATGGATCTATACTTTCTCTTCTCAACTCTCTTTTATTTTCCTTGCAATGTTGAACTAAAGAACACTTTCTATGTGTTCTAATCAAGTGGCTTTCATGTGATTTATTCATTGTTGATGATTTATCTTCCTTACTTCGAAATCTGTCATACTTTTGTGTGGAATTCATGATGAATTTTTTTTTTTGTTTTTGGACATAAACCTAGGGTTTCTATCTTTTGAGTAATTTGTGTCGATTTTTAAGTGTCATTCACATGAAAAATTGTGTAAGGAATGGATTTCTGTGCTGAAATTGTTACATGATTGATTTTACACGGCCGTTTTTGCAAGGTGTGTATTTTTGAATTGAGGTGAGAATGTGTGATCCAAATACATGGGCGTGTATGGGCGTGTGTGCTGGGTATGTATTTCTAATTAAGTCTAATTTGTGATTTTTTCCTTGTATTGTAACTCTAACTTTCATATTATCTGTCATACAAGGGAGAGTGTTTTGTGTACAAATTGTCAGCTATGATCTTACTTATCACCTCAAGAAGGCATAATCTGGTTTTTTTTTTTTTTTTTTTTGTATCTCCAGATGCCTCGGACAAAGACTATTGCTCAGAAGAGGCGCCATGATGACGAGGCCAGTAGTAGTAGGGGGGCGATCCGCTATCCTGTAAACGTAAGGGCCGAGCATCGGCCGATCTACCATAACCACAAGAGCACAAAAATCATTAGGCCAAATGTAGCCCTTGATTGGGATGTTATGGGGTGGTTTGGCATTCGTCATGAGGTTGAGGGTCTTCTACATGACCCTGCTTGGGTGAGATTGTTTTCTATCGAGGAAAAAATCTATTCGGATCTGACACTCACCTTTACTACTACCTTCACCATCAAGGAACCCATGAGTGTTGGGATAGAAAATGAAGTTGAGTTCCTTGCAATGGGTCAATACAGGAGATATTCAATGATAGATTTTATTGAAGCTATGGATATCTATGAATCTACATTTCTCCGCTCTTCCGCTTTCCGTCAACTACCCTTGGGATTTCCCCACAGGTTTCGCGCAGCAAATTATTGGCCCCAATTGGGATTGGGCATTTACACTTCTTCTTCCACAAAAGGTTCCACCTTTAGTCGGTTATCTTTTCGGGTGCTTCATTACATCTTTACCCGTTCCACTACGGGCCATATTAATTCAGAAGGAGTGGTCAATGCCCGGGATGTGCTCCAGCTATGGAGTATGACAATGGGGACTCCTATCAATGCCGGGGTGTTTACTGCATTTTGTTTACTCCGACAAGTAGAAGCAAGGAATAGGGGAATCTTTGTGGGTGCCTGGATTACCCGGATTTTAAAAAATTTAGAGCTATTCCCTGTACGCGAACCCGACAATTGTATTGGAATGACTATTCGGCTATCGGCTGTACCCATTATTAGGTGGGGTCATAAACCTCAACACAATGAGGAAGACTTCGATGATGAGATGGATGATATTGACAAGTATGACCCTAACCAAGAGTCTGAGGCCGGGGAAGGTGAAGAAGAAAGAGCTGCCCCAAGGGAAATGACTCAAGAAGATGAAGTCCAGAAAAATATAGGGGAATTAAAAACCCAAATTCAAGGATTGAAGGAGCAACAAGATAAAATTTTAGAAAAACAAAGTAGATTGAAAAGATTTATTGAAAATTATTTTACTAAGTTGGGTGACAAGTTGGATATAGACTTTACATCTTGCAATTGTTCGAGCGATGAAGACGTCCGGGTCGATGCACATCAAGTTCCAGGTTCTTCCTCTCGACATGAAGAGGGCGGTCATCGAGATGACTCGGACAATGAGGATGAAGATTGAAGAACGATTGTTGGATGCTAACTTTTTGAATCGCTTCTGTAGGATTTTATGTTTTCTTTTTGTCAAGACTTTGCATTAAAAAAGGGATGGATGCTATTATTATTCTTTCTTTATGCTTTTATTTTATTTTATTATTTTTTTTTTTTTGTTTCTTTTCTTTTCTTTGGTTTTTCATTTTAGAGATTCTGTTCAATTGATGAAGTACATAACTTTAGTGGAATGACAAGATTGGGGAGAATAAATATTTGGAGTTCTTTTCAAGAACTCATGGTCCTGTGCGCGTGAACGATATTGATTTGAGTTCTTCTACAAAGGAGGATGCCGAATGCGCGATTCTAATACCGATCCAGGGGAGTCTTGTTTCTCCTTCTCTTTTATTTCTGTCTTTTTGTGTAGTTCAATGTAAAACATCGGGACAATGTCCTATTCTAAGTGTGGGGATGGGATGTAGGAGAATGAATTCATGAAGTATAAGTGTTATGAACTTAATGTTATAAAATTTCCCTACTTGAGATAGATTTGATGAGTTATGCAGGAAGGCTGAGATCCCAACTTTTATTCTCTTATCTTGTGTTATGAATACGTTGCTGGAATTAGAAGATGAAATCTGAGTGAAGTAGGCTTATTCGTTATTTTTTTTAAAAAAAAAAATTTAGAGTTAGGATTGATTCAAGGTTGTTAGTAGAGTTGAGTAAACTTTTTCTTTCTTTTACTGGTTAAGCTATTCAATTTTGAGTAAAGGAGTATATATATCTTGGTAATCCCTTAATGAAAAAAAAATTAAAAAAAAAAAGTTCAGAAGTGGGCCTCATTGGCTCAAGTAATTAGGCCTGAGGGGTGCCCTTCCGGGGGAATAACACCTATTGACTTGGGTTCAATGGCCGAAAGCTCGTTACATGGGTCGTGAGAAAAGTCAGAGAAAACTGAACTTGATAATTAATAATATTTTGATTGAGATGGTAAAGGTTCGAAGGGGTATCTTAAAACCTAGTAGTCTAAGGTCGTCTGGCCTGGGACTTACTGACCAAGGAAAACGTTTCAGTTAAAGGGATAATTTGGCTAAAAAAAAAAAGTTGATTTGACTTGAATAAGTAAATCAGAGGGACGCCTTCTATGTTGAGGGAATAATGTCTGTTAACTTGAGTGATGAGCTCGAGATTATCGATCGAAAGTTCGTTACATGGGTCGGTTGACTAAATTAAAGTAAAAGAATGATAAAAGAGAAGGGAAATCCAGGAGATGAGTGGATATGATATGCCTTTACTCTCTATTGTGTTGTTTGTTTCGGTTGTGGAAAGAATTGTTTACTCTATTTTTGCTGATATGATTTTGTGATTTATCCTAACTTGAGGAATTATTGTTTAAATAGTGAAGGTAATAGTTTGATTTACTCGGATTAATTTTGAAATTCCAGTATTGGTATTTTGTATACAGTTAATGATGAGATTGAATGAAAAGTTAATAAGCTTGGGTATACAAAGGATCAATGATGCAGAAATCTTCCTAAAATAACTATGCATGAAAGAGAGGTTGTTTTTGTAATTTTATTTGAATCAATTTGCTTGAGAACAAGAAAAAACTCAAGTGTGGGGAAGTTTGATAAGGATAAATTAACACTTATATTTTGTATGGGTTTGAGTTTCTTTTGAAGTAAGTTAATTATGTTTTAAAAGACTTTCGTACTTAAAGGAGAGCTATTTGAGTTTCAGGAAACTAAAGGACCTATCAAGGAAGAATGATCAACATTTGCAAGAGTCGGAGCGAATTTCATGAAGAAAAGTGTCCAAAAGTGTAGTAGGAGAGATACATGGGTGTGTATCACAGGGGCACGGTTGTATTTGATACACTCACAGAAGGTTACACGACCATAATACACGGCCGTGTGTTGAGTTGGAATTGTCCACAGAAAGATACACGGCCGTGTATGACAGCCGTATAGTTAATGCGACTCCGTGTTTTACAAGTTTCTTCTAAGATTTTAGTATCTTTGGATAGGAGGAAGGGAGAACGTCAGGGGGCAGAGTGGAGAAAAGGAAAGGACACCTGAAGCAGATAGAAAAGGGACGAAAACGACAAAAAGAAAAACAAAAAACAGAAAAGAAAGAAAGAAAGAGAGGAGAAGACGAGGAAAGCTATTCGAAGGGAGAAGCAACATCAATGGATTCATCCTTATCTTGTGAAGTGTTTATGCACACGAGTTCTTCATCTTTATTGAACTGTATCTTGAAAATCATGAGTGGTTAGTTTATTTCATACTCGAACCTTACGAATTCTAATTGTCATGTAATATGAGATTGATTGCATAGTTAGTGAATAGTGGAATGCTTTGAATTTATTCATGTTGTTCATGTAGTGTTGCTTATTTGATGTATGGCCAGCATTGAGTTTGCATTGATTTCTTAGAAGTTGATTGGAAAATCTCTTGTTTGAATAGATCATGCATGAATAAAGGAATTCGTATGTAATATAGGGATAGAGAACGTGAATTTTCTGTGTTAGATTAAATTAGATAATTTGATCTAATTGAGGGTTCAAGAGTGTTAATGCAATTCTAATCGATTTTTGATAGAAGAGGGATCTTTATCAAAGCGATTAGGGTTATGAGCTAATGAATCTGGAAAGAACATTAGCTTAGTGTTAGATACTTCGTGGTTTAGAGATAACTATTGCTCGTTAACTAATTTATTGAAAGGGTGAAGTTACATGACAATTAGAGGAGTAGTAAGGGTAGGGTATGATCTTAGTTATCGGATTTAGTAATCAAGTTATTTTGTTATTTTTAATTGCTATAGGTTTTGTTAAGTATTTTAAATTTAATCTGAACCTCTCGAATTTGTGTGGTTAGATAGTCGGTTTAGAGTTATTATTGGTACTTGCTGATCCTTGAGGATACGATACCCGAACAAAATTCTATACTATTACAATCGATAGGTGCACTTGCCTATTTGATTGTAACAAAGAGTCATAGAAAAAGGGATTTTCAAATTTGTGTAATTACGATCGTCAACATATATAATCTATAATGTTATATATATGACAAAAAAAAGTTATATATAGATATAGGACTAAAATATAAAAATAGGAAACATTGAAGACTAAATTTGTACTTTTTTTCAAGTATATAGTAAAACTTTTTTGTCATATATATAACATTATAGATTATATATATAACACATATAGCATTATATATATATGGACAATATCACATTTGATACATAAATTTTATCTATTTTTACAAACTACCGTCAAATTTTTCATGGTTATTTATGGTACCTAGATAGGATAATTAATTATAAAAATGAACAAAGTTTATAAAGTTAATTATAAAAATTGATAAAGTTCACATAGTAATACATTGAATACACAATAGCAAAACCCTATATATTGTTGCTATAGTAAATACTTGCTAAAATACAATAGTTAGTTAAGTGAAACTATAATAGATAGGCATTAATATACACATTACAAGTATAGATAAAATTAGAGTAGAAGAGCCGAGCTTTAATATCTTGCCTATTATCATGAAACTTTAATTTTGAATTTTATCAAATAATTACTGATAAATTCTTTACTATAGTAAATACACATTAATTCACAATAATAATGACTATTATCTATGATATTAAAATGGGAGAATTAACTTTTAATATCTTACCTTTTCTCATAATTTTTAAGTTTGAATTTTATCAAACAATCTCCAAATGTTTAGTAATTCTTAACAAATAATTAGTAGGTAAAGGTTAATAATGTAAAAAGCCATCTACTATATTAAGAAATTATTTACCTTTTGGTTTTAAAAATATACAAAGATAAAAAATATGGAAAAAAATAACTTAAAAATTGCTGAAGAATATCACCAATATAAAACTACACAAATATGCTAATCATAGTTTATTTGCTTAGTTCTAGAACTTGCCATATGTCCACAAAAGTAATGAAAAAGCACAATAATTAAATCAATTATTATACAATGCTATATGGATTACTTATATGAATAAATATATCCAATATTAAATAAAAATTTTTAAAAGTGCTTTTTTTCGGTAAACATCAATATTAATTATATACTTTAAAAATTAATACATATATATAAGAAAATTTTGCTTATTCCACATCTTAACAAATGATTTCAAAAACATCAACATTTTCCTATACTGAAATTTATAGAGGAGCTACATTACAGGTGACCATCATTAAAACTCATTTCCAATCTTCCATTAAACCAAAGTGCAAATTATATAATTTTTATTTGATATAACTTAACCTAAAATGTATAGATTTTTTACATAAATAATTTTTAATATTAACGACTACATTGTAAAAATCTCTACGTTAAGAAATATTGGTGTTATTTCTTAATTGTAATAGCATGTTTGAAATATGTATGAATATTAAATAAAGCATCAAACAACATCTTCTTGATTGCACAAAAGAATCTAAAAAATTCAAACCATATCCGAACTTTTCCTTTCAATCAAAATGAAGAAAACAAATAATTCGAAAAAAAATTGTAATAAATGAAATTTAACAAATTTACTTTTTTTTTTGGTAATATCTTCAAGAAGAAGAAAATAAAAGGTTGATTTGATTATTCTAATTAAACCTAAAAAAAAAAGGGTATGTAAATTCAACATTTCACCATTTTTCTATTATTAAGATCTTAAAAACTAACACTAATTTGTCCCCAATTTGAAAAATGATTTAGATTGAAAATGTAAAAGTAATCTAAATTGCAAAAAAGTTTAAAATTTTAAATTTGCAAGATAGGAAAAAAATACAAAAGAGATCAATATGGAGTTTACCTAAAAGAAATTGGATAGCAAGGATGTTGAGTCAACCTAAAAAGTTTGATTCAAATAATTAAGCAATGGGCGTGTGTTGTGGTAAAGATGAAACTACTCAAGATATACTGAAGGCAAAGTTGGTCATCAATGGGAACCATAAAAGCTTGAGATCTCATATACTAGTTTGTTAAGGTACCTAAATAAGGTAATCATTATATAAAAATGGAGGCTATATGGGTGATTCTAGTAAGAACTCATAATGCTTTTGAGAATTGCCAATATCAATTATAAACAGTGAGAATCATTTTTTTTTCCTTAAATCATGACAGGAACTTTCAATATAACAAAAAAGGAAAAACAAAATCATCGTTTACTCTTTATTTGTTAATGGAAGAAGAATTTGAACTTAACCATATAGTTTTGTTAATCTACAGACAGTGAGATAAAAGAAAGTTGATTTGTGAGCTTCTACATTGAGAAGAAGAAGAGAGAGAATTGGTAGAAAGATAATTGCATGTATTTAGTAAAAGAAAATAATTTCCCATATTGGTAAACATAGGTATATGCTGGTAAAATAATGGAATAAAAGTAGCCATTTTTTATGCAAAGGGTGAATTAAAATAATTGACATTTATAACACCTATGAAATAATATAAAAGCACGTATTGCAAGATAACAAATAGTGAATGGCACAATATTAATATATTACAAGGAGTGATTTGAGCAAATAGAATAAGACACCAAAACTTAAGACCAACCACCTAAATAATATAGATTACATTAGAAACGAGTATATTTATTTCAATCTTTTCAAGGTATCGATAATTGTAGCATCAAATGACATTTTGACTTTTAGACAAAATCATATAATACTCCATCAATTTAAATTATCACTACTTATTATTTGAAATCCTTTAGTTAAGGAAAGATTTATAGGGCAAATACACATATTGAAAAGAATAATAACTTTTTATTCATGGAAATTTTATTCTAAATTTTTATTAGAATATAATACTAATATTCAAATATAAAATTTAAAACAATCTTTTTAAGTTTTACATTAATCATATTTGTATATTTATATATTTAAATTACATAAATTTAAAATTATCCTTTTATTTTATTCATATTTTGCTCTCTCTCTATACACATATATACGCATATATATACATTTGATAATTTTTACTAGTATCGCTTAATTAATTTTAAATGTATAACTTTATATAAATTTATTGTTTATCATTGTTATCTATATACTTGTTATAAGTTGCTTTTACATTTTGTTGTAATTAGAAAAGAAAAAAAAATTAACAAAAGGACTTAAGACTTCAAATTGCCAATTGGATAATAATCCAATAAATTAAATCGTCGCAATTCATAACATTGTTGTGTATACTTTTGAGGAAAGAAAGAATCAATCCGGATATAAATATTTTTTAGAATTTATATTATCATAGTCATCATGAACTAATCGGGATATCAATAGATTTTTACATGGTAGTTAAAGTGTGATTTTTTGTGGTTTCAAGCCACTAACTTCCGGTGAATCAATAATGTCTCGTTTTTGCCTTGTTTTTGTTTTTTTTTTCCTTAAAACTGTAAAACTTACATGGAAAAAATACGAAACATGGTATTCTAGGCTTATTTTATGAGTAAATTAATTTTAATTTTGATGGAATTGACAATGTGTACATGCTCCTTAAGAACCGCTCTATTTGAATGAGAATAACTAGTAATTTTTAAAATATTAAATGATCTAGTTTCCACTTGATTCTTGATTCATAAGCTTCTTACATAATAAGAACTTTTAGAAAAGAGATATGAAATTTTCAAAAACAATAGGGTATTTCTAATGAAAATCTATTCTGATTAAATAATTTCATCCTTATGTAATCACTTGAGGATACTTATTTATCATTAAACTTGGAGTTAAGGGAAAATGCAAGGATGATTCAAATAGAGTGTTACATATTTATATGTTGATTTTACTAATTAATCACAATTCTGCAAATAATGTGTAATATAAGGAAATAATTGAGATGTGACCATTTGAGTAATATAGCTAGCCAACCTAATTACATATAATTTTATGAGGTCATTGTAATTTTCATGGAATTAATTGAACTTGTTTACTATTTATTCAATAATCTAGCTAGTAATTAGATATATAATGAGTAATTGGTGAATTTTTCTTGATATTAAGATAACAAGAACAATAGTAAGATGATAAATGGATGCTTAATGATTGGTTAGAGAGCTAACTAGCTTGGTGTGAAATGGAAAGCAATGATGGTTGATCAACCACTATAAAGTTCAAATTTATAATAACTAGAATTTGGATTAAATAGTAATATGTCAAGTGATATACCTAGTATTTATGGTTATCCATTGATGGTGGTGTGTTTAGGTGATCCTATTCACACCGATTGACTTTGAGGATCCATTTACTATTTGGCTTATGGATTTTATCACCTAAGTAAAAAACCTAAGCTTACCACTTATTTTATGTTGTGGTCGATAATGTAAATCACCTAATTGTTGTCTTTGGAACCCTATATAATGATTTATGTGGCCATTACAAGAGGATTTAGATTGGAGCTTTTTGCTTGTCATTGTGCTTAAGTGTTGCTTTATGGTGAATGTGAGAAACTGATTGATGGATATCAAAGATGATATTCGCAAAGCATATTAGTACAACTAGTGTGTGGAGTAGAGTATGGGAAAAAGCCAAACTTAAATTTTTGTGTTATTTAAGAGTTTATTGTTGTTTAGGAATAATATGATAATGACAGGTCTTATACATTAACATTGTGAGGTAGGTAATTAAAACACTCATTGGTAGGTTCACTATTATGAATTCTTTGTAAATATATCATGGAATGGCATTGTTTACCTATACTATGTGTTAGTTTAGTGCCTTGCTAGTTTATCAAATATTTGGAATCTATAATTGCATTCATGGCATGGCACAAGTCGACCTAAGAGTCTCGTTTGTTAAGTATAGAAAGGAATCTAGGTTTTCAGCATATAATTTACATGAGTCTTTTGCAACTCTAAAGATTTTGAGTCTCTCACAACTCCTCATGTTAAACTCATTGAGTCTTTTGTGACTCTAGATTAAATTCTTGAGTCTTTTGCAACTCTCTATGGTATAAGGAAAATTGACCAATGCATTTTAGTTTTGTTTACATTAGCATGGCATTCAAATGTAGTAATGACACTTAGGGTTGTACCTATTTTGTGGATATATACATGCTTAAAGTGGTATTTTAGTTATACTTAAAGTGTGGGATGTTCATATATGAGTTGTTTTATCTTGTTGAAGTTGCTTTTTCTTTGCTATTTTGTTTTCTTTTTTTTTTTGTGATCACTTATCCTTATAAGAAGTTGAGTGGTTAGTATTTTTTTTTTTACCTCAAGTGCTAGTATAAATAGCTAAAGTAGCATTTTGGACTTTAGGGGCTTGAGAGTGCTAATTTAGAATCTTTGGAAGCATAGTCATTTGTACCCCTTTTGTGTAATAGATTACCATGTTGCATTGTAAATAGGTTTTAAAACCATGTGTAAATGTTAAGCCTATTTTACCTTTCTTGCTATAGCGATGTAAATTCTAATATAGGTTTGAACAATAGTTAAATTAGGTGAGCAAGGATTGATATGCTAAATGGGCAAGTATATTAGGAGTTTATGTTACAAGTTGAGTACTAAAAATAGTCTTTTTATATGAAATGATGTGTTGTTGAATGTATAAGAAGAGGTTCAAGTTTAAAAGTTAAATCCACCTTATCCTTATTTCAGGGTTAGCTAATGAGCATAAGTGAAGTTTAAAAGTTGATAAGTAGGTTGGGCAAACACCTGAAAGGCAGGGCATGATGTTTAATAGTGTTTTTGTTGATTAAATACATATTTTGATTCTTTTTATTGATTTAATCACTTCATAAGCTAATATGTAATGAAATTCATAACTAGAATATTTGAAATTGCTACTTTTAACTTTTATCTTTTATTACTAATCACTTTTATATTATTGCTTTTATTTCCATTGTTATCATGGATTGATCAGGACATTAATAGAATTTAATTAGCAATTGATGTGATTGACTTTTAATGAAATTTTAGTTTATTAATAATATTAACAATTTATGTGCTTATAGTAAAAATAACAATCATAAACATCCTCTAATTCTCACAATATGAGGTTAATCACAAGAAACCATTTTTCACACTTCTAACTAATCTTATCATACCTATTAGTTTGACAATAGTTACACATTCAAATATTTAAATAATATATATTATTTATTTAGCAAAACATAAACAATGTGAAAGCTTTATAAAATTGAACATTATATTTAGATAAAGAAGAAAAAAACACATTTAGATCTTATAATAGTCATAATTAAAATATTCGAAAACCTTATGTTTTTATATTGTATTTTATGTAGAAATATGCGTAGTGTTAAATATTTATTATTTCACATATGTTTTCATATTTTACATTTTCAACACATTTTTAAAAGCCAGTATCTTATCACTATAACTATATAAGTAATCTTTAAAACAAATTGATATTATTTAGAATATAATAATCGCCAATTGTCGTTTCATATATTTAAATATGTATAATAATGTACTATAATTATGTAAACCAAATGAAATTAGTGGTATTTGTAACTATAATAATGGTTTTCAATAGCCATTACATTGTAATTATTGTTATATATTATTATTATATAAGTAACTATTAAATCAAAGGAGTATATTTTATAATATAATGAGTGTCTTTTGTAATTTTATGTCTTTATATACATAGATTAATTTAATGTAATTATAAGACACTAAAAGCCAATGTGCAATTTTTAAAAGGGCTAGCAATTTATGTTACTATGTCATATCTCATATTCATGTCTAGATGGACCCATGTCTAAAAAACCTCAATTCATGACATAACCCACTTATTAATAATGTATAAAAGCCTAAACTCGTGACTGAACCTATTTAATAAGCATGGCATGTGTCTAGACTTTACTCGTTTATCGATTAAAAAATAATAAATAAATCTGTAAAATACTTATATATATAAAGAAAAAAAGCCAATAATAAAATTAAGAAAAAATATATTTTATTTCTTAACATTTACCTACTTTTCTATTTTTATCTCAAACCTTTTTATTTTTCTAATTGAGTCATCAATGTTTTCAATTTTTTTTTTTTTAAAAATGATTTCTATCAAATCTATCAAATTTTTTATTCATTAGTGATACGTATCAACTTTAAATCAATCCAAAATAATTAAAATAACAAAACGATAAAATTTTTGTGGTGACAAATGAGTTACAAACAATTACTAGAACTCAGGTCATCTTAGGACTTTGAAGTGAACCATATAGGAAGCATGCAAGTACTTGGCACATTATGTGATAGAATTATCTCAAAGACAATTTGGCTCCCTTTGTTCATGTTAGAGCCTAAAATTTGAATAAAAAACAAATTCAAGAATTCTTAATCGGCAGATTTAGTAGCAATGCTACTTTATAAAAGAAAATCTTTGGAAATTTTGTATTTGTCCTGATCATAACATAGATTCCTTTAGCCCAGTACATTTATTATCATCACCTAAAGGGAAAAAAAAAAAAACAAACAAAAAAAAAAAAAAAAGAGACACACGTGATCACACATACACAACCAATGAAACTCCAAACAACACTCAAGATTGCTAGCTAATACCAACTGCTAGCTAACATTTCTTAGTTAACCCTCCTGCAATTCTTCCTAATTTCTCCATTAGACCCAGTAAGAGGCTTAATATCACCCATCTTGATCATGCCAAAAACAAAATCGAAATTAAATATGTGGTGATCATAGCTATAGCTCTTCACAATTGAGTCGGTGGATCCACCATTAAAGAGCTGTTGGTCAGAGTGCAATAGTCCTTTTTTTTGGAGGAGATTCTTGAAGTACTTGTTGTCAAAAGAAGTTGGTGTTTGGAGATCGAGTGGTGCCAAGTTGTTGTCTCCTGAACCGTTAGTTCTGGGGCAATTGGCTTGTCTCGATTGGGCAAAGGAAGAGTCTATATTGGTCTCATTGTAGATTCTTGCCCGGAAACTTGTACACCTTGCTTGTCCAATATTATGGGCTCCTGCGCATTTTAATTATATCAATCTTTAGTTAGAAATACATTTTTTTTTTCAACACTAAGGTCACAATAACAATCATCCCAATTGGAGCAAGATAATTCAATCTAATCGAACTGTACTAAACCAAAAAATAAAATAAAATAATAATTCACTTAAATTGAAAAATTTAATGAAGCCCATCTTTTAAAAATTTATTAGTATCTATAATCCCAAATAGATAAGAATATATTTAATCATAAACTTGGTATTTCATTTTAACAAGGATGAACTACACAAAAAAGAGAATAAACCAGAAAAAAGAACATCACAACATATCTTGAATTTGTAAAAATTTCATGATTCTTTTTCCTTTTGTGTTGGTTGCATCCTGATAAACTCTAAGTCTTTTTAATCGTTTGCATAATTTGTATAAGAAAGAAGTGAGAAAAGTTGGAAAAAATGCTTACCAGATAAAGCTACCATGTCCCTTGTGGAAAGCCCAACATTGGAGAAGAAGGAGATGAGGCTGCTCAGGTTTGAGGTTGGAGGAGGGATGTTGTTATTTGCAGCTGCTTGGCTTGCAGTCCTTGCATCCCTCCTTCCAAGCTTCACATACCAGCTAGGTCCTCCAAGCTTCATAAAAAATAATCTTTCCCTTACTATAACAGTATGCACACATGGAAAGAGGAAAAATGATAAACAAATTGTAAATATATTTCTAAAAATACTAGTTATGTGAAAAAAGATCATTCGAGAACCATAAGTAAAGATCATTTTGAGTCTTTAAAGATAGTTTGAGGGTACTTGTACATTTTTGTGAGTTACGGGAAGATGAAATAATGCTTTACATGTTTAAGGTTCCATCTGGATCTAATCAATAGTTATTGCATGTATTCCATTTTTTATTGGCACAAAAGGTAAACAAAAAAAAAAAAAAATTGTATTGAGTGTCGTACTCACAATATTAACCGAGTCTCGAGCAGTGATCGCTAGTATATCGGCACATGAGACAACTCCAGGACACACCTTTTCAACAGCAGATTTGATATCGTCAACCACATCAAACCCTCGAATGGAATTCCTATTGGGAACTGCATTTTTCTCTCCAGTGAAAGAAGATGTGTCGTCCAAAAGGACTGATCCATCGCATCCCTACAATAGCAAAACAAAAATAATAAAGATATTTCTTTAGATTAAAGAGTAAGCTCTCGTTTTACCCCATATTCTAAAGGTATATATTACTCTACGTGTAAATATGGAAATATCTAGAAATTATATGCAAAGACATTGTTAAACTTAAAATGATTGATAGTCAATTAATTTAAGAAAAAGGTCACATCATATGTGCAGCTCAAATGAAAGATTATGGTCGACCTTTTAATACTTATTCCAAGAGACCATTTGTTACTCTTTAACAACTCATTGGAGAAAACAAAATGACAGAAGATATAAATAAGGTTTATTCATTTTTCGTGTGTAGTAGGATGACAAAGATGTGAGTAGCAACTGAATTATATCTATTGCTGAATGCTAAAATATCATAATAAATGCATTAAATTTGTTGGTACAACTCCACATTTAGGTACTTTCAATGAACAAAATGTCATGAATATTTAGATACACTTACAAAGATAAGACGTTAAAAAGAAAAAAAAATTATCTTTTTATTTAATTGCTTCTTTAGTAAAGTACGTAATAAATATTAAAGGTTGTGAAGAGTTTTACTTTTTGCATTATAACAAATGTCTCGAAAGCGTTTGCTAGCGGGACGCACGCTATAAATAAATTTAGCTAAAGAGTAAAAGACGAAATGTATTACATTGACAAAGCAATCATGGAAGAACAAGCGGGTGAGAGAAGCCCCCATACGAGCTTCTTTCTTGATGGCTGATTGCACAACTGATCTTACAGTGCTAAAGAGTTGTGGACAAGACTTATGGTAAAACGTGATGGAAAGTTGAGCATTTGAAATTCCCAATAAGAGAACAAGACAACCCAATAAAGTCAAAATGCTCATTGAGGAAGAAGAAGGAAAAGCCATATTGTTTCTAAACAATAATTGTATATAAAATAAAAGAGAGATCGTTTTCTATTTTGTGTAGAATCGAAGAGGGACAAGACAAGGGTTTATATAGAGTGCAACCTTAAGGCTACTAGGGTCGGTAGGTCACCTAACACGAAGATCATTTGCTAGTGCATGGAGAATTCTAAATAGCATCAAGTTAAAAGAAAGAAAAGTAGAAGGAATATTCACTTTTTCCTTCTTTTAAAACATTCACATTTGCGTAAGAAACCGTAGGTGGAGGACTGAAAATGCTATCGTTGGACGGTAATCCAAAGGATTTGATTTGTTTAGTCGATATACAGTGTGCAAAATTCATTTCATGTTTTAATTTTACTTCTATTATGATCAATTGAGCATTCCCCTACAACATTTGTTTTTCATCATTGTAGTTAAATGATACATGATGTGTTGATTAAGATGAGATTCAGGATAGATAGAAACTAGGTGCACAAATATTTTTTGAATAATAATTAATAAAAATTATCATGCTCGTTTTCACCCTTTCAACTTCTAATTTATATATGGGATAATTGCAATTTTACCCTCAAGGGCATTGGTCGAGAGACGGTACACCCTTAAACTCCAAAAATGTAATTTTGTCTCTCGAAAACTTTTGAAAACGTATATTTATCTGCTCAAATTGTTGACAAATCTTCTACTATCCATCAAATACAACTAGAACTACTAGGGTAATTAATCTTTCATTCGCATCCTCAGCACTAAAAGGCTCTGATTAAACAACAGCTTTAATAGCTTTAGTGAAGATTAGGAAGGTCTTCACACATTTTCGAAAGTTCTATAAAGGTGAAACAATTTCTCAGGAGTTCATGGGCGTAATTTTTAAAATCAACTTTTGTTATAGGTGTAATTGCAATTTACTCTTGGTAATGCTTTTTATAAGAAACAATATTTCAAGGTAGCAAGCAATAAAAGTAAAAGCTTGATGAAAAATCTTCCCCGGATATATCACGTCAAGAGACTAAAATATTTTTTCGTTGTATTAACATGTCTTCTTAACTTAATTTGCAAGTAGCATGATTTTGCATACTGTCTAGAAGATCTTTTGACTTGATCCCTAGGAGGCCAGTTGTGTGGTTTTCATTTTTCTTTTTTCTTTTTTCTTTTTTTTTTTTTGGGTGGAAAGGAGTGAGATTGTTGCTTTTTCCCTATTTACACATTATCAACAAAGCCATCTGATTAAATTGAGCTTGATGGTCCAGTATAATTCAAAGTATGAACGATATATGCTGATCAAGTCATTCACAAGCGACGGACATCTCTTATTTAAGTGGCAGTCTAGACGTTTTGCAATAATATCCTTTCATGTTCCAAGGCCAAGCTGAAAGGCAATGGACTGAGGGGGAATAAATAAGGATGATTTTAGGGTGGAAAAATCCGATTCTCACGGTGCCTTGAATGAATAAGGCAATCATGCTCTAAGAAAGTTTTTACCGGAATAATAGTGGATGTTTTATCCTGTAATGCATCATTTGATCCGTATATTCTTTTATTATTTTATTATCTGCATTTGGATTATGATTCAAAGTTTTAAAAAATGTTTTCTCGGTAATGTGTTGTTATTATATGCTCTTTAAGATTTACTGCTGTGTCTTTATAAAGTATTAAAGTTTTTTTTTATCAATTTCATTTTTTTTTCTACTGACTATACAATTTTCAATGAGAAGAGGTTACATTATACCTCATATACCAATGGTAGTAACTTATTCCTGCCAGGCAATATGAAGACAAGATCTTGAACAAAAGCCATGCGTGTCTAGGAGTTTCTTGGATAAAAAGCAACAGACGTCGTGATAAAAGAAAGGAAAAAATGCGTGCTTCTTAAAATTGCTCCGAATGCATCACCAATGCAATGTTTCTCCAAAACTGCAATCTGGATCAGTTATTTCGAGAATCAATCTAAATCTCTGTACTAGTTTCAATTTTACCTTTATGTAATTCCATGAACACATTGGTTTCAAGATTGAAATTAACTATATTTAAGTTTTGATGATATCACTCTCTATCTATATATATAAAATATTGGGTATTGATAATATTTCGATTTTAAAGTTAAGGAGAAAAGGAAATAAAAAAAAAAAAACCAAAAAAGAAAAATAACATACAATTACAAAATTGCTAACTCAAAAAGTAACTGATAAATTAATATTAGCTTAACCGTGTGCTTGTGGCCAACAATGGAAAATCATAAAGAAACTCAACTCTTTCGGCACGTAAAGGCTGGAGAGTAATTAACTGGGTAAGATTCTTGGACTGAGTCGTTTAAGATGAGATAATAGCCAAATTTTGTTGAAAATCGATTGCTTAAAAAGAAAAAAAAAAATGCTTGAAACGTAGTGGTTAATGTAGGAAGCTTCATCGATTTTCTAATCAATGTATATAAGTTGACTGTTTTATTGCGTCTCCAACTTAAAATAAAAAAAAAAAAAAGGAATAAAAAACCTTCAATTTTTGGTGTGCGCCAAGGCCCTCTCGATTCATATCACACTCGGATGGAATAGATAAAGAATGCAAATTTGACCAAAATTACTAAATTACTATGTGAGGACATAAAATGGAAGGTGTAAACACCCCATTTTTGTCCCTTAATTATAATTAATTTTTTTTAATTATTTTTCTTCTATTTTTTCAGATATGAGAGAAAAATAATAATAATACTAATAAAATAAATAAGAATAATACACCAATAATAAAAAATAATGATAAAAATAACAATAAAAGATATTTAGGGATTTTTATTAAATTTTGGAATTTCAAAATAATATAAAATTAATAAATACGGTTGTACTTATATACAATTTGTGTGTAAGATAAAACCGAGATTTGGGGAAGGCATTTTGTGCCGTTTTCATTTTTTTTTTTCCCAAGCTACCATGAGTCAACAGTTGAGTGGAGGGCTTGAAGGCACGGACCTGGCACATGTTCATCTTCTCCAACGAACCAACGGCGACGAAATGAATGGAAAAGAAATTAGAGCAAATCTGAACGAAAGAAAATGATTTTTTTTCAAATCTTTTTGGATAAATCACAAAAACAACTTCAAGTTAATGGATTTGCACCAATCTTTTTCGAATCAAAAGAAAAAAAAAACAACAAAACATGATTTAGATCCATGTTCGTCCAATTGCCGTGGGCACCCCTATAGATAAAGCATGGAATGAAGGCCGGAGGGAAGAGAAAAGAATGAGGAGGAATTAGAAGAAAAAAGGGAAGGCAAACACAAAAAAAAAAAAAAAAAAGAAAGACCCGATAGAGCTCTCTCTGTCTCCCTCTCTAGATCTCGCCGCTGTAGCCATTGAACCGCTGCCTAGGGTGGTTTTCGACGAAAACTAACACCACCAAACAATTCCCCACCTCCAAAAAGCTCAAAAGCACCCATCGATCGACAAAAATAGTCGCAGTAGAAGAGCTCCAATTGCTGTGTGTGTGAACCAATCCAATCCGCGAGCCGACCCGACCTGTGAACCATAACAAGCGTCTAGGTTAGTCGAATTTCTTTATTTTTATTTATTTATATATTTATTATTATTAGTTTTTTAAATAAGAATATGTATGTAAAAATAAATATATATATAAAAGATAATAAAAAATAAAAAAAAAGATTTATGTTTTTAGGAATATGTTATGAAACTATGTTTAGAGTTTTCTAAAAAAAAAAACATATGCCTATTATAATTAATAAAAATTATCAAAAAAAGAATTAAATTAATAAAAATTATTAATAAAAAATTTTAATAATTATTTTACCACTTAGAAAATTTCTTTTTATAAAATTACATAATAATAATTGACGTTTTCAAAATTATGAGTTTCATTTTTATTTTTTTTTAAATAAAGCGTAGGTCTAGAAATTCTTTCTTTAACAAAAATAATGATTAAATGATAATAAATGTAAACCTGGCACGTTTTCATAATTAAAATTAACTAATCCACTAAAGTTTTATGAAAAGTGAACTATGGCTTGTTTGATCCCAAATAGCGAGTATGTAGGCACCCTTATGGGACAACTCTAAAAATATATATATATATATATTTTCAAATCATTATTAGTATCATAGTTGTATCATTTTTTTTAATATTTTCTTTTTATGCTAAAAAAGATATCATAACATAATTCAGATTTTAAAAGAATAAGGTAGTAACTTTAGGATTTTAATAGGTTAGCCCCCAAGTCTATAATCTTCGGTTTTTCTTTCTTCTTTTTTCTTTTTTCTTTTCTAAAAATAAAGAGGAAATTTCATTGACTAGTTGTCCAGATTAGAATTTATCCACTCAATTAATTCTAATTCAATAATTTTTCCTAGCTCTAGTTGGGTGGCGATTCCAAATAAATAATATTGGATGAGCACATAATCCAATATGAATCGGATTAGGGAGATAATATAAAATTTTTAAATTAGACTTGATAGAATGGCAACTCCACTAGGGAACCATAGTGGGTTAGCTACCTAAACTTTCTAAAATCATTATTTTTAGATATCTTTAATTAGCTCTTATGTTGTGAAATATTGTTTGCGCTAATGTTTGTATCTATTTGTGATATAGGGATTTAATAAGGATTAGTTCTTTTTATTTCTATTGAGTTTTCATGCATGCAATTGTGTGATTAGACGCGATCAAACCCAGGTCGTCTTAGGACTCTAAGACGAGGAGCCATTGTATAAGTTCCGGGTGAAGTGAAATAATCACCGCTAGGGGCCGATTAAGCTACCCCACCTAATGCTTCAGTATAGCTTGAGATCCATTTCTTCGAGAATAAGGGAGGCCATAAAGCTTGGGGACCTTTAAAACCCACCTTCTTTGCATACATGAAATCATGGGTCAGCAAATGATTAATGATGTAATTTCCTCCTTCGAAGTTTAGATGCAATCATTTGTAAAGGAACTAATTTCTTACGATGTTTTGTAAGATGTTTGTTTGTAATTAGAATTTTTTATTGTAATCCTGCTAGACGGCTAGTGTGTAATTGATCACCTCATTCGCAAGGAAATCTGGATTTGTAAACCTTTGGATCCAAAGCTGGTACTGAACCATTAGTTCACCTTATATAGCCCTGAGGAACAGACCTTCATACAGGGTAAGATAGAGCCTATCCTCTCACTAATGAAAATGGACGTCAACCTACCTTTGATTTGGGCCATATCACACCTCTAGGAAATTGAGACCGTGACTTTCTTTATTAGGCCACACGAGATTACGCCAACCCTAGAGAAGAATACTCAACTTCTACAGGCCCCTTCACTTGCCAATGGGATATATGTGCTAGACTTAGAAGCTGGGTCAATAGGTATTTTTAGCAGGCTTCTAAGAGTTCGCAAAGTAGTAATTAACCAAGCATTGGAAAGCAACAACGGGTATTGCCTTCGAATGGATGAATTGGAAGCTTGGTTTGTGGTTCGATGTGATGATGGGAGCAAGAAGGACATCTTATGTGGAGATTCCAAGAGCTACAAACAAAGACGGGTTTATGCTTTCATCTCAATAGCATTTGCAACCATCCTCTTTTCTACTAGGATTTTCCACATTCATTATAGGATCGCGGAATTTGTATTCCAGTTCTTAGAAGGAAAATCTTACATCTCAGTCCTATTACCTGAGCAGATTCAAAACCTAAATTTCGTGAAGAAGAAGGGTCATGCAATTCTCTGCTCAAACATTAACCTCATCCTAATCTGGTTCGTAAGCCATCTTAAGTGTTTTGGGCTAAACATGGTTAGGAAATCATTAGCCCAACAAATAGATCTCATAGATTCTTGCATAGAGAGGATGAAGTTTCCAAACAATCTTTCTAGCCATAGTTGGGTGAAAGTGCTCAAAGGTTTCAGTGCTTATGATATTCTGTGGATCGCTAGGTGAAGCTGCTGCAATAAGGTTATCCTAATGTGTAGAAACTTTTAAGTTGTTCTATTGATTGGGCTTAATGGGTGTACAAGCTATCATCCAAATTCAATGGTCTGTCAGTTCGGCACTATTTAACACATAGTTTATAGACCATCATCGGAAAGAATCACGTTTGAATACCAATACCCGAGCATGTTAGTGGTTGAGAAAATCGCCAACTTAGCAGAGGTTAAAGCCTTATGGGAAGCCCAAATTGAGAGTCCCAATATAGACCTTGGAGATCTAAACGAGGAAGTAAGCAAACATTGAGAAACTAGAGATTTTGTGATCAACCGGCTATATTAAACAGGAGAGAGGGTGTATCGAGTGCCAGATGTCACCTAGCTTACGCCAAACAACCTAAGTCCAGAAATAAAAACCTATATGGAACAGGTCAGAGCTCGAATGGAGGTCCATTTTGAGACCGCAAACAATAAGAAGGATGTTTGGAAGAGTAGATTCAAGGAATCTAACTAGAGGAACAAAGCATTGGAAGCTCAGTTAAAGAAGACTTAAGTGAGGGTTAAAGCATTAGAAGCCGTCATCAATGGGGAGTCAACACCGACACAGCCAAAGAAAAAGAAATTTATAAACTAGGAATTTAGATGATAGCATTTTCTTTTCTCTTATGTTTTCAATAAAAGCGCTAAACTCCAAATTTGCAATATTAATAAAATTTTAGTATTATTACATTATTAATCAAATGCTGGTCCTTTTTGCATCTGTGTGATACATGCATCATATTTACTCATAAACATACATCATCTAAATGAATGCTTACCAAGTATCAAAGATAGTTCCTAAACAACTGAACCCTCTGAAGAGTCCAATCAACACTCGCTCCAAAACAAAAATGGCTAGCAATGGCCATAACAACAATGACCACAATGACAACAACGGTGTAGATGTTACCTCAGATCCAAGGATCGTATCCCTATAACAAATAGTCTAACAATTGGTCGTACAAGTGCACCTCTTGATTGAAAACATTGGCCTCCTACGTACCACCTAACCTACTCATGAGGAGCATTCAGGAGCTCAAAAAGGAAAAGCAATGGAGAATCAACCACCAAAATATGAGGAAATCAACTCCTGACTCAACCTTGCATTCGAATATGAACCAAAAATCAACCTCAAATGACATAAAAAGGGAAATGGAAGACAGATAAAAAGAAATAGAAAGGGAACTTTTCCAACAGTTGGCTGACAAGATGAAGACTTTGGAAGGACCTGATAGTTTTGAGCAAATTGGTATTACCTATCTATTAGTATATAAGGAAGAGGCCTATCCAAAAAAATTCAAAGTCACAGAATTCGAAAAATATAATGGTATTGGATGTCCTAAGATGCATACAAGACTATACGTGTAGAAAATGAGTAAATACGCACAATATGATCAACTCATGGGCCAAACCTTCTAGGATAGCCTCACAGGCCCTACTCTTATATGGTATGCACAATTAGATCTCAACCAAGTCAACATATGGGATAAACTGGCTCGTGCATTTTATGAGCAATACAAGATCAACATTGAAGTCTCCCCTTCAATACTGGATCTAGGAAGCCTTTGGAAGAGGTACAACGAGTCTTTCAAAGAATATGCCTAACGTTGGAGAGCTCAAGCTGCCAGGGTTTCAACTTTAATTTCAGAGAAGGAGTTGACATTCATGCTCGTCAACACGCTGGAAAAGACTTATTTCACACATCTAGTAGGGCAGACATCATCCAGCTTTATGAAGTTAGTGGCAACATGGTGCGAGATAGATAATGCCATTACATTTAGAAAGCTCTAAATTGTCGACTATCCTAGAATCTCGTCATCTCCAAGGCCTATAGGGAATAACAAAGCCAAAGAGTCTACCTTTAGTATGGTTAACACAAGCAAGGTTGACAGGTTTGGGTCTTGTGTAACCTTCCAAGCAACAAACACCCTAATCCAATAATCATCGGTGAATCGGACCCAAACTATGAAAGTTGCAAGGCAATTCACTCCAAAACCTATCTCGCTCAGCCAAGTTTTTGTTCAATTAGGAGTAGATAATCTAATCAATTTCGAGATCCCTAACGAACGATATAGGCCGAGGAATTTTGATCCCGATCTCAAATGTGAGTATCACATAGGACAAGAGGGACATTTTACTAATAAATTTTGGAAACTCTAGAATAAAATCCAAGATTTAATTGATGCAAGGATAGTAAAATTGGATTTTATCAATGCGCCAGCACCAAATGTCAACAACAATCCCTTGCCCAACCACAAGCCTTCATTCAACACGATCACATCTAAAGGCCCAAAACCAGCAAAGCCAACAACACAGCGAGCAAACTACCCACACAAAGTTTTGAATGAAGCCCCTAGATCACAAATAAGGAAGAGGTGGCTAGCAGGAGATCCAACAGTTGACACTCTAGGAAAATCATTCGGGAAGTTTGAATATCTTGTAGATTATTCATTCACCCCAACAGCTTATGGGTCGCTTAGTGGTTGGGGGCCTGAATTCGATGAGGAAGATAACTCGCCAAGAGAGAAAAATGAGTCCATAAACATGATCAGATCAGGCTCAAAGCCGATAGGTATAAAATGTTATGAATGGCAAGAAACGGAAGTAAAGGTCTCAAAGAAAAAATATGTGTTCAATGTCTCAATACCCCCAGAAAGGTATAAAGCAGCACAATTTAACTATCAGGCCATTAATCAAGAGAAATCTTCTATCATAGGAGGAATTACCCATTTGGGAAGGATTTATGATCCTAAAAATAGGACCTCTGTTGATGTTCCTAAAACCAAGGTCTAAGCACAATCAAATGAACCAAAGGAACAACTTCAACTCTCAAATCAAAACCGATTCAAAAGGGTAAAATTGCTTAAACCCTAGTGAAGATGCAATGAGATCTAAATACTCAATGATGCAATTATAATTCCACAAGGATAATTTCTTCTAGCATAACACTAATCACATATCATCCATGTGAGTAATTCATAAGATCAACAAATCTTTAACTCTAAGAACCCCTTTCCACATTTGCTAATCACGGTTAAAAAAAAAAAACAGCATACACAATGGATGAACCGAATTCAAGTGAAAAATAACTCAATTAAGTACAAAATTTTGAAATGATTATGAAGCAAATATGACCAAGAACTATCTCAATTTAACCCTAGATATTACACACTAGAGAAGAAAAGAAATCACAACAAAATGAAATTGATATTACTCACAATTTCAAGTCTTGCACTCGCCACAATTTCAACTCTTGGGATTGAAATTGATAAGAGTCTAATTACAATTAGGAGAACCGTAGTCCTCACGCAAAAGTGTATACTCAAATCTGAAAAATGGCTCCCTCAAACCCTACTTTAAGCAAGTATTTATACTTGCTCCCTTTAGGGTTAAAAAATGCACAAAATTACAACTATGTCACTTTTAAGGTAGCTGGTCCTAAATGGAAATTACAATCAAAATGAAAGTGTCCCAAAAGAAAATACAATATAAAATTGATGAGAAATTTTTCAGCACCACCTATACTTTCAAAACTGGATTTGGCTAATGGTCCAAATCGCTTATATTTTTACTTTATATCTTTTATTCTAATAAATATTTGAGAAATAATCTTACAGGTACAATAATAATTCTCCATGGGATGCCAATATGTCCTACACTAGTTGATGGACATGGGACATTTTCAGATTTACAATCAAAGACCCGCTGCAATTGTTTCCATTCCGAAGCATTGGCTCATGAAGACTTATGATATTTTTGTACTTTGTAATTGTTCTATGGACTATTTTATGTTGTATTTTTTTTCTTTTGGGACACTTTCATTTTTATTGTAATTTCCATTTAGGATCGGCCACCTTAAAAGTGGTGAACTTGTAATTTTTGTCCATTTTCTAACCCTAGGAGTAGCAAGTATAAATACTTACTTATAGTAAGGTTTGAGGGAGGCCAAAATTTTCAGAATACACTTCACATTTTTGTGAGAGGGCTTAGGGTTTCCTAAATCCAATTTCTCTTATCAATTTCAATTTCCAAGAGTTGAAATTGTGGCGAGTGCAACAAAGGGCAATTGTAAGTAGTATCACTTCCTTCTTTATTGTGTTTCCATTTCATCATTAGTGAGTCATATCTAAGGTTGATTTGGAAGTTCTTTGTCAGATTTTTTATTTCATTTGTGGTCAATTATCTTGTTATAAGATTGATTGTTTTAGTATTTGTTATCATCATCTTCATTTATGATGTGAATGGGAATTGTAGAAAAAAGTTGAAATCACGGCTTTTGATCTGTTCTTCTTGATGTAATTCACGTGGATTTCACTTGCAATTGTTGTTATTTGGTGAATGTTACATAGATGGATTGTTAATTGCATCTTTTGACCTTCGGATTTCATCAAAATTCCATTAGGGTTCACGCAACTTCTTGATTCCATTGGACCGGTTTTAATTGTGAGTTGGGGTTTGTTTCTTTGATTCAATTGCATGTGCTTGGGCTTGGTTTTGAGCACATCATCTTTTTGTATCAGAGCTTGAGGTTTGTCAGAAGGGATTGTTGCAACTTGAATTCGGAAATTAAGGGATTGTTGAATTAGCACCTTGATTCAAATTATGAAGTGGAGTTGAGTTATTTCAATTGTGTTATTGAAGTGCTATCTTGTTGTTTTGTTGTTGTATACTTGGAGACTTGTAACATTCTTGGTTCCCTTGAGAAGCGGCCGTGAGTGTGAAGTGTCTTTGAGGTAGAACGCAAGGAGTAAGAAGTGTTGATCCTTTATGATCAATCGAAGAAGTGTGAATTGTCTTGTTGAATTTTCGCAAGTGAGGAGTAACATTTGTGATTTTCAAACTTGAATTTTCAGAATTGCGATGTGAGTTAAGGAAGCAATTTGAATTTCAAAACACACATTAAGTCATTGTTTAATTGTGTGTCATTTGAATTTGAAATAGCTTCTTACCATTTATGGAATTGTGTATTTATTGAACTCCTTTTTTGAATTTGAAAGTGAGTTGCCTTATCTTGTATAGAAGTTGCAGTTTTGGTTGTAGTTTGTGGAAGTGAAAGTATGTCGTGGCTTGAAGAGTGTATTTGGTGTTATATCCTAGTTAATTTAGTAAAGGTTGTATACATTTGGTGTTGGTTGTTGTATATGTTGTCAAGAACATTGTGGTAGTGGCGTGAAGCATTGTGAACCATGAGCTCCTTGTGTGTGGAAGAAAGGAAAGCTAATTATATTTGAATTCCATCATTGGGATTCCATAATTTGAAGAAGCTTATGGAGTGTGTTGTATGATTTCTTGTGCAATTCGGAAGTGGAAGTGTACAATTTTCTTATTTGCATTGTGTGGGATAATAGGGAATTTATTTGAATTCAAAAACATCCATTAAGTTGACAAAGTTATTGAGTGGTATTGATTGTGTTCCATTTGAATTTGAAATTTGATTATTACCATTTGTGGAAAGTTGCATTAAGGAGTGCTATTTGAATTATTGCCATGTTATAAGTGGTACATGTGGTGGTGGATTATAGAAGTGTTGCACTGTGATGTGTTACTTTGTTGTGGAGAAGAGTGCTACACGTGGATTGTAATAGCATACATGTGCTTTGAGTGACGTTAAGTGGAGTTGTTTATTTTCCTTTTGTAGTGGCTATTGTGTGGCTTAAAAGGCAATGTATTTGTGAGGTGTGCTCCTTTGCTTCAAATTGTCTTTGAGGTTCAATATACCAAGTCTACAACTATGTCGAATGATAGCGTGAATGGGGGAATTGGCGATGAAGCCAATAGTCAGGTCGGTGGAGGTTAGGGTCATAATGTTGCAAGTAGGAAGACTTTGGAAAAACAGCTCCAGGATCTTACTACCATAGTTGCTACTCTAGCAACTAGGATTGACAGAATGACATTACCACAACCACCAGTGGTAAATCATCAGGAACCACCTCGGGTAGCTCTATAGAATCCTCATAGAGACAAAGTATTGGGAGAAGGAAATCTGAATAGAAGGATGGGTGAGGAACATCTTCCATACAGGGAAGAAAGGGATGACAATTTTTGGGCTAATCCATATCATAATAGGGATTTCAGGCCACCTCGGGGCTTGAAGTATGTGAAACTACAGATGCCTCTTATGATGGCAAGGGATCAGTTGATGATTATTTAGATTGGGCAAGGTTGAGGGTCTCTTTGAATGTTATGAGATCGATGATAATACCAGGGTTCGATTGGCTGCTATCAAGTTTATAGGGTACACTGCATTATGTTGGAAGAATCCGATTGTCAGCAGGCATAGGGATGGAGAGGTTGAGATTCAAACATGGAGGGATATGAAAAGGGTATTGAGAAAAAGGTTCATTCCTGAGCACTACAAACAAGAACTGTTTATGCGACTGCAGACCTTGAAGCAAGGAAGCAAGACAGTGGATGATTATGTGCAGGAATTTCAAACCCTCATGATTGGGTGTGGGTCCGTTGAACCTCCAGAACAAACCATAGCACACTTCGTCTCAGGCTTGAAATATGAAATAGCGTGTGTTGTTGAGCTGCAGTGCTATAGTACACTTGATGAGGCTATTCAGTTGGCCTTGAAAGTGGAGAGGCAAAGGAGGTCCAACTTATTTAAGGCTCCTAGCAGTAAGCCCAATGCTATTACTAAACCAATAGCAATTGACGGTCGATAGGTGAGACAGTGAGAGTACTGGACAAAACTACCCCAAATACTATTAAAGAAAATTTACATATTGGGAAGGGTAAAGAGGTAATAACGCCAAATGTGAGATAGACTGTTCCTGGATCTACTAGTGGAAAGGCACGCCAAATCAAATGCTTTAAATGCATGGGATTTGGGCATATGGCAGCACGGTGTCCAAATAAGAGGCTGATGACTGTTATGGAGGGCACTGGGGAAGATGTTGAGGATGACAATGAACAGAATGAACCTATAGATTTACCAACGGCGCTGCAGGAGTATTATGATGACTAGACTGTAGAGACACATGAGGAGCATACAGGTGAACAATATCTACCCATTAATGTGTTACGTAGGGCTCTAACTATATCTCCTGATACTAGAGACATTTAAAGGGAGAACATATTTCACACCTCTTGCATGATCAAAGGAAACCTTTGTGTACTTATCATCGATAGTGGTAGTTGCACGAATGTTATATCTGCTACACTAGTAGACAAGTTACATCTGTCTACTATTCCACATCCTAGCCCTTATAACTTGCATTGGTTAGATAATAGAGGTAATATGTATGTTACACTAAGGGCGAAGGTTCCTGTGAGTGTTGGGTAGAAATATCATGATGAGATCCTGTGTGATGTAATCCCTATACATGCATTCCATTTGCTATTGGGTCGACCTTAGTTGTTTGATCGGAGAGTGTTACATGATGGATTTAGAAACACCTACATGTTCAGTATGGGCGAGTCTCACATAGTTTTGTCGCCAATGACTCCATCTAAGGTAAATCAGTTTCAGGAACATATCAGAACTACATCCACTACATTTGATAGCCGGAAGAGCAGGTCAACAGAGACATCAGGGTTCAGTTCCAAAACTGATCCTCTAGATTTGAGGGCAAATCTTTCAGAAGCCTGAGGAGATTATGAGAAATTTTTCGGCATCACCTATACTTTCAGAACTGGATTTGACTAATGGTCCTAATCACTTATACTTTTACTTTATATCTTTTATTCTAATAAATATTTGAAAAATAATCTTACAGGTACAATAATAATTCTCCATGGGATGCCAATATGTCCTACACTAGTTGATGGACACGAGACATTTTCAAATTTACAATCAAAGACCCACTGCGATTGTTTCCATTCCGAAGCATTGGCTTATGAAGACTTATGATATTTTTGTACTTTGTAATTGTTCTATGGACTATTTTATGTTGTATTGTTTTCTTTTGGGACACTTTCATTTTTATTGTAATTTCCATTTAGGACCGGCCACCTTAAAAGTGGCAAACTTGTAATTTTTGTCCATTTTCTAACCCTAGGTGTAACAAGTATAAATACTTACTTATATTAGGGTTTAAGGGAGGCCAAAATTTTCATAATACACTTCACATTCTCATGAGAGGGCTTAGGGTTTCCTAATTTCAATTTCCAAAAGTTGAAATTGTGGCGAGTGCAACAAAGTGCAATTGTGAGTAGTATCAATTCCTTCTTTGTTGTGTTTCCATTTCATCATTAGTAAGTCATATCTAGGGTTGATTTGGAAATTCTTGGTCATATTTTTTATTGCATTTGTGATCAATTATCTTGTTATAAGATTGATTGTTTTAGTATTTGTTATCATCATCTTCATTTGTGATGTGAATGGGAATTGTAGAAAGAAGTTGAAATCATGGTTTTTGATCTATTCTTCTTGATATAATTCACGTGGATTTCACTCGCAATTGTTGTTATTTAGTGAATATTACATAGATGGATTGTTAATTGCATCTTTTGACCTTTGGATTTCATCAAAATTCCATTAGGGTTCACGCAACTTCTTGATTCCATTAGACCAGTTTTAATTGTAAGTTGGGGTTTGTTTCTTTTGATTCAATTGCATGTGCTTGGGCTTGGTTTTGAGCACATAAAAAATATTCCATACAAATGAGAAATATGTAAAAGAAATTGGTCTTTATGATGCTAGGCTTCAAGGTACTTTCAAATTAAACCCCGATGAGAGTCTCGACTCGCTCAAGAGTATAGGTGATTTGGTATCTTGTAGGACTGATAAGTGAGCCTACTGGAATGCACTATAATTATAATGTAGAAATGAAGAAAATAGATTAGCTTCCTCAAGATTAGGTTTCTCATGCAAGATTCTCAAAACTAAGTTACGGAGACCCTTAGCTCGGGCTCTAGTGATAGGTCCTGTAGGAGTCTAATTCCTATCATCTATCAAAGAGCCTACCACCAAATTAGGAAAGGAAGAGAAAGAAGGGCTCCCTACATTCACAAAAATGATTAAATCAAGTGAGTACAAGATCATGGAACGGCTCAATAAAGTTCTAGCCCAAATATCACTCATCGGCCTCCTCACGACATCTGAGCCTCACCGAGAAGCACTCTTCAAAGTGCTCAAACAAGTCAGGGTACCGAAAGGCATCGCAACAAAAAAACTAAGCCATGTCGCGTATTCAATCTTCACCATGGATCAAAATCTTTCTCACCTAAAGAATTAGGAGAAGACAGAGACCAACACATAAAACCACTTTTCATAGTGGTAAAATGTAACAACACAATAGTCTCTCGGGTCCTCACAAACAATAGATCTTCTCTTAATGTGTGCCCTTTAGCCGCCTTTGATCTGTTAGGAGTTGATATAGGCAATATCAAGCCAAGTTCAACAATGGTTAGAGCTTTTGACGATTCGAAGAGGGAGATAGTGGGGGAACTTGGCTTGTCGGTAGAGATCGGCCCACAAGTGTTTAATATTTCGTTCCAAGTCCTCGACATACTAAGGTCTTTCAATCTACTACTAGGAAGGCCATAGATACATACCGTAGGAGCCATGCCTTCAAACCTTTACCAGAAAGTCAAATTCATAATGAATTGCCAAATAATCACCGTACTAAGTGAACAAGCTAATATCAACGATGAGGACTCAATAGAGGTTTCTACCTCTCACATGTCCAGTCAACATCTAGCTCTTAATAATTGGTTTTCCTATCCTCTGAATAGCACTAGGTCAGCTCGTGAATAGGAAACAATCATGGTTGAATTTCGTTGCATTTATCATTCTACCATTGTTTACTTATACACTCTCACCTCACTTCCCACATATTCGATACTTTTGAACGTTAAGGACATTTCGCGCAAGTAAATAATGAAAATATTGATATCGTTTCCAACACTACTAGGTCAGCTATTGGAAGCGATATTAGTAACCACAAAGAGGTACAAGAGAGTTGGCAAAAACATTAACAAGGTAAAATCTCTATCAACGAGCCAACAGAGATAGTTAACCTAGGAACCAAAGAAGAGTCCAAAAACCTTAACATTGGGGCTAATCTAAGTGATGAGCAAAAGCATGAGATAATCAAGCTATTGGCTGAATATGCGGTCGTATTTGCCTGGTCATATGGCGACATGCCAGGACTTGACCAGTCAATAGTGGTTCACAAGCTACCTACAAGAAAAGATGTTAAACCAAAAAAACAAAAATTGAGAAGATTTAGGCCTGACATCTTATTAAAAATTAAAGAGTAGGTCAAGAAACTATTAGAAGTTGGGTTCATTAAGGTATCAGACTATTTAGAATGGGTAGTAAACATAGTCCATATTCTGAAAAAGAATGGAAAAGTACGAGTATGTGTAGACTTCCAAGATTTGAATCAAGCTACGCCTAAAGACAACATCCCTCTACCTCACATAGATGTCTTAGTAGATAATACCGTAGGAAATCATCTCTTCTCATTTATGGATGGTTTCTTAGGATATAATTAGATAAAAATGGCAGAAGAAGATAAAACCAAGACAACCTTTATCATAACCTAGGGTACTTTCTGCTATAAAGTCATGCCTTTCAGTTTGAAGAATGCTGGAGCAACATATCAAAGAGCAATGGTCGCAATACTTCATGACATGATGCATCGAGAAGTTAAGGTATATGTTGATGACATGATAGTTAAATCTAAAAAAGAAGAAAATGATGTGGTCATCTTAAGAAAATTATTTGGACGATTGAGAAAGTTTTAGCTAAAATTAAATCCAAAGAAATGTACTTTTGGGGTCATGTCCAACAAGCTGTTAAGGTTTATTGTAAGCTAAGAAGGTATTAAAATTGATCCTGATAAAGTAAAGGCCATATTGGAAATGCTATCTCCACATACCATCAAAGAGGTAAGAGGTCTGTTAAGAAGGCTAAATTACATAGCCCAGTTCATCTCACAACTCACGGATAAGTGTCGTCTGCTATTTCGTCTACTAAGAAAGAATGCCACAGTAGAATGGGATGAGGAATGCAAAAAGGCATTCAAAAGGATCAAGGATTATCTTATGCATCCCCCGATTTTAATAGTCCCAAAATAAGGAAAATCCTTATTTTTATACCTTACGAAACTCCCTAAATCCGTGGAGTGTATGTTGGGGAAAAAGGACGAGAAAGGAAGAGAACAATCTATATACTACCTAAGTAAAAACTTCACGAAAGGGGAATAAAAGTATTCCGAAATAGAATGGACCTGTTGTACATTGGTTTAGGTCATGCATCATTTAAGGCAGTACACTCTCTACTATCCCATTGAGTTACTAACGAAACACGATTCTTTGAAATACTTAGCAAAGAAGCCTATTTTGTTAGGAAAAATCTCTAAATGGCAAATGCTCCTATCATAATTTGATGTCATATACATAAGTCAAAATTTAATGAAAGGGCAATCATTGGAAGATCAGTTAGCGAAATACTCGATTGAAGGAGATTTCCAAGAATCGCAGGCTTAATTCCCAGATGAAAATATACTAATGGCAGAGGTTGAGCTAGAAGAAAAGTCCAGGATAGAGAAAGATCCTAAATGGAAGATGTTTTTCAATGGAGCTGCCAATGTATTTGGTTGTAGAATTGGGGCAGTGTTGATATCACCAGAAGGAATACAATTTCCCTTAGCGGCGAGACTCACATTGCTATATACTAATAATATTACAAAATATGAGGAATGTATCCTCGGTCTCAAAATGGCTTGCTATATGGAAATCCGTGAATTGGATGTATATGAAAACTCCTCACTCATTATATTACAAACACAAGGGGAGTACAAAACTAAGGACCCTAAACCGGTGTCGTATCATCAACACTTGATAGAGCTAATAGATGGATTCGAGGTAGTCACCTTCACATACGTCTCGAAGACTCAAAACCAATTCGCAAATGCCCTCACCACACTAGCATCTATGATTCAAATAACAAGAGGAGCAGAAGTCCAATAATTGAAAATAGAAATTAAAGATAGGCCAGCCTACTATTTGGTAATCGAAGAAACATAAGATGACAAGCTCTAGTACTATAATATCAAAACTTTCCTCCAAGAAAGCAAATACCCTAAAATGGCTAGTAAAAATGACCAAAGAACACTCAGAAGGTTAGCAAGTCATTTCTTATCAAGCAGGTCTGTACTTTACAAAAGATCATTTGACACCACATTACTGAGATGTGTGGACAAAAGAGAGGCAGGCGAACTGATGAAAGAAGTGCATGAAGGAGTATGTGGACTTCATATGAACGAACACATGCTTCCCCGAAAAATCATGAGAATGGGCTACTATTGGTTGATGATGGAATCAAACTGTATCAAATATGTCAAGCATTGTCACTTGTGCCAAGTCTATGCCAACAAAATAAATGCTCCACCTAAAGAACTTCATTCATTATTTGCACCATTGCTGTTCTCTATGTAGGGAATTGACATTATCAGGCCAATCACCCCAAAGGCATCTAATGTTTGTAGATTCATACTGGTAACCATTGATTATTTCACCAAGTGGGTGGAGGCTTCATCATATGCCAGTGTCACCAAAGGAGTAATAGTCTGATTCATGAAGAGGGACATAATGGCTCAATATAGAGCTCCTAAATCAATCATCACCGATAATGGCACCAACCTCAACAATAAATTGATGATGGAGTTCTGTCAACAATTCAAGATAAACCATAGAAATTCAACTCCATATTGACCTCAGATGAATGGGGCAGTAGAAGTAACTAACAAGAACATCAAGAGAATTGTTGAGAAAATGACCATTACTTATAAAGACTGGCACGAGATGTTACCATTCGCCCTCATGGCCTATAGAACTTCAATCCGAACATTTATTGGTGTTACTCCGTTTTCTTTAGTATATAGTATTGAGGCAATATTGCTAATTGAGGTCGAAATACGATCCTTCAGAGTTTTATTAGAGGCACAATTGGATGAATCTGAGTGGGTAAAGAAAAGGATTGATCAACTAAACTTGCTCGACGAGAAAATACTCACAGCACTATGCCATTGTCCATGCTACCAACAAAGGATAGCCCAAGCATTTAAGAAGAGAATAAAGCCTCAACAATTTAAAGAAGGGGATTTGGTATTAAGAAAGGTGCTCCCAAATGCACAAGATTCAAGGGGTAAGTTTACCCCAATTTATGAAGGTCCGTACGTTGTAATAAGAGTGTTATCAGGAGGGGCCTTAATACTAACCCAAATGGACGATCCAAAGTTGAGAAACCCCATTAATGCAGATGTGGTTAAGATGTACTATCTTTAGGCAAAAATAATGAAATTTTGCCAAAATTCATAAATTCCAATAATTTATTACAATTTCGCAAGTTTGATTTTCATTCCTTCTACAAGCAAAGTGGATGTCCCTGAATGTTCATTTACCCTAACCAATTGTCATCAAACAAACTCTTATATCATTTTTTTTATACACACTACCCATTACCCATCACAAATACAAGAAAATAATAAATAATGAACAATGAAAGGATGATAAAACTCAATGGAATTTTGCATGATTCCACCTATTTCAAGAATTAGATCTGATATATTCACAGGATAATACCACAATCATAAGAGTTACTCCCACGAGAAGAAAGACATTAAGACTTTCTACTCTATTTAAAGCAAAGGTAAGCAGAGAAGGATTAGATTATCACGAGGATTCAGTTGTTTAGCGGTTATCTATGACAATCAGGTAAGCATTTAAAATAAGTAATCATTCATCATGAGTCACACTTTCTATTTAAATTGGCTATTCTAAAAGATGCCTCTTATTATCACTTGATCAACACACAAAAAGCATTTCTTAAGGATACTAGGATACTAAGATGTGTCTAGATATCATTCAAAAGATATCTCCCACTATTAATTAGTTAACCTACAATGAGGCACTTTCCTAAATATCTTCAATTGCCAGTCTTATGAGACACTTCCTATCATCGATTAGTCAGCTCGTAAGAGCACTTTTCTAGATAATATCTCATTCTAGGTTGCTAGTCTAGTGAGATGCTTCCTATTTTAGATTAGTCAGCTTGTAAGAACACTTTTCTAGAAAACCTCTTCTTTAAGGTTGCTAGTCTTGTAAGATGCTTCTTATTATCAGTTAGCTAACTCATAAGAGCATTTTCCTAAACAATCTCTTCTTTAAGGTTGCCAGTCCTATAAGATGCTTCCTATTATCAGTTAACTAACTCGTAAAAGCGTTTTCCTAAACAATCTTTCTAAGGTCTTTAGTTTAATGAGACGCTTCCTATCATTGATTAGTTAGCTCATAAGAGCAACTTTCTAGATGATCTCTCCTTCCAGGTTTCTAGTCTGGTGAGATATTTCTCGTCTAAAACCACTCCCCAAAGAGTATTAAGTATCTTTAAGTAACTATCTTCTTTTGTAACAAGGAATTGTTAGCACATGGAGCATTTTCCTCACTTAAACTGATAGTCAAACAACTCCCTAGTAAAGCTAAGTTTGGATAGCCAATTGATTATGGTGTTATCTACCCTTTCTATTAGGCAAAAATGGTGTCTTTGTTGTCTTTATAGTTAAGTTTTCCAAACTTTACTATAAAGAGAGGTAGTTGTAAACACCCCATTTTTGTCCCCTAATTATAATTAATGTTTTTTTTCTATTAATTAATTTTCTTCTATTTTTCAAATATGAGGGGAAAATAATGATAAAAATAAAACAAATAAGAATAATACACCAACAATATAAAATAAAGGTAAAAATGACAATAAAAGATATTTAGGGATTTTTATTAAATTTTAGAAGTCCAAAATAATATAAAATTAATAAATATGGTTGCATTTATATACAATTTGTGTGTAAGATAAAACTGAAATTTGGGCCAGCTGGCTCACGTGCACGCTTGGGACGCGTGCAGGGGGTGGGGGGAGAAGTCATGGGTTCGAAACCAAAGGAAGGCACTTTGTGCCATTTTCATTTTTTTTTTTTCCCAAGCTACCATGCGTCAACAATTGAGTGCAGGGCTTAAAGGTAAGTGCCTAGCACGTGTTCGTCTTCTCCAAGGGACCAACGGCGATGAAACGGATAAAAAAGAAATCAGAGTGAATCCAAACAAAAGAAAATGATTTTTTTTCTAATCTTTTTGGATAAATCACAATAACAACTTCAAGTTAATGGATTTATATCAATCTTTTTTCAAATCAGAAGAAAAAGAAAAAAAAAACAACAAGACACGATTTAGATCCGTGTTCATCCGATCGTTATGCACACCCCTATAAATAAAGCATAAAATGAAGGCTAGAGGGGAGAGAAACGAATGAGGAGTAATTAGAAGAAAAAGGGAAGGCAAACATGAAAGAAAAAAGAAAAAAAGAAAGAAAGACCCGCTGGAGCTCGCTCTCTCTCTGTCTCCCTCTTTAAAGCTTGCCACCGTAGCCACTAAATCGCCGCCTAGAGTGGTTTTCAATGAAAACTAACACCACCAAACAATTCCCCACCTCCAAAAAGCTCATAAGCATCCATCAATCGACGAAAACGACTACTAGAAAGCCGCTGTCAAAGAGCTCTAGTTGCCGTGTGCGTGAACTAATCTGATCAGCGAGCCAACCCGACCTGCGAATCGCGACCCATGTCCAAGTTAGTCAGATTTCTTTGTTTTTATTTATTTATATATTTATTATTATTAGTTTTTAAAATAAAAATATGTATGGAAAAATAAAAAAATATATAAAAGTTAATAAAAAATATATATAATAAGGATGTATGTTTTTTGGAATATGTTAATGAAACTAAGTTTAAAGTTTTCTAAAAAAAAAACATATGCCTATTATAATTAATAAAAAAAATTTAATAAAAATTATAAAATTATTAATAGAAAAATAAAAATTTTAATAATTATTTTACCACTTATAAAAATTCTTTTCATAAAATTACATAATAATAATTGACATTTTCAAAATTATGAGTTTTATTTTAGAAAAAAAAATTGAAAATAAAGATTAGGTCTAGAAATTCTTTCTTTTAAAAAAAATGATAATGATTAAATGGTAATAAATGTAAATCTGGCATGTTTTCATAATTAAAATTAACTAATCCACTAAAGTTTTATGAAAAGCGAACTACGGCCTGTTTGATCCCGAATAGCGGGTACATAGGCACCCTTATGGGGCAACTCTAAAAAAATAAAGATATATATATATTCAAATCATTATTAGTATCATAGTTATATCATTTTTTTTTATATTTTCTGTTTATGCTAAAAACAATATCATAATATAATTTAGATTTTAGAAGGATAAGGTGGTAACTTTAGTGTTTTAATAGGTTCGAAAAATAAAGAGGAGATTTCATCAACTAATTATCTAAATTAGAATTAATCTGCTCAATTAATTCTAATCCAATAATGTTTCCCAACTCTAGTTGGGTGGTAACTCCAAATAAATAATAAAATTCCTAATTTAAGTCAATGATTTATATTAGATGAGCACAGGATTCAATATGAATCAAATTAGGGAGATAACATAAAAATTTTAAAATTAGACTCGATAGAAGGTTCAAGGTAACAACTTTTGAGAAACTTGGGCTGAATCCCTTTTCATAATTCATGTTCAAGTATATATATACATCAGGAGAATATCTTTCCAAGCAACTATATCTTACAAACCAGGAAAACAAATCTTCCTCTACCAAAATATACAATACAAAATATACATGTCATATTTACAAACTAAGTCACGAAACAAATATCTAAATATTCACGGCCGTCTTACATGGTCGTGCCTTCTAACCGTGTATCAGGCTATGTATGTTTTTGGTAGCTACCTGACACAATTCACGGTTGTGCCTTCTAACCGTGTATTCGGCAGTGTATGTTTCTGGGAGCTACCTGACACAATACACGGCCGTGTATGTTTCTGAGCTACCAAACATTCTTAATTGATATCCCCCCTCAAATTGATGCGGACGGATCAAGAAGCATCAATTTGCCAGCAAGAAACTAATGACGCTGCCAAGAAAGAGCCTTAGTAAATATATCAGCCGTTTGAAGATCAGAAGAGATATGAGGAAGAGAAATAACACCATTATCATAAGCTTCTCGAATAAAATGACAGTCCACTTCAATATGTTTCGTACGCTCATGAAAGACAGGATTAGCAGTAATCTGAACAGCACTAGTATTATCGACATAAAGAGAGGTAGACCCAAGTTGAGGAAAGCCTACCTCAGCCAACAAACCTCGAAGCCAAATGATCTCAGAGCAAGCAGACGACATAGCACGATATTCGGACTCAGTAGAAGACTTAGACACACGATCTTGTTTCTTACTCTTCCAAGAAATTAAAGAGGTACCAAGAAACATACACCAACCAGTAATAGAGCGACGTGTATCAGAACAACCAACCCAATCAGCATCACTATATGTGGTTAAGTGAATAGGAGACTCCGTAGAAAAGAACAAACCATGATGAGAAGTCCCTTTTAAATACCTAACAATACGGCGAACTGCTACTAAATGAAGATGTGTAGGTGCCTGCATAAATTGACTAACTTGTTGTACAACAATGAAATATCAGGACGTGTAATAGTCAGATAATCGAGACTTCCAACAAGTTGTCGATATAGAGATGGATCAGATAGAAAGTCACCATCATTTCATTGATATTTAACATTCACTTCCAAAGGAGTATCAACAAAACGTCCCTCTTGGAGACCAGCTAAAGCAATAAGTTCCTCAGTATACTTATGTTGATGAAGAAAAATACTAGCAGAAGAAGAGCGAACCTCAAGACCTAAGAAATAAGTTAACGATCCCAAATCCTTCATATGAAAAGAACCTTGAAGACGCTACTGTAACTGAGACATCAATGAGTATCAGATCCTGTGATGACAATATCATCAACATAGACTAATAACAAAACAATTCCCTTGTCAATCTTGCACAGGAATAATGAAGAATCATACTGACTTTGAATAAAAGAGAAGCTAAGAAGAGTATTACGAAACTTCTCAAACCAAGCCCGTGGAGCCTGTTTAAATCGTATAGAGACCGTTTGAGCTTACAAACATCATGTGAGGGTGTGGAAAACAATCCTGGAGGATGAGTTATATAGATATCTTCCTTGAGGTCCCCATGCAAAAATGCATTCTTAACATCCATCTGTCGTAAGAACCATCTTTTAGATGCAGCAATAGATAGAATAAGTCGGACAGTTGTCATCTTAGCCACAGGTGTAAAGGCCTCTTCATAATCAATTCCATATTCCTGTCGATTGCTAAGAGCTACCAACCTTGCCTTATATCTGTCAAGGGAACCATCAGATCGAATCTTAAGAGAATAAACTCATTTACAACCAATGGGTTTAACACCAGCAGGACATGAAACAATATCCCAAGTGTGATTGTCTTGAAGTGCTTGAAGTTTCTCTTGCATGGCTTTTATCCAGCAAGTCTGTTTAGCAGCTTGAGAATAAGAGGTAGGAATTGTAGTATTAGTTACAATTGCAGAATAGCCATATCTATCTGCAGGACAAGTGTGCAGAGTTGATCGTCGAAGAATCATTGAAGCATTTTCAAGAGCAGGGTCGGAAAGTACAAGTCCAAGCTTGAACGGTTTATCAAAATAAGAGTCATCAAAGTGAGGAAGTACAATAGTATCAGATGTCGAAAGATGTTGCTGAAAATAGTATTCATGTTCAAAGAAAATCACATCCCGAGAGATATGCCATCGATTATCAATCGAATCATAACACACAAAACCTTTATGATTAGGACTGTAACCCATAAAACCACATCGAGCAGACTGGGCTGATAACTTATGACGTTCATGGGTAGGTAAATGAACGAAACAAACACATCCGAAAGTATGTAGCATATGATAATTAGGATGTTTACCAAACACTCGTTGATAGGGAGAATCAAACTTCAATTGTTGAGATGGTAAGCGATTAATCAGATAAATGGCAGTAGATAAAGCTTTGGTCCAAAACTTAGCTGGAATAGAAGATTCTAACAACAATGTGCGCACCACATCTAACAAATGTCGATTTTTCCATTCGGTAACTCCATTCTGCTAAGGTGTATAAGGACATGAGCGTTGTGAAACAATACCCTTGTTATGAAGAAATGCTTAAAACTCATGAGAAATATATTCACCACCATTATCAGACCGTAAGATTTTAATACAAGTGGAAAACTGAGTTTCAATATATGTCACAAAGGTTTGAAACACAGTAAACACGTCTGCTTTAGAATGTAAAAAATAAATCCATGTAAATCGACTGTAATCGTCAATAAATGTCACAAAATATTTATTCTGATCATGTGAAATAATCGGTGCAATTCCCCAAACATCACTATGAATAATGTCAAAACATTTATTGGCACGACTACCCAAAACAGGAAAAGGCAATGTCTTACTTTTGCCTAGTTTACAAGGAGAACAATCAACTAATAAACTCTTATCTATGGAACCGAGAACACCTCTTTGCAACAAATGATTCAAAACAACATTATTTGGATGTCCTAAGCGTCTATGCCAGATGCTAGCCTTATTTTCAACAACTGAAGAAGCTAATGACAAAGTCCAAGGAACAGTAATTGTAATGGAAATAACCTGCCCATTTTAGGCCCCTTCGCTATCACCTTCCCCGACACTTGATCCTGCACAATATAACCATCACAAGAAAAGTGGACATCATAGTTATTATCCACCATTTGCCCAATAGAAAGTAAGTTAGTAGATAATTTAAGAGAAACCAAGACATGTCGAAAGGAAGAGCTAATATCACCAACTGTCGTAATAGGAATATTATTTCCATCAGCAACCTGAATGTGTTGAGTACCAGTATATGGATGTTGATTATGCAATAAATCAGATATGTCAATCATATGATTTGTGGCGCCGGAATCAACAAACCAAGGAACAAAATTAGTAGTCTTACCTTTCCCTTGAAGACCAAGAGTAGAGAAGGCAAAGAGAATCATCTGTTAAACCATATCTGGTGTGAGAACAAATTGATTATTGCCAGCAATTGTGGATGTCGAACCAAGATTGCAAGAGTTGGATACCGCAGCATGAAAAGCTTGTGGCCTTCTGTTTTGAGGCCTTGTAGGACACTCCTTAATAATATGTACTTTTTGCTTGCAATAATTATAGAACTTCTTACTACAATGACGGGCAATATGACCAAATTCTTTGTAGCTGTAACACTGCGTTGTTCCCTTTCCTCGGGTCTTAGCAGCATATGCAACATTAACTATTCCAGATGATCTACCAGTTGCACCAATAGCGGCTTGTGTCGCCAATCTTTGTTCCTCGCGCAGCAATTCACCAAAACATACATCCAAACAAGGAACTGGATCTCTATTCAGCAACCTAGCCCGAGCAGTTTCAAATTCAGGTCTGAGCTTCATCAAAAACTGATCACGACGACTTACTTCATGAACAGCCTAAAGACTAGCCAAACTCTCCTTTGACACCTTAGCACAGATAATACTAGAATATTCGCTCCATAAATTAAGGAAGCCAGAATAATATTGTTCAATTGAGAGATTACCTTGACTATAATTACTCATATCAAGTTCCAATTGAAACCGTCTTGCAGTATTATCTTAATTGTAGACGCGCTTCAAGTATTCCCACATTTCTTTTGCTGTGCCAAAAGATCGTAAATTGTTCTCCATATGAACCTCAATAGATCTCAAAATCCAAGAAACAATCCGGGCATCCTTTGCCTCCCATTGACCATGATCTTTCGACTCTGTAGGAGCTGGAGAAGACCCGTCAATATGACCCCAAAGCTCCTTCCCTTTCAAAAACATCTTGAACTGAAACTCCCATGTAGCATAATTCTTCCCCGTAAATCTAATAGCTAAGAGTTCATGTGTTTTCTCAGGAGACATTCTTAAACAGAATTGTCACTCACAACTTGATTATCAAAAAAAAAATTGATTGGAATTAATCAACCTAAAGCCAAAGGAAAACCAAAAACAAACCAGCAATTCCAAGACAAAAAAAAAGAACTATGGATTCAACACAATACTCAGTTGTATAGCTCTGATACCATAACAACTTTTGAGAAACTTTGGCTGAATCCCTTTTCATAATTCATGTTCAAGTATATATATACATCAGGAGAATATCTTTCCAAGCAACTATATCTTACAAACTAGGAAAACAAATCTTCTTCTACCAAAATATACAATACAAAATATACATGCCATATTTACAAACTAAGTCACGAAACAAATATCTAAATATTTACGGCCATCTTACACGGCCGTGCCTTCTAGCCGTGTATTAGGCCATGTATGTTTCTGGTAGCTACCTGACAGAATACACGGTCGTGCCTTCTGACCGTGTATCCTGTCGTGTATGTTTCTGGAAGCTACCTGACACAATACACGGCCGTGCCTTCTGTCCGTGTATCCAGCCGTGTATGTTTCTGAGCTACCAGACATTCTTGATTGATACAAGGATTCCTTTCATGCACTCCACCTAGTTAATTAATGATAACTTTTGGATTCACTACAAAGCTTTGGCCGACTAAATGGAAGTTTGGTTTGCTAAAGTTCGTAAAGACTCAATTAGGTCACTGATTTATCCAACCAACCTCAATAATTAGTCGATTGTTTCAAGTTGACTACAACTCAAATTTTTTGTTTAATTCCTAATTTTCATTCAATATCTTTGGAGCTGATATAAGTTCACTTTATCTTTGAGTGCAAGTGAGTTTGTGTAATTTTCTATACGAAGCATTTTCTCATATTTAGTAATTTCTGGAAATTTTATTGTAATTTGTAAAGGAGTCGATTCTTGGTTGATTGATTTCCTAGTTTGGTTAATATGACATTTAGTATATGAACTTTATCTAAATTTATTACTAACTACCTAAAGTTTAAAATCCTCAATCTACTACTATCTATAAACTTTTGTAATCATTTATGGTATTTAGACGTGATAGTTAATTGTAAAAATAAATAATGTTTAGGTAGTTGATTATAAGAAGTAGTAAAGTTCATATAGTTAATTGTAAAAGTATGTAAAGTTTAGATAACAAATTGACAATTTGAAACTCCAAATAGTTAATTGCAAAAATGAATAAAGTCGAGGTACCAAATGCAATATTTACTCATCTTAGTTTACCATTTCTTCTTAATGCCATAGTAAGGAGTACATGTTGGAAAAAATTAAAGAAAAAAGGGAAAAATGTAAATAATGCCAAGAACTTTGAATTAGCATGTACAAATACTCACTAAACTTTCAAAATATACTTCCTTAAACGCTAATGAATTGGCAAATGGTGTCTAAATATTATAAAAAACCTCCTAAACTTTGATCTAAATGTAAAAACATCCCCTTGAACTTATCAAAATGTACTTTGATACCCCTAAACTTTGACCTTGACATGTTCATTAAAAAAAAAAAACAGAGAAGTAAACATCCTTTATTTTGTCAATCACATTATAATATATAGTTTCAAAAGCTCTTACTTTATTAATATTTTACATTTTTATGATATTATTACTATATTTCAATTTTACATTTCTATGATACTATTACTATATTTCCATCACGATTTATCCTTTATGTTTGCTATTAACTATTCTTATTAATAATTCGAGCCTATATTACAATATTGATACACATGATAACCCTAATGATCTCCATTCCAAATAATGTAAGCACAAAAGTTCTTTCTTCAAATCTTTATGATGCTTGATTTTTTTTTTCTTATATGACCAATTTGGATCAGATGAATTGTGTTGTGTTTTGTAGATTAAAGAAATGCCATCGAAAAATAAAATTTACTACAAAACCTATCCTAGGATCCATGTGCAATAGGTAAAATAAAATTAGATAGCAAAGTTCATATGTTCTACTAAAAAAAAAAAAAACCTTTTATTATAGTGAAATACCATCTCCTTCTAGAAATGGCATTCAAGTAAGACCTAAAACTCACTTTGTGTTTTGCAATTTCATGTACACCACAAGGACTTCAAATCCAGCCTCTAGCTATATTCACACACATAGTAACAAAAAATAATCCTAATCATTATATAACTTGCATTAAAAAAAATGTATCTTCAAAGCAAAATTAAAACTGTGAACGCAATAGAGAAATTATTCTCTTTCTCACTACATTTCACTGTCCATTTCAAATCTCTTTTCAATTGTCATTCATTGCTAAAGTAACTAAGGCAATAATAGGCTTTTATAACAAAATAGCAAAGAGAATGATCATGGAAAAGTTAAAGGTTTGACTTTTCATTTATATTCCATTTAGAGTTTGGTACTTATATATAAAATTAGTTTTAAAAAAATGCTTCCAAACTTTAAAAATTATTATTTTGAAATAAATTAATTCTAATCTCGACATTATCATTGACATAATTTTGGTGTTCATTAAAATCTCTAGTTAGTAATCTTCTTCCTATTACCTATGCCATCATACGTGATCCTCTATTAATATAGAGACTAATAGCATTAAACATATAGTATCTCCATTAGTGGGTCATGTCTAATGTACCCACTAAACTTTGGGCATCCACTTGTATAACTTAGATATATTTCCCTCAGTCCAATGAGAATGACTTTAGTCATACAACATCTTAGTCTTAAATATCAATGTCCCATCTAGATAATTTTCCAACCAAGGACAATTTTTAAACAATAAGATGTCATGAAATCCTACTAATAATATACCTATATTATTATTCTATACATACTCTAATTATCTATAAGACTTTATTGTAAAACATATATGAATATAAAAGTATACATACAAAAAATGCTTGCCTTTTACTAATAATATTTATAAATAAATCTGTAAGTACTTGTATTTACATATATATGTATTCAATATTTATGAAAATTAAGCTAAGGTTAATTGTGGAAATAAACTAAAGAGATAGGGGCAGTTTGGTCATTTCAAGGTCAACATATTTAAACCCTTGCTTGACTTGATGCTCCTCTTTTCTCATTTCAACACAGTTACAATCATAGAAACCCTCTCAGTGTCCCATAAAGTGACCTAATGGAAGGTAGTAAAAATCAATCTCTTCCTACCAAGTAAGGGTTTCAATCACTAAAATACATGCATAGGATTATGTATTCATAGCTCTAAGAAAATTGGGTAACGTGTTGTTAGAATTTAGAACAAGGAGCGAGATGAAACAAATATATGAACAAGTGATTCAAGGATCCTAATCATGAATTGAATCAAGCAAGTTCATAAATCCTTATAATGTATTAGGATTAGCAATTTAAATTGATCAATTAGACTTAGATTCATAGAAATTAGGTCAAGAGAACAATTGGTGAGTTGGAAAAAGGGATTCATAATGTAATAGTGTACTGCACATCTAGGTACATGTTCGTGTACCTACCCATGTCGAAACGCGAATGTGTATAAACAGGTACACAACCACCAAATGTGCTTGTATACTTGGGCATGTCAAATTACACAAATTCATATAAAGATACACGGACATTGTACACGACCATGTACCCTATAGTGTCAAAGTACATGGCCAAATACATGATCGTGTACTTAGGTATACTAGATTAACAAAAAAATGCACAGAAAGGTACATAGCCACTAGTACGACCGTGTTCACTCTTATGTCCCTCTATACGGCCACCTACATGGTTGCGTTGTTTCGAGACACTCACAATTCCATTATATTTCATTCACTTGTGATTCTAAGTATATGTAATTGTGGATGTGAATAAGTTTGAGGACTGAGAGGTTGTAGAGGTGTGAAGAGATCAGTTATTGCTTATTAAGTACAAGTATACTGTGTTTATTGCTTGTGTGTATTAGGTTCGAAATGTAAACTAAATTAATATTAAAAATTAATGTGATTGGTTATATGTAATTATACTCAGCTAGGTCCGAGGAACTAAGCAAGAGTCGATGTTTTCGGGGTGATACCCTAATAATCGATATGTGATGTTATCCCTAGTGGAATTGTATACTAAAATGATCCAAGTAAATTTATGATTGTTTGGTATAGATGGACTCATGTTATGGTATGGAAGGACTTTTGGACTCATGAACAGTAGGGAATACCCACTATCGTATGTATATAATTTATGTATGGAATAAACTCATAGACAATGGGAGGACCCATTATAGTATATATATATATGTACATATGGAGGAACTATTAAACTCATGAACAATGAGGAGTACCCACTATTGTATATGTATAATTATATATGGTTTAAACTCATGGATAAAGGGGAATACCCTTTGTCACATATATGTGTGTGTGTGTGTGTGTGTGTGTAAGGTTTGCATGGTGGTTATGATGATGAGAATTATGCATTGGAAATAAATGATGTGAAATATAATAAACTGTGTTTGGATACCATGTTGCAATATGTCTGCGTTGGTATTTCTTACATGGTATGCATATGTGATTGTGAGTGTACATTGTACTGGACATTAGCTCACCCTTCGTGCAACCATTTTTAGTTGCAAGTATTTTAGGAGAAGTCATAAGGGATGATAAGACGATAGTGAAAACAAAAAAAAATTCTAAGGAGAATGTAGAATATGCGTACTATGAAGGATAACCTACAGACTAGAAGATTTACTAGCATTAGATCATGATGTTATGATATTTTTTGGAGATATTGTGTTTAAGACTTTGATTGTAATAGATTTCAATAAGCTTTCATTGTAATTTGATTTTAAGAAATTATTTATGGTTGACCATTGTGGACAGATTATTATGTAAAGAAATATTAATTAACTGGCAAGGTTATTTAAATGATGAAAGTAAAGTTTAGCAGATTCTAAGCCTTTGCATGTCTTCACCTAATGAGGACACATGGCGGGTTATACTAGTCTTAGGTTCCGAGATGTTATAGCTTAAGTAGTATCAAAGCCTAGGTTTATTTATTTATAGACTACCTAAGAATAAGATCTCTAGAACGATGAGACATGAAGAGAGTGGGGGATGAATGGGACTAATATTATAGATAAATGAATCCCTTTAGTGATGTTTATAATGTCACTTTTAGATATTCCATATCTTAAGGAATGCATATATTCTTATATCTTTTCTTGCTATTGTAAATGTATTTTATAGAATGCATAGGGGAATCTCAAGACTAGTATTAACATTAGGCAATGGAGGTGATCCTCCTAATAACCGAATGCTACCCAAACCACTTTAGCAAGGACTGGGTGGTAATGAGGTCAATATTGCACAGTTGATAGAGGCTATTAATACTCTAGTAAGATTAGTGGCACAACAGCAACAACAAATACAAAAACTACAATTATTGAATAACAGGTAAGGACAAATGATGGGAGAGAATGGAGATAGGCTAGCTAGGCAAGTAAGTTTGGATCAATTCGCCATAATGGTCAGGGAATTTAGGCCTAAGGTTAATGATCTACTAGATGTTGAGAAGTGGATTAATAAGTTAGATAAAAACTTTGAAGTACTCGAAATTCCTAAAGAGAAGAAGGTGAAATATGTTGTTAATCTATTGAGGGGCTCTGCTTCAAAATGGTAGTCAAGTGTGTCAAGATTAACGATTGGACTCATCACCTAGGAAAAGATTCAAAGAAATGTTGTATGAATAGTACTTCTCGAGCAGCATACGGGATAGAATAGAGGTAGCTTACTATAGTTGCTACAAGGGAAAGAGATTTGTGAATGAGTATGAGGCAGAATTAAATCACCTAATAAAGTTTATGCCACTGGTATTTAGAACAAATGAGAAATCAAGGGCTCATCAATTTGTATTAGTTTAGAACCCACATTACAACATTAAGTGGGAGCATTCCAACTAAACATATATTCTAAAGTGGTAAACAAGGCCAAAAACCTAGAACAGAGTCGTAAAAGGACTAAGGAAATGAGAACATTGGGGACCAAGATCGTGTTAAAGAAGAGACCTACCTAAGGAATTGTCATACAAAAGAAGGGTAAGAAACCTCACATTATGCAGACCAGACCTGTGATCATTGCAGCACCTTTCCCTTAAGTCGGAACCTCCCCAATAGGTTAAGACAATAGGTACGTGAGGTGCTATAAGCCACATAAATTAAATGACTATTTTTCATGTGGGAAGATAGGACACAATAGTAAAACCTACATAGAGAAATCAATGCCCCTCACATTTTGTTTCTCCTATAAATAAAGGGGTCACAGAATAGTTGATTGCCCAAATACTGGAGGGTAAAATGTACAGCTAATATAGATAGGGAGGAATCAAGCTGTGAACCATAGTGGTAGACCTCGGCAATAAGGTAAAGAGCACTACCATAAGTTTTTACCTTGTAGAGATAGGACACTCCAAACATGGAAACTTTGGCAAGTATGCTATTAATACATTTTGCTAATGCATATGTCCTATTTGATACTGGTGCATTGCATTCATGTGTGTCTAATGCATTTAGAAGTATACATGATATTCATACTAAGGTGTTAGATAGTGTATTGAATTTGAGTGCACCGATGGGTGTAGGTAGAGGATTGAACAAAATATGTAGAAGGGTCAGTGTGGAAGTGCAAAGTAAAATTCTAGTTGTAGATCTTTTGGTTTTGAAAATGGTAAACTTTGATGTGATGCTAGGAATGGATTGGTTGTTTAAACATTATGTAACCACAGATATTCATAATATGACAATCCATTTTATTACATCGAAAGGTGAACCATTTTATTTCTAATTAAAAGCACATAGACCAACAAGATTGCTAACATATGAATTGTGGGGCAAGAGTATGATGGCTCTAATGACAATTGAATCCAAAGATGTGGTGAGAATTGATCATGTATGGGTGGTGAAGGAATTTATAGATGTTTTCCCTGAAGATCCACTAAGCTTACCCCTAGCAAGAGACATCAAGTTTAGTATAGATGTAGTGTCTAATATGACTCCCATATCCAAAACCCATATCGATGGCTCTTATCGAATTGATAAAAATCAAGAAGCAAATATAAAATTTGCTAGACAAGAAGCTCATCAGACCTAGTGCCTTGCCCTAAGGTGCACCTGTATTGTTTATGAAGAAAAAGGATAGTAGTATGTGATTGTGCATTGATTGTAGGGAGTTTAATAGGGTCACCATAAAAAATAAATACCCCCACTTGAGAATAGACGATCTATTTGATTAGTTGCAATGGGATCAAGTCTTCTCAAAAATTGACTTGAGATGTGGATGCCATCAATTGAGAATTAAGGAGGATGATATTTAGAAAATCACATTCAGAACTCGATACGAGCATTAAGTTTCAAGCAATACCATTTGGACTCACAAATATGCCGAGGGCTTTCATGGACTTAATAAACTAGGTATTTAGGGAGTACTTAGATAAATTTGTCATTGTGTTTATAGATGACATTCTAATATACTCCAAGAGTGAAGAGGACCATAAGTAGCATTTAAGGATGGTGTTAAATAGATTGCAAATAGAGAAGTTATACATAAAATTTAAGAAATGTGAGTTTTGACTTAATCAAGCAACTTTTTTAAGCCATGTGATTAGTAAAGAAGAGTTATCTATTGAACCTAAGAAGATAAAGGCTGTGAATGAATGGCTTAGACCGAAGATAGTGATAGAGTTTAGAACTTCTTAAGGTTAGCTAGATATTACAAAAGATTTGTAGAAGGATTCTTTAAGCTGGCAATCCCTTTAACCAGAATAACTCAAAAAGTGATGAAGTTTGTATGGGATGATAGGTGTAAAGCAAGCTTTATTGCATTGAAGAAGAAGTTGATTTCACCACCAGTCCTAGCATTACCTATCAGTGGTGAAGAATTTATAGTGTACAATGATGCACTTATACAAGGGCTCGTATGTGTATTGATGCAAAATGATAGAGTGATAGCATATGCATCTCAATAGTTAAAGCCTTATCAGAAGAACTACCCAACTCATGATCTGGAATTAGCAGCTGTTATTCTTGCACTCAAACTTTGGAGACATTATTTATATCAGGAGAAGTGCAAGATATTCACAGATCATAAGAACCTCAAGTACCTATTTACTCAAAAAGAACTAAACATGAGGTAAAGATGTTAGTTAGAGCTAATAAAGGATTACAACGTCAAGATTTAGTATCACCCTAGTAAAGAGAATGTAGTTACCGATGCACTTAATAGAAAGAGACATGGCAATTTTGCAACTTTAATCACCACACAAAGGCACAACCCACAGTAGTACGAAAAAGAAGAACAGTGTATCTGGTGTCCCTATGAAGATTAGCAAAAACATGAAAACACAAACATCTTCATGGCTTCACATAACCCACGCGAGCGACAACACTCTATGCTAAGCAAGATCGACAAAAATAACCAAAAAAAAACAAAAACAAAACCCTAAGCTGAGCAAGCAAAATGGTATAAAGTACTTAAGTACACTAACATATTAAAGAAAAAATTACCTATAACATATTATAGCTACCTATAAGTTGTAATAAAGAAGAAGAATGTGAAGCTCAAAGAAGATGTGTACGGAAATGAAAGATGTCAAATAGGGAAAAGGGAACAATGAAGAAGAGTAGATCAATAGAAGTGTACAATATCCATTTCAAACTTGGAATTCTTTTAGTGCTACACGGACTCTGGGCTGGGTTAGGCAACATCACTAGGCTGGGTTGCATGCTCTATAGTAGAGCAAGGGCCAACGAGAAAACATAACAAAAAAGAAAAAAACAATAACACTATTGGAAACATAGAAACTCATGTGGAATCGTGATTTTACCGATTCCACCTTGTTGAATCGCGATTCTATTGTGATTTTACCTCAAAAATGATTTTTTTTTGCGAGTTAACAAGAAATGTGCTTACAAACTCATAAAATCATAAAAACGTACGAGTAAACTCATGATTTTAACAACCATGCACCCGTATACCTGCTCATGTCGAAGCACGAATGTGTACAAAAAGGTACATAGCCACTAAACACGCCCATGTACTTGGGCATGTCAAATTGTACAAATTCATAAAAAGGTACATGGCTACTATACACAACTATGTACCTTACTATGTCGAAGTACACAACCAAATACAACATCGTATACTTAGGCATATTGGAATAACAAAAAAATGCATAGAAAGGTATACAAACACTAGTACAACTATGTTCACTCCTATGTCTCTCTATATGGCCACCTACATGGCAGTTTTGTTTCAAGAAACTCACTATTCAGTTGTGATTCTAAGTGTACATAATTATAGATGTAAATAGGTTTAAGGACTGATAGATTATAGAAGTGTGAAGAGATCAGTTGCTGCTTATCAAGTACATGTATACTATGTTTGTTACTTGTACGAGTTAAGTTAAAAATGTAAACTAAATTAATATTGAAAATGAATGTGATTAGTTATATGTGATCGTACTTGGTTAAGTCCAAGAAACTGAGAGAGGGTCGATGTTCTCAAGGTGGCACCCCGATAATCAGTATGTGACGTTATCCCTAGTAGAGTCATGTACCAAAATGATTAGGATAGATTTAAGATTATCTGGTATAGATAGAGTCATGTTGTGGTATGAAAAGACTCTTGGAATCAAGGATAGTGGGGAGTACTTAATGTTGTATATGCATAATTTATGTATGGAATAAACTCATAGACAATGGAAGGACCCATTATCGTATATATAAATGCATATATGGAAGGACTCTTAGACTTATGGATAGTGGGAAGTACCCACTATCGTATATGTACAATTATGTATGATTTAGACTCATGGGTAAAGGGGAGTACCCTTTGTTATATATATGTATGTGTGTGTGTGTGTGTGTGTGTGTGTGTGTGTGTGTAAGGTTTGCATGGTGGTTATGATGATGAGAATTGTATGTTAGAAATAAATGATGTGAAATATAATCAACTGTGTTTGGATATCATGTTGCATTATGTTTATAATGGTATTTGTTACATGCCATGCATGTGTGATTGTGGGTATACATTGTATTAAGCGTTAGCTCACCCCTTGTGGGGCCATTTTTAGTTGCAGGTACTTCAAGAGAAGTTATAGGGTATGATGAAACGATAGTGAAAACAAACCAAAATTCTGAAAAGAATGTAGAATATGTGTATTATGAAAAGTGACCTAAAAACTAAAAGATTTACTAGCATTAGATCATGATGTTAGGATATTTATTAGAGATATTATGTTTAAGACTTTAATTATAATAGATTTCAATAAGCTTCTGCTGTGATTTGGTTTTAAGAAATTATTTATGGTTAACTATTGTGCACAGATTATTATGTGAAGAAATATTAATTAACTGGCAAGGTTATTTGAATGCTAATGGTAAAATTTAGTAGATTTTAAGTCTTTGTCTATCTTCACCCAGTGAGGATACATAGCAAGTTGTACTCTTCTTAGATTCCAAGGCATTACAACATCAAAAGTGTTTTGGCTAATTATGCACCAATTACAACAAAATGTTACAACTTAGATACATTTCTTTATGCTCCAACTTGCTAATGTTGTTACTAAAGCACCATGGTAAGATGCTTTCAGCAACCCAATTCAAAAGATTTAACTATCTCAAGTTGATCTTGAGAGAGGGTGTTATAATGTATGTCCTAAGGTAAAGGTGGCACTCAATAGGAAGATGTACACAAGTCTTACTCTTTGTTATTTGCATCTTAGTTTGTTACTTTCTATTTTGTATCCTTTAAAGGCTAATGTGATAAATTATATCTAAGACTTAGTCATCTAACTTATTTCCTTTTATGTGTATTGTGAGTACAACGAAAATTTCTCATTTTTTCAATCCATTTTCTATTTATTCTTAAGTTAGAAGTTTCTATATTACTCTTATGCCTCTAAAGATTGTTGAATTTATTTTCTTCTTTCATAATTATAATATTGTAATTGGTCTCTCAACTAATGGGATGTTATAGATTACAAGAAAATTAAAATTATTTCTGGAAAAATATATAATACATACTACAACAATAATTATGAGTAGTGATAAGCAAGTAACCCTTATAAGATATCCACCCATACCCTACTCGATTGAATAAGTTCTAGGTGAGTACTAAAGGTCACATAGTAGGTTCCAAGTATTGATTTTTCTAAACTTACTTTCACAAGATATGGTATAAGTATGGGGTCTTTCTATTTTAGTCCTAAACGTATATTAAAATATAAGGAAATTATATATTTAGTCCTCAACATTTCACGGTATTTCTACTTCAGTCCTAAACCTTTTATTTTTTGCTTTTAAGTCTTAAACATTTGCAAACATTAACAAACAAGTCCTTTTTATAAATAGTGTTAAATTTTCTATCCATACATGACACATGGCGTAATTTCATTAGTTTATATAATAATATAAATTAAATAATATAATCACTTAGACCAATGAAATTACACCATGTTTTATTTTCTAGTGGAAAAGACCAATGAAATTACATCATGTTTTATTTTCTAGCGAAAAAATTAATACAATTAATAAAAGGACTCATTTACAAACATTGAGGGCTCAAATGTAAATATATATATATACATATATATATATAGGACTAAAATAGAAAAATAGTGACACATTCAAGACTAAATTTGTACTTTTTTCCAAATATATAGCATAACTTTTTGTTATATATCTAACATTAATTATATACATAACACATATAGCATTATACATATATTACATATCAATACATCATTTATTTTTGTTATATGCATAACATTTGTATAATATAATGGATTGTATAATATTATGTCTTTGTTATATGTATAATATATATAAATGGAAAATGTCACATTCGATACTTCAACTTTATCCATTTTTATAACTAACTACCTTCAAATTTTTCATAATTATTTATAGTACCTAAATAGGTTGATTAATTATAAAAATTAGCAAACTTTAAATTAATTATAAAAATAAATAAAGTTCACATAACAATACATTGAATACAAAGTAACAAAACCCCATATATGGTTGCTATAATAAATACTCGTTAATATATAGTAATTAGTTAAGTGAAACTACAATAAATAGGCATTAATATACACTATAAATACACATGAAATTTGAGTGAAGAATCGAGTTTTGATATCTTAACTATTCTCATGAAACTTTAATTTTGAATTTTATCAAATAATCCCTAATAAATTCTCTAATATAGTAAATGCACTTTAGTTTATACTAATAATAACTATTATCTATGATATTAAAATGGGAGTGTTAACTTTTAATATCTTACCTTTTCTCATAATTTTTAAGTTTGAATTTATCGAACAATCTCCAAATGCTTAATAATTCTTAACAAATAATTAGTAGGCAAAGGTTAATAATGTAAAAAACCATTTATTATATTAAGAAATTATTTACCTTTTGGTTTTAAAACTATGCAAGCATTAAAAATATGGGGAAAAATAACTTAAAAATTGTTAAGGAATATCACCAATATAAAACTAAACAAATATGCTAATCATAGTTTATTTGCTTTGCTCTAGAACTTGCCATATGTCTGCAAAAGTAATGAAAAAACACAATGATCAATTGAATTATCATGCAACAAAGTAAGGACTACTTATATGAATAAATATATTCAATATTAAATAAAAAATTTTAAAAGTGCTCTTTTTAGTAACCTTCAATATTAATTATGTACTTTATAAAATTATCTATCTATATATATATATATATATATATATATAAGAAAATTTTACTTATTCCACATCTACACTAAAGGTGACTATCATTAAAACTCATTTCTAATCTTCTATTAAACCAAATGCAAATTCTATAATTTGTATTTGATAAAACACAACCTAAAATATATAGAATTTTTACATAAATATTTTTTAATATTAGTGACTGCATTGTAAAAATCTCTATATTGAGAAATATTGGTGTTATTTCTTAATTATAATAGTATGTTTGAAATGTGTGTAAATATTAAATAAAGCATCAAACAACATCTTCTTGATTGCACAAAAGAATTTAGAAAATTTAAAACATATCCAAACTTTTCCTTTCAAAGAAAACAAAGAAAACAAAGGATTAGAAAAAAATTGTAATAAATGAAATTTAAGCAAATTTATTTATTTCTTTATTTTTGGTAATATCTTCAAGAAGAAGGAAATAAAAGTTGATTTGATTATTCTAATTAAGCCTAAAAAAATAATAAATAAAAGGTATGTAAATCAAAATTTCACCATTTTTCTACTATTGGGATCTTAAAAAACTAAAACTAATCCGTCGCCAATTTGAAAAATAATCCAGATTGAAAATGTAAAAGTAATTTAAATGCAAAAAAAAATGTAAAATTTTAAATTTGGAAGATAGGAAAAAAAATATAAAAGAGATCAATATGGAGTTTACTTGAAAGAAATTAGACGGAAAGGGTGTTAAGTTGACCTAAAAAGTTTGACTCAAATAATTAAATAATAGATGTGTGTTGTGGTAAAGACAAAACAACTCATGATATACTGAAAGTAAAGTTGGTCATCAATGGGAACCATAAAAGCTTGAGATCTCATATACTAGTTTGTTAAGGCACCTAAATAATGTAGTCGTTATACAAAGAATATAGGTTGTATGAGTGATTCTAGTAAGAATTCGTAAAACTTTTGAGAACTACCAATGTCGGTTATAAAGTAAGGATATAATAACATAAATGGTCAAAATCATTATTTTTTTTTCTTAAATCATGATAGGAACTTTCAATATAACAAAAAAAAAAAGGAAAATAAGAAAAGAAAAACAAATTCACATTTTTGTCTTTATTTGTTAACAGAGGAAGAATTTGAACTTAACCATATAATTTTGTTACTCAAGAGATAGTGAGATAAAGGAAGTTGATTTGTGAGCTTCTCAATTGTCAAGAAGAAGAGAGAGAATCGGTAGAAAGATAATTGCATGTATTTGGTAACTGAAAATAATTTCCCATACGGGTAAATTTAGGTAAATACTAGTAAAATAATAGGACAAAAGTAGCTATTTTCTAGTGTAAAGGGTGAACTAAAGTAATTGACATTTATAATATCTATGAAATAATATAAAAGCATATACTGCAAGATAATAAATAGTAAATGGCAAAATATTAATATATTACAAGGAGCAATTTGAGCAAATAGAATAACATACCAAAACTTAAGACCAACCATTTAAATAATATATATTACATTAGAAACAAGTATAGTTATTTCAATCGTTTCAAGGTATCGACAATTGTAGTATTAAATGACATTTTGACTTTCTAACAAAGTCATATAATAGTCCATCAATTTTATTTACCACTACATATTATTTGAAATCCTTTAGTTGAGGAAAGATTTATAGGGAAAATGCATATACAAAAAAGAATAATAACTTTGTATTCATGGAAATTTTACTCTAAATTTCCATTAGAATATAATACAAAATTTCAAATATAAAATTTAATATTATCTTTTTAAGTTTTACATTAATAATATTTATAAATTTAAATTACATAAATTTAAAATTAACCTTTTATTTTATTCATGTTCTACTCTCTCTCTCTAAAAACACGCATATATATATATATATATATATATATATATATATATATATATATATATGCGTATATATACATTTGAGAATTCTTAACAGTAATGCTTAACTAATTTTAAATGTATCACTTTAAATAAATTTATTATTAATCATTGTTATCTATATACTTGTTACAAGTTGCTTTTGCATTTTGTTATAATTGGAAAAGAAGAAAATATAACAAAAGGACTTAAGACTTCAAATTACCAATTGGATAATAATCCAATAAATTAAATCGTCATAATTCATAACATTGTTGCATATGCTTTTGAGGATGGAAAGAATCAATCGGGATATAAATATTTTTTAGAATTTATAATATCATAGTCATCATGAACTAATCGAGATATCAATAGATTTTTAACTGGTAGTTAAAGTGTGATTTTCCATGGTTTTAAGCCACTAACTTTCGGTGGATCAATAATGTCTCATTTTTGCCTTGTTATTGTATTTTTTTTTTCTTAAAACTATAAACTTCCATGGAAAAGATATGAAACTTGGTATTCTAGGCTTATTTTATGGGCAGATTAATGTGTAATTTTAATTTTGATGGAATTGTCAATGTGTATATACGCTCCTTAAGAAACGCTCATTTGAACGAAAACAACTTGTAATTTTTTAAATATTAAACGATCTAGTTTACACTTGATTCTTGATTTATAAGATCCTAATAGAGTATACCAAATCTACATAACAAGAGTTTTTAGAAAATAACACATTTAGTATTTGTTATGAATGTTTCAAAAACAACGGGGTATTTTCCGATGATAATCTATTCTGATTAAACAATTTAATCCTTATTTAATCATTTGGGAATACTTATTTATAATTGAATTAGGATTTAAGGGAAGGTGTAAGGATGATTCAAATAGAGTGTTACATCTTTATATGATAATTTCACTAACTAATCACAATTCAGCAAAGAACGTGTAGTACAAGGAAATAATTGAGATTCGACAATTTGAGTAATATAGCTAGCCAACCTAATTACATATAATTTTATGAGGTCATAGTAATTTTCATGGAATTAATTGAACTCATTTACTATTTACTGTGTAATCTAGCTAGTAATTAGCTATATAATGAGTAAATGGTGAATTTTGCTTGATATTAAGATAACAAGAATAATAGTAAGATGATAAATGGATACATAATGGTCAGTTAGTGAGCTAACCAGTTTGGTATGAAATGGAAAGGGGTGGTGATTGATCAATCACTATATAGTCCAAATTTAGAATAACTAGAATTCGGATTGAATAGTAATAAGTTAGTGTTATGCCTAGTACTTATGGTTACTAATTGATGGTGGTGTGGTTAGGTGATCCTATTCGTACATATTGACTTTGAGAGTCCATTTACTATTTAGCTTATGGATTTCATTACCTAGGTAAATAACCCAAGCTTACTACTTATGTTATGTTGTGATCGATAATGTAAGCCACCCATTTGCTATCTTTAGAACCTTATACAATGATTGATGTGGCCATTACGAGAAGATTTAGATTGGAGCTTTGTGCTTGTCATTGCGCTTAGGTGTTGCTTTGTGGCGAATGTGAGAAACAAATTGATGGATATTAATTGTTATATTAGCAAAGCATACTTGTATAACTAGTGTGTAGAGCAGAGTTAGGGGAAAAGCTGAACTTATATTTTTGTGTTATTTAAGAGTGTATTGTTGTTTGGAAATGATCTATTAATGACTTGTAATACCTAAATTTTTAATAATTTATTTATAGATGTTACAACGTAAACCAAGGCTACGAACGGAAATTGTATGTAAAATGAGGGGCAAATGGGTCATTTCATGCAAAGAGTATAAATACCCCAAATTAACCTAAGAGCCCCCTTTGCCATTTTGCACAGTAAAACAACAAACAAAAGGAAAAATGCGCTCAAAACAATCTTAAGGCAACTAAGAGGAATTCATCGACATTCAATCTGATCACATGAGGTAAGGATTTCTATGATTTATGAAATAGTCATGAATATAGAATTGAGGTTAAAATGAGTTATTGCTACATGATTTAACCAGAATTGGATTGAAGAGGGAACGTCAAGAATAAGGAAATTCACGAATCAAGGATTTGATTTGTAAAAAAATTGAAGTATACTAATCCATGTAATTTAATTAGAAAATACTTGTTTTAGGAATGAATTAAACCTAAGAACACAAAGAAATGGGATTATAATGAATTGGTATAGAGGAATTAGGGTTAGCAAGACTTATCGAAAGGTACATGACTTCCCTACACAACCGTGTTTTGACCATGTTAAACCCAGATGTACCAAAAGATACACAACCTACCAACGCGGTCGTATCACTCTTATGTTGAACGTAAAACCTTCCAAAAAGATATACAACCTCCAAACACAATCATGTCATGATTCTGTCAAACCTAGATTTTTACAAAAAAAGATACATAATCTCTCAACACAGTCATGTCTCACCCATGCTGAACCTAGACCTTACAAAAAGGTACATAACTTTTGACACAATCATGTATTATCCTGTATTAAGCTACACAACCTCCAACATAGCCATGTTGAGTGAAACTTAACTTAATTGTATATTTATTTAACTTTTAATTAAACTAATTTTTACACAACCTTGATAGTTAGTAAGACCTTAGATAACCTAATAGATTAAGAGAAATTAAGGGATTATACTATTCTTAGATTAGTACTAAGAAGAATGTATTGATATTGTACAAAGTTTAGCTTAGCTTAAGTTTAGGAACAGATGTGCTTAAGGCTAAGACTCAAGGTGCTTGTAACTTACGTGTTTCTTGTCTTTGCTTAAGTTAGAATATATTGTTGAAATGGATTAACTACAAGACCGATTAAGTGTTTAAGTGTGTGTTGCTTATGCTTGGCTTGACTTAGGTGCTCGTAGTGGCAAATCCTTAGGGAGCACCCCAATGATCCTTGTGTGACATTGTCCCTAGTAGAGTCATGCTTGGAAATAATTTGAGCTGGTTTAAGGTTTAAGTATTTCAGTGATCATGGGTGTGGGGCCCATAATGGTAGTTCTCATCACCAAGTCTAAGTAGTTTAAGTGATCATGGGTATGGAGCCTGCAATAGCAGTTCTCATCACCAAGGTTAAGTAGTTTAAGGGATCATGGGTGTGGGGCTCGTAGTGGCAGTTCCCATCACCAATCCATGTTCCAATGTTTTTAAGTGTTTTGAGTCATGAGTACCCTATTGTTATTTATGGGCTTAAATTATATCATGAACGGTTGTCTGTGTTTAAGTACTGCATAATACATGTGATACCTGTTCATGTTTGTTCATGCTTATGTGCTTATGTTTTATGTACTAGGCATTAGCTCACCCTTCGAGGAATTTTTTTTTTTTTTTAGATGCAAGTACTGATAGTGTTGATAATCTACAAGAAAATCTGTAAGTGAATGAACTTAAAAAGGAGGACGGAGATGATTGTTACTACTATTATGGTAAGTAGAACTTGGGAGGATTTTATTATCTGATTGTAATGAATAGAACTTTTTAGAGAATATTTAACTAGTGTTTTTAGACTTCCGTTGCATTAGATGTTGATTTTAGATTCATGAAATTGGTTTTGAAGTTTGTGAGATGGATTGAATGTCTTTATAAAGGAACTAAAGGATGAAGAGCTATTAGAGTATATTAAAGCCTTAGCGTATTCTTGTGTGATAAGGTCATGTCATAAGTCGTAGTGCTGCCCTTGGTTTCGGGGCATTACGGCTAAGATGATATCAAAGCCTAGGCTTATCATCTTTAGCGACTTAAGTTTTAACCTGTAGAGCATAGGTAAATGATCTTAAAGAACTTAGGCTTGTTGATCCTTAGAAAATTAAGTGTTAATCATTAGACATAAGTTTCAAACGGTAGAGCATAAGATATGATCTTTAGAAAAATTAAGTATTTGATCTATAAGGAGGTGGGACATGAAGAGAGTGGGAAAATAAGGGACGCTAATTGTTCGATAATTTATTTTATTGTATTGCTATTTTATTTTCATCTATTCCAACTGTTAAGTTAAATATATGAGTATACATTATGTGTAGAGGTATATGTGTATATACCTACATAACATGATTCTAACATTAACTGATACTAACCTAAGTACATCCAATTGTCTCATCTTAAATAGAATGCCTCTAAGAAGAATCATTGGATTGGGAGCTTGAAGGGATGCTAGACATAGCAACCCTAATGAAAGGAATAATTAGGGTTGGCAGCCACCGAGGAAAAGAGGCCAGATGGCTAAAGAGACAATCTAGCTGTTGCAAACTATGAGTCAGTTGGTGGAGCTATTGACACAACAACAACAAGTCCCTAATCTCCCCATCATAGAATTGTCAATGTACCCATTAGCTTTGATAGGTTCATTAGGATAGCCAAAGAATTCAAGCCAAAAGTAGATGACCTAATTGAAGCAAAAGATTGGGTATAGGAAATGGAGAAAACCTTTTCTTTCTTTCAGATTCCAAAGGATAGGAAGGTCAATTATGCCGCATTCATTTTGAAGGGAACTGCAACAAAATGGTAGGCCTCGATTCCCAATCTTGCAGGGGAATGCATGAATTGGAATGTGTTTAAGGAGTTGTTTTATCAAAGGTACTTCCCTAGTAGCTCTAGAAATAAGATGGAAAACGAATACTACAATTGTGAATAAAGGGACTGAACAATTAAAGAATATGAGGTAGCACTGAACCGCCTCATCCAATTCCTTCTTGAGAATGTGCATAACAATGACAAGTCTTGAGCCAGGAGATTTCTAAGAGGACTGGATTTAGACCTACAACATGCAGTTGGGGGCTTTTAACTAAATACCAATGTTAAAATGGTTTATAAGGCCAAGTACCTCAAGCAAAGGAGAAAAAGTATAAAGGAACAGAGGAGTCGCAAAGCAACAATAACTCTAGGAAAAAGACCTGCCTCAAGTGGAATAGGGCAAGACAACGGGAAAAGACACCAGGTGTAGTAAGGTAGAACATAGAGTGCTGTAGCTCCTCCTTTACAAATGAGACAAGTGCCTTTGACACTTCCTACAGTAGGCCCAATTGTTAAATGTGCTAAATGTTATGGGCCTCATGAGTTGAGAGAGTATAGTTGGCCAGATGGGGCATGCTTATCCTATGGAAAGATAAGACATATTAGTAGACACTACACCAAAATGTCAAATGCCCTAATTTTTTGTAATGTATAAAAGCAAATGGGACATAAAGTAGTTAATTGTCCTCAAGGATAACTAACAAATCTAGCAAGCCTAGCTTAGTAGGAAAATAGACCTCTAGTAAGGGGACAAGGTGGTAAACCATAAGCAGGGGGTCCCAAACAAAGAGTTCCTACCAAGGTGTTTACTATTCACCAGCAGCAACACCAGGACATCACCGATGTAGACAACATTGCAGGTATGCTTTCAGTACCCTCCTACAATGCATATATATTGTTCGATACCGGTGCATCTGTATCCTGTGTATTTAAGAATTTTATATATGCATGTGCATTGGATATTTAAAACATAAATGACTGTCTAGTTGTTAGTACTCCATTAGGAGTAAGAGGAAAGATAAGTAAGATATGCAGAGGAGTGGGAATAGAGATATAGGGTAGGGTAATGCCAACCAACCTTCTAATATTAGAGGTGATAGAGTTTGACATAATTCTGGGTGTCAATTGGTTGTCAAAATATCATACCACCATTGACTATCACAACATAGTGGTGCAGTTTAATATACCCTAGGATGAGTACTTTGAATATAAGTTAAAAGTGCAAAACCCACTAGATTACCTACTTATGAGATGTGAGGAAAAAAATGTACTAGCAATTGTATCTGTTGAAGCTACTGAAGAAGCCAAGATGGAAATGGTACTTGTAGTGAAGGAATTTCCAGAAGTGTTTCCAAAAGACCTTCTTGGTTTACCCCCAACTAGGGAGATAGAATTTAACTTTGACTTAGTACAAAGTATTGTACCCATATCAAAACTTGTCTACAAGATGGTACTAGTGGAATTGAAAGAATTGAGAAAACGGTTATAGAATCTACAAGATAAGGGTTTCATCAAACCTAGTGTCTCTCCTTAGGGTGCACCAATCCTATTTATCAAGAAGAAAGACAGAAGTGTGAGACTCTATATATACTATAGAGAGTTAAACAAGGTCACTATCAAGAACAAATATCCTCTCCTTAGGATAGATAACTTGTTTAACCAATTGTAGGGAGCTCAAGTGTTCTCAAAAGTAGATCCGAGATCAAGTTACCATCAATTAAGGATAAAAGAAAAAGACATTCAAAAGACTGTATTCAGGACTAGATATGGGCTCTATGAGTTTTTAGTGATGCCCTTTGGACCAACGAATGCACCAGCTGCATTCATGGACTTAATAAACAAAGTATTCAAGGATTTTCTTAATAAATTTGCAATCTTCTTTATAGATGATATCCTGATATACTCCAAAAGTACTAAAGTGCATAAAGAGTACTTAAGGCTAGTATTGGGTAGGTTACAAGAAGAAAAGTTATATACCAAGTTTAATAAGTGTGCATTCTAGTTGGAAATTGTAGTTTTCCTAGGTTATATGGCTAATAAAGATGAGATATTTGTAGACCCTAAAAAGGTGAGAACAATAGTAGATTGGCATAGACTGATAACAGTTATAAAGGTAAGAAGCATCCTGGGTTTAGTAAGCTATTATAGATGATTTCTAGAGGGGTTTTTCAAAATAGCAACTCCTCTTACTAAATTGACATAGAAAAATGTAAATTTTGAATTAGATGACAGATGTGAAACCAGCTTTCAAATGATGAAAGTGAAACTTGTGTCAACACTAGTTTTATCATTACCCAAGAGTAGAGAAGCATTTACAGTGTATAGTGATATCTCAATTCATGGTTTAGGGTGTATGTTGATGCAAGGAGGTTAGGTAATAGCTTATGCATCCTACTAATTGAAGTCTTATAAGAAGAATTACCTAACTCATGACTTAGAGTTAACAACTATGGTACTAGCCTTAAAGCTATGGAGACATTATTTATATAAAGAGAAGTGAAGAATCTTTACTGATCATAGGAGTCTAAAGTATATCTTCACATAGAAAGAGCTGAATATGAGATAGAAAAGATGGTTAGAACTGATCAAAGATTATGACCTGGAGATACAATACCATCCAAGAAAGGCTGATATGGTAGCAAATACCCTTAATAGAAAGAAATAAGGTAATGTAGCCACTCTCATCACTTCATAGAAAGAACTATTAGAAGATATACATGAATTGGAACTAGAGATCTTAACACAAGAAGTGAGAGAGAAAATGGCTACCTTAAGAATACAGCCAACCATAATGGACAAAATTAAAGCTGGTCAAGTCAAAGATAAAGACATTTAAGAGATCAAGAGCATAATGGAATAAGGCAAGACTCCGAAATTCAACTTGGATATAGAGAGGATCTTGAAATATAAAATGAGACTATGTGTGCCAAAGGATGCAAAATTAAAGAGAGATAATGAAAGAGACACATTAATCAGCCTATACAATACACCCTAGAAGCACCAAAATGTACAAACTTAAAAAGTTATTACTGGTGGAGAAACATGAAAAGAGAGATAGCTGAGTATGTATCCAAATGCGTAACAAGCCAATAGATCATAATAGAACATCAAAGACTAGTTGGAGAATACCAAAATGGAAATGGGTAATTGGAATGAGCACATACCTTTAGTGGAATTTACCTATAATAATAGTTACCAAGCAACCATCCAAATGGCTCCGTATGAAACTCTTTATTAAAGAAGTTGTAAATCTCCACTACATTGGGATAAAGTAAGAGAAAGACAGATGATGGGACTAGAATTAGTATAAGAGGCAGTGAATAAGGTGATGCTTATTAGGCAAAGGATATAGACAACTGTAAACTCCCCGTTTTTGCCCTTTAATCATAAATAATGTTCAATTTTTCAATTTTTTTATTTATTTTATTTTTTCTTCTATTTAGTAGAAATAAAGGAAAAATATTGAAAAAAATAAAATAAATAGGAAAAATATACCAATTTTGGAAAATAATGGTAGAAACAATAATAAAAGAAGTTAAATAATTTTTACAAATTTTTAGAATTTCAAAATAATATAAAATAAATAAATCTTGCTACGCTTATGTATAATATTCGTGTAAAATAAAACCGAGAAATGGGCTAGCCTAGATGGTCCAAACTTTGGCCTTAGCGCACCGAGGGGGGTACTCGGTCAAGGGTTCGAAATGAGGGGGAAGCAAATTCACGTTGCAATTTTTTTTCATTGCTTAGGACACATGTCAGCTTTTGATTGAACGGAGGGAGCACACACGCTAGGCCCGTGGAAAAATGAAATCCAGCAGTTATGATACGATTTTTTGCACAAATCCAACAAATCTTTAACAAAAATAAGATAAATATCATCCAATTAACACAAATCGTAACAAAATAAAAAATTTACATGAATCTAGAGCAAATTGAATATGGGTTTTAACTGTGGAAATTATTCGAGCCTATTGGAGGGAAATCTGAGCTTATCCAGCTTGATTTTTTGTGCCTATAAATAGAGCATAATGGGGAGAAGCTAAATCACGAATCAAATGAGAGAAAATAGTGAAAATCAGAGGGTTTCAAAGCTCGCTAGAGTTCCTCCCAAGCCGTGACCGATGACCGCTCTCTAAACCACCACCTAGAGAGGTTTTTTAAGAAAACCACCACCTGGAGAGGTTTTTTAAGAAAACCACTACCATAGTTGGATTGCCCACCCTTAGAAAGCTTAAAAGTAGCCCTCAATTGCCTTTTAAAGGCACCGAAAAACCGCCGACAATGAGTCTCCGACCGCCGTGATTCAACCCGACTTGCGATCTACATTAAGGTTAGTTTTTTTATATTTTATTTATCCATTTATTTAGCTTTGGTTTTATTAGAAATAAAGAAAAAGATTTTAAAAAAACAATAATAATGACCCGAAACAAAAAAAAAAGTTTTTTTTTAGGATTTTAAATAGGTTTTAGAATTAAAAAATAAATAAAATAAAAATAATGATGAATTTCGTCTTTTTTTATCACTTAGAAAATTTCTTTTCAAAACAAAAAATATATTTAATTGATTTCTTTTAAAATTAGAAGTTTTAGTTTTTCGAAAATAAAATAATAAAAAATAAAGTTTAGGCTTAGAATTTTTTAAGAAATCTTTAAAATAATAACAAACGTAAACTCGACATGTTTTTATAATTAAAATTAAAACAACCCACTAAAGCTTTTTCATAAAAAGCAAACTATGACCTATTTGATCCTAAATAGCAGGTACGTAGGCACCCTTATGGGGCAACTCTAAAAAAATAAAAAATCATTTTCCAAATCGTTATTAGTGTGATTTTTTAACATCTTCTTTTGTATAAAAAAAGGGGAAATGAAATAGTAAAAAAAAAAAAAGAGAGAGAGAGATATCAGAACATGACTTAGATTTCAAAAGGATAAGGTGGTAACTTTAGAGTTTTAATAGGATAGCTCCCGAGTCAGGAATCTCTTGTTTTCCTTTCTTCTTTTTCATTTATAAAAATAAAAAGAGGAGATTTCATCGACCAGTTGTCTAAATTATAATTAATCCACTCAATTAGTTCTAATTCAATAATTTTTCCCAACTTTAGTTAGGTAGCGACTCCAAATAAATAATAAAATTTCTAGTTCAAGTTGAGGATTTATATTGGATGAACATAGGATCTAATATAAATCGAATTAGGGAAACAATATAAAAATTTTAAATTAGACTCGATAGGATGGCAACTCCGCTAGGGACGCACAGTAGGCTAGCCACTTGAACCTCCTAAAATAACCATTTCTAGATATCTTTGAACTTTTACACTGTGAAATATTACTAGTACTAACCTTTTCTTTCAGGGATTTGATGATGTATAAGTTTTCTTTATTTTTATTTTTGAGTTCCCATGCATGCAATCGTGTGATTAGATATGGTCAAACCTAGGTCGTCTTAGGACCTTAAGATGGGGGGCCATTTTGTAGGTTCTGGGCAAAGTGATACGATCACCGTTCGGGGCTGATTAGTTTACCCCACCCAATGCTTTGATATGGCCTGAGATCCATTTCTTCAAGAATGCGGGAGGCCATAGAGCTTGGGGACCTATTAGAAACCACCTATCTGCATACATAAAGTTATGGGCTGGCAAATGATTAATGATATAATTCCTTTGTTCCTTTTCTTTTTCTGGAGTCAATGATGCTTTGTAAAAGATTTCATTTGTAATTAGAAATTTCTATCATAATCCTGATAGATCGCCAGTGCCGCAATCGATCGTCTCCTCCGCAAGGAAATCTAAGTCTATAAACCTTTGGATCTAAAATTGGTACTAAACCATTGGTTTACCTTGTACGACCCTGGGGAACAGGTCTTCATCTAGGGAAAGATAGGGCCCATTCTCTCATTAATGAAGATGGAAATCAACTTACCTCTAATTTGAGCTATCTTACACCTTTAGGAAATTGAGCCCGCAACTTTCTTTATTATGCCGCATGAGATCACGCTAACTCTAGAAGAATATACCCAACTTTTACAGGCCCCATCTCTTACCAACGAGGTATATATGCCAGATCTCGAGGTTAGGTCGGCTGGTATTTTCAGTAGACTCTTGGGCACTCACAAGACAATGATCAACCAAGCATTGGAAAATAGCAACGAATATTTCCTCCGAATGTATGAATTGGAGGCTTGGTTCATAGCTCGATGTGATGATGGGAGTAGGAGAGACATCTTATGTAGTGATCCCAAGAGGTATAAGCAAAGACAGGTTTATGCTTTCATCCTAACAGCATTTGCAACTATCCTTTTTCCCACTGGGATCTTTCACATCCACTATAGGGTCATAGAGTTAGTGTTTCAATTCTTGGAAGGGAAGTCTTATATCCTAGCCCTACTAGCTGAACAGATACGAAATCTGAATTTTGTGAAGAAGAAGGGCCATGGAATCCTCCGCTCAAACATTAACCTCATCTTAATCTAATTTGTGAGCCATCTTAAATGTTTCAGGTTGAACATGGTCAGGAAATCATTAGCCTAACAAGTAGACCTTATGGATTCCTGCATAGAAAGGATGAATCTACCTGATGATCTTTCCAACCATAGTTGGGTGGAAGTACCCAAAGGTTTCAATGCCAACGACATACTTTGGACTGCTAGGTGGAGCTGCTACAATAAGTTCATCCTAACATGCAGGAACCTTCAGGCTATTCCATTGATTGGTATCATCCGAACTTGGTGGTTTGTCAATTTGGTACTATATAAGACATAGTTTACAAGCCATCATTGGAAGGAATCACATTTGAATACCAAGATCCGAGTCTATTGGTGGCTGAGAAGGTCGCTAAGTTGGCAAAGGTCAAAGCTTTATGGGAAGCCCGGATTAAGAGCCCTAACATAAACCTCGGAGACCTGGATGGTGAAGTAGGCAAGCACCGAGCCACAAGAGATTTCGTGATCAACCAATTATACTAAACAGGAGAAAGGGTATATCGAGTCCCAAATGTCACTCAACCTACCAAACAACATGGGTCCAGAAATGAAAACCTATATGGAATAGGTCAAAGCTCGGATGGAAGTCCACTTTGAGGTTGCAGACTACAAAAAGGACGTTTGGAAAAGTAGGTTCAAGGAGTCTAACTAGAGAAACCAAGCCTTGGAAGCTCAACTAGAGAAGACTCAAGCGAAAGTTAGAGAATTAGAAGCTATCATCAACGGAGAACCAATGTACATGTAGCTGAAGAAGAAGAAGTCTAGGAATTAGAAAGATAGACCAATATTGTTTCTTTCCTTTTTATGTTTTCAAAGTACTGAACTCTAAGTTTGCAATATTAATAAAATTTCAGTATTATATCATTAATCAAATGCTGGCCCCTTTTTTTGCATCTGTGTGAGCATCTTGTTTGCATATTTACTAAAAACTAATAACAATAAAGAAAAGAACAAAACCAAGAAAATTGAAGAGTTGCTAATAATAAGAGATCCTTTCAAGGTCCTAAAAGTTGCTTTTGAATTGTTAGCATAACCTAAAGCTCATTATCACTTACTCTGAACATAAAGCCAAAGACCTTTATACCTACTCTCGATTTGAAAGACCTCATTCACTTCAAAAGGTTTCCTCATATGTTGATTTAGCCTAAAAACACAAAACCTTCCAACTCTCTCCAATCCTTAGGGTTACACTTAAACTTTCTCTCCATCAGGAGTTATATAAAACAGACATAAATACAATTAATTTTGGGGCACATTTTCGAAGTGGCTATAGTCAATTACCAATGAGGGCATAAAGAAGACTATCCTAACTAGCTTCCCAAGAGAGTCAAGTTAAGACTAAATCACTTAACAAGGGAACATAGCTCCCAAAGACATCATGAGGCATGGTGAATATGAGCAAATCTGGTAAAATTGAAGGATATCTCAATTGTTCGAGTAGTTTAGGATAACAAGAGGCAAACCACATCCCAAACACTAACCTTTAAACACTTGAGAGTTAAGTGTTATTAATGTGAGGTTTTTGACTCATTCCTTGAAAGAGGTCTATCTTGAATTTAATACATTAATCAAAATAATGTTAAGCATTCATTTTTTCTACCCTAAACACAATAATCCTTTACTAACGCCATTTGAGCTTATATAAAAAGAGTTTCAAAATTTAACCATGTCTTGAACTACCCTACAATGGGATGATTAAGAAGATAAGGACATCAATCAAGAAAATAGGAATTAACTAAATAGTGCTTACCCTAGTTACAACGATTCAAGGGTAATTTTTGCCGTTGATAATTTATTTCTTTTGATGAAGAAAAGTCTACATTTAAAAAAAAAAAAAAAACACACATGACCCACAAGAGATAATCATCATTGGGCTCAAAAGAAAAGGAAAAAGATAGAAAAAGAAAAAGAAAGAAAAGAAAAAGAAAAGAAAAGAAAAGAAATGAGAAAAGCCCAAAAATGTAGTTAAACCTATACACAATAAAAAAGCCCAACAATACTTGAAAATATCGAGGCTAAATATAAGAACCCAAACATTACAATTCAAAGATATACCACCCTTCTTTGAAGACTTCTCCAAATCACTAAAAATACTTTATCTTAAGCAAAAATTACTGGGGCAAGTACTATTCTAGTTTTTTCTCAAGGTTTCTTGACTTGTAAACCCAGGTTGAAATGATGATTCTTTCAAACTAGACCTTAACATTAGTACTTTTCTAAAACCAATAACCAAGAGCCTATATTGCATTACAAGTCTCAAAAAGGCCTAACAGATTGATCAAAGCGTATTACTTACAAGGAAAGACCATAATTTTTGGAATAAAAGTCAAAAGTGACATCTAAACCAAGGGATTGTAACGAAGTCATCTTAGATTAAACCAATTGAGAATGAGATATCTATTTCTAAATAGAATGAAGGAATTTAAAGTCATTCCTCATTGGCGTTGTCTGGCCCAAATTTTAATGCCCCTTAAGAAGAAGATATGAGTCTTAATTGCAAGAAACCCCTCAAGAGGTGATTGATTAAGCCAAGACATCACTTTTTTCAAGATTAAACCAAACCCTCCAAGTAAAATGAGGCAAAAGAGTAAGTGATTATTGAGTAGTAGGAGAGGCCTACCCTTTATTTGTATTTTTGGGAACCTTGTCAAACTCTTTACTTGCTAATAATGTTTTAAAAAAAAATTCTTTTAGATTTTTTTGGGAAGAAAGAGAAAATTTTCAAAGTTTGCTATAAAACACTTTGCCACCTTATCCTTAAGTTTAGAGGAGTAACTATCTTGAAGATTTTTTAGAAAAGTTTTAGTTATCATTTGTTCAAAAGTTTTAAGTCGTCCTAAACTCTTAACTGTTATTGGAAAAATAAAATTCTCACTTAGGAATTCACCATCAATTAGTTAGCTCATAATGGGGTACTTTCCTAAATATCATCTCTTAGGGTTGTAAGTCCAAAGAGACGCTTCCCACTATCAATTAGTTAGCCCACGATGGGGCACTTAATTGAACATCCTCTCTCAAGGTTGCGAGTCTAAATGAGACGCTTCCTACCATCGATTAGTCAGCTCGTAAGAGTACTTTTCTAGAAATTTCCTTCTTTAAGGTTATTAGTCCCATGAGACACTTCCTACTATCAATTAGTTAGCTCATAAGAGCACTTCTCTAGAAAATTCCTTCTTTAAGGTTGCTAGTCCCATAAGACACTTCCCATTAACGATTAGTCGATTCATAATAGCACTCTTCTAGAACATCTCTTTTTCGATAGTCGCTAGTCTAGCAAGACACTCTTTGTTATCAATTGGCCAACTCATAAGAGCACTCCCATAAACAATCCCTTCTTTACAATCGCTAGTCCTATAGGACACTTCCTATTATCAGTCAGTTTACTCACAATAACACATTACTAAACAATCTCTAAGATGTTTCCTATCGTCGATTAGTTAGCCCATAAAGCACTTTTCTATATGATACCTTACTCTAGATGTTCCTTGTCTAAGATCACTCCCCAAGCAGTATTAATCATCACAAAGCATTCGTGAGATCATTAGCTCATGGAGCATTTTTCCTACTAGAACCAAGTTCAGATAACTAGCCAACTATGGCATTATCCACTCAGTTTATCGATCAAAAATGGCTTCTTTGTCGTCTTTATAGTTAAGTTTTTCAAACTTTACTACAAAGAGGGGCAACTGTAAATACCCCATTTTTGCCCTTTAATCATAAATAATGTTCAATTTTTTATTTTTTTATTTATTTTATTTTTTCTTCTATTTAGTAGAAATAAAGGGAAAATATTGAAAAATATAAAATAAATAGGAAAAATATACCAATTTTGGAAAATAATGGTAGAAACAATAATAAAAGAGGTTAAATAATTTTTACAAATTTTTAGAATTTCAAAATAATATAAATTAAAAAAAATAAAATCGAGAAATGGGTTAGTCCAACTGGTCTGGACTTCAGCCTTAGCGCGGGCGCACGCGCAAGGGGGTGCTCCATTAGGGGTTCAAAATGCAGGGGAAGCAAATCCGCATCACGTGTTAGCTTTTGATTGGACGGAGAGAGCGCACGCGCTAAGCGCATGAAAAAACGAAATTCAACCGTTTTGATATGATTGTTTTATACAAATCCAACAAATCTTTAACAAAAATAAGATAAACATCATCCAATTAACACAAATTGTAATAAAATCCAAGATTTGCATGAATCAAGAGCAAATCGGAGATGGGTTTTAACCGTGGATATGATTTGAGCCTACCGAAGGGAAATCTGAGCTTATCTAACTCAATTTTTTGTGCCTATAAATAGAGCATAATGGGGGGAAGCTGAATCACGAATCCAAAGAGAGAAAAGAGTGAAAATCAGAGGGTTTTGAAGCTCGCTGAAGTTCCTCCTAAGCCACGACCGACAACCACCCTCCGAACCACCACCTGGAGAGGTTTTTTAAGAAAACCACCACCACCACAGTTGGATTATCCACCCTCAGAAAGCTTAGAAGCAACCCTCAATCGCCTTCTAAAGCCATCGAAACACCACCAACGAGGAGTCTCCGACCGCTGTGATCTGACTCGAATCGATCCGATCCGACCCGACCCATCCCGCGATCCACATCCAAGTTAGTTTTTTTTGTTATTTTATTTATCCATTTATTTAGATTTTATTTTATTAAAAATAAAGAAAAAAATTAAAAAATAATAATAATGATCCGAAACAAAAAAAAAATAGGATTTAAATTAGGTTTTAGAATTTTGATAAATAAATAAATGTGTTAAATAATATAAAAAATAAAAGAATAAAAAATAAATAAAATAAAAATAATGATGAATTTTGTCTTATTTTTTTATCACTTAGAAAATTTCTTTTCAAAACAAAAAATATATTTAATTGATTTCTTTTAAAATTAGAAGTTTTAGTTTTTCGAAAATAAAATAATAAAAAATAAAGTTTAGGCTTAGAATTTTTTTCAGAAATCTTTAAAATAATAACAAATGTAAACTCGACATGTTTTCATAATTAAAACTAGAACAACCCACTAAAGCTTTTTCATAAAAAGCGAACTATGACCTGTTTGATCCCGAATAGCGAGTACGTAGGTACCCTTATGGGGCAACTCTAAAAAGAATAAAAAAACATTTTTTTCAAATTGTTATTAGTGTAACTTTTTAACATCTTCTTTTGTATAAAAAAGATTGGGGGGGGGGGGGGGTGAGGAATGAAATAATAAATAAAAGAGATATCAGAATATGACTCAGATTTCAGAAGGATAAGGTGGTAACTTCAGAATTTTAATAGGACAACCCTCGAGTCAAGAATCTCTGGTTTTCCTTTCTTCTTTTTCATTTATAAAATAAAAAGATGAGATTTCGTTGACTAGTTGTCTAAATTGTAACTAATCTACTCAATTAGTTCTAATTCAATAATTTTTCCCAACTTCAGTTGAGTGGCGACTACAAATAAATAATAAAATTCCTAATTCAAGTCAAAGATTTACGTTGGATGAGCATAAGATCTAATATAAATCGAATTAAGGAAACAATATAAAAATTTTAAATTAGACTCGACAATAGCTTAGTCTAGATAGAAAAGCTATGCAGACAAAAGAAGATGCCCTTTGGAATTTCAATTAGGGGACAAGGTCCTGCTAAGAATTTCTCCAACAAAAGGAGTAATTAGATTTGGGTTGAGTCGAAAACTAAACCCAAGGTACATAGGCCCATTTGAGATCTTAAAAAGAATAGGTACAATAGCTTATAAGTTAGCTTTTCCACCAAGTTTGGTTGGAGTACTTAACCTATTCCATGTATCCATGCTACTGAAGTATGTACTTGACCCAAATCAAATAGTAGCTTTAAAACCATTGAATGTGCAACCAAGCCTATCATTTATGGAAAGGCTAATCAGAATTGTAAATACCAAGGAGCAAGTACTAAGATGGAGAACAATCCCCTATGTCAAAGTGCAATGGACCAAATAGACAGAAAGGGAAGCAAAATGGGAACTGGAAGGAGAAATGAGAAAGAAGTATCCAGAACTCTTCCAGAATCAGATACTTTCGAGGACAAAAGTTTTTTTAAAAAGGGAGGAGGCGGGAGAATGTAATATCTGAATTTTAAATAATTTATTTATAGATGTTACAACATAAGCCAAGGCTAAGGATGGAAATCTTATGTAAAATGAGGGGCAAACGGTTCATTTCACATGAAGAGTATGAATACCTCAAATTAACCTAAAAAATCTCCTTTGCCATTTTGTACAGTGAAATAGCAAACAAAAGGAAAAACACTCTCAAAACAACCCTAAGGCAATTAAGAGGAATTCATTGATGTTTGATCCAATCACACGAGGTGAAGATTTCTATGATTTATGAAATAGTCACGAATATAGAATTGAGGTTAAAATGAGTTATTACTACATGATTTTAGATTAAAGAGAGAACATGAAGAACAAGGAAATTCAAAGATCAAAGATTTGATTCATAGAAAAATTGAAGTAAGTATACTAATCTATGTAATTCAATTAGAAAATACATGTTTTAGGAATGAATTAAACCTAAAAACACAAAGAAATGAGATTAAGATGAATTGGTATAAAGGAATTAGGGTTCGTAAGACTTACCAAGAGGTACATGGCCTCCCTACATAGCCGTGTTTCAACTGTGTTAAACATAGATATATAGAAAGATACACAACTTCCCAACATGGTCATGTCACTCTCGTGTCGACTGCAAAACCTTTCAGAGAGATATATGACCTCCCAACATGGTCATTCATGATTGTGTCGAACCTAGATTTTTACAGAAAGATACATAGCCTCTCAACACGGCCATGTCTCGCCCGTGCTAAACCTAGACCTTACAGAAAGGTACATGACCTTTGACATGATCGTGTATTATCTCGTGTTAAGCTACATGGCCTCCAACATGGCCGTGCTAAGTGAAACTTAACTTAATTGTATATCTATTTAACTTCTAATTAAACTAATTTCCATGTAATCTAGATAGTTAGTAAAGATTAGATAACCTAATAAATTAAGAGAAATAAAGGGATTGTACTATTCTTATATTAGTACTAAGAAAAATGTATTGATGTTGTACAGATTTCAACTTAACTTAAGTTCAAGACTAAACGTGCTTAAGGCTAGGATCCAAGATACATATAACTTGCGTATTTCTTGTGTTTGCTTAAGTTAGAATATATTGTTGAAATGGATTAAGTATAAGACTAATTAAGTGTTTAAGTATATGTTGTTTGTGTTTGGCTCAACTTAGGGGCCTGTAGTGGTGGATCCCTAAAGAGCACCCCAATGATCCTTATGTGACGTTATCCCTAGTGGAGTCATGCTTGGAAATGATTTAGCTTGGTTTAAGGTTTAAGTGTTTAAGTGATCATGGGTGTAGGGCCCATAGTAATAGTTCCCATCACCAAGTTTAAGTGGTTTAAGTTATCATAAGTGTAGGGCCCGCAGTGATAGTTCCCATCACCAAGTTCAAATGATTTAAGGGATCATGGGTGTAGGGCCCCATAATGGTAGTTCCTAACACCAATTCATGTTCCAATGTTTTTAAGTATGTGTCGAGTCTAATTTTTGAATTCCCATTCCTAATCCGATCTAAACTAGACCCTATGCTCATCTAATCTAGATCCTCGACTTGAGTTAGGAATTTCGTTTAATTTTTGGAGTCGCCACCCAACTGTTTGTTGGGAAAATTGAATTAAGACTAAAGGAGCGGATTAGTCTTAATTTGGACCACTAGTCGTCGTTCTTTCCTCTTCTCGTTTTTGTGAAAAGAGGAAAAGGGAAAACCAGAGCTTCTAAGTCCGGAGGCTAACCTATTAAAACCTTTACGGTTACCACCTAATCTCCCAAAATTGTTTATCTTTAGAAATGTGTTTCATTTGTGTTTCTGTTACTTTTTATTATGTTTGAGAATTATTTTGAGAAAATGATTTTTTCTTTATTTTATGGGTTGACCCGAATGGGTGCCTACGTACCTGCTACTCAGGATCAAACAAGCCGTAGTTCGCTTTTCTGAAAAATTTAGATTTGTTTGTGAATTTTAATTTTGAAAACTCTTTTGATTTAAGTTCTTAACGTCTTTGGAATTCTTTAAAAATTTCTAAGCCTAAGCTTTGATTTTATTTTTGAAAATGATTTTTTTGGGAAAACATCAATTTTGGATTTATTTGAAGAAAAAGATTTTTCTAGGTGCTAAAACTTAATTTTTCTTCTATTCTCATAATTTTTGAATTTTTATTAATTTTCATGATTTTTATGATTTTTGTGATTTTTTATAAGTTTTTGTGATTTTTATAAATTTTTGTAATTTTTATGCTAGAACATTTTATCCTAAGTTATTATCTATCCTATTTTGAAATCTAAAGTTTTATTATTATTTTTCCTAATATTTTTATTATTTTATTCTATTTTTTTTATTTTTTTATTCTTTTATTATTTTTTTTTTACATTTTATTTATTTTATTATTTTTTTTACATTTTTCTTAATTCTAGAAAAATCTAATTTCTATATTTTTCCTATTTATTGAAAATAAAACAAAAACAAATAATAAATAAATAACAAATTCGGAATAAATAAATAAACCAAATAAATAAATCCGAAAAGATCCGACTTACCTGGATCCGGGTCGGTGCGCGGGTCGAATTGGGTCGGGTCGGTGCGCGGGTCGAATCGGATCGGTCACGGCGGCGGGGTTGGCTCGTTCACGGCGTTCCGGCGGTCGTTTGCGGCGGGTGAAGTGTCGAATCCTAGCTTCTTGAGGGTGCTGAATCCGATGGTGGTGGCGGTTTACTCCCAGATCGCCTCCTAGCGGTTGCTCCAACTCCGATCGATGGTCTCGGCTTCAAGTTCCTCCGGCGTACTCCGATTCACTCCTTTCTCTCACTTTTTCTTCGTGTTTTTTCGTGCTTTGGCTTCCTCCTGTTCTCCTCTATTTATAGGCACCTCGAACTCCTCTTGGATAAGCTCGAATCGGCCGATTTAGATAAACCCATATTTTTCCGTTTCTTAGATTCGATTTTATCCCGGCGATTTGATGTTAATCTCTTGTGTTCCTTTGGTTTATCTGATGGATTTGGCCTTATCTCGACTTTAATCTAGAAGATTAAAAAGAAAACGGCCGATTTCGCCTTCGTCGGACTTCTGTCGGATTTTTTTCCTCCGGCTGGGCTCGCGAAGAAGACGATCACGCGCGACGCGCGTGACTTCCCTCGGCCAATCACATGCTGCCACGTGGCAGCTCCAGGGAAAAGAACGAAAAATTTTTGCCGAGCGCCTGCGGGGGGATTCGAACTCGCGACCTTCGGCCTTCACACGGTTCCCATGCGCACACACGAGCCAGCTGAGCTGGCCCAATTTCCCGATTTTATTTACATCGCAAATTGTACATATGCGATGCAATTTTTTATTTTTTTGTATTTTTATGAAATTTCAAAAATTTGTAAAAATTATTTATTATTCATTATTGCTATTTCTAAAATCATTTTTCAAAATTGAAGTGTTTTCCTATTTATTTTCATTTTTTTGAATATTTTTATTATTTATGCTAAATTAAGGAAAAATTAGGAAAAATTGAAAATTGATTATTATTGAAAATTATTGATTCCTAGGGCAAAAATGGGGTTTTTACAGTATGTTAAGTAGGTCATAATACCCTATTGTTGTTTGTGGGCTTAAATTGTATCATGAAACGGTTACTTGTGTTTAAGTGCTGCATAATGCATGTGATACCCATTCATGTTTGTTCATGCGTGTGTGCTTATGCTATATGCACTGAGCATTAGGTCACCCTTCAGGGAATATTTATTTTTAGATGCAAGTACTAAAGGTGTTGATAATCTAGAAGGAAACCTAGGGGTGAATAAATTGGAATGGGGGGAAGAAAATAATTATCACTACTATTATAGCGAATAGAACTTAAGAGGATTTTATTATCTGATTGTAATGAATAGAACTTTCTAGAGAATATTTAACTAGTATTTTTAGACTTTCGCTGCATTAAATGTTGATTTTGGATTCATGAAATTGGTTTTGAAGTTTGTGGGATGGATTAAATGTCTTTATAAAGGAATTACAGGATGATGAGGTATCAAAGTATATTAGAGCCTTAACATATTCTTGTGTGATAAGGACACATGGCAATCCATAGCGCTACCCTTAGTTTTGGGGCGTTACATGACTAGTCTTAAACATTAATATTGTGAGGCAAGTAACCAAAATGCTCATTAGGAGGTTCACTATTATGAATTATGTGTAAATATATCATGGAATGGCATCATTTACCCATATTTTGTGTTAGTTTAGTGCCTTGCTAGTTGATTGAATTTTCAGTAATTGTAGTTGCATTCATACCATGGCACAGGTGGACCTACAAGTCTCTTTAGTTATGTATAGAAAGGAATCTTAGTTTTCAACATATAATTTGCATTAGTCTTCTGCAACTCTTCAGATTTTGAGTCTCTCACGACTCGTCATGTTAAACTCTTTGAGTCTTTTGTGACTCTCTAAATTAAATTCTTGAGTCTTTTGCAACTCTTTATGGTATAAGGGAAATCAAACAATTCATTTTAGTTTTGTTTACATTAACATGGCATTCAAATGTAGTAATGACACTTAGGGTTGACTTGGTTTGTGGATATATACATGCTTAAAGTGGCATTTTAGTTATACTTGGTGTGTGAGATGTTCATATATGAGTTGCTTTATCTTTTTGAAGTTGCTTTTTCTTTGCTATTTTGTTTTTTGTGCCCACTTATCTTTATAAAAAGGTTGAGGAATTAGTTTTTTTTTTTTTTTACCTCAAGTGCAAGCATAAATAGCTAAAGTAGCATTTTGGACTTTAGGGGCTCAAGAGTGCCAATTTAGACTCTTTGGAAGCTCATTCATTTGTTTACCCCTTTTGTGTACTAGATTACCATGTTGCATTGTAGATAAGTTTTAAAACCACATGTAAATGTTAAGCCTATTGTACCTTTCTTGCTATGGCAGTGTAAGTCCTAATATAGGTTTAAAGAATAGTTAAATTAGGTAAGCAAGTATTAATATGCCAAATGAGCTGGCATTTTGGGTGTTTATGTTATAAGTTGAGCACTAAAGATGCATGCATGACACAGAGTATCCTTTTAGATGAAATAATATGTTGTTAAATGTCAAGAAGAGGTTCAAGTTTAAAAGTTAAATTCCCATTATCCATATTTCAGGGATGGCTTAATGTTTCTTCTATCCAAGTACCATAAGTGAAGTTTACAAGTTGATAAGCAAGTTGAGCAAACACCTGAAAGGTAGGGCATTAAATGAAGCGATTGATGTTTAATAGTGTTTTGTTGATTAAATAGGTATTTTGATTCTTTTTTATTGATTTTGTCACTTCAAAAGCCGATACCTAATGAAATTCATAATTAGAATATTTGAAATTGCTAATTTTAACTTTTATATTTTTTATTATTAATCACTTTTATTTCCATTGTTACCATGAATTGATTGGGACATTAATTGAATTTAATTGGTAGCTAATGTGATTGACGTTTAATGATATTTTAGTTGATCAATAATATTAACAATTTATGTCCTTATAGTAAAAATAAAAATCAGAAACATCCTCTAATTTTCACAATATAAGGTCAATCATAGGAAACCATTTTTCACACTGCTAACTAATCTTATCATACTTATTAGTTTGACAATAGTTACACATTCAAATATTTAAATAATATATATTATTTATTTAGCAAAACATAAACAATTTGAAAGCTTTATAAAATTGAACATTATATTTAAATAAAGAAGAAAAAAAAAACACGTTTTGATCTTATAATATTCATAATTAAAATATTCAAAAGCGCTATGTTTTTATATTGTATTTTATGTAGAAATATGCTTAGTGTTAAATATTTATTATTTTCACATATGTTTTCATATTTTACATTTTCAATCCATTTTTGAAAGCCAATATCTTGTAACTATAATTACATAAGTAACCTTTAAAACAAATTGATATTACTTAGAACATAATAATCACCAATAGTCATTTTACATATTTAAATTTGCATTATAATGTACTTTAATTATGTAAAGCAAATGATATTATTGGTATCAACAACTATAATAATGGTTTTCAATAGCCATTAACATTATATTGTAATTATTGTTATATGTTATTATTATTATTATATAAGTAACTATTAAATCAATTGAATATATTTTACAATATAATGAGTGTCATTTGTAATTTTATGTCTTTAGATACGTAGATTAATTTAATGTAATTATAAGATACTAAAAGCCCGTGAGCAATTTTTAATAGGGCTAGCAATGTTACCATGTCATATCTCGTATTCGTGCTTAGATGGACTCATGTCTAAAAAACCTCAACTCATGACATGACCCACTTGTTAATCATGTACAAAAGCCTAAACCCTTGACTCAAGTTGTTTAATAAGTATGGCTCGTGTCTGGATTTGACCCATTTATTAATTAAAAAAGTTATAAATAAGTCTATAAAATACTTATATATATAAAGCGAGAAGGCCAATAATAAACTTAATGATATGTACCTACTTTTCTATTTCTATCCTAAACATTTTTGTTTTTCTATTTGAGTCATCGACATTTTCAAAATTTTATTAAAAAAAATTATATCAAATCTATCAAATTTTTTGCCCATCTATAGTACATATTAACTTCAAGTCAATTCACAATAATTAAAATAACAAAATGATAAAATTTTTGTAGTGACAAATAAATTTCAAACAATCAACAAGACTCAAGTCATCTTAGGACTTTGAAGCAAACCATATAGAAGGCATGCAAGTAGTCGGCACATTATGTGATAGAAATATCACAAAGACAATTTGGGTTTCTTTGTTTATGTTAGAGCCTAAGATTTAAATAAAAAACGAATTCAAGAATTCTTAATTGGAAGATTTAGCAACAATGCTCACTTTATAAAAGAAAATCGTTGAAAATTTTGTATAACATAAATTCCCTTATCCCAATACATTTATTATCGTCACCCAAAAACGAAAAAAAAAAAAAAAAAAAAGGAGAGAGAGAGAGGGACGCACACATACAGAGCTAATGAAACTACAAACAACACTCAAGATTGCTCGCTGGTACCAGCTGCTAGCTAATATTTCTTAGTTAACCCTCCTGCAATTCTTCCTAATTTCTCCATTAGACCCAGTAAGAGGCTTAATATCGCCCATCTTGATCATGCCAGAAACAAAATCGGAATTAAATGTGCGCTGATTATTACTATAACTCTTCACAATTGAATCGGTGGATCCACCATTAAAGAGTTGTTGGTCAGAGTGTAATAGTCCTTTTTTTTGGAGGAGATTCTTGTAGTACTCGTTGTCAAATGATGTTGGTGTTTTGAGATCGAGTGGTGCCAAGTTGTTGTCTCCTGAACCGTTGCTTCTTGGGCAATTGGCTTGTCTCGATTGGGCAAAGGAAGAATCTATATTAGTCTCGTTGTAGATTCTTGCTCGGAAACTTGTGCACCTTGCTTGTCCAATAGTATGGGCTCCTAGACATTTTAATTATATCAATCTTTAGTCAGAAATACTTTTTTTTTCAACACTAACATCACAGAAATAATCATCCCAATTGGAGCTGGATAATTGAATCTAATCAAACTATACTAAACCAAAAAAATAAAATAAAATAATTATTTGCTTAAATCGAAAAATTTAATGAAGCCCATCTTTTAAAAATTTATTAGTATCTGTAATCCTAAATCAATAAGAATATACTTAATCATTCATTCGGTATTTCATTTTAACAAAGATGAACTTCACATAAAAGAGAATAAACCATAAAAAAGAACATCACAACATATCTTGAATTTGTAAAAATTTCATGATTCTTCTTCCTTTTATGCTAGTTACATCCTGATGCACTCAAGTCTTTTTAATCGTTTGCATAATTTGTATGAGAAAGAAGTGAGAAAAGTCTGAAAAAATGCTTACCGGATAAAGCGACCATGTCCCTTGTGGAAAGCCCAACGTTGGAGAAGAAGGAGATGAGGTTGCTCAGGTTTGAGGTTGGAGGAGGGATGCTAGTATTTGCAGCAGCTTGGCTTGCAGTCCTTGCATCTCTCCTTCCAAGCTTCACATACCAACTAGGTCCTCCAAGCTTCATAAAAAATAATCATTCCATTACTATAACAGTACGCACACGTGGAAAGAGAAAAAATGATAACAAAAATGTAAATACGTTTCTAAAAATACTAGTTATGTGAAAAAAGATCTTTCGAGAACCATAAGTAAAGATCATTTTGAGTCTTCAAAAATAGTTTAAGGGTACATGTATATTTTTGTGAGTTACGGGAAGATGAAATAATGCCTTACAAGTTCAAGGTTCCATCCTAATCAATAGTTTTTACATGTATTCTTAGTTATTCCATTTTTTATTGACATAAAAGGTAAACAATATTACAAAAAAAAAAAAAAATTGTATTCAGTGTAGTACTTACGGTATTAACCGAGTCTCGAGCAGCGATCGCTAGTACATCGGCACATGAGACAACTCCAGGACACACCTTTTCAACAGCAGATTTGATATCGTCAACCACATCAAACCCTCGAGCGGAATTCCTGTTGGGAGCTGCATTTTTCTCTCCAGTGAAAGAAGTTGTATCGTCTAAAAGGATTGATCCATCACATCCCTGCAATAGCAAAACAAAAATAATAAAGATATTTCTTTAGATTAAAGAGTATGCCCTTTTTTTACCCCATATATTCTAAAAGTATATAGTACTCTACGTGTAAATATGGAAATATCTAGAACTTATATGCAAAGACATTGTCAAACTTAAAATGATTGGTAATCAATTAATTTAATAAAAAGGTCAAATCGTATGTGCAGGTCAAATGAAAGATTACGATCGACTTTTAAAATTATATCTACTCACAAAGATGTGAGTAGAAACCAAATTATATCTATTGCTAAATGCTAAAATATCATAATAAATGCATTAAATTTGTCAATACATCTCTATATTTAGGTACTTTCAATAAAAAAAAATATTATAAATATTTAGATACACTTATAAAGATAAGATGTTAAAAAGAAAAATTTTCATCTTTTTATTTAATTGTTTCTTTTGTAAACTACGTAATAAATATTGAAGGTTATGAGGAGTTTTACTTTTTGGATTATAACACATGTCTAGAAAGCATTTGTTAATAAGATGTGTGCAATAAATAAATTTAGCTGAAAACTAAAAGATGAAATGTATTACATTGACAAAGCAATCATGGAAGAACAAGCGGGTGAGAGAAGCCCCCATGCGAGCTTCTTTCTTGATGGCTGATTGCACAACTGATCTCACAGTGCTAAAGAGTTGTGGACAAGACTTATGGTAAAACGAGGTGGAAAGTTGAGCATTTGAACTTCCCGATAAGAGAACAAGACAACCCAATAAAGTCAAAATGCTCATTGAGGAAGAAGAAGGAAATGCCATATTGTATACGAAATAAAAGAGAGATCGTTTTCTATTTTGTGTTGAATCAAAGAGGGACAAGACAAGGGTTTATATAGAGTGCAATCTTACAACTAACAGGATCGGTAGGTCACCTAACACGTAGATTATTCGTTAGTGCATGGAAAATTCTAAATTGCATAGCAAGTTAGAAAAAAGAAAAGTAGAAGGAATATTCACTTTTTCCTTCTTTTAAAACTTTCAAATTTGCATAAGAGACCGTAGGTGGAGGACTGAAAATGCTACCATTGGACGATAATCCTAAGGATTTGATTTATTTAGTCGATATCAGTGCAAAATTTCATTTGGGGGTGTTAAAAAATGAAAAGGTGATAACAAACCTCACTCTTGGGCTGATAACAAGTTTTGTATATTCATTTCATGTTTTAACTTTACTTCTATTATGATCAATTGAGTATTTCCCTACAACATTTGTTTTTCATCATCGTAGTTAAAGGACACATTATGTGTTGATTGAGATGAGATACAGAACATATAGAAACTAGATACACAAATATTTTTCGAATAATAATTAATAAAAATTAACATGCTCATTTTTACCCTTTTAACTTCTTATTTATATATGGGATAATTACAATTTTACCCTCAAAGGCATTGGTTGAGATGCAGTACACCCTTAAACTCCTAAAATGTAATTTTGCCTCTCCAAAACTTTTGAAAACATATATTTATCTCCCTAAATTGTTGATAAATCTTCTACTATCCATCATATACAACTAGGACTGCTAGGGTAATTAATCTCTCATTCGCATCCTCAACATTAAAAGGCTCCGATTAAACAACAGCTTTAATAGCTTTAGTGAAGATTAGGAAGGTCTTCACATATTTTCGAAAGTGCTACAGAGGTGAGACAATTTTTTCTTTGTATTAACATGTCTTCTTAACTTAATTTGCAAGTAACATGATTTTGCATACTGCCTAGAAGATCTTTTGACTTGATCCGTAGGAGGCCGGTTATGAGATTTTCTTTTTTCTTTTTTCTTTTTTCTTTTTTTTTTTGTTGGTGGAAAGGAGTGAGATTGTTGCTTTTTTCCTATTTATACATTATCAACAAAGCCATCTGATTAAACTGAGCTTGAATCCGGTATAATTCAAAGTGTGAACGATACGTGTTGATCAAGTCAATCACAAGGGTCGGACATTGGCCGTCTAGACATTTTCCACTTAAGGGTGGAAAAATCCGATTCTCCCGGTGCCTTGAATGAATGAGGCAATCATGCTCCAGGAAAGTCTTTACCGTAATAATAGTGGATGTTTTCCTAGGCAAACGAAATAAATATTATTATTTTTTAAAATAATAATAAAAATATTATATCTGAAAAAAAAAAATCAAATCTATATAAGTTAAAATCGGCACTTCAAGTACCGATTTCATATTGGCACTTAATTACTTGATTTATTTAAAATCGACATTTAAAATACCAATTTTAGACTAAGTTGAAATCAATACTTTTCTTGAAATTATTTTTTTATTAATATATTTATGAAAATATTTTCAAAAATATTAATATTTATTTCCTTTTCCCTTTTATCCTATAATGCATCATTTGCTCCGTATATTCTTTTATTATTTTATTCTTTGCATTTGGATTGTGATTCAAAGTTTTAAAAATTGTTTTCTAGTTAATAGTGTTGTTATTATAGTTCTTTTAGATTTACTGTTGTGTCCTTATAGGGTTTTAAAGATTTTTTTATCAGTTTCATTTTTTTTTCTACTAACTTTATACAATTTTCAATGAAAAGAGATTACATTATACGTCATATGCCAATGGAACACCGTGAACTTTGGGGGAACAATAATGGTAGCAGCTTATTCCTGCTAGGCAATATGAAGAAGGTATAATCTTTCCCAAGTTGCCTCACGAGCTTGAGCAAAAGCCATGCGTGTCTAGGAGTTTCTTGGATAAAAAGCAACAGAAGTCGTCACAAAGTTGGAGACTGAAACGTGTATTTATCGGGAAATAAAATGTTGCAAAGATCAATAATTAAGCTGTAATAAACACATCAGTGTCAAGATTGAAATTAAGCATGTCTAAGTCTTGATTATATCTCTCTCTCTCTATATATATATATAATATTTGGTATTAATAATATTTGGATTTTAAAGTTTAAAAGAAAAGAAAATTAAAAAAAAAAACTAAAAAAGAAAAATAACATACAATTACAAAATTACTAATTCTAAAATTAATTGATAAATTAATATTAGTTCGATCACTTTAATCTCCAAGCTAACTAGATATGTAAAAACAGACTTATGGTACTAAAATCATAATGTCAAAAATATGGTGATGATGGAAAGACAGGGTAAAAAATAAACAAATATGAGACTAATATTAGTAGGGTTGTGGATATTGAGATCAATAATTGTGGATTTATCATTCATAGATTTAGGTAGATTAAAGAAGGGAAAAGGTCTAGAAGAAAATCATAAACTTTAATGGCTTCATTAATCAAATAGGTAAGCATTAATTCTCTAAGGACAATGACATGAAATGAAGATCTTTTTTAATAACATGATATATATTATGACGACTATATAAGTTTGCCCTTGACTATTTGTTTAGAATCTGGCTAAAAGGAAAAAGGAAAAAAAGAATATCTGTTAAAATACATCCAGATACACACTAAATCAAAGAGACTTTCTCTTGTATCAAAATGAATAGACTGTGAGCTTGTGGCCAACAATGGAAAATCATAAAGGAACTCAACTCTTTCGGCAAGTAAAGCCTGGAGAGCAATTAACCTGGAGAGATTCTTGGACCGTTTGAGATGAGATAATAGTCAAATTTTGTTGAAAATCGATTACTTTAAAGAGAAAACAAAATGGTTGAAACTTAGTGATTAATATAGGAAGCTTCATCAATTTTCTAATCAATGTATATAAGTTGACTGCTTTATTGCGTCTCAACAAAAATAATAGTCAACTTTCCTCTACCGGCCCAAACTAATAATATATATATATAACTTTAATTATTGGTGAGTGCCAAGGCCCTGTCGATTCATACTGCATTCGGATGGAATAGATCCAAGACGCAAATTTGGCCAAAATTACTAAATTACTATGTGAAAAGGATTTAAAATGGACGGTATATATAGGGACCCCTTTCCTGAACTCCGCCCAGTTTATTAATAAAAACTTTTGGATTCACTACAAAGCTTTGGCCGACTAAATGTAAGTTTGGTTTACTAAAGCTCCTACAGATTCAACTAGGTTACCAATTTAGCCAACCAATCTCGATAATTAGTCGATTGTTCAGGGTCGACTATGACTCAAATCTTTTGGTTTAATTCTTCATTTTCATTCGATATCTTCGTAGCTGATTTAATCTTTTGTTTGAGTTGTTAGAAAAGGATTATTATTTATATTTTAGACCTTGATGCTATCTTCCAAGCTAGTTTGATCATTTGTTTAAGTTGTTAGGTGAGGATTATTTATATTCAAGGCCTTGTTTTTATCTTCCTAGCTGGTTTGATCTCTTGTTTTAAGTTGTTGGATGAGGATTGTTTATATTCTAGGCCCTGATTTTATCATCGCAGTTGGTTTAATCTTTTGTTTAAGTTGATAGATAAAGATTATTCATTTTTTAGACCTTGTTTCCAATTGTGAAATGTTCATTTTACTAAAGGGATTTACATTCTAAATTAGATATTTTGTTTCTAATCTCAAAATTCAAAGATTACAAGATTAAGTAGTTAATTATAAGGAAAAGCAAAGTTCAGGTAATTAATTGTAAAAATAGATAAAGTTTAAGTAGCAAATTGATGCTTCAAAACTTCATATAGTTAATTGCACAAATTAACAAAATTGAGGTACCAAATGTGACATTTACCATCTTAATTTACCATTTCTCCTTGATGTCATAGTATGGATTACCTATTGGGTGGGGGTGGGCATAAGTGCCATGAAATAGTGCAAACATATAATCACCAAACTTTCAAAAAAATACTTCCCTAAACTCTAATGAATTGAAAAACAATGTCTAAATGTTACAATAACCTCCTAAACGTTAATCTTGATGCAAAAACACTCCCTTAAACTTATCAAAATATACTTTAATACCCTTACACTTTGACCTTGATGTGCTCTTAAAAAAAAAAAAAACCCTCTATATTGTTAATCATATTATGATATATAGTTTCAATAGCTCTTACCTTTTTTATATTCCACCTTTTTATGATATTATTAACTATTTGCATAGTTGTTCATCCTTTTATTTGCTATTAATTATTCTTATTAATAATTTGAGCCTATATTATAATATTGATACATATAAAAGCCCTAATCATCTCCATTCCAAATAATGCAAGAACAAAAGTTCTTCCTTTAGATCTTTATGGTGCTGAATTTGTTTATATATATATATATATATGATCAATTTGGATCAAACCAAATGTGTTGTGTTTTGTAGATTAAAGAAACACAATGGAAAAATAAAATTTACTACAAAACCTATCCTAGAATGCATGTGTAATATGTAAAATAAAATTAGAAAGAAAAATTCATAAGCTTTATTTATAAGACAAACAAGAAAAAGAACAAAAAAACACCATTTATTACACTAAAATACCATCTCCTCCAAAGGATGGCATTCAAGTAAGACCTGAAACTCACTTTGAGTTTTGCAATTTCATGTATGCCATTTAGACTACAAATGCAACCTCTTTAGCAGTATCCATATACATAGTAACAAAAAATAGTCCTAATCTTTAGATAACTTAGATTAGAAAATATATCTTAGAAGCAAAATTAAAACCATGAACAAAATGGAGAAATTATTTTATTTCATACTACATTTCACTATCCCTCTCAAAAAAATCTCTCTCTTTTCAATTGCCATTCATTGCAAAAGTAACTAAGGCATTAATTATGTTTTTCCTTTCCTCTTGTCTTCCTTTTCCTTTGTAATGACAAATCCAAGGCATAGAAATTGACGACAAAGTAGATCTTGTCTAACTATGTCGGTGACTGGAAACACTTTGCAACCACTACCATCCCCAAGCTTACTACCCATTTCTCACAAGAAGAAAGGACACAAATTTGATCTACATCATGAGGAAACTACCCTAATAAGGAAGATAGATGATTATATTGTGAAAGTAGATGATCAAATTGAGAAGGAATCAAAAAAAGGAATAACATGATGCAATTGTTTATCTTATAAGGATTCAGTTATGTCTAACATAACTAGTACCTATAAGAATCTATTTTCTCAAGATTCAATGGAGGATGATTGTGAAACTAATGAAGTGCAAGTCAGAAGGGAAGAGAAGGATACATCTTCAATGATTGCATAGGAAAACCCCAATCTAGGTATTTATTGTGTTACTTTCTCAAAAAATGAGAAATTAGCCATTAGAAACTCTTTGAAACAATCAATTATCATCAAGGTGTTTAGTACTTCCTTAGGATATAAGATCTTATGTCAAAGATTGAAAGCATTATAGAGTTTCTATAATAACTTCACAATGATTAGCCTAGGTTATGGGCTTTACACAGTCTCTTTTGAAGGAGAGAATGACTTGAACAAAGTTATAAGAGATGGTCCTTAGTTTATTAATGGGTTCTTCTTAACTATAAGGCGTTGGGAACTAAACTATAGAGCATCAAAGGCATCCCTAAATTCTGTAGTAGTATCAATTCACATAAATGAGCTTCCTTTAGACTACTACTACCCTCAAGCACTTAAGAAAATTGGAGAAGCAATCAAACCTATCGTTAGATTTGACACCCACACCTACAACACGAAAAGAGGTAGGTTTGCTAGATTTTGAATTCAAGTTAATTTTGATCAGCCGCTAGTGCATACTATTAGTATTGATAATCAACTATACCAAATTCAATATGAGGGATTAAAGTCATTATGTTCCCATTGTGGTAAACATAGACATACTTTGCTAAGTTGCCCTCAAAAAATGAGCCAACTTAAGCTAAAATGTGAGGCTAGAGAGAGGACATTTATTAACAACACTATTGATGAAGTGCAGGAAAGTTCTGGTGAATGGACTTTAGTTCAAAAAAGAAACAAAGATCAGTTGAATATTGAGAGGAAAGATACTATTCAAAGTAACTATCGTTATACTCCCAAGAACATGATCAATAATGCTATGCAAAGTAAACTTTCATTACCAATGTTGTAGTGGGATGTGTTAAAGTCCCCTATTGGTAGTGAAAGTCCTCAAACCAACTATAATAGGATAGGTAGTGACATAACAAATGATGATAATAAGGAAGAAAATGACTAGCCATCAAGGCTTGTAACTGGTCATTCAATGGAGAAAGGGGATAAGACACCAAATGTCTACCAGGATCTCAACGTTCAATGGAATAATAACAATAAATTAAATAAGATTACAAATAGACCCTCTCTCCCCATTAAGGAAAAAAGAAAAAAGAAAAAACCATCAATATTCCTTAAGAAATTAGTAAGGAAAACTCACTAAAATGAAAACAAAGGTATACATCTCCTTCATGCTAAAATTCCTTTGCTTAGAATCAAAGGTTCCATGGTTGAACCTGCTTTACATAAGTGCTTATTTGCTAACATGCAATGCTTAGGTGAAGGTGATCCATAAAGTAGAGGATACTCGAATAACAGAAGATGGATCCATACACTAGAGCGAGATTCTAGTTATCCAACTTATAATGATGAACGAAAATGGAACTACGATGGTAACATGGACTAAAGTTTGTCTAAGAACATCCAAGGAATTTATGATCACCTTTCCAACAGTAGTAAGAGTGGAAGACCCGCAAGACTAAGAGTGGAAGATCCACAAGACCCCATCAGGCCTTTACTGATAACCTTCACCCTAATAAAGAAAAGAGAGAAGCCGATGTTACTACAGAACCAAGAGAAAACCCTAAGGATGTTCCTAGTTGAAACAACTCCATGCTCAGTGACTTTTCAAGTTAGTGCAATTGGAAATAACAGAGGTGGAATTATTTAGTACAAAATATTAACCCTAATGGATGATGATCGAATTCCAAACTCTACCTATCCATTTACTATACTTGCCTAAAATGTGAGAGGTGCAAACTCAAATGTGAGACAAAATGCTATTAGGAACCTAATGAATGAGAATCAACCTGAGCTAGCTATTCTAGTAGAAACTCAAATGAGCTTAGCTACAAAGTATGATTTTTATAACACCATTGCTTTCGATGGATTTGTAAGTGTTGAAACCAGAGGACAAAGTGGAGGATTCATCATCATTTACAATTCAAATGTGCTGGATCTAAACATGATCAATCATGATGATCAAGAAATTCATGCCACTACTAAGGTTCGGCAATCTTCAACTCCCTTTTACTTTACTGTTGTTTATGCTTCTAGTAAATTCAAAAATAAAGTATTACTATAGGATAGCCTTATGAAATTTTCTAAACAAGTATGATCCAACTGGTGGTTTATAATAGTAGATTTTAATGTGATATTAGATCCCTCTGAGAAATGGGGAAGTCTTGCATTCAACTATAGAAGGGCACAACTCTATAAAGATTGTATGCACTATTGTAGATTATTAGACATAAGTTTTATAGGTCCAAAATATACATGCTTAAATCATCATAACATCACTCAATTAATTCAAACCAAGATTAATCATGGATGGTGTAACACAGGATGAAAAACTCTCTTTCTTGAAACATGTATAACTTACCTTTCTAAAAGAACCTTAGACCACTACCCTCTACTTTTGTAAACACACCTATGTCAACTAGAATATGGAACAAAAAGAAGTTTGGCATCATTGATCAACAAAAAAGGAGAATATTAGCAAGAGTAGGTAGTATTGAAAAATCTCTCACAAGGAAACCTTCCACTTTTTTTATAAAGTTAGAAAAGGTACTAAGAGAAGAATTATATCAATTGTTCAAAAGAAAAGAAATTTTATGGAAGTGTGGATTGAGAGTTAAATGGATCAAGGATGGTGAGAGGAATACTAGATATTATCATACTATAGCTTTGTGTAGAAGATCTAAGAAGAGAAATTTTTGCTCTCAAAGATAACATAGGTGAATGGATAATTGAAAAGACTAGACTAGAAGAGCTTATTAACAAACATTTCTAAGGCTTACTCGCTAACAGCTAAACTCTAGTCACATATAATAATCCTATTAATTGACAGTTCCATTATGGATTAGTAAAGGGTCAACATAATGACTTAAGGTAGGCATTAAAATGAGAAGAGGTCAATAATGCTATGAAATCCGTTAGGGAATGGAAATTCCTTGGGAAAGATAGCCTACATGCAAAATTTTATAGACCTACTTGGCATGACATAGGACCATCTATCACAAATTTTGTGAAATGGACTTTTAAAGAGAAGAAAATTCCTAACTTTATAAATAACACTATTCTAGCCTTAATTCTAATGTAGATGGGAACCAACCAATTATCCCAATTTAGACCAATTGAGTAATGTACTTCCATTTACAAAATCATAACCAAAATCCTAGTAAATAGAATAAGGCCTCATCTAAATAACATAATCTATCCTACACAAGCTAGCTTCATCCCTAATAAAAAAAGCAACTAACAATGTACTTTTAATGAATGAATTAGTGCATAGCTACCAAACCAAAAAGGGGAAAATGAAGTGGGTGCTAGTTGAATGTTAAGGATCATAAAGTAGGTTTTAAATATTGATTTTTCTAAACTTGTTCTCACAAGATAAGGTATAAGTGTAAGGTCATTCTATTTCAATCTTAACCTATATTAATATAACATATGCATTAATATATAGGAAAAAGTATATATTTAGTCCTTAGCATTTCACCATTTTTCTATTTCAATCCTAAACCTTTTACTTTTTGCATTTAAATCCTAAATGTTTACAAATATTAGCAAACAAGTCATTTTATGAATAATGTTAAATTTTCTATCTATGCATGACACATAGCACAATTTTATTGGTTCATGTAATAATATAAATTAAATAATATAATTACGTGGACCAATGAAATTGTGCCACGTTTCATTTTTCTAATGAAAAAATTAACACGTCAATAAAAGTATTCATTTGCAAATATAGAGGACTTGAATGTAAAAAAAATAAATATTTAGGATTGAAATAGAAAAATAGTGAAATGTTGGGGTCAATTTTTGTACTTTTTCCAAATATATAATACAACTTTTTTGTTATATATATAACATTATAAATTATATACAAAACACATATAGCATTATATATATATATATATATATATATATGTATGTATGTATAATGTGGATATATATGTTCTTTATAACATATGTATACTTATATATATAAATATAATCTATTTTTTTAATTACGTATAATATGTGTATATATGTATATAAGTATATATATTACATATATATATCTATATATCATCTTATATAATTTATAGATTATATATATATATAATGGATTGCATATAATAAAACATACGTACATACATACATAATCTATTTTTGTTATATACATAACATTTGTATAATATAGTGAATTGTATAAATTATGTTATTACTATACATATAACAGATATATATATATATATATGAGTAATATTATATTTGATACCTAAACTTTATCTATTATTACAATTAACCGGCTACAAATTTTTCATAGTTATTTATAGTACTTAAATAGAATAATTAATTACAAAAATTAACAAATTTCAAAAGATTAATTATAAAAATAAACAAAGTTCACATAATAGTACATTTAATACACAATAACAAAACCTCATATGGTGAAGACTTTACTAAAGCAATTTTACTTTCTATATTATATTCTCTACAAGATTAAACTTCAACAATTTTTTAAATATTTATAACTTTTATAATAGTTTATGTTTTTAATATAGATTATATTTAATCACTTCCATTTTAAACACACACATCATGTATGTGTTCACCTATTATGTGTATTAAATAACTACTATGCAAATATATGAATATAGCATAATCATATAATAGATATATGAGTTTTAAATATAAGTAGAGACTACACATACTATAGACAATATATATAAATATTTAGGCTATATTTTGTATGTGTATATGATTGCCAGGCTAGAAGCTGTCTAGTATTTAATAACCGTGGTTATCATATGCCGCAGTTATTTCATTAATTTCATATACATTTTATTTTCAAAAGTGCTACAAGAGTATTATTTTCATTCAACTACCAAAACCGAACAGTGAATCTAAAACGATATATTAGTTGTATTCATTTGATTTTAAAATAAGGTAATGTTAAAACTATTACCTAAGTCTCTTCAATTTTATATCAAAAATTTGAAATTATTGAATATTATACTCAATCAAATTTTAACTTGCTAAATTCCTTTTTTTTTTTCGTTTCTTATGTTTATATTATACAATCGATGAATATTTATCAAAAGCACAGTAAAATTTTATAAGTAAAAAACCGATAGTGTATAATACTTTGAAACTCAAACTTTAAACGTGGTATTGAAAAGGTACCCCAAGTTTATGTAATGGGTATCGCAGTATCCCATTTTAAAGATGATGAGATGAAAGAATGGTAGTAATTTAATTTTGAAATAATCAAAACGGAGAGAAAACGCCGGTGGAGTATGTGCGTCGATTTCTTCTAAGACAGGAAAAGCATATAATTGACCAAAAAGACAGTCAATAGCTTCAATATATTCTAGAAAAACGCATGCTAATAAGGCACTGGCTGCCCTCACGCAGATTGTTGCGGCGTCATGCATCTCCTTTAGTTAGGTAACCTAATCACGAATAATGTTGATCAAAAGTGGGCCTTTCACGTAGAGACGACATCTCCGTCCATGAAACTATGTTATTTTCATGGTATGAATGTACTCCTAGAGGTCATAGATTCCTGCACAGCAGCGGTCAGACAACATATTTTTTCTTATCGGTTGCTTCATATGAAGCATATGTTAGCATTGATTACATACAATGACTCTCCAACAACTCAAAGATTTTAAAGGATCAACGTGTTTTATTCAACGGAGAAAAAAAACTAGTTTTTTTTTTATGTTTTTTCTTGCTATTTGTTAAAGAACTAATGCTTATGATTGTAAAATAATAGGGTGGTAATGAGAAGTTGCTGCAGATACTAGTAGCACATAATAGTAAAGATAGTGGAGTTAGTAATAATTGGAAATTATAAGTGATGGTGACGGTATATAATTAAAGGGAAAATGTTTATATAAAATAAGAACAAAGGATGATTTTTCTTTTTTAAGGAAGGACATCGTTTTCTTAGATTTTAATAAATATTTCCAACTTTGCTAATTATCATTATTAATGGACATTTAATAGTATTAGTTTATTTCCACCATTATATAACGTTGAAAACTAATTAATAGTATTATAATCGTTGATTATTACTTACCATGATAATATTTAACCATAATATATAATAACATAAGCATGTTCAGGCATATATTCTCCTTGTAACAAAGACTTATTTTTAAAAAATAAGTGTTTCTTTCCTCTTTGTTCCTATTGTATTTACTTTTGGTGAATTTTCTAATTACTTTTATCAATCGTAAAATGGTAGGGGGTTTGAAGACTTTTTGATGTAGATACTGAATTCAAAGATAAAGAGGTCAAATGTATATGAGGAGTAATTTGCATTTTACACTAAGTTCTAGAATATCGTTACATAAAAATACGGTGGCCAAGAGAAAAACGATAATAATAATGGAGAAAGGGCCTGAATAGGGTTGACTCGAATGAGCCTTGGTCTATTGGATTATAGATCATGGATTGGAGGACATGATTGGGCCTATGTTGAATAGAGCCTAGAGGGTAGTCTTGAAAGTCGGAAGGCGTCCACCTTGTGTTTTTATAAGTTGACTCTCTCGGAAATAATGGACTAATTAGATATTTAAACCTATTCTATCATAAAATAAGAACTGACTGAATTATAAAGCTTTAACCTATTTGATTTGTCAAAAAAAAAATGGTAAAAAAAAAAAATCCTAAACCGGCTCTTAACAAACAAAAAATAAGTAGATAACAAGATTCCTTTCCTACGTTTCGTAATTTTTTCAAACTAAACCACGGTTGCAAAGTGCAGTTTTAAGGGTTAACAAAATTGAACCGAATGATTTCGGAAAGTAAGATTAATTTTTATACTTCATAGGAAGTTTTTACTATAATATCTTTATTTACAAATAAGCACAAAAGTAAATAATATCGAGCTTAAATGGAATATGATGGTAGATTTGGGTCTAAATTCAATAATTCAGCAATCACAAAATGTAAAATATTGATCCATGAAGTATATATGTTGTAATGTCTCGAAACCTCAAGTATATTACAGCTCACTATCTATCCTTATCTCCTAAAGACACGTTAAGGCTCTAAACTTATTTCGATACCTCTTATCCTGCAATTCCTATAAATCACAATTCAAATATATATCCAACATTTCTAACTTGATGTAAAAACATTAAAAACCATCCTTCAAATCTTGAAATAAGATTAACAACCATTCGTAATCAACATCTAGCGCAGCAAAAATCTATAAAATTCTAATTTAATATTCTCCAGAAACCACTATTTATTACATATAAATAACATCATTCTTCCTAAATCCTAATTGCCATAATAATAATAATCATCATCTTCTTCTTCCCTTTCTAGTTCATTCATATAATACAAACAAGCAAACATAAACATATTTCACATGCATTATGCAGTACTTAAATAACATATCACTAGTTCATGATAAACTTTAAATCCACAAGCAGTAAAAGGGTACTCATAACCCTCTTAACATACTTAAACATTTAGAACATGGATTGATGATGAAAACTACTACTACAAACCTCATACCCATGATCCCTTAAATACTTAAACTTGGTAATAGCAACTGTCACTATAGGCTCCATACCCATGATCACTTAACCACTAAAACTTAATGATGAGAACTACCACTATAGGCTCTGTAAACACCTCATTTTTGCCCCCATTTTTATATTTTTATTATTATTTTTCATATATATACAGATATAAAAGAGAAAAAAATAAAATAAATAAAAATAATAAATAAATAATGCAAAATAATAACAATAAGGATAACAATAATAATAAAAGACACTTGGATTTCTAAATTAAATTTATAAATTTCAAAATAACAAAAAAGTTAGCAAAACTGATAAATTAATATATAATATCCTTGCAATAAATAAACCGAGAAATGGGCTAGCTTAACTAGTCTACATGCTGCCCGCGTACATGTGTAGGAACTATTGGTCTTGGGTTCGAACCAATGGGAAGGCACTCTATGCCATTTTTCTTTTTTCCTCCAAGCTACCACATGGAAAAATGTGATTGGCCGGAGCCAGCATGTGCAAGTCACACGTTCTTCTTCTTCCTCCAGACAACAATAGTAACGTTGGAAACGAGGGAAGAAAATTAAAAAAAAAAAAAAAAAAGAAGGGCTCATCAATAAATATGAATCAAACCTAATCAAACGGACTTTCTTGATCATTATCTATTCGTAACAAGGAAAAAACAAGATAAATCACAAAACAAAAAAATCTACATAGATCAATTCAATTTTTAAAAAAGGGATAAGGATGCGTTTCAATCATGAGCTCGATTTGAGCTTATCAAATGGAATTTTGCGAGTCTATAAATAAGACTCTACTTCAAGAGGAAATCCGAAGGAGAAGAAAGAAAAGTGGAAGCCGAACATGAAAAAAAAAAAAGTCCGCCGGAGCTCTCTCCCTCTCTCTCTAGATCTCCATCGTCGTAGCCATTTGAACCATCGTTTAGGGTGATTTTCGATAAAAACCAACACCACCAATCAGTTTTTCATCTTTGAAAACCTAGGAATCCACCTATCAATCACCCGTGACAACCGTTGGAACATCGCCGTCAAGGAGTTCCAATTGCCATCCCGTAACCCGATTGACCCGATCTACTCGATCTGACCTGCATCTAAGTTAGTTGAATTTCATCATTTTTTATTTTTTATTTATTATATTATTATTATTTAATTAATAAATAAATAATAATACAAATAGTAAATAATAAAAATAAATATAAATACAAAAAATAAAAGACATATGTTTTAGGAATTTGTTTTCTTGTGTTATTAATAAAATCAGATTTGGAATTTCTTTTTGTGTTTTTTTTTTTTAATTTTCTTAATTTAAGGTGTGAGTTTTTCTTAAAACACACACACACATATAATGTTTTATCACCTAGAAAAATGATTTTTATGAAATAAATTTTAATTGATGTTTTCAAAACTAAAGGGTTTTAGTTTTGTTTTTCAAAATTGAGAAATAAATTTTAGGTTTAGAATTTTTCTTTAAAAAATTAAAATGATAATAAACATAAACCTAGCATATTGTCATAATTAAAATTAATCAATCAATTAAAGTTTTATGAAAAATAGAACTATATTGGTTTGATCCTAACTATCAGGTACATAGGCACCTACTGGGCAACCACATATAAAATAAAATAAAAAACATTTTATTCTTTTCCAATTTTAATTTAACATATAAAAAAAATTATCCTTTTAAATTTTCAATTTATAATATAAAAACATAAAAATATGTTATCCTATCTTTAATTCAAGTAAAAATGCAAAGGCTTTTATTCTCTTTTATTTCCTTTTAAAATAATAATAGAAAATGTATAATAAAAAAATTGATTAAAATTTTTTTCATGCTATTTCATACTTTATGTGGAAACATCATGTCTTGTATATATAATGGCAAAGGGAATTTACAAAAAGCTTTTAATTCAATTTCTTAAAGAAGATAATAAGTGGTAACCATTTAGGTTTTAATAGGATAGCTCCCGAGTCCAAATTCTCTGGTTAATATTTTTTCAAAATTGTTTTTTTAGAAAAATTCACAGACCAATAGCTAGTTAAGGTTAATTCATCTCATTAACCTTAACTTATCTTATTTTCCAACTTAAGTTGGTGGTGACTCCAATTTTCTTAGGATAATTAAAAATATAGTTTTTTCTTAATTTTACTATCCAGTAACTTGTATTAAGTGAGTTGGACTTAATATGAGTTAATTAAGAAAAAATCCAAAATTAGGCTCGACAGGCCCCACACACATAATCACTTAAACCACTTAAACTAACCTAGATCATTTCTAAGCACAACTCTACTAGGAACAACGTTACACAAAGATCATTGGGGTGCTCCCTTTGGATCTACCACTACAGGCCCTTAGGTCGAGCCAAGCACATATACACTTAAACACTTAACTAGTCATTTACTTAATTTATTCCAACAATATTTTCTAACTTAAGCAAACACAAGAAGCACACAAGTTACATGTACCTTGAACCCTAATCTTAAGCACATTTGGTCCTAAACTTAAGTTAAGCTGAAATCTGTAAAACATCAATAAATCCTTCATAGTATTAATCTAAGAATAATCTAATTTCTTAATTTCCTTAATCTATTTGACTTTCTAAGGTCTTACTAGCTATCTAGGTTTCATGAAAATTAGCTTAATTAGAATTTAAATAGGTAACAATTAGGTTATGTTTCACTCAACACAGTCATATTAGAGGTCATGTAACTTAACATAGGATAATACATGATAGTGCTAAAAGTCGTGTACATTTCTCCCTCTCTCTTTTTTAACACGAGATGAGACACGGCCGTGCTAGGAAGCCATGTATTTTTTATAAAGTCTAGGTATGACACGAGACATGACACGACCGTATTAGGAGGTCATGTATGTCTCTATACAATCTAGGTTTAACATAGATGAGACACATTCCTATCGAGAGGTCGTGTATCTCTCTGTACCATTTCGTAAACCCTAATTTCTCTCTTCCCCATTTCACCCTAATTTCAGTTCTTTTGTTCCAATTCTTAATTCTCTTTGATCTTAAGCCTAATTAAATCCTAAAACTTGTAAAATCTAACAAAATTCATCGATTAGTGAACTTACTTTTCAATTTCTTAATTCAGATTCTTTAGTCGCTTGACTCGGTGTTCATTTTGTCTCTTCCCTTCATCCGAACTCTAATGAACATGTAACATTTGTATAAGTTTATATTCCATAATCATAATTGAAATCCTATTGTAGAATCTTTACCTCTTGTAAATGGAATTTAACCTTGCTATATTCCTTTAGTCTCCTTTAGGTTTCTATAGAGAGCGTTTTCTTTTCTTATTTACTGTCTCATGACCCAAAATGGCAAAAGGGAGGAACTAGGTCATTATGGGCTTATATACCCCTTCAAGGAAATGTCCCATTTGCCCTCAAGTTTTTATGAAATCCTTATTTTGGCCTTAGCTTTACATTATAATTTATTTCAATAAAATAATGTAAAGAAAGTACCTGATTATGAAAGAGTTCTAAATACTTCTTTCCCATCTCTTCTTCAAGTTCCCATATCACTTCCCATTCGATCTAATTTGTCCATTGCACTTTGACATAGGGAATCATTATCTGCCTTAGCACTTGTTCATTAGTGTCCACAACTCTGATCGATCTCTTAATAGACAATAGGTTTGGCTGCACATTCAATGGTTCTAAAGCTACTATCCGATCCGAGTCAAATACATACTTCCTCAGCATGGATGTATGGAATACATCATGTAAGCCAGCCAAACTTGGTGAAAGAGCTAATCTATTAGCCATAGTACCCACTCTTTCTAATATCTTAAATAAGCCTACACACCTCAAGTTCAACTTCCCTCTTAAATTGAATTTAATTATCCCTTTAGTTAGCAAAATTCTCAATAGAACTTTGTCTCCTACTTAGAATTTCAAAGAATGTCTTCTCTTGTCTGCATAACTCTTTTGTCTGGATTGAACTGTTTGTATCTTTTATCTTATTAGCTTCACCTTGTCTACTACCTTTTGTACTAATTCTGGTCCCAATATCTGTCTTTCTCCCACTTCATCCCAGTGTAGTAGGGATTTGCACCTTCTTTCATAAAGAGCCTTATAAGGAGCCACTTGGATGGTTGTCTGGTAGCTATTATTATAAACAAACTCCACCAGAGGTATGTTCTCATTCTAGTTACCTTCATTAACCTTTCTTATATGGTATTGTATCTCTAGATCATAATCTTTAATCAGTTGCCACCATCTTCTTTGCCTCATATTCAGCTCCTTCTATGTGAAAATATACTTCAAGCTTCTATGATCAGTAAAGCTCCTGCATTTCTCTCCATACAAGTAGTGCCTCCATAACTTTAAAGCCAATACAACCGTTGCAAACTCCAAGTCATGAGTTGGGTAATTCTTCTCATAGGGCTTCAGTTGGCAAGATACAAAAACCATCACTTTCCTACCTTCCATTAATACACATCCTAGCCCTTAAATTGAGGCATCACTATACACAATAAATTCTTTTCCACTTTTAGGCGATGTTAGAACTAGTGTTGATGCAAGTTTCTCTTTAAGTGTCTAAAAGCTGGCTTCACATCAATCATCCCACTCAAATCTTACATTTTTTTATGTCAGCCTAGTGGAAGGTGTTGCTATCTTGGAAAATCCCTCTACAAATCTTCTGTAGTAGCTTGCCAAACTTAGGAAGTTTCTTACATATGTGACTGTCTTTGGTCTATGCCAATCCACTATAGTTCTCACTTTTTTCGGGTCTATAGATATCACATCTTTATTAACCACATGACTTAAGAAAACTACTTGTTCCATCCAGAATTCGCATTTACTGAATTTAGCGTAGTCTTTCTTCTTGCAACCTATCTAGCACCAATCTCAAGTGATCTTCATGTTCTTTAGGGCTTTTTGAGTATATCAGGATATCATCTATAAAGACAACTACAAACTTATCTAGAAAATCCTTGAATACTCTGTTCATTAAGTCCATAAATGCTATTGATGCATTCGTCGGTCCAAAGGGCATCACCAAAAATTCATAGTGCCTATATCTGGTCCTAAAAGCTGTCTTTTGCATGTCTTCTTCTTTAATCCTCAACTGGTGCTATATTGATCTCAGGTCTATTTTTTAGAACACCTAAGCTCCCTACAACAAGTCAAATAGGTCATCTATCCTAAGGAGAGAATACTTGTTTTTTATAGTGACCTTGCTTAACTCTCTGTAGTTTGTATAGTCTCATGCTTCTATATTTATTCTTAACAAACAGGACTGGTGTACCCCAAGGAGATACAGTGGGTCTTATGAAACTTTTATCTTATAGCTCTTGTAACTACTTCCTCAGTTTTTTCAATCTTACTAGTGTCATCTTGTAAACTAGTTTTGACATTTGTACTATGCCTTATACCAAGTCAATATTAAATTCTATCTCCTTAGTTAAGGGTAAACTAGGAAGGTCTTCTAGAAACTCTCTCACTATAGGTACCACTTCCATCTTAGCTTCTTCATTTGCTTCAATAACTATAGCTACCAATATGTTTCTTCCCCACATCTCATAAGTGGGCAATCTAGTGGGTCTTTGAGCTTCCAATCTATACTTAAAATACTCCTCCCTGGGTATACTAAATTGCACCACTATGTTGTGACAGTCAATAGTGGCATGATATCTTGACAACTAGTTGACACAAAAAATAATGTCAAACTCTATCATCTCTAATATTAGGAAGTCTACTGGCATCATCCTACCTTGTATCTCTATTCCCACTCTTTGGCATATTCTACTTATCTTCCCCCCTACTCCTAAAAGGAATACTAACTGCCAAACAATCATTCATGTGCTCAACATTCAATATACATGCACATACAAAATTCTCAAACACATAGGATACCAATGCACTAGTATCAAACAATACATAACCATTACAGGAGTGTACTAGAAGCAAACATGTAATGTTATCCATGTCAAGGATGTTCTAATGCTACTAGTGTTGAATAGTAAACACCCTAGTAGGAACTCGTTGTCTAGGACCCCTTGCCTATGGTCTACCACCTTATCCCCTCACTAGAGATTTGGCTGCCTATTGAGTTGAGTCTGCTTGATTTATTACTTGTCCCTAAAGATAGTTGACTACTTTGTATCCCCTTTGCTTACATATGTGATAGAAAATTAGGGAAACTAACCTCTCAATGCAATGTCTACTAATGTGTCCTATCTTTCCACATAAGAAGCATGCAACATATGGCTATTTGCATTTTCTTAGCTCATGAGGCCTATAGCAACTGGTACATTTAACATTTAAGCTTGTTGCAAGAAGTGCCAAAGGGACTTATTTGATCTGTAGAGGAAAAGCTACAACATTCTATGTTCTATTTTAATACACATGATGTATCTTGCCTTTATCTTGCCCTATTCCACTCAAGGCAGGTCTCTTTCCTAGAGCTATTGCTGCTCTATAGCTCCTCTATACTTTTTTTTTGCTCTACTTGAGGTACTTGGCCTTATCAACCATTTTAGCATGAGTATTTAACTAAAAGGCCCCAACCACAAGTTGAAGGTCCAAATCTAAGCCTCTTAGAAATCTTCTAGCCCAAGACCTATCATCATTATAGACATTTTTAGGAAAGAATTAGATTAGATGGTTTAATTCTACCTCATACTCTTCAACTGTTCGGTCCCTTTGCTCATAGTTATAATACTCATTCTCCATTGTATCCTTTGAGCAACTGGGGAAATATCTCTAATAGAACAATTCTCTAAATACTACTTAGTTCATGTATTCCCTTGCAAGTTTAAGAACTAAGGCTCACCAATTTGCTACAATTCCCTTCAACATAATTAGCCTTCCTATCTTCTGATATCTAAAAGATATCAAATGTCTTCTTTATTTCTTATATGTAGTCCTCAACCTCAATTGGGCCATCCACTCTTAGATAAAACTCCTTAGCCACTTTAATGAACCTATCAAAGCTGACGGGTTCATTGGCATTTCTATGTTGTTGGGGATTAAGGGCTTAGTGTTGTTGTGCTAACAATCCCACTAAATGATTCACAATATGTAGTAGCTGAACTGTCTCTTCAGTCATTTAATCCCTTCCCCCTTATGGCTATTGATTTTGGATATCCTTCTCATTAAGGTTGCTACGTCTAGCACTCCTTCCTACACTTGATCTAGTGATTCTTCTTAGGGGCATTCTATTTAAAAAGAGACAACCGGATGTACTTAAGTCAATATCAATCAATGTTAGTATTATGTTACGTAGGTATATATACATATACCTCTACACATAATGTATACTCATATATACATATAACTTAACAATTGTATTAAGTGAAAATAAAATAATAATAATACAATAAAATAGATTACTAAATAAATAAACATCCATATTTTCCCACTCTCTTCATGTCTCACCGTCTTACAGATAATATACTTAACTTCTCTAAAGATCATATCTTATGCTCTACTATTTGAAACTTATGTCTATTAATCATCATTCAGTTCTGAGGATCATTACCTAAGTTCTTCATGATCAACAACCTATTCTCTAGAAATCAAAACCTAATTACCTAAAAATCATCAACCTATTCTTTGTAAATCTAAACTTAAGTCCCTAATGATCATAATCTTGGCTCTTATACCATTCAAGCTATAGCACCTCGAAACCCTGGGCATGTTATAGCTCACCACGTGTCCTTATCTTCTAAGGACATGTTAAGGCTCTAAACTTACTTTGATACCACATAATCCTATAATTCCAGTAAATCAAAATTCAAAAACACATCCAATATTTCTAACTTGACATAAAAACATTCCAAACCATCCTTCAAATTTTGAAACAAGATGAACATTCATCTATAATCAACATCTAGTGTAGTGGAAGTCTATAAAATTCTAATTTACTATTCTTCATAAATCACTATTTTTTTCATATAAATAACATCATTCTTCCTAAATCTTAATCTCCATAATAATAATGATAATCATCTTCTTCTTCCCTTTCTAGTTCATTCAATCCCAAGTTACCTTCTAAGTTATCAACACCCTCAATACCTGTATCTAAACAAAAATATTCCCCGAAATGTGAGCCAATGCCTAGTGCGTATAACATAAACACACATACATGAACAAAAATGAACATATTTCACATACCTTATGCAGTACTTAAACAATATATCATCTATTCATGTTAAACTTTAAATCCATAAGCAACAATAAGGTACTCATGACCCCCCTAACACACTTAAATATTTAGAACATGAATTGGTAATGAGAACTGCCACTACAGGCCCCACACCCATGATCCCTTAAATACTTAAACTTGGTGATGGGAACTATCAGTACGGGCCTTACACCCATGATCACTTAAACCACTTAAACTAACCTAGATCATTTCCAAGCACAACTTCATTAGGAACAATGCCACATAAGGATCATTAGGATGCTCCTTACCAATCTATTACTAGGGGGCCTTAAGCCAAGCTAAGCACATACAGCATACACTTAAACACTTAACCAATCATTTACTTAATCCATTCCAACAATATTTTCTAACTTAAGAAAACATAAGAAATACACAAATTACACGTACCTTAAATAGTAGTCTTATGCATGTCTGGTCTTGAACTCAAACTAAGTTGAAATCCATAAAACATCAATAAATCCTTCTTAGTACTAATTTAAGAATAATCTAATTTCTTAATTCTCTTAATCTATTAGATTTTCTAAGGTCTTACTAGCTATCTAAGTTATGTGGAAATTAGCTTAATTAGAATTTAAATAGGTAAATAATTAGGTTATGTTTCATTCAACATGGCCATGTTGGAGGTTGTGTAACTCAACACGGGATAGTATACAGTCATGCCAAAGGTCGTGTACTTTTCTCCTTTTTTTTTTAACGGATGAGACGCAACCATACTAGGAGGCCATGTATCTTTCCGTAAAGTCTAGGTATAATACAATATAAGACATGACACGGCCATGTTAGGAGGTTGCGTATCTCCCTATACAGTTTAGGTTTAACACAAGTGAGACACGGTTGTGTTGGAGGCCGTGTATTTCTCTATACTGTCTAGGTTTGACATGGGTGAAACATGGCCGTGTTGAGAGTCTGTGTATCTCTCTGTACCATTTCACATGCCCTAATTTCTCTCTTCCCCATTTCACCCTAATTTCAATTCTTTTGTTCCAATTCTTAATTCTCCTTGATCCTAAGCCTAATTAATTCTTAAAACTTGTAAAATCTAACAAAATTCATCGGTTAGTGAACTCAGTTTTTAGTTTCTTAATTTAGATTCTTTAATCACTTGATCCAAACTCTGATGAACATGTAGCATTTGTGTAAGTCTATAATTCCATAATCATAATTGAAATTCTATTATAGAATCCTTACCTCTTCCCTTGATCCAAACTCTGATGAACATGTAGCATTTGTGTAAGTCTATAATTCCATAATCATAATTGAAATTCTATTATAGAATCCTTACCTCTTGTAAATGGAATTGAACCTCGCCATATTCCTTTAGTCTCCTTTAGGTTTCTATAGAGAGCGTTTTTTTTTTCCTTGTTTACTGTCTCATTGCACAAAATGGCAAAAGGGAGGAACTAGGTCATTGTGGGCTTGCATACCACTTCAGGGAAATGTCCCATTTGCCCCTTAAGTTTTATGAAATCCCTATTTTAGCCTTAGCTTTATGTAATAATTTTTTGATAAAATAATGTAAATCTTTATATTTATATGTGTAATCAAAGAAAAATATCTAATGACAAACTACATAGAGAAATGACACAATTTCCAAAAGAAAAGGTAAAAACAAATTCTTTATATATATTGACATTAAAATATTTCTTTCAACTCATGGATAGCACTTGATTGACAAAATTGTATATACAAGTGCAAAATACAATATAGAACAAGAAGAAAATCACAATACATCCTTTGTGTACCATTTTTAGTGTATACGATATGAGACAAGAATTTTTTTGTAATATTGTTATACACGAGTATTACCAAGATGTTGTGTTTTGATAGTTTTACCCTTTGTATTGTTTCATGTTTATTTAGTTACTTTTTTAATATTATTTAAAAAAGTACAATTCTAAGAGATTATTTTATTCACTTAATTAAATGCATTACATATAATATCAAATAAAAAGCCATAGATAATTTAAAAGATTAATTATAATAAAAATATCATTTACATGTTAACACTCATATCATAACAATTTTATACATGTTTAAGCTACCATAATTTATCTTAATTTTTAATAACTACAACATTAATTAAAGGAATATTATAACAATTTGATATATATTATAAATTACAATAATTTGTCTTAAGATGATTCATGAATGAATTTCATATTAAATCAAAGTTTTGGGGAGCTGCTGTGGATGATTCTAGAAGTTATTTCATGTGTTTTAATCAATGGCATAGCGATCTCTAGCTCTCAACTATGTTGCATAGCCATTTGATTTAAGTTTCGATCTTTTAAGAGTCTTCCCCTTATTGTCATGTTTATATCAATAGTTGAGTTAGGCACTTATCTTGGGTTATTCTAATGCTTAAGAAGCTGCAAATTATGGTTTCACAAGTTCACTATCAAAGGCTTTCATTTTCAAATAGAGAGTAACATACAAAATGTGAGAGAGAGGAAGAGATGAGAAATTCAACCCATCATCAAGAACGTAGCCATGAAGAATGAACTCAAGAACTAAGTTAACAAATAGAGTAAAGCACATTTTGTTGTAGAAAATATCTAAAATTAGTTGAGTCTATTTTACAACTAGCTATTTATACTATAAAGACCTAACCAATCACAACTAAACACATATATAATGAATATATATAATAATATTTACATCCCCCCCTCCCCCATTCAAGGTGGAGCCTCCTTGAGGCCCATAACGAATTTTATTAGAAGGAATAGCTTTTGTGAGCAAATTTGCTAACTAAAGATGAGAAGGCTTGTATAAAGTCTACAGAAAACCACCAATATCTAATCCCTAATGAAATGTACATCAATTTCAACGTGCTTGTACACTCATGCATGCAAGGATTAGTAGCAATCTAAATGGCTAACTTGTTATCACAACACAGTGTAATAGGAAGTGATATAGGCACATGCAAATCTTTAAGAACATATGATATCCATAACAATTCTTTGGTTACAGCTACCCTGCTGTAATATTTTGCCCCGATTGTAAAAGTGCTCACTATCCTTTGCTTCTTTATTTTTCTTGAAATAAGTGCATCTCCAAGCAATACACAATATCTTGAGAGAGACTTTCTATCAGCGACAAAAGAGCCCTAGTCCGCAATGGAATAAGCAAGAACATTCAAGGAATTTGAAGAAGAATAGAGTAACCTAAGGGAAATGGTCCCTTCAAATGTTGCAAAACATGTAATGCAACATCTAAATGTGTAGTTCTTGGCTTAAATAAAAATTGACTCAATTGATGAATAGCATATGCAATGTCTAGCCAAGCAAGCATTAAATAAAGTAAACTCCCAACAATTTGTCAATGTAGATATAATAATCAAAATAAAGTAAAATAAAATATATATTAAATAATAGTGTTTAAACCAGAGAAAAATAAATCAAAATATAAAAGTAATAAGGTCAAGGAAAATGGAAGTAAAAAGTACTTAGTAAAGGGGGTGATATGGTCATTTGATAGAGAAGGTATAAATAGACCCCCACATGTCCCTCTAACCCTTTTCTTTATATTGTGCACTACATAACCCTAAGAGAGTAAGGTAACTATGCTACTAGGTGATCCAATGAATTTACACACAAAAGGCTAGTGTGAGAAACTTCAATTGTTGGAACGATCCAAGTCGTGTCAAAACTACCTAGCATCCACAATAATAGGATTTAGGCGATTGTTTGTGGGACTGCAATTCGAGTAAGTTCTCTAAATCTTGTGTAATTTGAGTGAAATTTAGGGTAATGCTATTATATATTAAGTGTAGGAGTACAATAATTGCAAATGTAGAAAGAATTGGAGGATAATTGTGATTAGAGATTTGGAATTTTGGAAAAAAGTTTCATTTTCGCAAAGATTGAGAATTTCAGAAGTATAGGGTCCACAACATAGCCATGCTACACCCATGTACTTTAAGTACATAGCCACTTAAGAGACTTACACGGCCCCGTGTTGAAATAAAAAAAATGAACAAAAGGGTACACAGGCAAGAGACACAACAGTGCCAAAAATCACAAAGTGAATAGTACATGGGAAAAAGACACGAGCCCCTACCAAAAATCACAAGTGAACAGTAAGGTACATAGGCAAAAGACACTGCCTTGTATCTACCTGTGTCCCACCACTGTAATAACACACATAGTACATGGATAAGAACACACTCGTGTACTTGGACGTATTGGACCTATGTTTTTTTAAGTTGAGTTTTTCGCTAAATTTCAATTCCATACTCCTCCTAACATATCTAAATACCTAAAAGTATATTAAAGTAGTTGTAGGTTCTCTAAGCATACGTGTTTATTGATTTGAATAATTTTAAGGATTAAAGGAGTGTAGATTTATGAAGAGATCGCTCATTGTTTATCAGGTATGTATATATTGTCTTTGTTATTTATGTGTGTTAGGTTAAAAATATAAACCAATCTAAATTATAATTGAAATTGATTGTTTGTTTCATTGTGCTTGGTTGAGCCTAAGGAACAAAGAATGTCAATGACTGTAGGGTGGCACCCTGATGATCGGTATATGATGTTAGCTCAAGTGGAGTCGTATATCGAAATAATCTAAGTAAATTTAGGATGGTTTGACTCATGAACTCATGAATAGTGAGGAGTACCTACTTGTATATATATATATATATATATATATATATATATATATATATGTATAATAAAAACTCATGGACTCATAATTAATAGGGAAAACCCATTGTCGTATATATGTATATTTATGTATTGTGTATATGGAGATTGTGTTTTGAGAGTTGTCTATTTGAATGGCCGATATGAAAGATAATAATGCGGTGCTTAAATATCCTATTTGCATCTTGTTTGTGTTTGTACTTTGGCATGGCATGCGTGTGTGATTATTGGTATATACTGTATTAGGCTTTAGCTCACCCTTCGTGAGACCCTTTTTCAGCTGCAGGTTCTTCTGGTAAAATTATGGAGTATGATAAGACACTAGTGAACACAAGTCATGATTTGAATGATGATATAGAATATATGTATAATGAAGAGTGACAATCAGACTATAAGAAGGATTAACATTAGAAATTTTTTTTTTTTGTTATGTTACACCTAAGACTTCAATTGTACTTAAGTTTAAATAAGTTTCTATTGTGATTGATTGGAGGAGATGTACTATGGTTAATTATTGTAGATAGATTATTATTTGCGGTTTCTATTTATATGGAGAGACTAAGTGGGATGTGTTAAGCCACTTATTTATATATGTAGAGAATTCTTAGTTGACTAGCATGGTGATTAGATATTGATTGTAGAGTTTAGCAGATTCTGAGCCTTCATGTGTCTTCACCTAATGAGGACACATGGCTAGTTGTACTCACTCCGAGTTCTAGGGCATTACAACAAATGTAGTTATTCAAGAGGACCACTAGAGTCTTTAAAAAGTTTATAACCAGCAAGCAAAGGAATAGAAGCTAGTTTGCAAGCTATAGGACCTTTATTAGACAAGATGTCTAGAATAAATTTCCTCTAATTGATGAGAATTCCACTAGAACTTCTACACAGTTCCAAGCCAAGAAAAAATCGTACTTAACCCAAATCTTTAATTGTAAAGGCTATGTCTAAATCTTTCTCAAGTTGAGATGTCAACTCTTCATTGGTTTCAGTAATAAGATCATCAACATATAACAAAATGGCTATAATATCACTAGATGAATATTTCTCAAAAAGAGATAATCACTCTTTGATTGGACAAAACCTTGCTTGATAAGAAATTGAGAGATTTCCACATTACATTGCCTAGATGACTGTTTTAGTCCATAAAGAGACCTTTTTAACTTGCAAACTTGACCTAGAGTAGCATTTGTATATCCTTCCGGTAGCAATATATATATCTCCTCATCTAGATACCCATGCAAAAATACATTATTGATATCTAGTTGGAAGAGTGGCCAATTTTGTGCTACCACTAATACAATAAGAATTCTCACAATTCCCATCTTTGCTACAAGTGAGAATGTATCATGGAAGTCCTCCCCTTCAATTTGATTATATCCTTTTGCAACTAACCTAACTTTATACTTTTCAACACTTCCATTAGGTCTATATTTAATTTTATAGACCCACTTAAAGCCAATAGCACATTTACCTTTAGGTAAAGTGGTTAACTCTCAAGTATTATTTGACTCTAAAGCATCTAACTCCTTATTCATTACAAGTATCCACTCATGATCTTTAGCAGCTTGTGAATAACAAGTTGGTTCTTTAGTTGTTAACATAAGTGCTATAGAATGAACAAAATTTGTTAAGCAATTCTTAAAGGATATAGAAGAAAACAAAGGGTAAGGAGCATTAGGTTTAGTAGTATGATTTTCTTAGTTATGGATTGTATGTATGTATTCTTTTAGCCATATAGGGAGTTTATGCTCCTTAGAAGACCAACGTATAGCAACTAGAGAATTGGAAACAATTAAATCAAGAAAAGCAAATGAATCTTGATTAATAGAAACATCAGAAAATGGAATATCATAAGTGAAATCAATGTGTGGTGTAAGTGAAGATGAATTGGAAATATCAAAAGAAGAATTAGAAATATTCATCTTGAAAGGAAAAACATGCTCATAGAAAATCACATCTCAATTAAAAAGAATCTTTTGTGTTTTAAAGTTGAAGACTTTGTAAGCTTCTACCAACTAACATAACCTAAAAATACATGCTTAGCACCACGAGGTTCAAATTTATTTGTTGGTATTAGGTGTTATGCTACAAAACAAAGGCAACCCATAATTCAAAGGTGTTCATATGAAAGTTTCTCTCCAAACAATAACTCATGTGGTGTCCTCCAATGTAAAAGTGACATGGACATTTTGTTTATAAGATATGTAGCTATCAAAATACAAACTCCCCAAAATTGTTTAGGTAGATTTGCATGTATATGCAAAGCTCTTGCTATATCAAGCAAATGTCTATGTTTTTGCTCTACCCTTCCATTTTGTTATGGTGTATAGATTGTGGTGTGTTGTTGAACAATTCCTAGGCTATCAAAAATATTCTGACAATTGTAGGATAAGAATTCTAGCACATTATCTAATCTCACTATTTTTGGAACAACTAAGAATTGGTTAGAAACATATCTAAAGAACTTAACAAGTATACTAAGTACTTGAGACTTATTATGTAGTAGAAAAGTCCAAGTGCTTCATGAAAAATCATCCAAAACAATAAGGAAAAACTGAGCAGCAAATATAGATTGAATATTATATGGCCCCTAAATCATCAATGTGTATCAATTGGAAAGCATATAATGATTTATGACCATTGCATGGAAAAGATAGTCTATAAAACTTTGTCTTTTAGCAAGTATCACATAAGAAATCATCTGTATTTCCTGACTTACAAAAATCAACATGTTGAAGGTTTGAAACAGAAGTATGTCTTAATCTTTCATGAAACAATTGAAGTAAAGTAGAGGTTTTACAAGAAAGGTTAATATGAGAAGGTACACGCCACATAGGTACTTCTAACCTTTCCTTACTCTTTTTCTTTTTCCCTACATATGTTGCCATCCTAGACTAACCTTTCCTTACTCTTTTTCCTTTATACCACTTAGGATATCAAATAATTTGGAAACACGTTTCAATAGTGTGTCCCTCATTCTTACAATGTTTGCAAAACATTTTACCATTTAAAGCTCTATTCTTCCTTTTACCAATAGAAGAAGAGCCCACATGCCCTCTCTTCGTAACATAAGCCACATTCTCTAATTTAGATTATCTAAGATTGATTATCTCATTTTGCTTTTCTACTTGTTGGGTAAGATACAAAGCCTTATTGACCATAGGCAAAGGTTCTATTGATAAGATTTGATTATGCATAGATTCAAAACCTTCATTTAGACCTATTAAAAATTGCATCAACTTATTTTGAGCTTCAAAATCTACAATTCTATCTCTTAAGCCACAAGTAAAGCACTCAAAACGTTCACAGGTGCATGTCAAATGGGAATTCAAAGCCTCTAACTCACCCTCAACATCTCTTAAGTCTATTAAAATATACAACAGCTAATCAATTCCCTTGTCTTCCATTGCTAAGTTCATGCTACAACTATAATATGACAGGTCCATTACCTTGAATGTATTGTTCTCCCACTTCCTTCCACAACTCGTGAGCCGATTTAGCATATAGAAAATTCTATGAATATTCACTACCCATAGAATTCAATGTCCAACATCTCACCATATAATGGCATTTAAACCAATAAATAAGATTAGGAGAATTTTCATTAGGTTTTACAATACTCCCATCTATGAACTCTAATTTCAATTTTGCCCTTAATCCCATTCTAATCAATCAACTCTAAGAAAGATAATTTGCTCCACTAAAAATAATATTTCCTATAGCCATTCCAGGATTATCCAATCCTGAAATATACAAAGGATCAAAATTAATTTGATCTCCTTGAATCTGAGTAGCTTGATTCCATTAATTGTTCATTATGAACTACAACACAATAACTATCACAATCTTGAATGGAAATGATGAAGATAGGATTTTACCTTCGCTTTGATACCATGAGAAATTCAACCCTTCATCAAGAATGTAACCATGAAGAATGAACTTAAGAAAAAAGATAACAAAAAAAGTAAAGCACATTTTGTTGTAGAAAATATCTAAAATCAATTGAGTTTGTTTTACAACTAGCTATTTATACTTTATAGTATAAGGACCTAACCAATCACAACTAAACACATATATAATAAATATATATAATCATATTTACAAGAGAGTGTGCATGAGATAAAGGATTCATAGGAGTCAATCATCGAAATTGCTTCAAGATTGGAGCTTACTTATGGATGCCAGAAAGAATCAACATGAGCAAGGTTATTTAGGTTTTAAAAATTGGTTTGTTTTCTAATGTGTGTTAGATTTTTTGTACTACCAATTACTTGGTATAAAATTTTTACATTTTGTGCAGTACTTTATGAGCCTTTTTTTCCACTATACTGCTTAAGTAGATTATCTTAACCAAATAAAAGACTATAAGTTTTGTCTTGAGTAATATCACAGTTTTATAGCAATTAAATGCATATACCTAATCCTATCTACATTTTTTATTAATCTTTTTACATATAGGAGTTTTCATATATATATAAGCAGAACTCACATATAAGTCCTATTTTCCTATATGTAAAAAATCCAGTAGAAGATATATCTATTCTTAGTTAAAACCAATCTTACCTAATTTCTCTCACCCATATAAAAATTTAGAAAGATGACTTTAAAATGTGACCTTTCCGTAACAAGTCCTTGTAGCAAGTTTATTCCTTGTGGAAAGTTATCGTAGGGAATTAACATTCCTAGGGTAACCCTAATTTTTTATATTGAGTCCACTAAGTTAAGGTCTCTTATTAGTATTGGGTAGTAGCATTCAGCATATTTTTAGAGGAGAGGTTCTAAGTAGGTGGAAAGTGGAAATTGTTCTAAGCCCATAATAGCCTCAGGCCCAATGCCCACTTCATTTAAGTCAATAACAAAATAGGCAAGTGCCTAAGTTGGTCAATATATATTAGAAAAGTAATCTAACTTCTTTAAAGGACACACTCTATTGAATCTTCCTGAAATAAACAAGATGCCTTTAAAGAGGATTTACTTGCTAAAAATATAGTACTATCCCAACATTATAAATAGGAGGTCCTTCTAACAAGGTAAAGCATTTAATACTCTCCACAAGTTTTGATTGCCATACCTCTATGGTGCTTTTCTAACTTAAATGTCGAAGTTCAATCACCAGAGTCATCTCTAGCGCCCCGATAGCTCATGTTTGTTCAACTTACAAGTTGAAATTCATGAGCTTGAAGGCTCAGTCAAGCCTAAAACCAATCTGAGGCAAGTAGAGTAATCAACAAAAATGATATATGATAATGAGGAAGTAATATTTGTATTCAAGTTTATTAACCATAGATGAAACAAGAGAGAATGACTCCATTTACAAGTAAATTGTGCATATTGATGCATCCATATAATAATAGGAAAAGTAGTAGATCCCAAGTTAAATAAAGTCAAAGTTCATTTGTGCTTTGATGTAGCAATTGAAACCAAACGGGATCTTCATCTTTTTCTATTTTCACTTAATGACATGTAAAGTGCTCAATATATAATTAATTTGTTTTAACAAAGCAAATAAGAAGTTATCTTTAAGTAAATGATGCCACTGAAGTAGGCTAGGGATGGGTTTCATAAAATCCGAATCCGACTTACTATTTTGTAGGGCTACATGTGATCCATTTCAAAACCTTATAGGATTTTCATTTAACATCTAAAATCTACCTCTTCATGGGAAAATAAACCTGAAACTTAACCTTACAATTTAGGCAAAAAAAAAAAATAACCTTCATTTGAAATAAAGAGATAAGGTATTATTAAGAAACTTTGAATTTGTTTTGCCATTGATATAAACATGTACTAAGAGTAAAGCGATAAAATGTTATACGATGATACAAATTGTGCAAAGGAAAACAATTGTCTTAAATATGACCACGTCTAATTGCAATTATCATTCAATAATCTCCTAAGAATTTTATTGAATCACACTTGAAAGCTATTATAATATGGAGTTTAATATACTATATAAATATTATATATGACCACGTCTAATTGCAATTATCATTAAATAATCTGCTAAGAATATTATTGAATTACACTTGAAAACTTGAAATTAAATGAAATAAATTTCATTAAATCACACTTGAAACTATTATAATAAGGAGTTCAATATACTATATAAATATTCATCCAATTTTATAAAGTTTAACTAATCAATAACAAATGCTTTTAAGTTTATGACATAATTCACCTAATTTAAAAAATTAACTAAAATTCATTTCATCATCTACCTAAACATTCATCAAAATTAAATGAAGTTCAACCTATCCTCTTCCTCAAAATTAACTAAAGTTTAACTTATTGTAACTTTAGTGTGATGTAATAGATCATAGTGTTAACTTTTAAAATTGAAATTTAAAAATGTTATTACCTAGCATTTTATTATTAGGTAGGGTTTTCTCATTGAGTTTTCTTTTTCTTTTTTTTTTTTTAAACTCAAAACCTTATAGAGTTTTAAAATCATATCGAAACCCATCCCAAAACTCAATAAGATAATTCCTCATAAGGTAATTAATGTGTTAAACAGGTTAAGTACCCTATAATGATTTGCCTAATGGTATCTATAGTTTTAGTAGATGACTTTTGTTTTTCTTTTTTTAAGCATACATAGTCCACACCCCATAACCTATCAAGGTTATATCCTACCACAATGGTATTTTGTTGTTACTATGTCTATAGGACATTCCTTATAATATGCTAATTTAAAATTCCATGAGATTCATAGGTGATGCAACAAAATGGAAAGTAAAACAAATGTCAAAGAAATAAGTCATTGAAAATCATTAATAATAATTAACAAATTAACTTCAAGAAAAACTAAAAACCAACAAGTGTACTCAAAGAAACTCTAGAAGATATATAAATAAAAATAAAATAGACTTAAAGAACAAAAATGAATGGAAAAAGATCAACTCAATTTTTATCAATTTGTAAATCAATAACTGAGATAATTTAAAATTTTAAACAACCTTAAGACATCAATGTAACATCATTTACTTTCTTATAATCTCTACCATTTATATATGATATTATTTTAAGGGGATAAATTGAAAAGATTTAAAAGAATGTAATTAGAATAATTCAAATCCAAAAATATATATATATATATAGGGGTTGGGGGCACTAGCACCAAGGCAAAAAGCCATTGTTAAAATTTCAGGTTTAATTAAGTTCTATATGTATGTGAGTATACACTTATTATAACAATAAATAATTATAAGTTGACTAAATTGGATCCCTATGATTAGGGAATAAACTATCATTATTAAATAATATTTTTCTTTTCTTTTTGAAAAAAAAATATATGAGACTTCATCAATACTCAAATCCAAACCATGGAATTTTTAAAAAGTTTCAAAGAATGACATGGACATTGTCACCTTGGTATGCTCAATTGTATTAATTCACTAGAAGGCAATGAGAGAAAAAGAATTTGGCTTATAGGGTCTTCTAACAACTAAGTTACACAGATAGTTTTACTACTTAAGTTCAAAGCTTATATTTAAGTCTAGTGAATTAACTACATTCATCATATTTATTAAGTTGGACTCAATTATTATAGTTGGGGTTTCGCTACAAAATGATTCTCCCATTTCGTGTACAATAATAAGAACAATACAACATAATATAAAGAAATGGTACATCATAATTTTTTTTTATAGTATGTCTAGTGCACTAAGTACGATACAATCTAAAGATCTACTGCCTCTTCCTCCATTAACAAATAAAATTTTGTTGAATTATTATTCTTAAATCTAGGTTTTTTTTTCAATTATTTTTGTTTTTTCTTTTATTTGTCATCCCAAAATGTGATCTTTCCCATCTAGATTCTTGGGTTTCATTCCACAATTCCACATGTTTTTTGGTTTATTTATCAATACTATATAAACTTGTATTTCAATGTACTTAAATGAAATACATGTTCTCTATCTATAAAATATATATATATATATATATATATATTTCTCACCACCTATATTATACCATTGTGATGATAGTGGTATGCATTAGTCCATTTATAGTAGCTAATCAAGAGTTGCCTATATAAGGGTGATGGTGACAGTGATAGTGTAATGCAAAGGAGATTATCAATAATGCAACCACTGAAGTAGTTGCATGGTGAAGTTGCGAGATAGTAGTAGTGACGTAATGTAATGGCGGTGATGGTAATTGTAGTGTATGAGGTTTTTGAGATGATAATAGTGGTGATTAAAGTGGTGTAATAGTGATGATGTTAGTAACCATCACAACATAGCAATAATTATATAGCGATGGTGATAGTGATCTCATGTTAGTGCTTTATTGACGATGGTAGTGGTAGTGATAGGGATAGCAACAGTTAGTAATATGGTGGTGATAATAAGGTTAGGATGGTGATCATGAGATAGCAATGATAATGGTGATGGCAATGATGAAAAGGTGAGAAAATGGTATTTAAGAAGAAATGTTAGCTTAGGATTTTGATTAACAAATTTTACTTTGCTTTATCTCAAGATGTTTGTAATACCAAGGGTATCAGCATATGCAAGGGACAATGATGTTGAGATTTGTTTAGTAGGAGTTTTGTCTAATATCACAGTCATGATACAGTGGATTTATCCTATTTAATGCTTTAAAAAATTGTAAACCAAACGTTAACGCAAGCGTCGGTGCACTCATAATGAGATAATCTTACTTTTGTTTTGATTCCTCCCCATTGGATTTCCCTTGTTATTACTTTCTTATCTTCACATACGCTGAACGCAACTCAAACCAGATCAGATGAAGGGAGAAAGGGATTAAAATAAAATAAAATAAAATAAAAATTTCCTATAAAAGGGAAAAATTGAATAGGATGAGCCATAGAATCTCAAATGCATTATTGCTTCCTTAACTACACAAGTTTTTTGAACATGTGGCATTATGACGAGAAAAATCAAAGAGATGGTCATCCTTCGTAGTCTAAAATTATTTAGACCGAATTAAAATTCATTAGGACAAATGTCATACTCATCATAACCAATCATTATGTTAACTACTCCTATATTAGGATATAGACATAGAGTCCATCGTTATGCTCCTACCAGCCAATAAACGAGGAATATTCATATTTTCTACCCTAGGTCTACCAAAACCCGATCCATCTACTTTTAGCAAATCATTTAATTTAAAATGGAATATATTAAAACAAATAAAGTCTATCAAATTGCAATCTTAATCTTATATATTAAATCTTTAATGAAAGATATGGTTAAAATAGGTATACAAAAATGTACCTATGTTATTATCTTTTAGGATGGAAGGCACATTGTCCTCTGAACGCTTACCACCAATAATTCTATGTTTATAGAATGAGTCTGGAAATAATGTTTAATATAAGCTTCTAATAATGTTTATATCTTCGCATCTCGTATCTTCTTTTACATCCAAATCCTGAACCAATCACGTCATGACATTTATGAATGGAACTTACTGTGAATCTGATTTTCGATTTTTTTGGTTTTGGTTGATTGATGACAGAAAGGCCGCCAGAGTGGCAAAGAGTAAGGGGCTCGCCTCCTTGAAGTGGCTTATTAACTACGCTGTATATCCCATGTGTAAAAATTAAAAATAATATTAATACAGTCAAATTAAAATGTTTAGAGTTCACGCATAACTATTGATTAAAGAAAAAAAATAACTTTTGACCAATGAAAGAAAGATAATAATGTATAAAAAGTCTAAAACATACTTAAAACGAAAGATAAAATATAAGGTAAATATCATATTTATTATTGTAAATGAAAGTGTCTGATTGGAGTGATCACATAAATATCATGCGAAGAACACATTATACATGATCTCAAAGAAGAGAGAGAATAGCAAGGAAAAAAAACAACAATCTTGGAAGTTTTGAATATATAAGTGAGAGACAAGGAAGTCAAGGGAATCTTGATTGTCAACATTACAATTTTTGAGCAATTGAAATTGTTATTCACTTAAGCTCTTTGTTTGATATTTGAAAGCAGAGATTTCTTAGTGAAATAATGTTTCTCTAATCTCTAGAGTTGCTTGAAATTATGAGGAATGGCTGAATATTTATAATATATTCATTTTAGAGTTATCCTAATAGGCTTATTAAAGATTTAAGGTTAGTTCCCTTATCTATGAGTATATGAGTCTTCTTGAGAAATGTTAAATGCAAATAGACTAGTCTGATGATCTTTGTTCTAAACCTACCAAGCTAATTCCTCCTAGGCCATCTTAATGAATAGACCAAATTCATTAAACTCTAATGCCTAATCTAATGAGTTAAGCTAAATAATTAATAAGCTTAACCTAACTATTAATATAATAATTTTAGCTATCTACATTTATTTAAATTTTCTTCATTTTTGTAATTAACTACTTAAATTTTTAAAATATCAATTTACTAATTATAAATCAATGTCATTTATAGTACCTAAATAAGGTAGTTAGTTAGAAATATAAACAAAGTTCAAGTAATTGATTATAAAAATGTTCAAAGTTTAGATAATTAATTGCAAAAATAAGCAAATTTTATGTAGCAGAATAAAACATTAAAATTTCAGGTTTTGAATTGCAAAAATTGGCAAAATTCAAGTACCAAATGTGACATTTACTCTAAAATATACAATTATAATACAACATTATAAATATATATATATATATAGTAATTGCATTTGACTTGCTTCATCAAATAAGTTGCCATTTGCTTACAAAAACAAAGAAAAAGATATTAATTAGGGAAGAGGAAGATATTAATTGGGGAATTTCGTACATTGTAAAGTAAAATGTTTCAATGTACTTAACCTTTTATGTGCTACATGGGTGAAAGTTAAATACAAGAAGATAAAATACTCTACAAAAAAATAGAAATACTTTCACATAGCAGACATATATTAAATACAGAGGCTTGTTTAGAAATTAAGTCAACTTAGTTAGAAAATCAACCAAAAAGGCATAAGCAACAAGAAAAAATACAGTTTTAATTTCAATATCATTATCCGATATAATATGATCTAGGATATATATATAAAGGGAAAAGTACATTAGAAGTCCTCTATATTTGTACCAAAATCTAGTTAGGTCCTTTATATTTTAATCAATTTATTTATGGTATTCATGTTTATGCTAAAATTCAATCAAGTATGTTATTTAAGTTCTTTTCTAGAAAAAAAAAAAGATTCATTAAGTATTACATGCTACATGTTATATAGGCATGATGTGTAAATACCAATAAAATTTTAACAATGTATAAATAGTTTTTAAAAAAACCATCATTGGTGTTTTGCGTAAAATATATTAATGTCTCTAACAATTTATAACCATAATATAGAGTACTTATTAATTGTTATACCATAACAATAGATTAGTTATATCATAATTTATAGAAAGTTTAATTAATTTTTTACGTAAACAAAAATAAAGCACTTTCTAGTTCATTTATTCTCATAAATAAAATGAGACAGACTGTCCTTAAACGACCCTCATGATAGTTTGGAGGCTTGGATTACGAGTGATAATTGGAATGCCTTTTGCATAGCACACATTCGCTGTTATGAGGTTGGAAAGTCATTTTCTAATTCCTGCTTTTGTAATTCTTCAATAACGAAGTTATGTCCTTTTAGGGGTCTTTTTTAGAACGCACTCAAAAGAATGACTTACCAACTCTCTAAATATATATATAACTGACCTTCTTGTCCTCCTTGACAATATCATCTTCTTCACCTACCCTTATATACGTTATTCCTCTAACCTTCTTCAACTACTTTAGCTCATTCTGATTTCGCTTCGGTATCGGTTTGAAATTAAATCTTAAGTTAATGTAAGTATCAAGAAAATAATATAATAAGTATACTTAATAATGAATTAATACAAAATGAATACTAATTATTAAGCAAATAGACAGCTTTCCAACTATTTCGTATTTAATTAGACACAAGCCAGCGGTGCTCTATTGGAGACCACATAAGATAAGCATCGTTGATGATAAAGAACAACTATTATGTTGAGAATTTATGTACATTTATTTTGTTATTGAAAGTTTACTTTATGTCGATTAATGTACTATTATTTCTAGTTGGCCAATTGGACTTTGCACATCTACGTCTGCCTTGATACATTTTTATTGGGAAAATGAACTTGTAACAATGTACCACTCAATATCGTAATTTATGCCAAACACCTAATGAAAACGGTTACTAGAAAGCCGACTATTTTTCCTTTAAGCTGTAATTATTTTGAGCTTTCCCAAGCTAAAATAAAATTGATAAACTATAACTTGAAGAGATCATCGTCAAATAATTAAAGAGATTGTGGAAAAAAATGCTCATTTAGCTACTGGAGCTATGCTAAAACAAGGGTACATGTACTGCTTTAGATAGGAGTATTCACCAAATAAGGATAAATAATGAATCAAATATTATCTTTTTTTCAAGATTCTTATAATCTAATTGTATAAACAATGATTTTCAAATTAGATGAACTAAATTTGAATCCCCCATTCCTTTAATAACCATTGAGAATAAATATATCGTCTCTTTGGTCCGATTGCATTGTTAAAGAAAATAAAAAAAAATTAATTCATACAAGATAGTCTTATAGTCACTTATTATAAAATTAATTTTATATACAAATTCGACCTTCATTTCATTGTAGTGATGAGAAATGAAATTGAGAAGTCGCAGACAATTTATATACAAATAGCATAAGATATGTTAAAATAAAACCATGAGAGATCATAAAAGTAGAAAAGGGGGTAAAATATAAATCCCGTTGATACCTCTTTACAAACTAAAAGAAGCTTTTCCAAAGACGTTCAATTTGCCCCGTAAAGCTATTCGATTTGAAAGTAAATTAGGGTATAAATGTTCTTAATTCTTGTTGGACAAATTGGAATGTAATCTCGAAGGGCTAGTTTGTCAATTAGCTTGATTAAAATATTCAAACCCTATAATTGGCATTGACATGCATAGAAGTTTCTTTTAAGGGATAACGTGAAAGCGACAAACTAATGCCAACAAAACCACTTCTCTTAAAAAATATTTTGAGAAACCTTACAGCTCCTCCAAATGTTGAGTTCTCAGCAATAGACTACTTCCCTTTTAGCTTCATCCTTAAAGCAACTGACCTTTCATCATCACCATCCTATATCGGCCTATCTCTCTGCACAAAACACTTGCAAGAAACGCAATGGATTGCTCAATTTGCAGTACATTCCCATTGATGATTAGGCCTCCAAGGAACACAATATGTGGAGCATGCTATGAAGGGATAAAACATGCGATGAATTTGATCAGCAGCTTTGAAGAAGATAAATTAAAAGACAGGATGAATGGCGATCCTCAGGTATTATCTCCGGCGATGCCGATTAAGACAAGCTCCTTTTCTCCTTCTCCTCGGGCTTCTTCGGCACCAAGCAAGGCAAGCATGATCATTTTCTTCCATCTCTTAACACCAATACATTTACATTTTGATGAAGATGCAGTTTGGTTGGTTCGTTGTCTGCAATATGTTGATAAGCAAAATACATTTCGCATCAAGTAGAGGTCAAATTTGCATCATGCACCATGGACATTTAATGTTATGTATTCTTGCTGAAATCTATTCATGGAATGATAATACTTTACTGCTCTTGTATATGAAATGGAACTTCACATAGAAAGGTTTTCTCTTTCTAATTTTAAACGGCTTTCCTGCTTTAATTAAGTATTTAATTAACATTGAATTACAGAATTTGATCTGCTAATTTTCAGCAACCATGCATATGTAACACCCCATTTGGATTGTGATTGAAAGAATTACATTATGGAAAAAAAAATAAACTAAAATAAAAGTGTATTTGTCAAAAAGTTATTTCTAGGGTCGATGGTCAGATGGTAGGAGTGACTTTTGTTCTAATGTTAAGTAACTTCTTCAATTCCTCCCTTTAACCATGTGGTAAAATGTATATGGTATGTATTCTTTTTTTAAATAACCCCGATTTGTATAAAAGTTGATTTCGTCGAAAAATAGAGGAAGAATTTTTACCTATGAAAAGGACAAAACTTTGGCTATTATTAAGGTTATAGCTCTCCGGCAGGCATCAAATTTATATTTTATGATAAGCTATGCTAAATAAACCAAAACCAAACCAACCCACCCAACCGCCCACCCCAAAAAATAAAATAAAATAAAAAGAACAGTTGGACAATGATGCCTGTTGAGTTAATTTTATGGAATATGATTCATTAAATCTAACTTTTTCTTTATATGGATAGTAATATAGTTGAAAAAAGTGACTCAATGGAACCCAAAATTTATTCCCTCTCTCTAACAATTAATAGGATTATAAGTAATTAGAGGCATCAGAGTCGTGTATTTCATACCGAGGGACGGCTCTATCCGTTCTCCCAAACCTCCCATGAGGAATGAAAAAGGCTTAATGCTTTATGGCTGATTTTAGCTTTACTTATACAAGCTACTTATAAATGTACTGTTGAAATAATTGCTCATGTAAATAATTGTCCAATAGTCAATACAAGAATACAACTTATCAATAGACTTTCTAAGAAAAGCGCATCACATAACTCAATTCTCCTTCTGCATGTATTCTTCGATTAACCTTGGTATGTCTCCTAGTACCTCAAACTTTGCCATAGAGCCTTTTTAAATATGCTTTGCTTATACTCATGAGAAATAGATGGGAAGGTGTGTACTTAATTTTATATACACCTTCCATTTGATTTGTGAAGCATAGGATTCTTTTTTTTTTAAATTACATCAACTTTTTTTATTATTATATTTATGATAAACATAAAAGCTAGTATGATTTTTAAGAAAAATTGTATAAGTCTAGCTTGGCCTGCTTATTTAATTTTCTATATTCATAAGGTGCCCCTTCTCACATAACCTACAATAATTTGACACTTGTAGCTCCACTGGTCCTAAGAATAGGTTTGCGAAGCATATTCTCCAAGGCAATTATCGTGCTAAAGTTCGAGCCACTAGGAGACATGATAAGGGTGATTCTCATGCCGTCATGCGTTAAGGAATATTAATTTAATGAGCGCATTTCTGAATAAAATTGATATGAAAAAAGAAAAAAAGCCTAGTGCAATTGATTTCCACCACTTGCTAGGCAAAAAGGCCCACTCGACTGTCACATATGCCTATAAATAGGTATCAATGTTGCTTGTGTCGGTGAGCTAATATCAGCTGCAATCGAGGGGTCTAGCAAGGATACTGTGCAAGATAGAATGCCTAGCTGTTCTCTTCTATATTCAACTCTATCCTGAAGTGAAAACTTTGAATTGGACTAATTGAGAAGAATACTGGCTAATTACAAATAATTGGTAAATTAGACTATTAGCTTTAGCTGAGCCCATGCTTCGTGCAAACTTTCAAGCCATGTTTGGTGGAGAATATGGAATCCAGCATCTTTAAATTTCTAATTAAGACTTCAGAGGATGCATATGAGGATTAAGAGAAATTCGAGTAAGTCTTTAATATATAATCATTTTTTTACACTAGTTATTGAAATTTCAAACACACTCAACCAATGGTGTATAAAACTTTTTAATGGTCAAATCTATATTTGCCCATTGGATATAACCTGTTCATGGTAAAACTTCATATAACTTGAATGTACTTTTATCTATCCACTGGAAGTCTTATAACATCAATCTATTTTATCATCGACTTATTCTCAACCTTCCCCATCAGCAGAAATTTGTTGAAAATAAGAATGAAGAGGATTCATAAATTGCCCTACAATGTTTAGATTTTTTTTTTTTTTCCTTGTTATAGTAGTTAATAAGTCTCTTTTCATCTTGTCAATCACTTACAGGGACTCACAGAGCTTTCTGATTGTATAAAGTTAATGAAGAATATAGAGGATAATCTAATGGAGAAGGTCAATTTTCTTTCGAGGACCCTTGTTGCTTTCAAAGATCAACTCCACACTGATGTCAAAATAAAGCCTAAAGATGGACCTTTTATCTCTGCTCATAAGGCCATTTTGGTAAAGATATTTCTTTCTTATCATAAATCTCTCGTTTCATGATAGTTACCTAAGAGAGAATGACGTAAACACCTCCTCCTCTCCTTAATTTGAAATTAGACTCATCAACAGAAGGACATCACACTTCACTTTTAGAATGTCCTATCATTCTTCATTGAAAAGTATGTTAGCAATCTTCTATTTTTATATCAAAAATCAATGAAGTCTTCTATATTTTAAATGAATCATTTAAATCTTTTTACCATGTACTAATAAGCACTCTTTTTGATAGTTCCAATCTACATAAAGGATTTATATGGTGGGATATCATAAATATAGAGGACATAGACAGCAAATTTAAATTGTTTAGTGATTTAATATTGGCATGAAGGTCTAGGTCGAGCATATTTACTATTTTGGATAAATTACCTAAACACCCTAAAGAAACTATAAATTTAGAATTTCTAAAATGACACATTTATACTCTTTCAAAAATTTTCGACATTGTAAAATTTCTTTTCTGGTGCATTTTTAGGATTTGACAAGTACATTTTAGAGGGTTTATAACCTAATCGTACTACCCGCACCTTAAAGATTTAGGAACTTGGATTGTATTTTGTCTTACTTTTATTGATGCAATAGGCATCAAGATCAGAAATTTTCAAGAACTCGTTCGATTCAGACACTTGCAAGTCCTCACCAAACGACGAGATCATCTCCATTCCTGATCTTACCTACGAGCAACTCGAATCGCTCATGGAGTTTCTCTACACAGGAAGCTTACCAATAGAGAAGATAGAACAACATGTGTACTCATTAACACTTGCTGCTGATAAATATGAAGTACCACACTTGCAAAGACAGTGTGAACAACACATGCTCGTGTCGATGAACGTGTCCAATGTTCTAGATGTTTTGGAGATCTCGGACATTTGCTCTAATGAAAACCTAAAGAACACAAGTGTGAGTTTTATAGTTAAGAATATTGATGAAATCGTTTTTTCTACTAAGTATGAGGAGTTTTGTTTGAAGAATCCACATTTGGGCTTGCAAATTACTAGGGCATCACTCCTTGATGTGAGAGGCCAAAGGAAAGGTGACTCTTCTTGTTGACCTAAGGAACCATACTAAAGAATTTTTTTTTCCATTGTAATATTAAAGATAATTATATGTAATTTATTAGTAGTGTATATAGTGTTATTGTTTCTATTATCTTACTTTTTCCTTTTCCTTTTCCTTTTCCTCTTCCTTGTGGTTGGCTTTTATCCAAATGGAACACATTGAAACATGGATAAATATTTTGTGGCCTTCAATTTCATATCTCAAGTGTATTTTCACCAATAACAAGCATATATGTGAATAATAAATTAATATTTAAGTATAGAATTTTATTCCATCAAATCAAGTGTGTGCATGTGATTGATCAAAATGTACTAGAGATAGGAAATTGGTGACATCAAATATTAATCCTCAAAACACAAGTATATATAGTGCTAGTGAAACAAGCCAAGATAGGCACCTAAAAATTCAATCCACAAATGAATATTTCCCTTATATAAAGATGGATAACAATACGACCTATCTAGATTGTCCTTTTTTTCATTTGTATTTATTTGCATTTGATGTATATTTGTTATTGTTGTGCTATAAATTCCAGGGACGGCTAAGCCACCTATAAAAAGAAAGAAATTAGGCTATGTTGGACATTGTTTTTGCATGACCACTCCAATAACTAAATCAGCACAAAGGTTTTGAGAGTGCTAATTTAGGTAAAATGTACATGAGAGTTGAGAGAATGGAGTCCCATACCAAGTAATGGACTTCATATAGCAAATACATTCATATATAAGATTTGTTTCGAATATTATGGATAGTGTATCTTTAACCAACTTCTTTCCTTAGCTACTTAGAGTTTTCCTTTCTTATCTAGTTATGAGATGTGCACGGTCAATCTAAGTTAAAGTTTGGGCACACAAGTTGAAGCTAACACTCTTAATGCTCTAGCGATCTATTGGAGGTTAGTTTTGGCATAAAGAGCTCGGATAAGGACCCAAACAGGTCAAATTGGGCTTAGAAGTCCATATCCAAAAAGTTGTATCCACAATTCTGTATTTATTTAAAATCTGATATTTAGAAAATAATCTTATATGTTTTAATTTTATAATTATGATGAAGTGATGATTGTGAATTGTGAATTTAGAACAATCATGTAATTAATATATTTTATGTATTAGAAAAAAAAAAAAGAAAATTTAACTAGCATCTTTATAAAAGTGAATAAAGTAAAAAATAGAGAAGTCCATCTTCATAAGTATTTATTAAGTATTTGATTTTACAATAAGGGTATGTATGTTATAATTTGTGCACAATGTGCCAAGATATATTTTAATATATTTATGAGTACTATTAATAAAAGGCAAACATTTATAGTATTTTTCAACTCATATACATTTTACAATATCCTCTCATAGATAAATTAGAACATATTTGAAACAATAATAACGATATACTATTAGTAAAAATTTCTTGATATCTTATTATCTAAAATTGTCATTGGTCAAATAAATATTTAAAAAACACATAGATATTTAGATCAACACATTGTATGATTAAGGGCATTTTCACTAAGTCAAGAGAAAGATCTGAGTTATATAAGTGTATTCTTAATGTTAAATAAGTATACTAAACACAACTTACCAATAGAAGATACCACATATTTAATGACATTCCTCTATTTGAACAAGTATATATAATCCCTAAACTTGAGACCTTCATATATTTTATATATGGAATGTTGCACTTCGATGCCATTAGATACATTCTCAATCGAGAATGTAAATAATATGATTATTGGATATAATAATAATAACATAAAGAGGATAATGATGAATTAAGATAAAATTCATCACTCTAAATTAGGGAGACAATATTTGTGACTACTTGGTTGAGATAAGAGTGACTAATAAGTCGCTGGCCATGATAAGTTTTATTGAGTCTAATTTATCTTGAAAACTAAATAAATAGTTAAATATTGATAATATGACATGCAAGTTTAATTGATATATCATTTGATGAAGTGATTTAATTACATAGTAATTGGTTCATAGTGGTTTATGGTTCACAACCTTTGGGCGCTTAATTATTATTTCCAAACAACTACATGGATCAATGTTTAGATTGTCATTACCTTTGTGTATAGAAACCTAGAGGTTTACACACAATAACATGAGTAATAGGAACAAGTTTTAATGACTAAGGATTTTAGTGGATACTAAAACTGTATCATTGTTTATTTCAAAATTAGAATTAATTAATTAATTTATTTATTATGAAATAGTGAAATAATGTAAAAAAGATTTAATTGTCAAAGGATTTTCATATAATCTAAATTTTATTTTGATAAGATATGTTTACTAGTTTGAAAAGATTTGATTATCAAATCTTATTGAATTCTTATAAGAAAATATTTGACGTTAGAAGAAAATATTCTCTCTGGTTTGTGTGTGTGCATGTGTGCATGAGAAAAGAAGAGAAAATATGAGACATAATATTTTATTCTACTCACAGACAAGAGAAAAGAAGGAAATAACAACTTTCAAGGTTTTGAAATTCTAATCCAAGTTATCTAATAATAAAAAAATTAGAATTTATTCCTATTTTCAGGTATATGTGAATATTGCTAGAGGGACAATATTTAGTATCTTTATGGTAAACACCATTATATTGATTTATGAGGAGTGTCGTGAGTCTTAATATGACTTGATCCCAGATGAAAAGTTTTGCATTAAAAAAAAAAGTCACTTTCTTCTAACGAATTTCTTTTAACATTGTACATATTACATATATATCCTATGTACATTTCGTAAGAAAATTAAAAAATTCCACTGTACTTTATACGCTACCAAATCTAACAGTAATATAAAGCCTCTTGTACACCTGAAAATTGTTAATAATGATTGCTTATAATCTTGATGGGATTAACAATTTATAGCAAGTTTTGTTTATGGATTTATTTTTAAACAATGCTATTTGATTTTGCAATTGAAAACGAAATTGAATAAAATAAAATTTTGTGAACCTTTTCGCCTTGGCCGGTAAGAATCTGTATAAGTAAATTGTAACTCAATATTATCCACGTTACGGCAATTGAATTGCAATTTATATTCACCTTATCTTGTATTCATATCGAAAAGTGTTCTTGAGTCATCATTACCTTTTTATGATTTGATGGTTAGATGAATTTTATTCCCATTAAGATAAGAAATCCAGATTAATTTTTCAACATTGCTACGACGTAGTTTCTGCATGAATGGTTGTTATGAGTGAACACAAAAATTTTCATAAACAAAATATATGTATAATTGTTTATGAAAATTGATAACCGTTATTAATCCAAAGTTCATATCTAGATTGTAACAAGTATTTTGAATTAATTGCTTAATTATGTCTATACAATTTATGGAATTATTTTGCATAGTCCATGATCATAGGCTTAGGATTATATGAACTTTGATTATGGTTTTAGAGCTTGAAAAGTGATTGTATTTTTATATTTTATTTGGGCATGTACCTATAGGTAAAATGTCATTTCAATGTATCTTGGTTGAGCCCAAATTTAGTATTCCATTTGTATTTTATTTTTTTACTTTTTAAATATGTATTTTAGAAATTTAAAATATTTTAATACTAAGATAGAAAACTAGAGGCCCATATTTTATTTAGGATACAAAGAAATCCAAAGGGCCCAAAAGAAGCTATAGTCATAGTTATTAGATATTTGAATACCTTAACCCTTAAGTGTAGGCCTAGGCTTGACCCATGCCCCTTTAGTTAGCCTAGAACCATTGTATGTTACTTTATTATTAGAAAAATGTTGTTTATAAGGAAAAAGGGTGCACCAAAAGATTTACCAACTAATATGTTTCACTTAATATTACATTTGGTACATAAGAATAATATAGAATAGAATGGATTGAAATGAAATAAAATGGAATGGAATTGATTGAAATGTAACCATGACTATAATGACAAATCCATTAAACTATTTGAAAATGTACATGGAATAGAATGTATATAAAATAATATTTGTCAAAACTATTCTTAATTATTAAATATAATAATAAAATTAAAAATTAAATAAATAATTTTAATTAATATTCATTAAAGAAACTAAAATGAAATTGTGATTCTGCCATCTCCAAGGCAAAATATAATTTCCTCTTAAAAGGCAGAATTGACAATTTTAAAAAATCATGATTTCAACTTTAAAAAGTACATTTAAATGTAGGAAACAAAGGAAATCCCGAAATTGTGATTCTATTCCAAGTTTATTTTTATATACCAAACATACCATAATTGTTAGTAGCTTTACCACTTGTAAAAATCGTATGAAGATGATTGGTTGAATTTTTTTTTTTAGTCTCAATTTCATAATAATTATCCATCCTATCTATCATCACTATTGTTGTTTATATATTGTACACAAGACTTGTTGATATATGTCACTAATAGATTGCATGCTATGTGAGATGCAACAATAAAATGAAATCCCTTAAATGTATTAAGTCAAGATAAACTATAATTGTGATATCCCATGTGAATTTAAAGAAAGTAATCCTTCATGCATTGAGAGAGAATATTGGTATTGATTTATATGACAAAATAGTAAATAGCATGTTAATATTAACTAGCAACTCTTGGGTCAAATGATTGAAAAAGGGCCATTAGTGTTTGTTGACTTAGCTATTAACTATTTTTGGCTTAAGACGCTAGGAATAGTGTTAGAGTTGACCCCTTACTAGTAGATGTCCAGTTTAAGGACAACCAAAAAAGGGGAAGAGCTAGGCCCAATTATAACATCTCCGAATAAAGACCTCACATGTTTAGGGAGGTGAGGGAGGATGAATTGTGAGAAAAGATTAATATTGGCTTGTAAAACTAAGTAGTGAATAGTTTGCTAACAGTAGTTAGACACTTTTTAGTCAAGTGATTAAAAAATGCTTAGTGTTTATTGAAGCTATTGGCTACTGTTAGCCTAAGGCATTACAATAATGCCCTCCAATTATAAATTATAAAATAGTTAGGATTTTATGTAGGTAAGTATAGCTCAATTGTGTGCTAACATTAAAATTACTGTAATATTGAGTTAAATTAAATTCATAATTTGTTAGCTTGGCTAAGGTTAATAATTTAATGGGCTAAAGTTGGGTTTTAAAACATGGACTTATTTTAAAAGACAACCTAACAGAAAATCCAAAAGTTGTATAAATTTATGATTGACAAGTTAATGCCCACCTAAAATAATATAATATCTAGGTAATTTAATTGTATGCATATTAATTCATTGCGATTCATATTGCATAAAGATAATCTCCCCATTGGACCAAATTTTCTTAAATGGCTAAGGAAATTGAATATTGTCCTCAGGCATAAAAGGAAATTATACATCATAGAAGAGGAAGAGGTAAAAGAATTAGGCAAGGATGCCACCATTGTGCAATACAAGCAATATTAGAAGTACCTAGAGGACTCTATTGATGTTTAGTGTCTCATGTTGTCTACAAGGTCACCTAAATTGCAAAAGCAACATAAGAATATATTTATAGGAGAGATATATACTCACTTGTAGGAGTTATTCCATAAGAGTGCAAGGACTAAGTGATACAATTAGTCTTGAGCCTAGTTAAGCATGGTGTACTCAAGATGATAGGATATACAGAGAGGCTCGAGAACTTTGGCTATAAGCTTAATGATAACTTGGTCATTGATCAAATATTGTCTTTTTTGCTAGATTCTTGCTCCTAGTTTGTCATAAATTTCAAGGAAAGGCCTTTAATAGATCTGCTTATTATGCTGAGAATAACAAGAAAAGGACATGGAGTATAAGACAAAGGCATCTTAACAAGTTCTATTAATTGGCAAGTCTAATAAGAGAAAGATCTATGGAAATAATAATTCTAAGGCCAAGCAAGTAAAGAAAGGTGAGCAACCCAAGCTAAAGTAAGAGTAATAGAACCTAATTTTGATGATAAGGATAATGTTTATTTCATTACGACAAGAAGGGCCATTGGAAGAGAAATTGTATTCTATCTAAGAAAAAGATGTCAACAAAGGATAATTCCTCTAGTATCTTTATGCCTAAATATAACTTTTTTATTTATCCTACATGAGTCACGAATATAGGATTTGGTTCTCGTATATGTGTTGACTTGTAAGGTCTGAGTAAGAGTAGGAAGCTATCCAAGAGAGAAGTGGACCTGCGAGTAGCTAGTGAAGCTAAGGTTATTGCTTTAACTGTAGGAATTTATATCATTTCTTTATGTAGTGGACTAGTATTATAATTAGATAACTATTTCCATATTCCAAGTTTCACCTAGAACATAATATCAATATTATATTTAGATACCAAGGGATTTATTTTTAATTTTAAAGAAAAAAGTTGTTAATTTTATTTGAATGAGATGTTTTATGGTGATGGAACATTGATCAACAATCTTTATATTATTAATACTAGTAAACCTATTCATTGCATTAAGATCGAGAAACAGAAATCGAGTGATTCAAATTTAACATACCTATAACATTGTAGACTTGACCATGTATATGAGAAGCTCTTAGTTAAGCTTCATTTTAAAAGGGTACTTAGATTCTTTTCATTTTGAATCCATTGATACTTGCTAAGCATTATTTACAAGGTAAAATAAATAAGAAACCATTTATCAAGAAAGGTGAAAGGGTAAAAGAGTTGTTAGAACTCACACATAGTGATATACATAGGCTGCTATCAACTCAAGTTCGAGTAGATTTTTTTACTTTGTGACTTTTACTGATGATTTAAATTGGTATGGATATATCTACTTAATGAGGTATAGTGTAAAGGCTTTTGAGAAATTTAAAGAATTTAAAAATGAATTTAAAAAATCAACTTGGTAAGAAAATAAAAATATTTCAAAGTGATAGAAGTAGAGAATATCTTAACCAAGTGTTCATTGACTGCTTGAAAGAGTGTAGAATAGTTTCCTAGCTAACAACTCCTGGGACACTAGAGGGAAATGGTGTTTTAAAAAGGAGGAAATGCACTATAATAAATATGGTTAGGTCAATGATTAGTCATGCTAGTCTTCCCTTGACCTTTGGAGTTACAGTTTGGAAACAACAACATATACACTTAATTGTATTCTAACTAAAGTAGTATATAAGACACCATATGAACTTTGGTTTAGAAAGAAACACAATTTGACTTTAAGTCTACGGTTACGATGCTTATAGGAAGAGTAGATTCTCTAATAAGCTTGCAACAAGATCAATTAGGTGTATGTTTGTTGGATATCATAAAGAAACTAAAGGATATTACTTTTATCTCTTAAGTAAGCATAAAGTTTTTATTGCTCAATTTGCTACATTATTAAAGAGAGAGTCTCTAAAGAAAGTAGTGGGAGTAAAGTAGATTTTAAAGAGATTCATGGTTCCACAAATGAGTTGGAGCATGAACAATTAGATGCGAAACAAATATCACAAGCATAAGTGATGTCACAACAAGATATTTCTCTTGAAATGTAAGAACTATGTAAGTCAACTAGAGTACATTAATAAATTGAAAGGTTAAATTTTCTTGTGACAAATTATGGAGATGTGTTGCTTGTTGAGAATGATGAGCTATTGACATATGATGAAACAATTACTTCACCAAGCTTTAAAAAATGGTTAAAAGCCATAGTGTTTGAGATGGATTCCATGTATACTAACCAAATATGGGATTTGGTGAGTACATTAGTTAGGTTGAAACTTATAAGGTGTTAGCAAGTCTTTAAAAAGAAGACAAATATAGATGAGAAATACCTATAAGGCTAAGCTAGTAATGAAGGATTTCACCCAGCATTGTGGAATTGAAAATGAGGAAAATTTTATACTAGGAGCAATGCTTAAATCCATCCAAATTTTTCTTGCAATAACAACTTACAAGGATTATGAGATCTAGCATATGGATGTTAAAACATCTATTCTAAATCATAAGTTAAAGAAGGAAGTGTACATGGTATAACCTCCTAGTTTTGTAACACTAAAGAATACCAATAAAATTTGTAAGCCTAAGAAGTCTATTTATTGATCAAAGCAAGCTTTTCAAAGTTAGAATATGAGATTCAATGGGGCTACCAATAAATTTGGTTATCTTAAAAATCCGAAAGAATCTTGTGTGTACAAAAAGGTTAGTGGAAGCATGATTTTGTTCTTGGTTTTATAAGTTGGTGATATCCTTTTAGTTGAAAATGATATACCTACTTGAAAACCTAAGGCTTAGTTAGGTAAATGCTTCTCTGTGAAGGATTTAGGAGAAGTAACCTATATCTTAAGAATTAAGATATACCAAAGTAGGTCCAAAAGGCTACTTAGGCTAAACAAATACATCAACAAAGTATTGAATAGATTCAATATGTAATTGAAGAAAGGATTTTTGCCCTTATTGCATGGTATACATCTCTCCAAGACAATGTGTCTCAAAACACAAGAGGAAAAGAATAATATGGATAAAGTACCACATGCTTCGACAATTGGGTCCATAATGTGTACCATGATATGTACACGGTCAAATATCTCTTATGTTTTGAGTGTAACAAGTAGATATCAGGCTAACCCAAGTAAGAGTCACTAGGCTATAGCTAGGACCATTATCAAATAGTTAAGAAGAGCAAAAGGACATATTCTTGGTCTATGGAGTAGATGAAAAACTAGTTGTTAGAATATATATTGATGTTAGTTTCTAGATAGATTGTGATGATCTAAAATCACAACAAAGTTATGTGTCTTGCTTAAATGATGGAGCGATTTGTTAAAGGACTTTTAAGCAAGAGATAATGGCACATTCTATAGTAAAGTCCGAGTACATTGTAGCTTCTAAGGCAACTAAAAAAGTCGTTCAAATTAGAAAATTTATCATCGAGTTAAGAGTGGTTCTGAATATTGTTGATCCAATTACATTGTATTGTGACAACAATGTAGCTATAGCTCAAGCTAAGGAGCCAAGGTCTCACTAGAGTTCTAAGCATGTGATATAGAAGTTCTATATCCTTAAATAGGTTGTTCAAAGGAGTGAGGTGTTGATTTACAAAGCAGAAACATATGAAAATGTTGCAAATTCACTTACAAAGGCCTTATCTTAGTGGAAACATAAGATCCATGTGAAGAGCCTAGGACTTAGAGTATGTAATGCTTGGCATAGTACAAGTGGGAGTGTTGTAATTTGTGTAGAATGTGCCGAGACAAATTTTAATATATTTATGAGAATTATAAATAAAAGGTAGATATGTCACTTCTCATAGAATACCCTAGTTGTGATAACTTGTCACGAATGCCTTACTATGGTAAAAATCGAGAAAAGTCTACTCTAACTATAAATATATTATTAGAAATATAATTAAAAGGATAATTACATACATTTATGTTTTGGAAATATAACCTCTGTTATAAGAAGATAAGTAATCAAAATAGATGAACTATACAGTTTGAGCCCACAATTGAAGGATATAAAAAATGGAAGTTTACAAATTTCATAAATCTAAAGTCTTTTAAGTGGCTCTATCACTACTTACTCAACCTAACTGCACCCATGCCTTGCTTAGCAAAGTTGTGGAACTTACCCTTATAGTTCTCTTAGTAGTCATGTGCACAAAAGGACTTGCATGATCAATCACACTATAGGAGAATGAGCAAATTACCACTCATTGAGATTGAAGTGTGATATTCTCATTATTACATAAGCACAAATAATTACAAGCAAGTTATCACTCATATGCTATGCATGAGCAATATTATGTAATGCAAACATCATATGGAGTTTTTTGGTAATCAACATGAAGTCTAGAATTTACCCTTTTTACCTTGGATTAGGGATTTGCAAACTACCATCAAACCCTAAGACATCCAAACTTAAACTTGTACTCTTAATAAGCTCAAGGTGTCTTAAATGCATTCCTTAAGTATACTTAAACCTAAAATGACTTATGAGACCCTTAAATGGGCTTTGTCAAATATGCAATAACCCTTATGTCACTTTGTTTGCAAGTGGAAGAGTAGGATCCTCAAATGATCCTTCCCAAGATTCATTTAGCAATGATATCTTTCAAATAAGTGCAAATGTCTCATACAATGCATGATACGTTTTAAGCTAAACCTAGTCATTACTTCATTCATTTAGAGATGATCAGACAATGTATATCAAACAATCTATCAATTCATGAAGCAACCATATTCACATAAAAAGTCACACTTCATTTATCATCCCAGTCATCCAGTCAATATTTCTAAGTCACAAAGCATAATAATAGTCCAATCAATCACGAGTAAAAGTCATGCTAGGTTTCTATTTAGTATTAGCAATTCGAAATTGTTAAGCTATACAGGATTAATTAGAACACTACTCATGGATAATTCACATTTTGGTTTTGCAAGAGAATAAGTTATAGGTATGAATTGTCACAAACTTAGATGGGAAAATGAAAGAGAAAAGGGGTCGATTAGCCTATTTGTATGGAGGAAGTGGCTATTTTAATTACTGATCAGTTAGTGCTTAATTTTTATGCACCATTTGGTCACTAATTTTTGTAGCAACCGAACAATAGTCATCTTCTTCCTCCAACACATGCTAACCATTGCTAAAACTTATTGTTGACATATTCAAACCTCATTTTTAACACATAACTAAACAAATAAGCTTCAAAGTTATCACAACATGTGAAATATGTCCATCAAACAACAATCAAATTGCACACATTATAGCAATTCATTGAATTTCTCATTCTCATCAATCTCATCATTTATGGATCAAAATAATCCTTAAGACATTGAGACTAGTCAAGTTCTTTACCTTGGATCAAAGAATAACAAGTTTCCTAATGGATCTAATAACTAAACTCATTGAAACTTAAATGAAATTGAGTTTATAAATTGTTCTTCAAATAAACCTTCGAAACTAAATGCTTATGTTCATTTTGACTCGACTATAAAACTTAAACTTAGTCTTTACCTATCAAGGTTAGTGTTATTGTGAAGTACTCTTCACAAGAATTGCAATGTCACTTATGGTTTGTGATTTGAATGTGATTTTGAGAAATTTTAAGCAATCAAAGTTTAAATGAAATTAACAAGTTTGTAAAGCTTCTAGCGGAAGGAAGGATGAAACTTTTTAAGCTCCGTGATTGAAGAGTGAGGGAAAGGAAAAAATTTATATTATATAATCTTAAGTAAATCCTTTGTGGTGAAGATAAGTTAGGTAGTGAAGTATTATCCATTTACAAGTTTGGGTAACATGCATACTAACGACCTTATCTAATTGCTTAAACTAGAATATTTTTGGATGAAATTTTACATATAACCTAAATAAAATATTCTAAATGTAAAAATATGCTTAAAATTCCTAATAGACTATCCTAAGCCTATAATTTACTTTCATTCATCTATTTTTTTTTATAAATTACCTAACGAACCCAAAATTCACCTAATTTTGATGTTTTTAATTATTATTACCATTCAATATGAGGCTTTTATTATAATTAAAGTGTTAATCTAATGTTAATTAACTATCAAATTTTTAGAATTTCATAAAGTATTTATTGAATATATATACTTTTATTTGTATATATTTTATAATAAAGCCCCATAGATAAATTAAAGCATTTCTGAAATAATAATAAAGACATATTATTAGTGAGAATTTCATAACATTTTATTATATAAAATTGTCCTTGGTCGTATAAATATCTAAAGGGACATAGATATTTAAACTAATACATTGTATGACTAAAATCATTCTCATTTGATCGAGGGAAAGATATTTAAGTAATAAAAGTAGATGCTTAAAGATAAGTGGGTATACTGAACACAATTTGCCAATAGAGGATACTATATATTTAATGTCATGGGTTTTATCTCTATGTAAACAAGTGTAAATGATACTTAGACTTGTGACTTTCATATATATATATATATATATATATGGAATATCACATATTTGATGTCATTAAACACATTTTTAATTAAGATTATAAATAATATAGTTATTAGGTATAATATAATATATAAAGTGGATAATGATGAGTCAATATAGAATTCATCATTTTCTTAGATTAGAGATAAAATATCCAGGCTATTTAGTTGAGATGAGAATTACTCATAAGCCATCTGTCACATCAAGGTCTATTAAATCTAATTTATCTTAAAAACCAAGGAAATGATTAAATATTGATGACATGACATGCAATTGTTTAATTAAGGTATCATTTGATGAAAATAGTTAATTACGCAACAATTCTTTCATAGTGATTTATGATTCACAACCTTTCATCACATAGGATACTTTATAATAGTTTCTAGACGATTACCTTGATCCATGTTTAGATTAGCATTGCCTTTGTGTATAAAAACCTAAAGGAGTACACACAATAACATAACTAATAGAAACAAGTCTTATTAACTAAGGATTTTCATGGACACAAATTATGTCATTGTTTAATTCAAAATGAAAATTAATTGGACAATTAATTTATCTTGAGATTATAGAATAATGTAAGAAGATTTAATTGTTAGTGGAGTCTTATGTAATATAAATCTTATTTTGATAAGATATATGGTTACTAGTTTTCAAATCTTATCTAATTCTCATAAGAAAAGATTTGATAATATATATATATATATATATATGATAGAAGATAAAATATGACACAATGTTTTATTCTACTCAATGAGGGAAATAAAAATTTCCAATATTTAGAATTTCTAATCTAAGTTACTTAGTAGAATAAGTATTAGAATTTGTTCCTATTGTCATGTGTGCAGATATCGATAGAGGGACAACATTTGATATCCGGTAAATGTTATTATATTGTTTTACAAGAAGTACTGTGGGCCTTAAATTTGATTTGAACCCCTTTCCCAAGAAAAGAAGATTTTGCATTACCAAAAAAAAAAGGGTAATTGTCTTGTAACTATATAAAGTAGGCCTTATTTGGATTGTCTTTTTTTTTCTTTCTTTCTTTTTTCTTTTATATCTTATTTGTATTTAGTTTGTATCAGTTTGAAGTCTAGCAATTGAGAAATTATCTTATTATGTTTTATCTATTTTTATTTTATAATTATTATAAAGATGGTAATTAAGGAATGAGAATTAGGAAATAAAAATTCAAGTAAAAGAAAAGGTTTAAAAAATATATTTATATATTAGAAAAGGAAATTTTAAGATATTTTTGTAAAAATGAATAAAGAGTATATAAGTTCAACTTTATAAAAATTTGTTAGGTATTTAATTTTATAAGGGGGATATATATGTATTTATATTTTCATCCTTTTAATATCTTATTATAGGCAAACACACAAAGGGCCTATTTGATTGGTCTTATTTTTGTCCATTTAGTGTTTGTTTCATGTTGATTTAGATATGTGCATCTAGTTGGAATTAAATTGATTCAAATGGAAAAAAAGACAACAATACACTTAAACACATACTCTTCTTCAATGACGTTCATTATATTCCAAAAAAATTGTTTTTTAAGTTTTATATCTCCACTCCTCTGTTCCCTTCTTATCCTATTTTTACATTTTGAAATCTCTTTATTTTTTAAAATTTTCTTATGAACTAATTGCATAGTCTCCATTTTCAACCACAATAAGATAGGAAATCTTTGTAAACCCATGTTCCACTTTAAATTCCTTAAATATTTTCTTCAACAATCATCTAATATATTTTAATCATATCACTTTCATTTCATTTTTTTTTATTCTTCATATACTTTTCAATCTATTTTATGATTTTTTCCCCCTTCTATTAGTGGTATATATAATTTGATTTGATAATTCGGCATGTTATACATTTTTTTAACTGCTTTATTTATTTTTTTCACAAGCATTACAAGTGCATATATGCTAGTATATATATAACCGTTAAGCTTTAATCATTTAACTTGTTTTAATCATTTATAGTTTTCATCTCTATCACTTATACTTTTACATTACCCACATCTTTTTTATATTATTTTTTTAATTATATATATTGAAAAATATGTTCTTTATATGAAAAGGGTACCTATAGAGAAATTATGACCTTTGCATAAATTAATACAAACCATCCACAATCAAATAAAATAAACATGTAATATATATTTCTATAATTAAACTATAGTATTATAATCATGTTTGTAACTCTACAAACATGTTAAAACGTTCATTGTGGTAATTTTTCAAGTAAATTTTTAATTTGCTTTTATATGTATATATTTTAAAGCAAATTTTGCACAATGCTCAAGTTTATATTTTTTTCATTAGTAATACCTTTTTGGCTAACTATTGTTTAGTTTTATCACTTATACATTTTCATTACTAATACCTTTTTACCATTAATAATTCTTTTAGTTTAATTATATATTTAAAAAACTATACTTTATATAGATGATAAAAGTTGTAACCCTACATGATTTGATTTAAATATCCTTTAAGGGGTTATAAATAATGTGTTATTTTGAATATAATGTAGAAATACTATCAATAATTATATAAAATTAACATATACTATCTATTTATATACTATTGAGCATCTTATTGGTGGTCGCATAATGTAAGTTCAACTTTTATAAAATTACAATTGTTGGCGTACAGTGAGTTATAATGATAGTGGATGTTGTGGTAATTTCTTTTAAATATATTTTCTTATCAAACAAATATCATAAGTAACTTTTCTATATTTTACTTGTATGAAATCTTTTTTTTTTCCAGATATCATACATATTATAATTGCTAAAAAGATAAATCTAACCTTGATTTTCAATTCAGTATTGTTATTATTAAATTATAACAATATTGACTATTTGCATGGAATTAAATAAAAAAACTTACATATTTATTATAATGATATTATAAGTAATCAAGTTGTATAATTATGCAATAGTAAATCGGATAGTTTTATCCGTTTTATTTAACTAAATTTGAAAATTTGAACTAAATTTATCAGTATGCATTATAGATTGATTTATTTATTTTCTAATTTCATGCACTTCAAATTCTTTTTTTTTTAAAAAAAAAAAGCACGATTTATACCAAACCGACCGCTGTATAAATCCTAAAAAGCAGAACGTGTAAACTAAAGACCTATCCCTCTTACTTTCTTCTAGGTTTCTACACTCCGCCGCTCTGTCCCCAGCCACCGTTCAGTAGCTCTCAGCGGCAGCGCCGCTGCAGTTTCAAGAATGGGAAAGATAGCGAACAGTTCAAGAAAGGGAAAAAAAGCTTGGAGAGCTAATATAAGCACTGAGGATATCCACGATTTCTATGAGAAATCAACGAAAGATGCTCTGTCGGGTGGCTCCCTCACTAATCTCCCTAGCGAATCGCTCTTTTATGTCGACAAGTCCAGAGGTAGTAATTTTTTTTTTCATTTCCATACCCTAGACCTGTTAATATGCTAAATGATCGAACTTTTTTGTTTTTCATGCGCTCACTCTTACATAAGTATATGGTGATTCTTAAAATACGTGAAAAGTTTTGGTCTAGCACCCGTTAATGGATCCTTTTCCTTTATATGCTAATTGTCCCGATTTCTTAACTCTTTTAATTTCTGTTTTTGTCCATTAATTAAACCATAGATTTTTTCGTAAATTATATGTATGGAGCCCTGTAGATTGTGGAATGGTTACCTTTTTTAGTCTGCGTGATACTGGAATTATAGCTGAATCCTAGTTGCAAAATATGCGACTTGAGTGTCTGAAAGTTGTGGGTTTTGGGTGTAGAAATTATATGGCCTTGGGCTCTTTATCATGATAGGTAGCTTTTGGGATGAGATTCTCAAAAAAAATGTATCAATTGGTATCAGAGCCATCATTACTCTTAGTTGCAATTTTGTGACATGGGTGGTGATGCCTGGATTGCACGGTTTGTGGAGGTTAATAAAATGAGTTGTGCTAAGACAGCCTATATAGGTGTTTGTGGTGTGAAGCATGGTTTATGATCATACTTGTAGGTTATGGGATTTTTGTAGATTGTGCATTTTGCTAGCATATCCACCTTGTGAGCTAATCGTCTTTCCTATGGGGGCCTATTGTTGACTGTTGAGGGGATGCAACTATCTTGAATTGATGGGATAGGAATTGAAATCCAGTATCTGGCAAACCAACCCATACGTGCCCCAGTACCCAGCTTTTGGAGTGTGGTTCTCCAAGGATCCATATCATGTTCTTAAACTGTACTTTAGCACAATATATCGTGTATGCGTTGAATAACTGCTGGGTGATTGGCTATGGTAATATTGCTAATTTATAGATTGTAATTCTGTGAGGATTTGTGTACAAGCATGTGAGTTTGGGTTGGTTCAGATGGGTGTAGATATGTATGTGACTGCAAAATATGATTTTGATTTCATAATTGCAAGATATGCCCACCCAATTGTTTATTTACTTAAGTGACCATATAGCAATCTGCCCCTTCCTTTTATTTGAGAATGTGCATATTAAGAAATGTATTACCCTGGGGGCATGGGGCATTGTGTTGTGTTGTGTTTCATCCTGTCCTTTTATTATAAAATAATTAGGGTGGTTCATCTATCATCTTAATTTCAGATCTTTTATCAAGTATATTCAATTTACAGACTTTGGAATTGAATATTCATGTGCACCGTTTAGCTGTATTGTGCCTTTTGAACGAGGGTACCAATGCAGAATATTTATGTATTTTGGTCAAGTGGTCTGCTATCTGCACGTGCTACTTAGATTTTGTGCCTGTTCTTGAATTTAGGTTGACATATAGCTTAATCTGTGTACAATAAGCCGATGCTCTGGATGATCCTTGAATGAAGGAAGCATGGTAATGTGCACAGAGACTGAAATCTAGGTCCACATGTCTGCTCTCTCTGATGCCTTTTGGTCTTTGATTTGATGGCCTGGTTGTGACCTACATGCAAATATGAATTTAGTTTGATATATAACTTAATCTGTGTTCAATAAGCCGATGCTCTGGATGATCCTTGAATGAAGGAAGCATGGTAATGTGCACAGAAACTAAAATCTAGGTCCACATGTCTGCTCTCTCTGATGTCTTTTTGGCATTGATTTGCGGGCCTGGTTGTGACCTACATGCAAATATGAATTCAGATTGATATATAACTAAAATCTGTGTACAATAAGCCGATGCTCTGGATGATCCTTGAATGAAGGAAGCATGGTAATGTGCACAGAGACTGAAACCTAGGTCTACATGTCTGCTCTCCCTGATAACTTTTTGGCATTGATTTGAGGGCCTGGTTGTGACCTACATGCAAATATGAATTTAGATTGATATATAACTGAAATCTGTGTACGATAAGCCGATGCTCTGGATGATCCTTGAATGAAGGAAGCATGGTAATGTGCACAGAGACTGAAATCTAGGTCCACATGTCTGCTCTCCCTGATACCTTTTTGGCATTGATTTGAGGGCCTGGTTGTGACCTACATGCAAATATGAATTTAGATTGATATATAACTGAAATCTGTGTAAGATAAGCCGATGCTTTGGATGATCCTTGAATGAAGGAAGCATGGCAATGTGCACAGAGACTGAAATCTAGGTCCACATGTCTGCTCTCTCTGATGTCTTTTCGGCATTGATTTGGGGGCCTGGTTGTGACCTACATGCAAATATGAATTTAGATTGATGTATAACTGAAATCTGTGTACAATAAGCCGATGCTTTGGATGATCCTTGAATGAAGGAAGCATGGTAATGTGCACAGAGACTGAAATCTAGGTCCACATGTCTGCTCTCCCTGATGCCTTTTTGGCATTGATTTGAGGGCCTGGTTGTGACCTACATGCAAACATGAATTTAGATTGATATATAACTGAAATTTGTGTACAATAAGCCGATGCTTTGGATGATCCTTGAATGAAGGAAGCATGGTAATGTGCATAGAGACTGAAATCTAGGTCCACATGTCTGCTCTCTCTGATGTCTTTTCAGCATTGATTTGAGGGCCTGGTTGTGACCTCCATGCAAATAATCATTGTTCATTTATTTATTTTCAACTTATGGAAGGTTGTAGATGCAACTTAGTAAATCACCGAAAAGAGAAAGATACTTCTTTGTATGGTTAACTTTTCAGTAAATTTTTATCCAAAAAAGAAAAAAAAAACTTTCTGATAATTTTTTTTGGATGAACATATTTCAATAACTTTTCAATAATCATATTTCTTAATAACTTTTCAATAATTATATCTCTTGATTTATGATTTTCATCACTTGTGTCCAGATCTTTCTGTTAAACGGAAAATTGAGAAAAGCAGAGAAAAGGTACTTTGTTGTGACAGTAAGCTGCAGAAGAACCCCTTTGTTCAGGCTGTCCCATCTTCAATTAGGAAGAAATCCAGTAAGAAAAATAAAGGTAAAAAAGCCTCAGATGATGTTCAAGTACCCATAAAAGAAGAAAGAGTGCAGGTAAGCTATTTATTCAGGAAGGTATTTTATGGCTATTGCGTACATCTTATGGTTTTTGTCTTTGCTCAGGATGTTTCCGCCTCTGGTTCTGTAATGATTGATTTATGGCAAGGTACATATTAAGTTTTTTGGGCATTTTACCAACTGATTGTGAATTGTATAGATATTCTTTTTGGGATTGTGCTGATTTTGTTATTTTTCATACTTTGTAGATGAGAATGAAGGCAAGACGAAGAAGGTAATGATTCTGGGAATAAATGCTATAGGCATCTATCACTGTTCTGCATCCAGGATGAATGGTCTTGCAAGATTTTCTGCTATAGGTACCCCAATCATATTTTCTTGCCTTTTGATCATTGGCTTACTTGGATATGATCATTGCTATGACAGAAATTCAAGCCTTCACTTATACCTGCCGTGGAGGTTGAGCCGCCTGGCTGCTCATTTAATCCAACAGTGGACAGTCACCAAGTAATTGTTAATGCTTTTGACTATTCGAGAATATGTCATGCTTATAGTTTCTTCACATCTGATTTATCTGCTGCTTTCTATTATCCAATTGCAGGATTCTTTGGCACGGGCTGTTGCGGATGAAATGCAAAAAGTCTATAAAGATGAGTTGGGACCTGAACCCATTCCATTGACCGTGCAAGGTGAAGTTATTGATGAAGAAGATGTGAGTAGTCTGGAGAAATTTTTTGCAATTCTATAGTAAATCAGATATTCATCATCCTTTCCCACATCATATCTTTTTTTGGGTAAGTATTCCAACATCATTTCCCCCTTTTCTGCAGAGGTATTTCCTTGACGCTGATGATGGAAGTGATGGGGAAAATTTGGATAATGATGTGCATGTTGCACCTGAAAATAGGTATTATTGATAGATGTTTTGTGGTGTTTATTTTCCAGTTAAATTGATTTGTATCGATCAGCACTTTACCATCATCACAACATTCAATCTTATCTGAGCTATCTTATGTCAAAATTGATGTGTAGGTCTGTAAAAACTAAACTGGTGACTCGAGTGCAGTTGAATAAGAGAGCAAGGCACAGGGAATTATTGAAGAAAGAAGCAAAAGCCATGAAAAAGGAGAAACTTTCAAAAGAAATAGACAGGTATATTAATGATCTACACATATCCAAGTACATGCCTCAATTTAAACATCTAACACCAAAGTTCATTTTTGCTGGTGCTTATTGATTTTCTTTCAGCTTATCTGAAATTCTTCAAGAAATTTCAAGAGAGGATGAGGAAAAGGCAAAAAGGCATCTCCGGCGAGTTACTGCTAAACAAGAAAGATTAAAGTCATGTCCTCCCCGTTTGGGAAAGCACAAGTATGCAAAAGTATTTATTTGTGTATGACTATTGATGGCTCATCGTAAATTGTTACCCTGGAATATTCACCGTTGCCTTCTTTTTCTGGTTCTTTTCCCTTGCATGAGAGATGCATTTGCTATCATGCAGTGTTCATCTTAACTGACTTCAAAATTGTTGCTGAAGATTCTTTTACCAAAAAAAGTTTCCATTCTAATTTTGAGAAGTTAGTGAAATTTCTGGTAGTTATGCTGTTTGAAGGCACTCTGTGAAAAGATGAGCATAGGTAGAGAGTGCCATTTCATACTATTTTTGGCTGGATAAGCTTCATCGATTTGTATCTTGGAGTGTTCAATATTGATAGTTTGACTATCTTGGACACCTTGGAATGTAGAATCATTGGTTCTGCTCTCTTGACATGAATAAAAAGCTCATTTTTTTATACTTCCTACTCGAAACTAATCAGAAGCTTAATTAACCAAAAAGGGGGAAAAAAGGACTAATCAGAAGCTTTATGCAGGTTTGTACCTGCACCCTTGCAGGTCCTGTTATCTGAAGAAATCACTGGATCCCTCCGCAAGTTGAAAGTATGCTGTTTACATTTTCAAAATGGGGCTGTTGTTGGTTCATTATTGTTACTTTATACACGGTAACATGAGAGTTTTTTGGTTTGATGAAGGGCTGTTGCACATTGGCAAAGGACCGATTTAAAAGTCTTGAAAAGAGGGGATTGATTGTACCAACGGCAAAGAGCAAAAGGTCAGTGCTGACTTTGGAAATGAACTTCTAACTTTTGCCTTAATGGTCTAATCCACATCTTAAGTCTTAAGTTGATCTATGGACTCTTCTCCATTCAATTGCAGCCGGTCTTGCTTTTTCTTGGTTGTAATTGGTGAAAAGTGATTGCTGTGATTCTTTATGAACAAATGTCCAACTGCTCCAGATATTTACGATTTTTTTTATTTAACAGGAGGTGATCTTTAGAGGCTAAGAGCAGCCTTCCCTTCCCCGGTTGGCTCGTCAGGCTAGTGTTTCAATATGGAAGTTAACTGATGATGTGTAGGCCATAACATCCTTTCCTTCGCGGAGGTATATCCCATCTCTTGCAAAATGAAGATAGAAGTCATCACTGAGACTTTATCCAGCAAGCAGTTCTAAATTTGTTTCATCTTACTTTTGGTTTATAGTTAAATTAGCAATTTTAGGCAATACTTGGTGTGGGAAGAAGAAAACGAGGTTCGTGATGTACGGGGAAGTTAGTGTTAAGGGGAAGTTTTGAGGTTAATGAATCATCAATGTCATTTTGTTCGATCAATTCCATCAACTGCAGTCTGAGTCTTCTACAGGCTTTTGTTGATTCTAGAAAATTTTGTACTTTGTGCGATCTTTTCCTATTGATGAATTGAAGGGTCAATTTATCATAGCTTCATGGCAACTATGATGCATTTTAGAAGACTCTTTGGAACCACGCTGGAATCTCTCATCATCCAAAATCCACTGGTTGTGTTCTATTTAAAAATGTTACAAAAAATGTCATAGCAATATGTCTGAAATCATGATATTCGAATAGTAAAATCAATTGCAATGTATTGGTGACATTTCATTATATTAACATATTTTATGGGCCTCTCTCTATGTAAATAGAAATTACAGGATATCTTGAGACCGTATCTTACTTTGTGGGTACATTTTTAAATTTGGATTTGAAAGCCAGACTACATATCTAATACCATCCTAGATCGCACTGGTTCATGTAGTGAGTTGAGCGGACTCTACTTCTAATGCTCTGTTTCGGATTTTCTAATGAAAGTTGATTAACTAATGGAAACATAAAAAATAGAGGTTATTTTTTGTTTTTTGGATAGTAAAATTTGAATTTGATTCATCCCTCCTTGAGACCAATGTCTATTCTACTACATTATAAACAACTAAAGAACTAATTTATCAACCTAAAAGAGCTAGTTATATTATTTATCGCTTAACCTTGATTTCACGGACCTAGCTGGCTTATAGTATCAAGTAGAACATACTGCATCTAGCGATTCAATTATCTTCTTCTCAATTTTCTTTTTTGATTTATATATAAGAAAGGACCAGGATTAATATTCTCAAAAGTTACATTCTTTAAGATCAATTCTGAATTGTACTAGGTTTTTCAAGACTCTTTTATATAGATAGATAGATAGATAGACAAATGGTAGCTCAAAGATATACAATTATCTTTTAAATGGTAGTACAAGTACTTGAACTTCTGCTTTTTAATACAGTTTTGGTGCATAGTTTTTTTTTTTTTTTTTTCTTTTTGTCAATCCAAAGAATTCTTCTTACTTTAGTTACATAGGTCATCAATTTAGCATTAGATAAGATAAAAAAAAAAAAAGAGTGTGACTTTTTTTCAATAAAGGTTTCAAATAATTTTATCGACATGAGTATTCTATGTCGATAAAAAAATTTCAACTATTTGTTTTTTGAAACCATTTCTATATCAAATTAACATAGTGGTAGAAAGAATACCATGCTACGTTTGGATTTCAAACGGTTTCGCTTTAACCATATTAAAGGTACCACACTATTGGTTGATAGAGAATCAAAGTAAAGTTACCAATGAATCACGAAATGCTATGATTCTAAAATATGATTTTTAATTTATTTAGAAGTAATTAATGTCTAATTTTTTTTTCATTTTTAAGTAAAAAGTTAATAAAAAATTGTAATATAGTGTCCATTTTAGAGTCAACTCTTAAAATAAACTATCCAATTAATGTCATTCACTATATTTTAAATCCAAATTGATCCTTCACTTCCCACTTAATATCATGGATTGTGACATTCTTCCATACCTAAATTTAAGATACTCTCATTACAAAGCTAATCTTCTACAATTACCCCGTTTCCCAACATATTACCATCCTCCCTTATCAGCAAATTTCCCTAAGTTTTCTCAAGCTAGGACTTTGAACTTTCACAAACTAACCTCTTGTGCCCTCATCTTGTTTTTTTGTTATCCAAGATCTCCTTTTCCTAAGTTGCCTAATGGTAAAACAACCTATTGTCGTACTACTTCCATTGATTACTGTCCTCCTCTACTTATTTCCAAACTCTATCCCAAGATCACCTTAGCCAGGACTTTAAGCATCCACGGGCATTCCTTTCTTGCCCTTACTCCTCTCCATTTTATTTAGGATCACCTTTTACTGAGTTGCCCGACAGTAGGACAACTTATAATTGTACTTCACTAAATGGTTACTACCCTACTCCACCTATTGTCTCACTTCACTCCAAGATCATCTCAACTAAGACTTTCACGCTTCCATGGCTATCCTTACTTGGCCTCGCCTCATTCCACATCTTCTAAAAGCACCTCTTATTAAATAGTCCAACAATAGGGCAACCCATTGGTTTACTTTTCATTATTTTGTATTGATTTGGGTAATTCTTTTTACAAAAGTCTTAACTTGCGACACAACTACCTCTCCTTTCGTAACGATGTCCTCCTAGTGGCCACTCCTCTTCTCGAACTTCTCTCATACAAGCCCTTTTGTCAATAAGGCTACCTATACATAATGTTTTGTTTCACATGGATAGCATTAGGTGGTTTAATGAAGCTTGGAGTCTTATAACTTTGATACTATTTAGCTGCTCATGGCTAAGGAATCTACTTGCATACTATTTCCCCATGTACACATTATAGTCTCCTGTATATTGCGATGTTAATAACAGTGTGTGGTTATTCAATTAAAATTCTTGCCTATTTCCTTTTACTTACTATTGTCTTTCTTGTTGTTCTTACTTGTTGTACATATATACATGCCAATCTAAACCGACCGAGTAGTGAATAAGCTTACTTAGTGCTATAGAGATAGGATAATAAGGACTTTAATCCCAAACACAACATAATATCCACTCAAAATAGAAACCATAACCTTAACTTTAATACTAATTGTTGGATCGAGTGTTCATTGCTACATCAAAAGTTATAATTGAAGATAATTTGCAATTTATGTCTTTTTTAATCATGTAATTGCCTAACACCATGTTCAACTGCACCTTAGCCTCCATTATAAGCAAGATACCAGTATGCCTTTACCAACAAAAGCTCTATCCAATGGAAATAACAATAAATACAAAAGATGCAAGTGCTAAGTATGAGACAAACATAAATGATGGGGGGAAATTAAAGAAAGAGAGAGGCCAGTTCAGGAAGTGGGTTTGGACCGTTTTGTAAAAAAAAAAAAAAATGGTCAAAGAGTTCAAACTTAAGGTAAATGATCCAATGGATGTTGAGTAGTGGGTTGATGAATTAGAAAAAACATTAAGGCATTGGGAATTCTTAACGATAAGAAGGTAAAATATGTTTTTTATTTGTTGAGAGGTTAGACTCTTGAATGGTGGTCAAGTATTTTTAAACTTAACCTAGGAGTAATCACATGGGAAAAAGTTCAAGGAATTGTTATACAAGCAATACTTCCCATGCAGCATAAGGAGAACAATTTAATTTTAAATTGAAAGCAGATAGGCCAACATGATTGCCAACATATAAACTGTGGGATAAAAGTATGATAGCTTTTGCAGCAGTTGAGGCTAAAGATTTGATGAAAATTGATAGAGTGAGGGTAGTGAAGGAGTATATTGAAGTATTTTCGAATCATCTACAAAGTTTACCCCTAACAAAGCAGATCAAATTTAGTATAAATATAGTGCATTGGTACTATTTGTAAAGAAGAAAGACAATAGTATGCGGTTATGTATAGACTACTATGGATTGAACAGGGTTATAATTAAAAAAATAAATACCCACTCCCAAGGATCGACGACTTGTTTGATTAGTTACAAGGAGCTTAAGTCTTCTCAAAGATAAACTTGAGATCTAGGTACTAGCAATTGAGGATTAAGGAGGAAGACATTCAGAAGACCACTTGCAGAACTAGATATGGGTATTATGAGTTCCAAGTAATGCCTTTTTTGACTCACAAATGCACCGGCAACTATCATGGATTTAATGAACCGCATTTTCAAGGAATACTTAGACAAGTTTGTTATCATGTTCATAGATGACATTTTAATATATTCCAGAAACAAAGAAGATCACAAGCTGCACTTGAGAGTAGTATTGAGTAGATTATAAGTAGAAAACTTATACATCAAGTTTAAGAAATGTGAGCTTTAGCTTAAGCAAGCCACCTTTTTAGGACATATGATTAGTAAGGATAGATTATTTATAGATCTTGAGAAGATAAAAGCTGTAAATGAGTGGCTTAAGCCAAAGACTATAACAAAAATCAGAAGCATGGTAATCCTAGCAATGATGATCACAACTCAAAAGAAAATATTAGAAGATATGTAGAAATTAGAATTGGAGATTGTGACTCATGAAATCAAAGCTAGACTCACTAGCCTACAAATGCAGCCAATGTTAATTGATAGAATAAAGGCTGCACGAGATGGAGATAAGGGAATACAAGAAATAAGGAAAAGAATGGAAGAGGGAAGAGCTATATAATTTATTGAAGATCTAGAGAGGGTGTTGAGATATGGTCATAAGCTATGTGCGTCAAGTATAAATGAACTAAAGAAAAAGATATTGAAAGAGGCACATTATTCTAGGTACTCTATATACCTTGGAAGTACCAAGATGTATAAAGACCCGAAGAATCATTATTTGTGGAGGAATATGAAGAGAGAAGTGGGTGAGTATGTATCTAAGTGTATAACATGCCAATAGATTAAGATAGAACATTAGAAACCCGTTGGAATGTTATAACATTTACCTATACTAGAGTGGAAATGGGAACATGTGACCATAGACTTTGTCACAACACTACCTCAATCGGTGACTAAATTGAACACAATTTAGGTAATTGTTGATCAGCTTACAAAATTGACACACTTTATACTAATAGGTACTGGGTATAAACTAGAGAAGCTGTGACAAATTTACATCAAAAAAATTGTAAGGTTGCATGGGATATTGGTCTCTATAGTGTCAAATAAAGATACAACATTTGTGGAGAGGTTTTAGAATAGTTTGCACAAAGCTTTGGGGACAAAACTACAATTTAGTATGGCTTTTCACCCATAGACGGATGGTCAGTAAGAGCAAATGATTCAAATACTGGAGGATATGTCAAGGACGTATGCATTAGACCTTGATGAGAATTGGGATAAACATTTTCCCTTAGTGGAATTTACTTACAATAACAGTTATCAATCTACCAGCCAAATGGTACCATATGAGGCATTGTATGGAAGAAAGTGTTGATCACCATTACATTGGGATGAGGTGGGCGAGAAAAAAATATTAGGACTTGATCTAGTACAAGATGCAATAAAAAAAGTGAAATTGATCAAAGCAAAGAATGCAACCAGCCCAAAACTGCCAAAAGTCATATGCAGACAAGGGAAGATGCCCATTGGAGTTTCAGGTGGGAGATCATGTGTTGTTAAAGATCCCACCTACGAAGGAAGTGATAAGATTTGAACTAAGGGGGAAATTGAACCTTAGATATATGGTACATTTTGAAGTCTTAGAGAAAATTAGACTAGCGGCATACAGACTAGCATTGCCACCAAGTTTGGTTGAAGTACACAATATATTTCATATTTCCACGTTAAGAAAATATGTGCCAAACCCAAATCAAATCATTGCACTGGAACCTCTACAAGTGTAGCACAATTAAACCAAAAGAGAAGCAACTTGGGAACTAAAAGAAGAGATGAGAAGAAGATACCCAAAACTCTTCAGTGATCTAGGTAATTTTTTAGGACAAAAATTCTTTCTTTTTTTTTTTTGGGGGGGGGGGGGGGGAGGAATGTAAATACCTGAGTAATATGTTATATATGCGTGTGTGTAATTAATAATAATAATAATAAAAATCTATCAAGGATAATACGAGAAATGAGAATTATGATTGGGGACAAGATAATCATTTCACGACCTAGGTATATAAGTTCCTTTTACCTAAGGTTAACACTTTTTCCCTCATTTGAATAATTTGTGGAACCTTAGATACACTTTGTAGAAATCCAAAGAGAGAAAAGGACAAGCAAGTGCTATGATTTGCCAAATAGTTTAAAATGAGTAGATTGATCAATAACAATTGATTTTTGAATTTGTGTATATCATAAGTGGGAATTAACGTATTGAGATTTACGGAATTAGATCAATCTGTGATACGCAAGAGACGGAACAATTGATTCATGGATCACGATAGCAATTTAGGTTAAGTAAATGTATCTACTAGTGTATTACATTATAAATTTTATGTTAACTGGACCAATTAGGTTAAATTGGATAGAAATCGAGTTGAGGGATCGATTTACGAAGTGTACAATGAGATACATGGCCTCCCAACACGACCGTGTTGGAACCGTGTTGAAAACTCAAAGTGAATCGAGAGATACATGACCTCCCAACACAACCATGTTGGAGACCATGTTGAAAATGAAAGGTGAACAGAGAGATATATGACCTCTCAACACGATCATGTTGAGACTATGTTGAAAAAAAAAAAATTCAACATGATCATGTTGAGGTCATGTTAATGAATAATGAACAGAGAGATACGTGACTATGTTGAAGGCCATGTTGAAAAAAAAAAAAACAACTTAGTGAATAGTGAGAGATACATGACCATGTCAAGACCATGTTAGAAAAAAAAGAAAAAAAAAGGGGAACTTGACCTCTCAACATAACCATGTTGAAAAAAAAAAATGTATACAGCATTTGACACTGTCATATGCTACCTCGCACTCAACTACACAGCTTCCAACGTTACCATGTTGAGTTGAAATGCATTTAGTATCCTTTTAATATTTATAAGAATACAATTCTAAAGTCAAACCATTTGAATTATGTATAGGTTTAGAATAATTGTGAAGCTATAAAAGTATAAAACAAACCAAGTTTTGCAAAGTTAGGTACGTGTATACCATGTTTGTTGCTTATGCTTAATAAATTAGATTTTGTGTATAGGTTTAATGATATTGTAAATGAACCAGATTGAGTGTGCATATGATTGTGAATTGCTGGGTCCAAGAAACCAAGTGTAAGTTGGTGCTCTTGGAGTGGTACCCGATAGTGGAGTCGTGTATCGAAATGATCTAGGTTTTATGTGGAAGGTTGTGTTATGAAATGTTGTGATGTGGAAAGTTATGACATGTAATGTAAAAGTTGTAGTGTAAAGACTCATAGACTCATGGATAATGGGGAGTACCCATTATCATATATATATATATATATATATATATATTATGTATGGTTGTGAAAAGTAGATCTGTGAAGACTCATGGATAGTGGGGAGTACCCACTGTTATATATATATATATATATGTATGTATGTATATTATTTGTAGATGGATTGTGAAAGAATGTTTAGGAATGTTATAGGTGGAGACGTTTATGTTGTGATTGTGTATTGGTTAAAGATTGTGAAAGATAAATAAAATTGAGAATGAATATTATGGTGCATTTTGTGTGTGTTACCATTTTTAGCATGGCATGCATGTGAGTATGTAGGTATACATTGTATTAGGCATTAGCTCACTCCTCGTGGGAATTTTTTTTTAGTTACAGATACTACTGGAGTGATCATAGGATATGTTGAAAATCTAGGGGAATCAGCTCAAGATCAGAGCAATGAAGAGAATATAAAATATGTCTATTACAATGACTAGTAAATAGATTAAGAAAAAACATATTAGATTTTTATTTAATCATTTTAGGAATTTCTATTGTAAATAAATGTTAATCGTTTTCGCTGTTTAAATTAAGAAGATTGTTGATGACTTATTATTGATGATGGGAAATTTAATTAATTTTTGTTATGCAACAGATGATTTAAGACTATAATCAAGAATATTTAAAGAATAGTAGTGATTGAGCTTTTGTGTGTCTTCAAGAAATGAGAACACGTAGCGGGTTGTAACGTAACCAGGTTTCGGGGTGTTACACCAACTTTTAAAACAAATTATCCTATTAATGTCATTCACTATATTTTAAGTCTAAATTGATCATTTGCTTCCCACTTAACGTCATCGATTGTGACATTCTCCCATACCTAAATTTGTGATACTCTCATTACGAAGCTAATCTTTTACCATTGCCTCTTTTTCGAATATATTACCATTCTCTCGCATTAGCAAATTTCCTCACAATTTGCTTTGGCTAGGACTTTGAACTTTCACAAACTTACCTCTTTTGCCCTCATCTTCTTTTTTTGCTATCCACGATCTCCATTTCTTGAGTTTTCTAATGGTAAAATAGCCTACTATTGTACTACTTCTATTAATTACTATCCTCTTTTACCTATTTCCAAACTCTATCTCAAGATCACCTTAGCCAAGACTTTGAGCATCCATGGGCATTCCTCTCTCACTCTTACTCCTCTCCATGTTCTCTAAGATCACCTTTTACTGAGTTGCCTAACGGTAGGGCGGCTTATAGTTGTATTTCCCTAAATGGTTATTGTCCTCCTCTACCCATTGTCTCACCCCACTCCAAGATCGTCTTAGCTAAGACTCACACTTCCATGGCTCTCCTCACTTGGCCTTGCCTCATTCCACGTCTTCTAAAATCACCTCTTATTGAATAGTCCAATGGTAGGGTGGCCTATTGATTTACTTTTCATTATTTTGTATTGATTTGAGCAACTCTTTTTACAAAAGCCTTAACTTGTGACACAACCGCCTCTCCTTTCATTACCGTGTCCTCCTAGTGGCCGCTCCTCCTCTTGAGCTTCTCTCATACAAGCCCTTTTGTCATTAAGGCTACCTATACATAATTTTTTATTTCACTTGGGTAGCATTAGGTGGTTCAATGAAGCTTAGAAGTTTATAACTTTGATACCACTTAGTTGCTCATGGCCAAAGAATCTGCTTACATACTATCTCCTCACGTATACATTATAGTCTCTTGTATATTGCAATATTAATGAAAGTATGTGGTTATTTAATTATGATTCTTGCTTGAGTCCTTTTATTTACTATTGTCTTTCTTCTTGTTCTTATGTGTTATGTATATATATATACATGCCAATCTAGACCAAACGAGTAGTAAATAGGTTTGCTTATTATTATAGAGATATGACAGTAAGGACTTTAATCCCAAACACAACATAATGTCCACTCAAAATAGAAACCATAACCTTAACTTTAATACTAATTGTTGGATCGAGTGTTCATCGCTACATCAAAAATTATAACTGAAGATAATTTGCAATTTATGTCTTTTTTAATCATGTAATTGCCTAACACCATGTTCAACTGCACCTTAGCCTCCATTATAAGCAAGATACTAAGATGCCTTTACCACCAAACGCTCTATCCAATGGAAATAACATTCTAGCTAATAACAGTTCTAGATGATAAGTAAGGTTCCTAGGATGAGGTTTTTCTTTCAAGTTAGATTTTATTTTATTTTAATTTTTTATGATTACCAAAAATATGATAAGCTTCTCTTGAAATCTTGCTGTAATGGAGTTAGAATTTCTTGGTAGAAACGATGACGCGCTGTGTATTAGTATTATCCATCTATATAGAGAGAGCACATCACCAACTGAGAACTCCAAGCATGCAACCATGAGGCATGCCGTTCAGCATCTTAAAATTAATTATTATATGCCCAATCAATCACAATCCTATGCATTCTGAGCAAAATAAGTATACGCATTCAAAGTGTGTTTATGCAATTCAGGAATTGGGGCCTTATTGCACGTGAAGTCTTGCATGTTTTTTGACTGGCATGATACAGAATTAATATCATGAACTGTCTTGTTGTTCAAGTGGCCTTATCAAGCGGAGCCCTATAATTTGTCTTGGAAAATTGAAAATGACCCATTTCATTTTATGCGCTCCTACATTGGGAAAAGTTTATAGTGTAACGTCTTAATCAGTTGGTTAATTATGGGAAAATCACAATTAACTTCTTCAATTTAATCTCGATGTAGATATACCAGTAAATTTTGAAAATTGTAAATCACTTTTCTAAATATTAATAAATTAATAATATAAAAAACAATTGTTTCTCCACTTAAAAAAAAAAAATACTAAAATCAAAGTTTAAAAAGTATTCATAATCTCTAAAAGAAATTTGCCAACTCAAGTTTAGGAAGATAAGGATTATTTGTATTTTCTCCTTGATGATAAGACTGTGTATAAGGGTATAAAAAATTGTTTTGGCAATTGATTATATGGTTAATAATACGTGATTCTATATTTGTCCACGTAGGTCAAAAATGCTTTTCAACCATTGGTCATTGGATGGCATTGCATGGAAGGCTGAGAATCCATTGATTTCTCCAACCACATATTCATGAATTACGTCAAGTTACATGCTTCAAGTAAGCTAACCTAGCTACTTGAAATTCATCCCACTTAGACCATAATTAAGTTGAAAGGAGTAAGGAGGGAAGTAGAGGAATTTGAAGAGGGAGAGAGAAAAAAAAAATCCCTTACTTATAAAAGGTATTGTTAATTGATAGATTGAGAAGTAAGGGATCTCTTGGAATCTATAGAATTTATTCTTTTCAAATTTAGAAAGAATGAGAATGAAAAATTATTTTAATTATTTTAATATCCTTTAATTGAACCGATACTTTTAAAATTTTAAGACATTTATTTGGTATTTAAACAATTTTTTTCATCATATTTTTCCTCTCCAATCCTTATCCAACATAAACTTTTACCTTAATTTCTTTTTTCTTTGATCCTTTTTTTTTTAAATTTATTTTCTTTATATTTCTTTCCTTCTTTACAAATATAGGATTAGTATTAACAACTTGATATGTATATATATCATTTCAAAAGCTACAATAAAAAAATTTGAATTTATTCACATTAAACCAATCATTTAAAAGGTATATGTGTAATCCATGCAAGTTCATACACATCAAATCCAAGTCAAATCAATTTGGCAACACATGATACTCTAAAATTAGCAACGGTTTTAGTGACTTGCACTTTTAATCTTTTAGCTTTTTATTTATTGAGTTTTGTACATTTGCCCTCAAATTGCATATAAAAAATTTGTTAATATTTGTAATTTATTTTTAAAATAATTTTTTTAATATCTTATTTTGCAAACTTAAAAAAAAAATAATATTATTCTAATACAAAGTCCCTCATTTATTCCTATCGAAGGCTTTTTACTTTTTTTTTTTCTTTTTTTAAGTCACAAATTAAGACGCACGCCTGGCATGTTGATTGTCTTCATGCCCGAGATGACACCAAGATACAAGGCACACTGTGTCTGACCACTATGTTATCCTACATTGTCGTGACAACTGTACAAGCGGACAACGCAAACTCTAGCTGGGTGTCCACTATCGTGCTGTCACCTGATAACGAAAGGTCAAAAAGAGCTGGAATGACTAAATTTCTGATGCCTTCAACTCTTCAACAAATATCAATTAAACTCGTAATTTCATTAAAAAAAATAGTAATAACCCTAATAAGGGAATAATTCGATAGAAAAATTTAATCTGCATCACATAAATAGCAAGTAGAAAAAGTCAAGACTATTGGAAGAAGCTAAGTTTCATTAATAATGCAAAACTTAGATCTAGCTAGTTTATTATCAAACTATTATAGTAATGTCCAGATCATCTTTTTTTTTTTCATGTGACAAATAATAAATTAGCAAAGTTGAGATTAAAGCTTTACTATACGCATTTATTCGGTCAAATTGCATCGCTAGTGAAATTTAAACAATATATACATTGCGGTAACATGAAATTATTCATGGACTATCCCCTTGCCTAGTGTGGCAACTACCATGGTTTTAATCATGGTTATAAGGATAAAATCCAAAATAAAGACCAACATGATGTATCTAAGTGAGACATTAACATAACTAAAACTATAATATACTTATACATAAGTTACTAAGGGTGAGCAAAAAACCCAATCAAATAGAATCAGTTCGCAAATCAAACTAAACCAAACATAAAATATAGTTTTTTTTTTTTTTGCAATTTGGTTTCAAAATTTTCAAATCTGAACTAAATCGAAAATTTATGATTAGCTTAAAGGGATAATCTGAACCAAATTATAAAACCGAACCAAAGTATTTTGAAATATATATATATATATATATAATGATATTTTTCTTATAACTAAAAAGAATTCTTTTATTCTAATATAACATTTAAAAGAATTTTTAATTACCTTTATTGAAAAGTATTTGATAAATAAATTAGTTATATTAAACATTTAAAGTTTTTCAATTGCATGATTATTGAATTTTTTTAATCTCTTATATGAGATCAATATATGTTATTTTTAAATAATTTAATACTAATAATATGAGATTACATATTAATTAAATGTACTTTCTTAAAAGAAAAAAATAGTTTAATCCTAAACCAAATCGAACTAAATTTAAAATTTATAGTTTGAAAAAAAAAGTGAAATTGAAACGATAAAAAATCAAACCGCATTTTTATGATTTGATTTAGTTTTAAAGAAAAACTAAATTAATCCAATCTATACCCATCCTTATAGGTCATCCATGATGCAATAAGGAATATGATCTCTTTTTTATAGGGTGGCTCATCCTCTCTATATCTCTCCTTGTTATGTGCTATTAATATCCCTATAAAGAATATTGGACACAAATTTTTCTTTTTCCTATACATAGCAATATAAGACCCAACTATCTGAAACATAACATACATATATCAATTTTTATGGCCACTATTTTGCCCATTACCACATCCCATTTCAATTTGTACTAGCTCACTAAAAGTCCATTGAATACGAGCATTTTAACCTATAATATGGGAGAATACTTGTACAAAGGTCTAATCATAACATTGACAAAAAGTATTGAAAACACCTTACTGTATGTGAAACATTTTCTGAATAGTTTGTTCGTAGACCCTATTGTCATTTTAGCTGACAGATCAATACAAAATTGGCACCCCTACTCTGACTCTAGGTTGAAAAGACTAAAGTATCCTCAATAATGAAGAGTGGCAAGTTGCATGAGCACATAATTGAAAAGTACCAAAGTTGCACCAGCACATAATTGCAAATCCCCCCACACAACCTCTTCCCCTATATAAACCCTCCTACTTTTTCTCACTCTTCATTCACCCCCCAGTCAAACACCTCTAAAACTTGACCCCACTTTATCATTACTCTGCACATCTCTCTCTCCCCAACACAAGAACTGGCTAACTCCTGTGGAACTCTGGAAGGACCCAGTTCCATCAACCAGAGGGTGGTCATCGCCCTATACAAAGCTCTAAAAACCCTAGACGTAGACACGGTGCACCAAATCCTAGCCCCCGACCTCGAGTGGTGGTTCCATGGTCCACCTACCCACCAGTATTTGATGCCCCTTCTCACTGGCGCCACTGCCACGTCATCAGAGGAAGACTCCTTCACATTCATACCCGACACAGTTACATCCCTGGGGTCCATCGTTCTTGCTGAGGGCTGTGATCCCATCCGTTCAATCTTTTGGGTCCACGCGTGGACGGTGAATGATGGGGTAATAACCCAAGTCAGGGAGTACTTCAACACTGCCCTAACGGTCACACGTTTTGCTGACTCGAAGTTAAAGGAATCAACCCCCCCGACTCATCCTGCGCCGCGCAATTGCCCCCATCCGTCTCTCTGGGAGAGCAGTGTCTCGAACCGGGTCGGAAAATCCGTACCCGGTTTAGTCTTGGCAATATAACAAGGATTTACCTTCCTGCTAGTAATTAATTAATAAATCAATGTAACAGTGTGATACTAGAATAAGGTGCTTGCGTGGCAAGTTCTAGTTAATACGTGAGTGTTCTTGATTCTAGGGTTGTGTTTGTGTGTGTAACGTATGTACGTGTAGGTTTCTCTCTTTCAGGCGTTGTAATGATGATGTGTGAGATGGAGTGGGAAGCGTACCGTGTGTCGAGTCCGGTTTCCTCGATAATAAAACCGTGTTTGTGTGATTGTACTATGAATCTTTTAGGGTTTTGGCTTCTTGCGTTTATCTCTTCTGACATGCATGTATGAGTATGGCTGTCCGAAAGGGAGCTATGTAAGCGGAAAGTGTGGTCGTCATTTACCTGCAAATTATTGCATTTCATTTTAAAATTCGAATTGATATGGAAACTTATAAAATAAATGGATTAAATGTTTTAAATTGCAAATTTATTTTACGCCCATATATCACATTCAGGTCTCATGCCAGTTAATCAGTACTTGTAGGAGTCGTATTCATTTAGGATTTTATCCTCACAATAAATTACACTCTGGATGAAATGTTATGATGTGGTATTATTGCCACCTTTAGTGGTCTTCATGTGAAAATATACCATTCACGACATTAAACTATTCCTATCGAATTTTCATATTCCTTTGGTTAGGTTATATATTAGACACAGTTTTAAAACCATGGAGAGTCCCGTTAACTATAAGACTAAAAAAATTGGGATTCGGATCCTTTTTATTTCCATTTCCACCATTAACGGAAGAATTCAAGAATATATTAACGGAAAAATTAAGGATTATTTTTTTCAATTTCATAATTAATGGTTAAAATTGTCTAAACCCTTACACTATGTTTGAAAAGAGGGAAGAAAATTAAGAGGTAAGTATTGGAAGCAAGGAAAATATTGGGATATTTAATTCTTTGATATATATTTGTTTAGAGAATGGGAAAGAAAAGGAAGGAAAATTAATTACTAATTAGGAGAAAAGATAATATATTACGAGTTAATAAAATACGTATAAGAGTTAATAATTTAATCACTTTTTGGCCAATTAATAATACATTCAGTTGCAATGGGCAAAATGCAAAATGAACGAATCTTTTCTAAATTCCATGACTTTCTCTTCATTTTAGGAGGGAACACATTTTAGTGGGACCAATAAATTTGTTTCCACCCCAATTACATTCTTTCCTAATTGTTCTTCTAACCAAATAATGGAAAATCATCCAAATAACCTCTAAGTCTATCCCCTCCAATTCTTTTTTACCTTTCCTTCATTCTAAACATAGTGTTAAATTATCTCATGACATCATCTTCTTTCTTTATTACAATTTTAATTATTGCCAGCAAATGCATACTTGCGATGAGTGTGCAAAAATTTAAGATAAAAATGATTTAATATAATTTAGAATATAATCCAATTACTGTATTAAATCACATGCACGATTGATAATTTCAAAATGAAAATAAAATAATTCATAAACTATTTGGAAAAAAAAAAAGAAATATATAACCAAAGTAATACATTATAAATGTCTTAGTTAAATATAAATATGCTAATCACATTTAGTTTGCTTTGTCCAAAAGATTGGAATTTACCTATAACGCTATTTAAGAAGATATTAATTTAGGAATTTTGTATATAGCAAAATAATGTAGATCAAGAATAAGAAAATATAACAAGATAATTTTTACATAGATTTTATTTTATTTTATATTATTTAGGCTAGATATAATTTTATTACTATCTTTTATTTGATTAAATTTAGTTTCTTATTTATAATGATTTGGTTAGATTAGTATCTTTATTTTAAGATAGCAAATATGTTTATATGTCTTAGTTTTCTAGAATATTAAGTATTATTATACCTATAAATAGGTAAGGCATGTAATCACTTTAGAACAAAATAACTTGGTAATTAATACCAAAACTAATTCTCAAGTGAGGTATAATGCTTTTTTTTCATTGATAATGTGAGACCATCAAAATTCATCATATGGAGTAAGACCATACATATCAAGGGTAGTGTTAAATTATCCAATTTCATCGTGTGATGTGAGACCATATAAATCAAAAGTGGTGCAAGGCCATCATCTAAATCTAATAATGTGAGACTACTAGATATATTCCTTATAAGTAATTATTTCCTTTTATATAATTTCTTAATGATTTTCTCATCATTTTTAGTATAATCATTATTTAGATTAAATTTTCTCATTAATTTCTATGTTTTTCTGCAATTTTCATATTTTTATAATTTTTTTTCTTTCATGTCCTATGTCAAATTTAGTATTAGAGCCTACACTTAGGTTTTTTCTTAGAGCCTAAATTTATCTTTCATTCTTGGACCAAGAAAAAAATTCTTTCTTTTTGTTCCTTGAAAAGAAAAGAAAAATATTTAGAGGAAGATATGACAATTGCAACTAGAAAGAGAGAGAGAGAGAGAGAGAAACTGAAGGCATTGTATAAGACCAAAGTAAATATTACACCGGTTTATCAGATATTAATTTTCTCAAGTTAGGAATGCTAAGGTTAATAGTGGATTTGATGAGACAAAAGTTAGTTTTGAAAGCTTAAACAAGTAATTTTAGGCAAATGAATCATATTGGAAAATATTTTTTTATTGTAAAAAATTATCTTGGCATGTGATCTAAAAAGCCGAAGTTGGAATATTCATCTTCAAGTGTTGTATTTGAACTTATTTTGATGTTTCATTTTTTTTTAATCAAGGAATTAAGTTGAAATATTATTTATTGATGTTTAAATATAGGTGTAATTCCTAATAAAAGGGTCTGAAAAATCTAGAAAAGTCTTGAGCACTTTTACTCCAAGATGCAAAGAAAGAGTCTAGAGCATTTAGAGATGATTCAAACCTTTCCAATGAGAAAAAGATACAAAGAAGCACAAAGAGTCCAAATGATGTGGACATCGTAGCTGACACCGGTTGATTGGGCATGTCTTTTACAAGGTACGGCCGTGTGTTGAGTATGGAAGATCCACAGAAACATACACGGTTTTATACATGGCCGTGTATAAGCCGCATAACGAACGTGCGTATATATATATATTCCCACGTGTACATATATATTTCCTTTTTAACTTTTTCCCTAAGGACTATATATAGTTTCCTAGGTCATTTTTAGGGTTATCTTTTATCATATATCGAATTACAAACACTTGGAGAGAATTTTCTCTGTTCCCTCAATTGTGCGCAATTTAGAATTTCCAGGAATAAACTAAGATTGTTTTTTGTTTATCCGTGAGGTCCAATCCTAGAATTGGTCTTGTGCTTTATGCTTTCTACGCTACGTCAGTTTTGGTATCAGAGCCAGGTTATTTCCTACGGAGATGTCGGCTAATGACGGTGTTGATGGCGGTCGCGTTCTCGACCTAGATCGGGATGCGGAAGTCTAAGGAGTCGATCAATGGGCTCCAAAGGTAGTGGTTGAAGCCATGGATCGGAGGCTCGGGCGAGTAGAGTAGCGCTTGGAGGATCTGATTACGTGTTTCGGCACCATGGTGGTGGGCCACAATGGTAACAAGGACGTTGGTGGAGATCGACCAAGGGTAGCAGTCGCTCGTGGCGGTCCTATCAATCAACCTACAACCGCAAATCGATGGAATCAACGGTTAGATGAGAGTTCTTCTAAGGAAGAGGGTGACTTCCTACAAAGGAGAGGGCAACAACAGAGGAGAGGCGGTGTTGATGGTGGAAGATACCGCGGGAGTGACAACCGGAATGATCGGGAGTATGGTGGTGGATATCGAAGAAACTACCAGGGATACGATCAGGCGGATGGCGGTGATTTTCGTCTCAAGGTAGATATCCCAACGTTTAATGGTAATCTTAGCATAGAAGATTTTCTGGATTGGCTTGCAGAAGTCGATAGATTTTTCGACTATATGGAGATACCCGAGGATAGGAGGGTGAGGTTGGTTACGTGTAGGCTGAAAGGAGGAGCATTTGCATGGTGGGATCGGTTGCAGAATAGGAGGCAAAGAGAGGGAAAGCAGCCAATAAGGACATGGTACCGTATGAATAACCTGCTGCAAAGAGATTTTTTGCCACCAGACTATGAGCAAATTCTCTTCCAGCAGTACCAAAGCTGCCATCAGGGGCAGAGGACGGTGCATGAATATATCGCCGAGTTTATGAGATTGGCGGAGAGGAATGATTCGAGGGAGATCCAGGGTCAGCAAGTAGCGCGATTTGTCGACGGGTTGAAGCCCCATATTAGAGATAAAATTGGGGTGACGGTATTTAAAACTTTGAATGAGGCAAAGAATTTGGCCCTTAGAGCCGAGATGATGATTTAAGAGCAAAATACTAGGCTTGGTGGGGGTAGGAGGAATTATGGATATGATAGTGTTGGCAGTGGCAACCGGGTGGGTGGTGAAAGGAATAGAGGAATAGTTGAGAAGCCTGTTGGAGGTATAGAGAAGAAGGAAGACAAGGCTGAAGGGAAGAAGCCTCTTGAAATCAAAGAGACCCCAAGGCAAAGTAATCTGTATGCTAAGCTAATTTTGGGGAAGTGTTATAGGTGCAATCAACCGGGGCACCGATCCAACAAATGTCCGAATTGACGGACCATAAATATTGTCGAAAGGGAAGAAGAGGAGGAAGTGTGCTGTGAACCGGATGGTGAAGATGAGTATTATGATGAGGATGATGATGGGGTGGAGCCGAGCTATGTGATTAGAAGGATGATGTTGGCACCGAAGCAGGAGGGTAGTTCGCAGCGACACAAGTTGTTCCGCACTAGGTGCACAATTAGTGGGAGAGTGTTCGACTTGATTGTTGATAGTGGGAGTTGTGAGAATGTAATTAGGAGAGAGGTGGTGAAGCAACTCCAACTGCCAGTAGAGAAACATCCGAACCCTTACACCATAGGGTGGATTAAGGCGGCAGAGCGGATTGATGTGAAGGAGAAGTGTCGGGTTCCCTTCTTTATAGGCAAATATCGGGATGAAGTCTATTGTGACATCGTCGATATGGATGCTTGCCACTTGTTATTTGGGCGACCATGGCAGTTTGATGTGGATGCCCAACATGCTGGAAAAGAGAATAAGTATAAGTTGGAGAAAGGGGGTGTGAAATACACATTGCTGCCATTGACAGATAAACAACCCAAGACACAAAAGGATGGAGGAAAATCCTTTCTGACAATCACTCAGTTAGAGAAGGAGATGGTTGAGGATCTGAAAGAATCCCAGGTGATGCATGCACTTATCGTGAAGAGTGTTGGAGAAGAAGTGAGTAGTGAGGAGGTTCCAGAAGGTGTAAAGGGGGTGTTAGAAGAGTTTAAAGAGATAGTGCCAAAAGATTTTCTAGAAAGGTTACCTCCATTGCGTGACATCCAGCACCATATTGATTTGGTGCCTAGGGTTAGTCTTCCTAATCTCCCTCATTATAGGATGAGCCCCAAGGAGACTGAGGTTCTGCAGGAGAAAGTCTAGGAGCTACTGGACAAAGGATTTATCAGGGATAGCATGAGTCTGTGTGCTGTTCCGGTGCTATTGACTCCAAAGAAGGATGGTAGTTGGAGGATGTGCGTAGACAACCGTACGATCAACAAAATTGCATTTGGGTATAAATTCCTAATTCCTCGCATTGAGGACATGTTGGATAGGCTGAGTGGAGCAGTGATATTTTCAAAGGTGGATCTTAGGAGTGGATACCATCAGATCCGAGCCAGACTTGGGGATGAATGGAAAACCGCTTTCAAGACGAAGGAAGGATTATATGAATAGTTGGTTATGCCATTCGGCCTCAGTAATGCACCCAGTACCTTCATGCGTGTAATGAATCAGGTACTTAAGCCTTTTATTGGTAGATTTGTAGTAGTGTATTTTGATGATATTTTAATATATAGTAAGACTGAGGATGAGCACTTAGTGCATTTGAGACATGTATTAACTGTGTTGAAGGAGAATAAGCTTTATGCCAATCTCAAGAAGTGCATATTTATGTCAAAGAAGTTGCTATTCTTGGGTTTTATAGTGAGTGGTGAAGGAATAACGGTGCATGAGGAAAAAGTAAGACCTATTAGAGAATGGCCTACTCCCAAGACGGTGACTGAGTTGAGGAGCTTTTTGGGTTAGCAGGGTTTTATAGGCGCTTTATACGGCATTTCAGTATTGTCGTTGCTCCATTAATTGAGTGCCTGAAAAAAGGGAAGTTTCAATGGGGTGAAGAAGCTAAGTCAGGGTTTGCTGTGTTAAAGGAGAGATTGTGTAGTGCGTCGGTGTTGGCGTTACCAGACTTTGACAAATTATTTGAGGTAGACTGTGATGCCAGTGGGGTAGGCATTGGAGCAGTGTTATCTCAGGAGAAAAGACCTATGGCCTTCCATAGTGAAAAGCTCTATGAAGCTAGGAGGAGTTGGTCTACTTATGATAAAGAGTTCTATTCCGTGGTTAGAGCTTTGAGGATGTGGGAGCATTACTTGGTAGGGAAAGAATTTATCCTGTATTCAGGTTGTGTTACTCTAAAACATCTGAGTAGTCAGACACGCATCTGTAAAGATATGCATGCCAGATGGATCCAATTTCTACAAAAGTTTCCATTCCGCTTGATGCACAAATTTGGAGTTCAAAATAAGGTGGCGGACGCATTGAGTAGGAGAGTTGATTTATTGATCACCATGAGGGTTAAGGTGGTAGGTTTTGAGCATATGAAAGAACTATATGAGGAGGATGTAGATTTCGGGAAAATATGGAGGAAGTGTATTGATCAGGAGCCCAGTGACAGTTATTATATCTTGGAGGGTTACTTAATGAAAGGAAATCAACTTTGTATTCTTGAATCATCTTTGAGGAAAAAGTTGATTAGGGACCTACATGGAGGAGGATTAGCAGGACACCTGGGGCGAGATAAGACTTTAGCAGCAATGGCTGCAAGATATCATTGGCCTCAACTGAGAAGAGATGTGGGGAGAATTGTGCAAAGGTGTTACATCTGTCAGACATCTAAAGGACATTCTCAGAATACTGAATTGTACACTCCACTACTAGTACTTGAGAATATCTGGGAGGATCTATCTATGGATTTCGTGTTAGGTTTGCCTAGTACCCAATGAGGTGCTGACACTGTTTTTGTGGTTGTAGACAGGTTCTCCAAGATGGCTCACTTCATCCCTTGCAAGAAGTCAGCTGATGCACAGGGTGTTGCCAAGTTATTCTTTAAGGAGGTGGTTAGGTTGCATGGGGTTCCCAAGTCTATTACATCAGATAGAGATACCAGGTTTCTTAGTCACTTCTGGAGGACACTATGGTACATGTTCCATTCCTCACTCAATTTTAGTAGTACAGCCCAACCTCAGACTGATGGGTAGACGGAGGTGATGAACAGGACCCTTGGCAATTTAATACGAAGCATTTGTGGAGAGAAGCCAAGACAATGGGATTTGGCGCTTTCTCAAGCTGAATTTGCTTACAACAGCTCCACCCATAGAACTACTAGGAAATCTCCTTTTTCAGTGGTCTATACAAAAGTACCATCTCACGCATTGGATTTAGCTCTGTTGCCTAAAGGTGTAGAGTCCAATGTAGTTGCAAAACACATGATTGAACAACATCAGGCGGTGGTATCTGAAGTGAAAGAGAAGATTGAGAAAGCTAATGGGAAGTACAAGAAAGCTGCCGACAAGCATAGGAGGGAAAAGCTCTTTGAAGTGGGAGATCAGGTGATGGTGTTCTTAAGGAAAGAACGTTTTCCCGTGGGCACTTATAGTAAATGGCAACCAAAGAAGTATGGCTCTTACAAGATTGTTGCAAAGATAAATGATAATGCGTATGTGGTCGGACTTCCTGGAAGCATGAAGATTTCGAAAACCTTCAATGTAGCTGATTTATCTCCATTCTATTCCGATGACGAACCTCTATATCTAGAAGAGAACTCGGGGTCGAGTTCTTCGTTGATGGGAGAGAATGATGTGGACATCGTAGTTAACACCGGTTGATTGGGCGTGTCTTTTACAAGGCACGGCCGTGTAATGAGTCTAGAAGCTCCACAGAAACATACATGGTTTTATACACAGCACCAAGGCATGGCCGTGTGTTGAGTCTAGAAGATCCACAGAAATATACACAGTTTTATACACGGCACCAAGGCACAGCCGTGTGTTGAGTCTGGAAGATCCATAGAAACATACACGGTTTTATACACGGCCGTGTATAAGCCGCATGACGAATGTGCGTATATATATATTTCCACGTGTACATATATATTTCCTTTTTAACTGTTTCCCTAAGGACTATATATAGTTTCCTAGGTCATTTTTAGGGTTATCTTTTATCATATATCGAATTACAGACACTTGGAGAGAATTTTCTCTATTCCCTCAATTGTGCGCAATTGAGAATTTTTAGGAATAAATTAAGATTGTTCTTTGTTTATCCGTGAGGTCCAATCCTAGAATTGGTCTCATGCTTTACGCTTTCTACGCTGCGTCACTAAAGCACCTCAAAGAATCCGGACTTTTTATAAAATTTATAGATATTATAGAGCATTTAATGTAGGAATGAAGATTGTAACGTCCAAGGGCTTTAAATACCATTTGAAAGTAGATTGAAGACAAGATTTTAAGCCTTATTTACAATATTATTTCTTGTCCTCTTGTTCTTCAACTCTCTTGTGCTTTTGCTTATTATTTACTATTCTTTGTTGAAACCTAATGTGCTATAAGTGTAACCCATTTGTAATTCTTATCAAGGGAGTGCACTACACTGGTGATTGTAAGTGTGAAATAATTGGGCTTTCGAGCCATTGTTTGAGTTGTTGAGCAAAAGTGGTGTAAAGTCATCAATTGCAAACATTGTGTGTTCATAGAAAATAAGGGTGATTTTAATTCCATGTTAAATTTGAGCTTGATCTTCTAAACTCTCTTTCTTTTATTTCCAACACCATATTTGCTATTTTAATTGTTTATTATCTCATTCATTCAATTAGTTTAGCATTATTGTTTAGATTAAATTTTCTCATTAGTTTTCGTGTTTTTTTAATAATTTTAATATTTTATAATTTCTCCACTTCCATATCCCATGTCACAAAATAAATTGTTCCAATATAAACTAACATTATAGTTACTCATGGGAATAATTAAGAACTGACAATTAAATCATATTGCATTAAAATAAATCATAAATAAATCAATTCTGAAATTTTGTAGAAGCAAAATATTTATTGAGAATAAAGTCGTCATGCGTAAATGTGGAAAAAAAAAAAACAGATCAATATAATTTCAACTTAAAAAAAGATTAATAAAATATAAGGAGTTTTAAAAATACTATTTACTTTCCTTTCAAGTCATAATTAACTCCATTTATGGTTATTTGCCACCTCAATCTCTGAAACCAAATTTCAAAATTCACCTAATATAAAACTAAAAAACAACCTTAAACCTAATCAAATTCACATCATTTGGTTTAATTAATATATTAGTTGCACCGTCAAAAATTAAATTAACTTATTAATTCATGTACATATGAGGTAAAAGACACAAAATTTTTGAAAATCCATTTTTCTCATAACTATTAATTTGATGATATTTTGAGAAACACAATGGAATAAAAATCTTAAATGGTGTGCCATTATTCTAAGCATCTTTCATCGGCTTATTCAAAATTGTGTATAGTTTTTCCATTTCATTATCATTGGCAATACATTCACAATCATGCTTCATTGACTATTTTAAGAAAGCATCTATTCTAAGAAAATTATTATTGCAAAATAGGATCATGCAATTATCCCCATATAAAAATAAAAACAAATTAGGGTTAAGAATAATTAAAGAAATACAGCAATGATTGAATAAATCTACAATCTTTAAAACAAAATCAATAAAAAAATCAAATCATACTCCTCTTGAAAAGTCAAATTTATCAAAATTTTCACAATTAAAAACAAAAAAAAAGAAAAGAAAATCATAGGTCAATTCTAATTTAAGAGATATGATGCTAATTCAGTTAAACCAAAATTTATGGCTTAAATTTATTAATTTGTAATAAAGTAATAAAATTTATATGAAAAACCATAGAAACAAAAACAAAAATCATGGTATGAGTAATTTATTTTAAAGGAGTTGAGCAAAAACTCTTATTAGTCTCTATTTTTTAAATCCTTAAACTTAGTTGGATAAAATCCAAGATAAACCCTATAAGTGGTGTCGCATTTTTTAGTCTAAACTTAAATTCTCTAAATAGGGAAAATTTAAACCTAAACAAATCCATAAAAAATATGGTGCACAACAAAGATGTATTTTTCAAAGAAAAAAAAAATCGAGGAATAGTTTCTTTTTTTAAGAACTTTCAACTTCTATTTTCAATTAATATTGTAGTAGATAATTGAGGGGAGTGGTTTTCCTACCAACTAGGTTTTTCCAATAAATGCAGTTAGTGAACGACAGAGAGAAGATTAGGGATATTCTAATATTAGCATGATATGTGTAGGAGAGAGAAAGAGAGAATTTAAGTGATGTCTCCCACTTTGCCCTTAAATATTTTTGAGCTAAATTATTGTAATACAAGATTTGGTTGCTCTATTTGATATATTTATGACCTGTTTATATGAAATTAATAAAAAGAGAATAGAATATTTATTCCTTCTTAATTATCTATTATCTTGTTTACATGGAAAATCGAGGATGAAGTCACTTCCAATCAAGGACTGCACCCACACTTTATTAATCTTCAATGCAAGTGCTTAAGGAGCTACATACAAGTTATACACGATATCACTCACTTGAATATACAAGTATAGTGTTTACACTCTCTCAAGATTGGCAAATGAAAGCTCACACATTATAGTACAATCTTTCTCAAACAATTTACAATTATAAAGTGCAAAAGACAAATAGAACAATTTGTAAGAGAATAAGAGGATTATTGCAACTTTGGATTAGAAGAAGTGAATCCCTTTTAGGGTTGTTGGAGTATTTATGTTCATATTAATTTCTCTTCCCATTATAATGCAATAAATGCTCTAATAGCTAGATTTTTTTCTTCTACTGGGAGGACCACTTCTAATATCACCAGCAATACAGTAGTGTAATTTCAGCACTAGCTTCAACACAATTTTCATCTTACTAGCAAAGTGATTTAGAGAACAGAATACTTAAAAATGAAATATGACAACTAGTAGACCGATATCCTCTACAATAACAAGCTAGTAGTTATGAAAATGCTCAAACCTTAATTGCTTCCACTGGCTTGAAGGTTTACAAGAGATCGACTTCACAATGCCCTCTTTTGCTTTCCATTTGTTCTTTGAAATATGCTTTCCATGCCAATACTTATACAAAAAATAAGTAATCAATCCAATTATCGACTCAAAGATTTCAAGTACAATTAATTGAATTTCTTTAATTAATTTAGTTTTGTTTTCATCAAAATCATTCATGAACTTATTGATTTAACATTCTCCCCTTTTTTTATGAGGACAAAACTTTACACTCACATACTTCCCCGTAATTAGGCATTCGATTTCAGACGAATTTGCAAATTAAGTTCAAATGAGATGGATTCTACTTTTGAGAAAATTAGTCTGAGATAAGTAGCAAACTTTATTTCAATTTGATATGATTTGCAAGTTTTTAACATGTTATGGTTAATTCAATTTGTTAATTGTAAGAATATGACACTTTAGGGGGTTTGAAATCTTCTCCTCCTATGGTCTCATAAAAAATTTGGCAAGTAAGATGCTAGGTCATGAGGAGGAAGAAGAAAAACAAGTAAAAAGAAAACCGGCATAGTCCCGGCTTAAACCTAAGGTCACTAAAACCAAAAAAGCACGTTTAAACTCCACACAAGGCATCAAGATTACCAAGACATTATCATAAGGAGAAAGAGATTAGCAAATCAAATAGAGTGCAATATTAGCTCAACTATATAATCTATGCCATCAAGACATCATTAATAGCTCCAATCATGTAAACTAAAAACAACCCAAGTTATAGCTAAGTGATCAAGTCATAAGTGAAGAAGGATAGATAATGAGTTCAATCAATAAGTTACATTAAATAAGGCCATATACTAAGATCAATAACTAGTCAAAATAAGGAAGGTCAAATTACCAAGTTTAACAATAAATAAATAGAATGGAAAAACAAACACATAACATCAATAAAGATGAACAAAGCTGCTCGAGGATCATTAGATGGATTAGAAGGAGGCTACAATTGAGGTAAAGAGAAAGGATATGGAAGGTTGAAGTTAGAATAAATCGAAAGGAAACCTACATCAATATGCTATTGAATCTGATCAAGGCACTCATCCACATTTGCTTTAAGCTCAATGTGCTGCTAATTAACACATTAATATAACAGATCTTAAACATCGTTGTGTCTTCCAACACTAAAATCCCCCTTACCCTGATCTTCATTAGAGTCTTCCTAAGAAGCTATCTCATCAAGTCTAACTGGGGGGAGCTAAAGGTTTCTTCCGAATCCATCTCATTCCTACATTTTTCCAAGCACCCCAATTGATATCGGTTATCTCAAACCCCTTTACCCATGCTTCTCTAAAGGGTGTTGCATATTATACTCCTTTGTGTCTTAAGAATATAGTAACTAATTGTCTAAGACATCTAAGATGCAAAATAGCTTAGGAAAGACTACTTGTTACCTTCTTGAAACATTGAATAATTAGATAAAAATAATTTATTTTCTCACCTTTCAACAAATGATATAGGAGCTATAGATCCCATTGAGTTACTTGAGTTAACTACCCCTCTTTAGGAGCATAAACATGAATGAGAATGTGATGTACCAATCTTACTTTTAGAGATAGTCTTGAGGTTAGCAAATTTGCACTTTTATTCCAATGTTCACCAATTCCCCTGATATTGAATTCTTTCTCATAGAAAGTAGAACTATCATACTTAGTATTCACTTCCTTCTTTCCCATCTCAACTCCAATCAAATCACAAATATCCTCAAGACACATCTCAATGTATCTTCCATACACATAACTATATAGAACTTCTTTAGAGTAATCATCACTAGGATCCATTTTTACACATAAGTTTCCATTGTCATCTAAATGAATGATGAGATTACTATATAAATGCTTAATAGTATCATCGTTTGCCTCTTTTGTAAGATGGATAATATTCATGATGTGCTTGACTTGCAACCCGTCTATTCTTGTGATTTACAATTCATAATAACTTCTTGAGCATAGTATATTCTCATGTCTACCTCAAGATGTCGAAATTGTTTAAAATGCTTAGATTGCTTGTGAGAAGAAAAGAGGTAATGATCAAAGGGTGGTTGTCATGGTGAAGCAAGACCAATTGGGTGCGGGGAGCCATTTGGAGATTTAATTAAGTAGTTGGTGCACATAGATGAGTTATAGTTTTGGTTGGTTGATTTAGTGAGAATGGAGAGGATGTGTGAGAGAAGATGGATGTGGGGATGGTTATGAGAGTGAGAAGTGTAAGATTTGAGAGTGAATTTAGTTTTGTGAGAGTTTGAAAGGAGGGATTGTGACTTGGGGAGAGAGAGGGTTAGAATCGACCAAATAGGGAAAGAGAAATAAAGAGAAAATGAAAGAGGAAAGAGAAGGAAAGAATATATAAGAGAGATATTTAGCCTATCGACCAAATGGTACATATTGCACTGGCTTGCTAGTGTAGGCAAAAAATCAAGCAAAATGGTTGTAAAAGAGTGCTAATTATTAGCTTTACAGTAAACTTTATATTGTCTTGCAAGTGGTTAGTAAACCCTAACTTTTGACAGCACTACCATTTTGTTAGTAGAATGGCTACCAACCTAATGATAGTATACTATAAAATAGAACAGATATGCCTCTCCCTTTCTTACTCCATTTGGCATTCAACAATATCAAAACCCATATCACACCAAACAATTAATTAATAACTACTTTAGTCAATAGTGATGATCAATATAGATTGTCTCACATTCAATTAATAACTATTTTCGATCCTTTAGAGCATGTTTGGATTCAAGTTGAGCCTAGTAGTTTCTCATTATTCATTTAACACAATAATGATCATTGAAGGTCTTGTAAGTCAAGTTTGCATAAAATCAAAGTTGAGGCAAACTATTTACTTAAACAACTTCTAATAACACATTCGAACATGCATAAACACGCATTGGACACGAAAAATAATAAATCACCAAATTGTGCACATGAGAACCTAAACTAGCATGAAGAAGTTCAAATATGCCCAAAACATATAAGAGCATTAAATTAGTCACTTCAATAAGTTTCAATAGTTTAATTTAGAATATGAGAACATACTAATGGTATGAATTCTAAGAAAGCTTAAAAATGTGCATCCAAATATGTCATAAAGGAGTTAGAGAAGAAACGTATAAGCATAAAGTATGCCATAACCATCAATCTATACCATGAAAGATGTGTAACCATATATTCTTAGACTTAATATCACGTTGTAAACAATTTATACATTGAAAAACTTGATATTTACTAGAATCACTATCGGTTCATTGAGTCTTAGCATTCATCTTACATGATCATTTCCAATTCTCTTAAAGTTCAAAAGCGATCCTCACTTAAAGATTTAATAAAAATATATGCAATTTGACTACTAATATCCACAAGCTCTAAGCATGTATCATTATTTTTTACATGGTCATGAATAAAGTGATGTCTTATCTCAATATGCTTAGTTTTTTAGTGTTGAATCGGATTTTTTATTAAATTGATTACACGTGTTATCACACCAAATTAGAACTTTTTCAAATTTTAAGTCATAATCATCCAAAGTTTGTTTCATCTAAAGGATCTGAGCACAATAACTACTAATGGCCATGTATTCGACCTCAATGGTTGATAGTGCTATCAAAGTTTGTTTCTCACAAATACCAATACACTAATGAGTTCCTTAGAAAGTGGCATATGCCACGTGTGCTTTTTTAAATCAACCTTTCAATTGGCAAAGTCGGCATCAGAGTATCTTACTAGATCAAAAGAAGTAAACTCAAGGTACGACAAGCCAATTTCAATAGTGCCTACAATAAAAGAAAAGCAGTCTTTTACTTTAAATTCTAAATTATAGATGTTAACTAGTGACCATAGATTTGGGTTGAAATTTTATAATCATTAAATATAAATTATGATGTTTAATGTGTATCAAGATATGGTGTTATTTATAATTCAATAGCTTTTGGAATTTAGTATATAGGTACGTTGTCATTGTTTGTTGGGTGTGTGATAAGATTTGAGGTTCATCCTATCATGGGTCCAACCATAAAGGGAACTGGAGTGTCAAAAGTCAAGTTAAATGTTTGAAATTGGATTACAAAGAGGTTCATGGTCAAGTTCACGACTAAGTTCCTAAGCATGTTCATCTACACTACCAAGAACATGCCTGTGTTAAATGTTGGTGATGACTAGTGAGATTCACAGTCAAGAACACGACCATGTTCCTTTTAATGAACCTTATTTTCCTTTTTTTTAATTATTTACATATTGTATTTTATTTGTATTTTGGTGTCCTTTATTTACAGTATGCCACAACGCAGCATATATATAATAAAACTTGGATTAGGTTTATCACAAATCATTAATTCTGTGAATATCCGGAGTGTGATATTCAAATATCAATTGATTATATGAATTCCCAATTATTTGGTGTCTAAACTCAACAATTATTTAAAATTCAAGAATTTGGGAAGGGAATAGAGCAAAGATGGCTCCAAAATTTGATAATACTCAATTAATCATTCTTTCATTGCCTTAGGGTATACGAATAATAGTAAGCATAAAGCTAAAAAAAAAAAGAACATAATATTTTTTTTAAATAGAAACACTTAAAACTTGCTAAAATATAAATTCCTAAAACTTAAGGACACGAAATAAATTAAAAGAAAAATATAGTGCTACAAACGAAACTCAAAATAGAGGTATCTATAAAAAGTTATATGTAATTTAAAAGAAAATTTGATTATTTGAGGGACTAAACGAAGGAATTTACCCTAAAAACAGCATGACTTAGTACTAAAAGTATTGACTTCTTCAAGTTGACTCGTTTCCTTTAAAATAAGGTCTAGACATCAAGAAATCATAACTAACCCATTATTGTCCCATTTCCCTGTGTACCTGTTTTCTAGTATCTCCACCTCATCAACCACTAGGATTTTAATAGGTATTTAAGCATCTCTTTCTATAATGGATAGAATTTCTAATCTCTTTCACTATCGAAAATTTAGAACTCTTTACGAGTGAAAATCCTAACCCATATTATTGCAAGTTTTATTATAATCAAATCTTATCAATCAATTCTCTTCAATTGGTTTGGTGATTTTTTAACTTATTTATCTCATAAGTCATATCAAGATAACCGTGTTTAATTGTTTAGTTTTGAAAATTGTCAGTCACATCAATTTAGGGATTTTCAACAACCTAGCTTGATTATTAGAATTAATTTTTAATAGTTGTCCATACTCGTATTATTTCAAAAGTTGTTATAGTTTAAACACCAAAAACATGAAAAAATACACCTTCGTATATTTTAGATCGCCATGCTAATCTAACGAATCATGCTTGGATCCTCACATAGATCTGGACACATCATAATTTGGCATCAAAGCTATGGTTTGGCACACATATGGTAAGTTTCAAATCTTATCTTGTTACTCCACTATTGGAAGAAATCAAGGTTTTATTGTGGTAGGTATTGCATTCTTATTACAATCTTAGTGTGGGAGTTTGTAGTGAATTATTATGTTGAGATACTTGTGTTGTTAACAACAAAAAAAAAAAAGTCTAGAAATATTGGAGATGAGGTTATGGATGCCGGAAATAATGGAGGCAATGTTAGGAGAAAAGAACTAAATGCCACAGGGGATGACTTGAATTGGAAATTAACTAATATTGCTGAAATGATATGCATGATGTTGGCTATGCAAACCTTAAGGGTAAATGCCACCCAAGGTAATGTGTTAGGAAATAGATGTAGAAGGGAGCGACATGAAGTTGATGAATTGGCTGATGGAGGAAGAGAAAATTTTGGAGGGGGTCACATGAATGATAGGAATCGTGTAAGAATTGGTTACTAGCAAGTGAAAGGATTTAACTTTGTTAAACTATCAGCTCTAAAATTTGATGAGTGTAAATTGTTGGATGATTACTTAGATTGGGAGAGTTGGGTAGATAGATTGTTTGACTAATATGAGTATCATGAGCTTACTAAGGTTAAATTAGCATCCTTAGAGTTTATAAGTTATGCCGCCTTATGGTAGAGAAATGTTTGTATTTAGAGGAGAGATGATGAAGAAGTCGAGGTAGCCACTTGGAACATAATGAAGAGGTTGATGTGAAAAAAAATTGTACCTTATTATTATAAACAAGAATTATTTTCTTGACTATAGGCACTAATGCAAAGTGGGATGAGTGTTAGCAAATATGTATAAGAGTATGAGACACTACTAATGAGATGTGAGTTTAGGGACTTTATTGAGTAAACTATATCGTGGTTTATATTAGGGTTAAAATATGAGATGGCTAATGTTGTTGAGGTACATTAGTATGAGACTCTAGATGACATTATCAAATTAGCATTTAAGGTTGAGAGGCATAAACAAGTGAGTAAGACTAAGCCACAAACTTATGAAGATTGCTAAGTTAAGGAGAAGCCTAATGAAGAATGAAAATCCTAAGATTCAGGCTTTGAGCATAAGGAGTTCATGAGCTATGAAAAAGATAATAGTAGCATATAAACTCTTATGCTAACTAAAATGTAGGAGAATGAATAGGTGAATCACAAGAAGAGGTCAATTGAAGTTAAACGTTTGGAATGTCAAGTACTAAGGCATTTGGCCATAGAATGTCCAAATAGACAAGTCATGGTAATTTAGACCAAACTCTTAGAACTTGAAGTGGTTAGTGAGGAGGAAAAAGAAGAGCTTAGTGTAGAGATTAAGCATCTAGGGCAGGTTTATGAGTTAGATGACGTTACTCATATTGAGGGTGATGGTGAAGATGTAGAAATGATGCCACTTGCTATTAGCCAGTCTTTATTATAAGAGCAACCAGTTGATGTGATGTAGAGAAATAACCTCTTCTTTAGCCAATGCTTAATGTAGGGTAAAACTTGTTCTATTGTACCAATATAACTTCTACTACCATTGTGCATGCCTGGGGATTGAAGATGCTTCCACATCTATAACCATATACATTAAACTAGTTTGATGAGAAAAGGGAAGATCTATATCAACAAGCAAGTTATAGTTCCACTAAAGATTGGAGAGCATGATGATGAACTAATATTTGATGTTGCTATGATGGAAGTAGCTCATTTATTGTTTGGTCAACCTTAGATGTATCATAAGAGAGTATTGTATGATGGGTTCAAGAACGTCTTTACATTTACTAAAGACAAAGGAAAATTATTTTAACTCCTATGACTCTAAAGCAAATCAAGGAAGATCAAAAGTTTGAGGTAAACTAAAAGAAGGGTAGCTAAGTTTGTTTTCTTGGAATCTATCTTTTTTGTTTTGCAAGTTTAATCAATCATGAGATTTAAGGGTGGATCTTCACTAACTTTACGATGATGATAGGATTTGAGGTTCATATCATTATAGATCCAATCGTAAAGGGAATTGGAGTGTCAAAAGTCAAGTTAAAGGGTCAAAATTGGATCACAAAGAGATACACAGCTAAGTTCACCATTGTGTTTCTAGGTGTGTTCATCTACATGGCCAAGAACACAGCCTCGTTGAGCATTAGTGATGACTAGTGAGGATTACAATCAAGAACACAACCATGTTTTTTGGTTATGTTCCTCCTGATAAACCTTCTTTTCATTTTTTGTTTAATTATTTATGGATTATCTTTTATTTGTATTTTATTATCCTTTATTTACAAGTATGCCACTAGGGTTTTAGTAGGTATTTAAGCATCTCTTTCTATAATAGATAGAACATTTAATCTCTTTCATTATTGAAAAATTGGAACTCTTTGAAAGTGAAAATCCTAGCCCATATTGTTGCTAGTTTTCTTTGAATCGAATTTTATCAATCAATTCTTTTCAATTGGTTGTAGAAATTCTTTAACTCATTTATCTTGTGAGTTATATTAACCTAATTTGATTATTGGAATTAATTTTCAAAAGTCATCCTTACCCATATTATTTTAATTTTTTTATAGTTCAGACTCCAAAAATATGCAAAAATATACCTTAGCATATTTTAGATCACAACACTAATCTAACATATTATACTTAAAACCACACATAAATTGAATCTTATTAGTTGACTCTCTTTAATTGGTTGTGGCAATTCTTTAACTCGTTTATCTCGTGAGCCGTATCAGGTAACCATCCATAGTTATATTATTTCAAAATTTGTTATAGCTAAAACACCAAAAATATACATTCACATATTTTAGATTGTTGCATTAATCTAATGAATTATGCTTGGAAACTCACATAGATCCAAGTACATCATTTTTCTTGCTAAGGTAGTAAATAAATCAACCTAATGAAAAGTGAAACCATTTAAATTGTATGCTACTTGTACTTAAGAAAGAGCCAAAAAGATACGGGTTGATGTTAGTGATTTGGAGCACTCTACCTAGTAATCAATACAATTTGTCTTATCATCATGTAACCTCATATCAATAGGATTTGGCTAGTTAGAGGCTAACTTTCATGTTAGTGGGTTGCTGACTTGGGCAAGGTCGAGTAATGAGTTAGCATATGGTTTTGGTTTTGATTATATTTATAATGTCAAAGTCATGAGTTATCTCGAGTATGAGGACGCCTAAGCCTATACTATTTGAATGATTAACTTTAAAGATAATAACTGATGATTATTGCACTAAAATAGGTTGTGTGTATGCATTATGCATTGCATGTTCATATACATGTGCTTGTGTGGCTATGTATAGAGCTTTTAGCTCACCCCTCTAAAGACTTTATTTTTCAAGTGTAGGAAAAATTTACATGAAATAATTTTAATATCGGTGTATGGGATCGAGTACACATTTACTACATGGATAGGAAGAATTTTGCTTAAGATGTAATAATTTAGTTATATGCATTTTAATTTTTATTCTTTTATATTAAATTTTAGAGGTGAAAAAAATATGAATAAATTTAAGTTTAAAAATTTTTAGCATTAGTTTTTACAAATGTTAAATATTTGTAAATTTTAGTTGTTTTGAGCCTTATCATACTTATGCAATGATATAAGTATGTGGTAGACTAATCATGTCTTTTGATTTCAAGATGTAATAATTTACTTTCCTTTGTTCAAAGTAGAAGAGAACACACTCATGACATGCATGTAGAAGAAAAGAAAAAAAGAAATGTTTCAATATCATATTTGATTATCACATGCATCGTTAAATTGGTATGGTGAATGAAGCATGAAAAAGTTGTCTAGACTGAGTTTTTGAAGAGGAAATACATATTCAAAGAGAATGCTTTTAAGGCAAAATGAGGGTCAATTTCTACAGTCTCTAAGAATGGCAAATGAATGGCTAGAAAATCAATTAGTCATCAAACCTATTTTAGGAACCAAGGTGAAGTTTCGGTATGATAAGCAAAATGATAAAGAGCCTTTGAGGGGAAAATTAATTAGACTACTTCTAAGAGGAGGAGAGGCACTGTCTTTAGCAAATGTGTGGAAGGGAAGGTATGAGTGGAATGAAAGTACGATTGGTTTTCCCATTAATAATGAGTGTAGAGTGGTTTGGGGAATGAAAGTACGATTGGTTTTCCCATTAAAAAAAATAAAGTATGGCAATTTGATCCAAGTGGTGAAGTCTTTGTAAAGGCAACTTATAGGGAGATGAGGAAAGAATTCTAATGATAGTGAAAGTTGGGAAATAGATTTGGTAGAGCCTAACTATTCCAAAGAACCAATTTCTTATGTAGCAAATCCTACATGATGGATTGCCAACTAAAAAGAACTTGCAAAGGAGGAGGAGGATGGTACATGGGCCATGTTGTTTCTACCATAAAGAAGAAGAGACTACTGAACACTTTTTTAAGAGCTATGAAGTGATCAAGGGTTTTTGGATGTCATTGAATTCCTCGCAACCTTTTAAGGATTCCTTTGGTTTGGATTTTGTAGCATAGCTAAAATGCAATGCTAAAAATGGGAAAAAGAGGAATGGTGGAGACAAACCTAAGGAAATACTGTCTAGTTTATAATTTAGGGAATTCAGAATGAGAGAAATAGGAAACTTTTTAGGCTACATGAAGCTAATAGTGAGTGGTTAAATCATGTAAAGATTAGAGCAATTGATTGGTGGGTGGCTTTGTGCAAGAGACAAAAGGAAAGTTGCTTAGAGAGATTTAAATGTAATTGGACAAAACCAGGAAAATGTTAGATTAAAGTGAAGAGAGCTAGAAAGCTAGAATTGGTGGCATTTGTAGAGATGAGTTGGGAAATGTTATTAGAGGTTTTTCCATGAATCTAAATTATACATCCCCTTTAGAAGCAAAAGCTTAGAGAGATATTGAAGCATTATACTTTATGAGAAGAATTCAAAAAGACAATGTCATCATTCAAATGGACTCTACAAATGCCCTTCGAATGCTCTTTAGTGTATTAAGTCATGATCCTCTATTAATGACATCTTTCTTTCAACTTTGTAGGAATGAAATCTTGTAATTTAGGAATTTAAAGTTGTAGTGGTGCCCTAGAAAATGCAACCAATTTGTTGATTACTTGGTTAAGCAAGGTTTAGAAAGAGAAGATATGTTTTTCTTCTTATATAAATATTCATGAGTCTCTGTTTTCTTTGCTATACCTTAAAGGATGTAATGAGGAAGAAATCTCCTCAATTTGGAATTCGAAATAGGCTCTAGAGTATGTATGGGCTATTTTATCGGGTTTAGTTTTATGAATTTACCTTTAAAAAAAAAGATTAAGGGATGACAATACACATGAATACCATAGAAAATAATTTGAAATAATAGTGTCATGTTAGCATATAAAAATCTTACAAAGTATAAAATAAGAATAATGTTGTATTTAGTACCTAAACTTTACATAATTTTTTAATTAAGCACCTAAACTTTTGAAATTTCAATTTTAATACCTATTGAATTGTACACTACTAAAGTTACTACCTTATCTAACATTGTTACTCTCTTTTAGATTATGTGGCATATGAGCCGATGAATGTGTGACATATATATATTTTTATTGAACAAATGCCTTCTATTTGCCATTTCATATTAAAATGAAAAAAAAGAAGTTAAATTGTATTGTTTGACATTCTTTAAAAAAAGAAAAGAATTAACAACCAAATTTATTTAAAATAAAATAAATCAAACTCTCATCTCTCCTTCCTCACTTCCAAAGAAGAAACCTTGATTGCCACCTTTGCCATCACTTTTTCTTTGACATACTCCTAACCTTATGAAGGAAGAGGAGAAAATCCGTGGTGGTGAAGATCTTATTACATACGTCTCAAGTAGTCTCACATTCTCACGCCCATAAAGTTATCCTCTATAATGATAGTGTAATGCTCCAAAAATCGGGTACGCTACAGCTTGCCAAGTGTCCTTATTTCCTAAAAACACACAAAGGCTTAATCACTACTATTCTCCAAATACTCACATTCATATACTCCTGATAATAATTATAAATCATTTCCTGCATAATAGAGATTAATGAAATTTTCAATCCTCAATAATAAGTCATGTAAACACCTCATTTTTATCCCCTAATTATTATTATTAACTTTTTTTCTATTTTTCAGATATGAAGGAAAAATAAATAATAAAAAATAAAATAAATGAAAATAATACACAAATAATAGAAAATAAGGGTAACAATAATAATAAAAGACATTTAGGGTTTTTTATTAAATTTTAGAATTTCAAAATAATATAAAATTAGTAAAAATTGACATGCTTATATGTAATTTACGTGCAAAGAAAAACTAGGAATTGGGCTAGCCTAACTAGTTCCTATGGTCACTTGGTGCGCGGGGAAAGGAGCGTGGTCGTGAGTTCGAATATGGGCAAAGGCACTTTGTGCTGTTTTGACTTTTTTTTCACCCAAGTTGCTACGTGTTAGTAGTCGATTGGATGACTCGAAGGCAAACGCTTGGCACATGTTTATCTTCAACCTTCGACCAAGATCAACGGTGACGCAGGGAAAGCGAAATTTGGCCATTTCAAATCAAATTTTAAAGAAAATCTAACAAATCTTTAGCCAAAAAAGGATAAATATCATCCAATTAGTACAAATCTTAACAAAAAAATGAAAAATTTATTCAAATCTGAAAAAAGAAAAAGAAAAAGGGATGGGTTTCAACTGAGTCCAATTTGAGCTTATGAAAGGGGATTTTGTGAGTTTATAAATAGGACTCAACTTTGGGAAGAAGAAAGAGGGAGGAAGAAAAAGCACGAAAAAGTAAGCCGGAGCTCTCTCTCTCTCTCTCTAAATCTTGTCGCCATAGTTGCTGAACCACCACTTAAGGTAGTTTTCAACAAAAACCAACACCACCATTTGGTTTCTTACCCTTGAAAACCTAGGAATTCACCTCTTGATCGCCGTTAACAGCCACCGGAAACGTTGCCGACGAGGAGCTCCAGCCGCTGTGATTTAACTGACTCGACTTGACCGACCCGACCCGACCAGAACCGCGACCTATGTCCAAGTAAGTCAAATTTCTTCATTTTTTTATTATTATTTAATCATTATTAGTTGTTTTTTTATTAATAAAGAAAAAGAATAAAAAGTAGTAATACTAAAATAAAAATAATAAAAATAAATATAAATAATAAAAATGTATGTTTTAGGAATATATTAATAAACTAGGCCTAGAATTATATATATAATATATATATATATATATATATATATATATATATATATATATATAAGAAATATATAATAATAAAAAAAATAAATAATAAATATTTTATCACTTAGAAAACTTCTTTTCATGAAAAAAATAAATGAATGAATAATAATTAGTGAAGCTTAGGTTTAGAATTTTTTTTTTATAAATTTAAATGGTAACAAACGTAAACCTGTCACGTTTTCATAATTAAGACTAAATAATCCACTAAAGTTTTATGAAAGCGAATTATGGTCTGTTTGATCCTGAATAGCACGTACGTAGGCACCCTTATGGGGCAACTCTAAAAAAATAAAATAAAAAATTCAAATCATTATTAGTATAATAGTTGTATCATTTTTTTTAGTATTTTCTTTTAAGCTAAAAAAAAGGATATAACATAATTTAGATTTTAGAAGGATAAGGTGGTAACTTTAAGGTTTTAATATGATAGCCCCTGAGTCGAGAATCTCTAGTTTTTCTTTCTTTCTTTTTTTTTTTTAAAAAAAAAGAGAGATTTCATCGACTAGTCATTTAGATTTAAATTAATCCGCTCAATTAATTCTAATTCAATAATTTTTCCCAACTTTAGTTGAGTGGCAACTCCAAATAAATAATAAAATTCCTAGTTCAAGTCGAGGATTTATATTGGATGAGCATAGAATCTAATATTAATCGAATTAGGAAAATAATATAAATTTTTTAAATTAGACTCAATAGGATGGTGAATCCGCTAGGGATTTCTAGTAGGTTAGCCACCTAAACCTTCTGGAATCATCATTTCTAGATATCCTTAATTAGCTCTCATGTTGTAAAATATCATTTGCACTAATGTTTGTATCTACTCGTGATCTAAGAATTTGATAAAGTTTAGTTTTTTTTTATTGAGTTTTCATGCATACAATTGTGTGATTAGATGCGATCGGACCCAAGCGGTTTAGGACCTTAGGATAGGGAGCCATTGTGTAAGTTCTAGGTGAAGTGAAATATTCACTACTCAAGGCCGATTAAGTTACCCCACCCAATGCTTCAATATAGCTTGACATCCATTTCTTCGAAAATGTAGGAGGCCATATAGCTTAGGAACCTTTAGAACCCACCTTTTTACATACATGAAGTCATGAACCAGCAAATGATTAACAATGTGATTTCTTTCTTTAGGGTTTAGATGTAATCGCTTGTAAAAGAGTTTTTATTGTGTTTTGCGAGACATTTGTTTGTAATTAGAAATTTTTATTTATTGTAATTTTGTTAGATGGCTAGCACTGTAATTGACTGCCTCCTTCTCAAAGAAATCTAGGTTTGTAAACCTTTGGATCCTAAACTGGTACTGGACTATTGGTTCACCTTATATAGCCCTGAAGAGTAGACCTTCATTTGCAAAATAGGGCCCATTCTCTTGCTGATGAAAATGGATGTCAAACTACTTTTAATTCGGGCTATATCACACCTCTAGGAAATTGAGCCTGTGGCTTTCTTTATTGGGTCACACGAGATCACACCAACCATAGAAGAATATACTCAACTTCTCCAAGCCCCTTTACTTTCCAATGGGGTGTATGTGCCGGATCTAGAGACTGAGCTAGCAAGTATCTTGAGCAAACTTCTGGGAATTTGTAGAGTAATGATCAACCGAGCATTGGAAAATAGCAACGGGTATTGCCTTCAAATGGATGAATCAAAAGCTTGGTTTGTGGCTCGATGCGACAATGGAAGCAAGAAAGATATCTTGTGTGGGGATCCTAAAGGTTACAGACAAAGACGGGTTTATGCTTTCATTTTAACAACATTCGCGACCATCCTTTTCCTTACTTGGATCTTTCATATTCATTAAAGAGTTATGGAATTAGTATTCCAGTTCTTAGAAGGAAAATCTTACATCCCCTACTAGCTGAGCAAATTTGAAACCTAAATTTCGTGAAGAAGAAGGGTCATGGAATTCTCTGCTCAAACATCAACCTCATCCTAATCTGGTTCATGAGCCATCTTAAGTGTTTTGGGCTAAATAAGGTTAAGAGATCATTGACCCAACAAGTAGACCTCATAGATTCATGTATAGAAAGGATGAAGCTGCCAAACAATCTTTTTAGCCACTGTTGGGTAAAAGTGCTCAAAGGTTTCAGTGCTGATGATATTCTATGGACTGCTAGGTGGAGCTATTGCAATAAGGTTATTCTAATGTGCAGAAACTTTCAAGCAATTCCATTAATCGGGCTTAGCTAGTGTATAGGCTATTACCCAAACTCAGTAGTCCATCATTTTGGCACTATCCAGGACATAGTTTATAAACCATCATTAGAAGTTATCACGTTCGAATATCAAGACTCGAACGTGTTAGTGGCTGATAAAGTTGCCAAGTTGGTAGAGGTCAAGGTCCTATGGGAATCCCGAATTGAGAATCCTAATGTAAACTTCGGAGAATCGGATGGTGAAGTAAGCAAACACCGAACTACCAGAGATTTTGTTATTAACCAGCTGTACAAGATAGGAGAAAGGATGTACCATGCTCCAGATGTCACTCAGCCCGCACTGATTAACCCAAGCCCAGAAATAAAAACTTACATGGAACAAGTGAGGGCTTGGATGGAGGTCCAATTTTGAGACAATGAACAGTAAGAAAGACGTGTGAAAGAGTAGATTCAAGGAATTTAATCAGAGGAACAAAGCATTGGAGGCTCAGTTAGAGAAGACTCAGGCAACAGTTAGAGCACTAGAAGCCATCGTCAATGGGGAGTCAACACCTACGCAGCCAAAGAAGAAGAAGCTTAGAAATTAGGAAGTTAGATTATATCATTCTTTTCTTATGTTTTCAATAAAAGCACTAAACTCCAAGTTTGCAATATTAATAAAATTTTAGTATTATTACATCGTTAATTAAATGCTGGTTCTTTTGCATCTGTGTTAGCATCTTGTTTGCCTATTTACTAAAAAATAATAACAATAAAGAAAAGAACAAAGCCAGGAAAATTGAAGAGTCGCTAACAATAAGAGATCCTTTCAAGGTCCTAAAAGTTGCTTTTGAATAGTTAGCTTAACCCAAGGCTTACAATCACTTACTATAAACATAAAGCCAAAGACCTGTATAACCTGCTCTCAATTTGAAAGACCCCATTCACTTCAAAAGGTCTCCTCATATGTTGATTTAGCCTCAAAACACAAAATCTTCCAACTCTCTCCAATCCTAAGGGTTACACTTGAACTTTCTCTCCATCAGGAGTTATATGAAATAGACACAAAGACAATTAATTTTAGGGCATATTTTCGAAGTGGCTATGGTCAATTACTAACGAGGGCATAAAGAAGATTATCCTAACTAGCTTCCCAAGAGAGCCAAGTTAAGACTAAATCACTTGATAGGGGCACAACTCCCAAAGACATCATGAGGCTGGTGAATATGGGCAAATCTAGTAAAATGGAAGGATATCTCATTTGTTCGAGTGGTTTAGGATAACAAGAGGTAAACCACATCCCAAACAGTAATCCTTAAAAACTCGAGAGTTGAGTGTTATTAATGTGAGGTTTTTTACTTATTCCTTAAAGGAGGTCTATCTTGAATTTGATATGTTAATCAAAATAATGTTAGACATTCATTTTTGCTATCCTAAACACAATAATCCTTTGCCAACCCCATTTGAGCTTGTATAAAAAGAGTTTCTAAATTTAACCATGTCAAGAACTACCCTATAATGGGATGATTAAGAAGATAAGGACATCAATCAAGAAAAAAGGAATTAACTAAATAATGCTTGCCCTAATTGCAACAATTTAAGGGTAATTTTTACCGTGTATAATTTATTTCTTTTGATGAAGAAAAGCCTACATTTTGAAAAAACACACATGACCCATAAGAGATAATCACCATTGGGCCTAAAAGAAAAGGAAAAAAAAGATGGAAAAAGAAAATGAAAGAAAGAAAAAGAAAATAAAAGACAAAGAAAGAAAAGAGAAAAGCCTAAGAATGTAGTTAAACCTATACACAATAAAAAACCAACAATACTTGAAAATACCAAGACCAAATAGAAGAACCCAAACATTATAGCTAAAAAATATACCACCCTTCTTTGAAGACTTCTCCAAATCATTGAAAATAGTTTATCTTAAGTAAAAATTGCTAGAGCAAGTACTATTCTAGTTTTCTTTACTTATAACCTGGGTTGAAATGATGATTCTTTCAAAATAAGACCTTGACATTACTTTTTTTGAAACCAAAAGCCTCTTGCATTACAAGTCCCAAAAAGGCCTAACAGATTGATCAAAGCATATTACCTACAAGAGAGATCATAATTTTTGGAATAAAAGTCAAGAGTGACATCTAAATTGAGAGATTGTAAGGAAGTCCTCTTAGATTAAACCAATTGAGAATGAGATATCTATTTCCAAATAGATTAAGGGAATTTAAAGTCATTCCTCATTGGCGTTGTTTGGCCCAAATTTTAAATATTGATGTCCCTCAAGAAGAAGATATGAGTCTTAATTACAAGAAACCCCTCAAGAGGTAATTGATTAAGCCAAGACACCACTTTTTCAAGATTAAACCAAACCCTCTAAGTAGAATGAGGCAAAAGAGTAAGTGATTATTGAGTAGTAGGGGAAGCCTACCCTTTATTTGTATTTTTGGGAACCTTGTCAAACTCTTTACTTATTAGCAATGTTTAAAAAATAAATAAAAAATTCTTTTAGATTTTTTTCAAAGTTTGCTAGAAAATACTTTAATACCTTGTCGCCTTATCCTTAAGTTTAGAAGAGCGATTGTCTTAAAGATTTTTAGAAAAGTTTTAGTTATCATTTGTTCAAAAGTTTTAATTCATCCTAAACTCTTGACTATTATTGGAAAAATAAGATTTTCACTTAAGAATTCATTATCGATTAGTTATCCCATAATGGGGCACTTTCCTAAACTTTCTTCTTCAGGGTTGTAAATCTAAAGAGACGCTTCTCACTATTAGTTAGTTAGCCCATAATAAGGCACTTCCTAAACTTTCTTCTTCATAGTTACAAGTCCAAAGAGATGCTTCCCACTATCAATTAGTTAGCCTACAATGGGGCACTTTCCTAAATATTATCCTATTGTAATTGCTAATCTAGTGAGATGCTTCTTATCATCGATCAGTCAGCTCGTAAGAGCACTTTTCTAGATGATCTCTCCTTCATGGTTGCTAGTCTAGTGAAACGCTTCCTATCATCGATTAGTCAGCTCATAAGAGCACTTTTCTAAATAATCTCTTTTTAAGGTTGTTAGTCTAGTGAGACGCTTCCCATCATCGATTAGTTAACTCATAAAAGAACTTTTCTAGATTATTTCTTCAAGGTTTCTATTCTTGTAAGACACTTCCTATTATCAGTTAGCTAGATCATAAGAGCACTTTCCTAAACAATCTCTTCTTTAAGGTTACTAGTCCTGTAAGATGCTTCCTATTATCAGTTAGTTAACCCATAAGAGCGCTTTCCTAAACAATCTATTTTTTAAGTTTGCTAGTCTTGTAAGACGCTTCCTATTATTAGTTAGTAAGCCCATAAGAGCGCTTTCCTAAACAATCTCTTCCTTAAGGTTGCTAGTCCTGTAAGACGCAAGACGCTTCCTATTATCAGTTAGTCAGCTCATAAGAGCACTTTTCTAGATGATCTCTAGCTCCAAGTTGCTAATCTGGTGAGATGTTTCTTGTTTAAGATTACTCCCTAAGGAGTATTAATCATCATAAAGTAACTATCTTCTTTTGCAACATGGGATTGTTATCTCATGGAACATTTTCCTTACGTAAACTTTTGGTCGGATAACTCCCAAGTGGATCCAAGCTTGGATAACCAATTGACTACAACATTATCTATCCTTTTTATTAGGCAAAAATGGTGTCTTTGTTGCCTTTGCAATTAAGTTTTTCAAACTTTACTATAAAGAGGGGCAGCTGTAACACTCCATTTTTGTCCCCTAATTATTATTATTAATGTTTTTTCTATTTTTCAGCTATGAAGGAAAAATAAATAATACAAAATAAAATAATATACAAATAATAGAAAATAAGGGTAGCAATAACAATAAAAGACATTTAGGCTTTTTTATTAAATTTTAGAATTTCAAAATAATATAAAATTAGTAAAAATTGGCATGCTTATATGTAATTTACGTGCAAAGAAAAACTAGGAATTAGGCCAGCCTAGCTGGTCCGCATGGTCGCTTAGTGCGCAGGGAAAGGAGCATGGTCGCGAGTTCGAATCTGGGAAAAGGCACTTTATGCTATTTTGATTCTTTTCACCCGAGCTGCCACGTGTCAGTAGCCGATTAGATGACTCAAAAGCACACGCCTGGTGCATGTTCGTCTTCAACCTTCGACCGAGATTGACGGCGACGAGAGGAGAGCATAATCCAATAGTTTCAAATCAAATTTTAAAGCAAATCCAACAAATCTTTAGCCAAAAAAGGATAAATATCATCCAATTAGTATGAATCTTAACAAAAAACGAAAGATTTATTCAAATCTAAAAACAAAAAAGAAAAAGGGATAGGGATGGGTTTCAATCAAGTTCGATATGAGCTTATCAAAGGGGATTTTGCAAGTTTATAAATAGGAATTGACCTTGGGAAGAAGAAAGAGGGAGGAAGAAAAAGTACGAAAAGGTCTGCCGAAGCTATCTCTCTCTAGATCTTGCCGTCATAGTTGCCGAACTGCCAATCAAGGTGGTTTTCGACAAAAACTAACACCACCATTTGGTTCCTAACACTTGAAAACCAAGGAATCCACCTCTTGATCGCCGTTAACAGCCATAAGAAACATTGCCGATGAGGAGCTCCAACCGCCATGATCCGATTAACCCGACCTGATCCAGCTTGAACTGCGACCCGTGTCCATGTAAGTCGAATTTCTTCATTTTTTTATTATTTAATCATTATTAGTTGTTTTTTATTAAAAAATAAAAAGAATAAAAAGTAGTAATACTAAAATAAAAATAATAAAAATAAATATAAATAATAAAAATATATGTTTTAGGAATATGTTAGTAAACTAGGTCTAGAATATATATATATATATATATAAGAAATATATATATAATATATAATAATAAATAAATAAATAATAATTAAATATTTTATCACTTAGAAAAATTATTTTCGTAAAAAAATAAATGAATGAATAATAATTAGTGATTTTCAAAATTAGAGGTTTTTAGTTTTTTTTTTTTAGAAATGAAGCTTAGGTTTAGAACTTTTTTTTTATAAATTTAAATGGTAACAAACGTAAACCTGGCACATTTACATAATTAAGACTAAATAATCCATTAAAGTTTTAAGAAAGCGAACTATGGCCTGTTTGATCCTGAATAGCAAGTACGTAGGTACCCTTATGGAGCAACTCTAAAAAAATAAAAAAAATATTTTCAAATCATTATTAGTATAATAGTTGTATCATTTTTTTAATATTTTCTTTTATGCTATAAAAAAAGGATATCATAACATAATTTGGATTTTAGAAGATAAAGTGGTAATTTTAGGGTTTTAATAGGATAGTCCCTAAGTTGAGAATCTTTGGGTTTTTTTTTCTTTCTTTTTTTTTTTCTTAAAAAAGAGAGATTTTGTCAACTAGTCATTTAGATTAGAATTAATCCACTAAATTAATTCTAATTCAATAATTTTTCCCAATTTCAGTTGGGTGGTGACTCCAAATAAATAATATAATTCCTAGTTCAAGTTGAGGATTTATATTGAATGAGCATAGGATCTAATATGAATCAAATTAGGGAGATAATATAAAATTTTTAAATTAAACTTGACAGTCATCAACATTCTTCTCAATTAAACAGCGGAAGTGATTAACATTCACTTATAATAGAAATTCTCAAACAACTAAATAAAAATCTAACATATCTTTTCTTAGTCTATCTACTAGTCATCATAATAGACGTATTCTACATTCTCTTTATTGTTTTAATCTTAAGTTGTTTCCCCTTAGTTTTCAACATATCTTATGATCTCTCCTATAGCATGATACGAACCATGCCAACTCGTGACGAAACCCAATACCAATACGTTCGGAAATTCGTTACCTAAGGCGCCCAAACACCTGAAGTGGAAACCGCGACCCATTGTCTATAAGCGAGACAAGAACCTTGGTATAATGTGAAGACGCCACAATCGGGATGAAAGACCGATTGATAAGTCGGGATGAACGCCACGGAAATCAATCCGATAAGTTCTAGTTAGTTCTTAAAGAACCAAGAGAGGAGCCTCTCAAAGATGTTTAATGTTCTAAGATATATATTCTATCTCTATTCTAAACCCTAGGAGCTTTATACTAGGGTTACAATTAGTAAAAATACAAGTCCAAAACGACGTCACTTCAATAAGTGCGTAAAATAACAAAACAACACAAAAGGCCGGTTTTGGGGAGATACACGACCGCGTACACGACCGTGTACTTTGGTTGTATACTTTTCTGTGCAAATTTTGGCAATATACACGACCGTGTACTTCTGGTCGTGTATCTTTCTGTGGATTTGCTTGACTCCATACACGGCCGTGCCTTTAGCCGTGTATATGACCGTGTATGATTCTGTGTAACTTTGAGATTCCTACACGGCCGTGCCTTGTAAATACACGCCCTCTTCACCCCGTATCCAGTATAACTTGTATAAGAGCAAGGGTCTTCCCATGGTTGTTCCAATCCGTTCCAACTTCATGATTGCTCCAATCCTTTCCGGCTTCATAGACATCCTTTATCAACCCGTTAAGTGCTTCCTTTAGTCGTTTCGCTTGACTTCTTGTGATCGGTCTAGGCGGCACTTCAAGAGGATCCACATTCCTTCTTCCAGCTTGACTCTCATTATGGATCTCATCATTCCCCTCCTCTTGATAAGGATTTGTCCTCAAATCATCACCTACATCAAAAGGACTCAGATTAGTAACATTAAATGTGGCGCTTACTTGATACTCACCAAGCAAATCTATCTTGTATGCATTATCGTTGATGCGCTCAAGAACTTGAAATGGTCCATCGCCTCTAGGAAGTAGTTTAGATCGACGCTGCATGGGAAAACGCTCTTTGCGCATGTGAACCCAAACCCAATATCTAGGTTCAAAGACAGCTTGTCGACGACCCTTGTTGGCTTGTTTCACATACTGCTCTGTTCTTCGCTCAATGTTTAGTCTTCTCACAAAATCTGCCTTAGAATCAGCATCAAAACTCACAAACTTGTTAGGTGGCAATGGCAATGAATAAATAGGAGCTAGTGGGTTAAAACCATATACAATCTTAAATGGTGAACAATGAGTAATGCTATGTACAACCCTATTATATGCAAACTCCACAAATGGTAGGTAATCCTCCCAAGTCCTAATGTTCTTCTCTATGATTGCCCTCAACAATTGAATTAAAGTCCTGTTAACTACCTCAGTTTGCCCATCAGTTTGTGGGTGACAGATAGTCGAAAACAATAACTTAGTTCCTAATTCTTCCCACAATACTCTCCAAAAATGACTCGAAATTTTTACATCCCGATCACTAACAATGCTCCTAGGTATACCATGCGGACGCACTACCTCTCTAAAGAACAAATCAACAATGTGTATAGCATCATCAGTCTTATGATAAGGAATGAAATGAACCATTTTAGGAATCCTATCCACAACCACAAAAATAGAATCTTGACCATGCCTAGACCTTGGTAATCCTAACACAAAATCTATGGAAATGTCTATCCAAGGCTCATGAGGAATGACACTAGACTCATATAACCCTTCTAAGAAGACATCTAAGTGAGGCATGGGATGACGATACTTTACCGTGATGTTGTTAATGGTGCGGCAGCTAACACACATTCTCCATGTCCCATCCTTCTTAGGCACAAAAATCACAGGCACTACACATGGACTCATGCTTTCTCTCACGTATCCCTTCTCCATTAATTCATCGACCTGCTTTGGAGTTCCTTTGTCTCCTCCGGATTGCTCCTATAAGCTGGCTTGTTTGGAATCGATGCTCCGGGTACAAGGTCAATCTGGTGCTCAATATCACGAATAGGTGGTAATCCCTTTGGAATCTCCTCAGGGAAGACATCTTCAAAGTCCTACACAAGAGACACAACCACATTGGGCAAAGAGTTAGATAGTTCGTTAGTAGTTAAACATGTTTCTTTAAAAACCAGCAACAACATAGGTTGCCTCATCACTAACGCTCTCCTTACTACACTCGCTCTTGCCACACAACTCTCCTTTTGTAAGGCTGCCCTCTCCTTTTCACTCACCACCAAAGTTGATCCTCCTTCAGCTTGGCCTCTCACACTCTTTCCAGCTTTCCTCTCTTTTTCCTTTTGATCTTGACTTTTATATTCCTTTTCTTTCTCATTGTTTTTGTTCTCTCACTCTCCTTGTGCTTTTCACTCACCTTATGTTTTGCAAAAGACTGTTGTAGCTGAAACTGGTCCTCATACACTTGCTTAGGTGTTAACGGTTTAAGATTAAAGCTTTTCCCCTGGTGAACATGCGTATACTTATTAGAAAAGCCATCGTGAACAACCTTCCTATCAAATTGCCACGGCCTCCCCAACAACACATGACATGCTTGCATTGGCACTACATCACATAACACCTCATCCTCATATCGACCAATGCGGAAACCAATAAATGCTTGCTTACTCACCTTAGTCTCTCCACTATCATTCAACCACTGCAATTTATATGGACTAGGGTGTCTAACAGTTTTGAGCCCCAGCCTCTCAACAATAAAATTACTCACTACATTGGTGCAACTCCCTCCATCAATGATCAAACTACAAATGTGATCTCCTAGATAACATCTAGTATGAAATATATTTTCTCTTTGCACCTCCTCTTCTTCCTTCACCTGCACATTCAACGCTCGCTTCACTACTGCCACTAGCCTTCCCATTGCAGGCTCCTCATCATCACTAACATCCTCTAATGGAGGCATATCATCTTCTTCACTATCCCCCTCAGTCTCATACTCTCCATCATCACGCAAAATCATCACATGCCTATTTGGACATTGACTAGCAATATGGCCTCTACCTTGGCATTTAAAACATCTAATGTCACAATTTCTAGAAGTAGAAGATTCAGGGTTACCTTAGTTACCAGGAGTAGAACTCGCTTGCCTCAACTCCCTTTTTGGTTTGGTGGGTAAAGGCTTTTCTTCTTTCTTCCATTAGTTGGTCTTCCAAGTGGATGAACCATTACCCTGTAGAAACCGTGCATTACTACTACCTTTCCTCTTGTGCTGGTTCTCAACCTTTATAGCCATGTGAACCATATCCTCCAATTCTACATAATGCTGCAATTCAACCACATTTTGGATTTCTCTATTCAACCCAGCAAGAAACCTAGCCATTGTAGCCTCTCTATCCTCCACTACATTCGCCCTAATCATAGTGACTTCCATCTCCTTGAAATACTCATCTACACTTCGGCTTCCCTGCCTCAGAGTTTGCAACTTGTTGTGCAAATCACGATAGTAATACGCAGGCACAAACTGCTTCTTCATCACTCTTTTCATCTCTTCCCAAGACTCAATAGGTGGCTCGCCACTCCTTCTCCTATTCAACATTAGTTGATCCCACCACACTATAGCATAATCCGAAAACTCAATGGCAGCAAGTTTTACTTTCTTTCTCCCACTATAGTTGTGACAATCAAACACCATCTCCACCTTTTTCTCCCACTCTAAGTATGCCTCGGGATCATTCTTCCCTTGGAAAGGAGGAATCTTCATCTTTATGCTACTTAATTGATCATCCTCTCTATTCCTATCTCCTCTATCTTCCCAATCCCTAGTTCCTCTATTCCGACCACTATATCCTCTATAACTCCCGACAGAAGGCTCATCAAAGTCATCATCCGACATTTCATCTCCACCCCTCGGTACTCTCCTAGAACGACTCTCCTTCTTACGCCCTTAGAATACGTTTGTGGATTACTCTAGTCTCTGCTCTACCGTCTCATGAATTTGTTCCATTCCCTCTTGGAACATCCTCTTCATCTCACCCCTCAACGCCTCAATGACTAACCTAGCATCAAACCTTCCCCTCTCACCTTCAGGAGAATGTTGTCTCGACATTGTCCCTGCAGAAAAGATTAGTACTAACAATATATATATATAATTAAGCCTCAAGATACACTCCCTTACGTGTTTCGCTCAAAGGATGATATCACACAGTCACTCGTGTATTCTCACAAACAACGATGATATCAACTCGCCAACTTCCTCTTCTCAATTCTCTTGGAACTAACCCAAACTACACCAATCTCCTTCCGTAGAATTCAAAACAACTCTAAGGTTCGTAAATTTTCCTCTATTTTTTCTATCCGAATTTTTTTTGTCTCTGTTTTTGCTTTTGATCACGTTTCTCTTGTCTTTCTTTTCTTTTCTCTTTTTTTTTGTTGTGATTTTTACTTTTTTTTTTTTAACAATAGACTAGTAGATACTACACTATCAAAAAACAATTAATATTACGAAATTGAATGCTAACAATGGATATGAACGATTGGAGTTAGGGTTTTGATGTTACCTTCCTCAACCGAACTTGATGTTTTGACAAACCTAAGCTCTGATACCAAACTGATACAAACCACGCCAACCCGTGACGAAACCCAATACCAATACGTTCAGAAATTCGTTACCTAAGACGCCCAAACACCTGAAGTGGAAACCGCGACCCGTTGTCTATAAGCGAGACAAGAACCTTGGTATAATGTGAAGACGCCACAATCGGGATGAAAGACCGATTGATAAGTCGAGATGAACGCCACGGAAATCAATCCAATAAGTTCTAGTTAGTTCTTGAAGAACCAAGAGAGGAGCCTCTTAAAGATGTTTAATGTCCTAAGATGTATATTCTATCTCTATTCTAAACCCTAGGAGCTTTATACTAGGGTTACAATTCGTAAAAATACAAGTCCAAAACGATGTCACTTCAATAAGTGCGTAAAATAACAAAACAACACAAAAGGCCGGTGTCGGGGAGATACATGGCCGTGTACACGACCGTGTACTTTGGCCGTGTACTTTTCTATGCAAATTCTGGCAATATACGTGACCGTGTACTTCTGGTCATGTATCTTTCTGTGGATTTGCTTGACTCCATACACGGCCGTGCCTTTGGCCGTGTATATGACCGTGTATGATTCTGTGTAACTTTGAGATTCCTACACGGCCGTGCCTTATAAATACACGCCCTCTTCACCCCGTATCTGGTATAACTTGTACAAGAGCAAGGGTCTTCCCATGGTTGTTCCAATCCGTTCCAACTTCATGATTGCTCCAATCCTTTCCGGCTTCATGGACATCCTTTACCAACCCGTTAAGTGCTTCCTTGAGTCGTTTCGCTCGACTTCTTGTGATCGGTCCAAGCGGCACTTCAAGAGGATCCACATTCCTTCTTCCAGCTTGACTCTCATTATGGATCTCATCATAGCATTTGTAACTAAAAAAAAAAAAATCCCACGAGAGGTGAGCTAATGCCCAGTACAATGCATACCTACACACACATACGCATGCCATGCTAGAAACAGTAACACATGCAAAATGTATCATAATATTCATTCACAATTTTATTTATCTTTCACAATCTTTAGCTGAAATACAATCACAACATAAACATCTTCACACATAATATTTCTAAACATCCTTTCACAATCCATCCACAAACAATATATACATATATATATATGATAAAGGTAATCCTCTTTGACTATGAATCTCTTACCATACATAATAATAATCTATATATGATAGTGGTTACTCCATACTGTCCATAAGTCCATGAGTCCTCGCATATCAACCTTCCACAACCATACATAATATATATATATATATATATGACAGTGGATCCCCACTGTCCGTGAGTCTATGAGTCCATACACTATAACCTTTCACAATACACATCACAACCTTTCACATCACAACATTTTACAACATAACCTTCCACATAAGACTCAGGTCATTTCAGTACATGACTCCACTAAGGATAACGTCACATACCAATCATTAGGGTGCTACCCCAAGAACACTGACCCATATTCGGTTTCTTGGACCTAGTAATTCACAATCACATGCACACTCAATCCAGTTCATTTGCAATATTATTAAACCTACACATAAAAATCTAATTTGTCAAGCACAAGCAATAAACATGGTATATATGTACTTGACTTTGCAAAACTTAGTTTGCTTCTTACTTTTCTAGCTTCAAAATTCTTCCAAACTTATACATGATTTAAATTATTTGACCTATAATTGTATTCCTATAAATATTAAAAGGAAAATAGATGTGTTTCAACTCAACACGATCATGTTGGGAGCTATGTAGTTGAGTGCGGGGTAGTACACGACCATGCCAAAGGCCATTTACATTTTTTTTTAACATGGTCTCAATATGGTCATGTTGAGAGGTTATTATTATTTTTTTTAACATGGTATCAACATGGTCATGTATCTCTCTATTCACTATATCGTTTTTTTTTCTTCAACATGGTCATGTATCTCTCTGTTCATTATTCATCAACACAACCTCAACATGGTTGTGTTGAATTTTCTTTTTTTAAACATGGCCATATTGAGAGGCCATGTATCTCTCTATTCACCTTGGATTTTCAACACAATCTCTAGCATGGTCGTGTTAAGAGGCTATGTATCTCTTGGTTCACTTTGAGTTTTCAACACGGTTCCAACACGGTCATGTTTGGAGGCCGGCTATCTGACTGTACACCTTGTAAATCGATCTCTCAGCTCAATTTCAATTTAATTTAACCTAATTTATAAATTTAACATAAAATTTATAATGTAATATACTAATAGATACACTTACTTGACCCAAATCATTATCGTGATGAGTGAATTGCTTGTTTCATCCCTTATGTATCACAGATTGATCTAAATCTGTAAATGACCTTAATACGTTAATCTCTACACTATCATATACATACGTAAATCACTATTCATAATCATTGATTTATTTACTTACCTTAATCCAATAAGCTAATGGTGGAAAAAGTGTCGTCTCCTTCTCTATATGTTCACACAAGAAGGTTTTAGGGTTTTGTAAAAGGTAAAGGGAGGAAAAAGGTCAATAGGATTTATAACGGTCTATTTATAGTTCTTGTCTGAATTACCTAATTGCCCCCAATCCTTTTTTATTATTTACGATATTAACCTTAGTTGCATTTTTATTATATATATATATTATATTATCCGTGTATTTACATTCTCCCTCCCTCACAAGAATTTTCGTTTTCGAAAATTACCTGGATCACTGAAGAGTTTTGGGTATCTTCTTCTCATTTCTTCTTTTAGTCCCCAAGTTGCTTCTCTTTCAATTTGATTGCTCCATTGCACCTTGACATACTTGATAACCTGTCTTCTTAAAATTTTCTCTTTAGTACCCACAATTCTAACGAGTCTTTCCACGGTTGTGAGATTTGGCTGCACTTGTAGAGGTTCTAGTGTAATGATTTGATTTGGGCTTGGCACATATTTCCCTAACATGGAAATGTGAAATACATTGTGTACTCTAACCAGACTTGGTGGTAATGCCAATTTGTGCGCTACTAGTCCAATTTTCTCTAAGACTTTAAAGGGTCCCACATATCTAAGGTTCAATTTTCCCCCTTAATCCAAATCTTATCACTCCCTTCATAGGTGAAATCTTCAACAACACATGATCACCCACCCAAAACTCCAATGGGCATCTTCTCTTGTTTGCTTATGACTTTTGGCAGCTTTGGGCTGACTGCATTCTTTGCTTAATCAATTTCACTTTATTTACTGCATCTTGCACTAGATCAGGTCCCAATATTTGTTTCTCACCCACCTCATCCCAATATAACAGCGATCGGCACTTTCTTCCATACAACGCCTCATATAGTGCCATTTATATAGTGGCTTGATAACTGTTGTTGTAGGCAAATTAAACTAAGGGCAAATGTTTATCTCAATTTCCACTAAGGTCTAATGCACACACCTTTAACATATCCTCCAATATTTGAATTGTTTGCTCTAACTGACCATCTATCTGTGGGTGAAAAGCCGTACTAAATTATAGTTTTGTCCCCAAAGCTCTGTGCAGATTATTCCAAAACCTCCCCATAAATCTTGTATCTCTGTATGACACTATGGAGGCCGGTATCCTATGCAACCTTACAATTTTTTTTTATGTAAATTTGTGCCAGCTTCTCTAGTTTATACCCAGTACCTATTGGTATCAAACATGCCGATTTTGTAAGTCGATCAACAATTACCCAAACTGTCTCCAACTTAGTCACCAATCAAGGTAGTGCTGTGACAAAGTCCATGGTCACATGTTCCCATTTCCACTTTGGTACAGGTAAAGGTTGTAACATGCCAGTGGGTCTTTGATGTTCTATCTTGATCCATTGGCAGGTCATACACTTAGATACATAATCAGCCACTTCTTTCGTCATATTCCTCCACCAATAATGATTCTTCAGGTCTTTATACATCTTGGTACTTCCAGGGTGTATAGAGTACCCAAAATAGTATGCCTCTTTCAATATCTCTTTTTTCAGTTCATCTATACTTGCCACAAATAGTTTGTCACCATACCTTAACACCCCCTTTGTGTCTTCATTGAACTCTACATCTTTTCCCTCTTCCATTCTTTTCTTTATTTCTTGTATCCCCACATCTTCAACTTGTGTAGCTTTTATTCTTTCAATTAATATTGGCTGTATTTGTAAATTGGTGAGTCTAGCTCCAACTTCTTGGGTAACAATCTCCAAGTCTAGTTTCTGCATATCTTCCAATATTCTCCTTTGAGTTGTGATCATCGTTGCTAAATTACTATGCTTCTTTCTATTGAGTGCATTAGCAACAACTTTAGCCTTTCTAGGATGGTATTAAATGTCTAGGTCATAGTCCTTTATCAGTTCTAGCCAGCATCTTTACCTCATATTTAGCTCCTTTTGGGTAAAGAAGTACTTGAGGCTTTTGTGATCTGTGTATATTCTGCACTTCTCCTTATATAAATAATGTCTCCATAACTTGAGTGCAAATACCATAGCTGTTAATTCCAGATCATGTGTTGGGTAATTCCTCTCATAAGGCTTCAACCTAGATGCATATGCAATCACCTTATCATTTTGCATCAACACACATTTGAGCCTTTGTATAGAGGCATCACTATACACTACAAATTCTTCACCACTTACTAGTAGTGCAAGTATAGGTCTAGAAGTCAATCTCTTCTTCAATGTCATGAAGCTTGCTTCACATCGATCATCTATACAAACTTGTCTCATTTCTGAGTCAACTTGGTCAAAAGGGTTACTAGTTTAGAGAAACCTTTTACAAATCTTCTATAATATCCTACTAACCCTAAGAAGCTTCTAATTTCTATTACGGTCTTTGGCCTAGGCCATTCATTTACAACTCTTATCTTCTCAGGATCTACAGATAATCCATCCTTGCTAATCATATGTCCTAAAAAGTGACTTGCTTTAGCCAAAACTCACACTTCTTAAACTTGGCGTACAACTTTTCTATTTGCAATATGCTTAATACTACCTTTAAGTGCTACTCGTGTTCTTCTTCACTTCTGGAGTATATTAAAATGTCATCTATGAACACGATGGCAAACTTATCCAAGTATTCCCTGAATATGCTGTTCATTAAATCCATGAACACCGCCGATGCATTTGTGAGTCCAAAAGGCATTACTTGAAATTCATAATGCCCATATCTAGTTTTGAAAGCAGTCTTCTGGATGTCTTCCTCCTTGATCCTCAATTGATGGTACCCGGATCTCAAGTCTATTTTTTAGAAGACTTAAGTTCCTTGTAATTGATCAAACAAGTTGTCAATCCTTGGGAGAGGGTATTTATTTTTAATTGTAACCTTATTCAACTTCTGATAGTCCATATATAATCGCATGCTGTTGTCTTTCTTCTTCACAAATAATACCGGTACAGCCCAAGGTGAGACACTTAGTCTGATAAACTTCTTATCCAACAGCTTTTGTATTTAATCCTTAAGTTTTTTCAACTTTACAGGTGCCATACGATATAGGGCTTTTGATATAGGAGTCGTACCAAGCACTATATCTATGTTAAATTCAATCACCCTTATAGGACGTAAACCGGGTAGGTCATCTAAAAATACTCCAGTAAATTCCTTCACTACTCTTACTCTCTCAATTTCCACCACCTCTTCAACTTCAACTGCTATTGATGCCATCATACTTTTACTTCATAGTTCATAAGTTGGCAATCTTGTTGGTCTATAAGTTTCCAATTTAAATTTAAATTGTTCTCCTTCTGGCGTATTGAAATAGATGGTCATATCATGACAATCTATTATTGCATGATGTTTAATTAACCGATCCATTCCCAAAATTACATCAAAATCGATCATGTCTAACACTAGAAGATCTGCAAACAATATTTTACCCCGCACTTCTATATAAACCTTTCTACATATTTGTTTCAATCCCCTACCCACACCCATAGGAGTACTCAAGCTCAACATTTCTTTATGTACATTATATTTGCTTTAAATGCATCAGATATACATGAATGTGATGCACCAGTATCAAATGACACATATGCTTCAGTGGAATTCACTAATAATGTATCTGCTAAGGTCTCTATATCTAGAATGTCTTGTCTCTGTAGTGCAAAGAATCGTCCTAATGCCCTTTGCCTTAGCCTTGACTATTGAGGTATACCATTATTAGTCCTAGTCTAGTTTCTTGCTGCTGGGGCTGGCTATACATTCTGTTTTCTATTTTCCGAGCAGTCCACCATCCTATGACCCCTCTATTTATAGAAGAAGCAAAATGTCAATGGGATTGACCTCTCCCAACAGGTTTTGCTGTTGTGTCCCATCTTTCTATATGAGAAACAGGCATCCTCTGGCCATTTGCATTCGTTTAGTTCATGTGGCTCGTAACATCTTCCATACTTGTTACTTTATACCACATATAAGGTTTTTACTTAAGATGAGGGTGTTGCTATGACCATAGATCTGGTTTTCACTATGTGAGGCCTTTTGCCCTTATCTTGGGTGATAATATTCTAAAAGGGCCTTTTTCCCTTTTGCTCTTATGACTTTGTTCTAAAAGTTTTACCTTGTTTACAACTTTCGAGTAGGTTTTCGGTTGGAAGGTAACTACCTCATGCTGCAATGTGGTCTCTAATCTTAACATAAACTGATAGGCCTTAGACTTCTCATCATTTTTGAATGCAGGTGGCATGAACTTCATCAGACAGTTGAGTTCTATCTCATATTCATCTACTTATCTCTTTCCCTAGCAGCAACTATAGTATGATGCTTGCATTCTATCCCTAATGGTGGTCGGGAAACACTACTCATACAACATTTCTTTAAACCTATCCTAAGTGATCACCCCTATGGTAAGTCTAGAAACACTCGACCACCATTCAAAAGATGAACCGCTTAGTAAGTACACAACACATTTCACCTCTTTATCTTCAGGTGTCCTCAGTGCTTCAAAAGTCTTTTCTAGTTCATCAATCTATTGTTCAACATCCACTGGATCGTCAACCTTAGGCCTAAATTCCCTAAGCATTTTAATAAAACGGTCCAGACTCATTTCTCCAGCTGGCCTCTCTCTAATCTCTCCCATCATCTAAGCCTATCTCATGTTTAGCACTTCCATGTCTTGTATCTGTTGTTGCTGCTATGCCACTACTCCTGCTAAAGTATTGATAGCCTCTAACATTTGTGCAGTATTCACCTCATTCCCTCCTTGTCCTTGATGAGGAGCTCTAGGGGGCATTCTATTATCAAGAGCATCTCCTCCAACTCCTGAGGATGATCCTGGTCCTGAAATTCTCCTAGGCATTCTACAAAACATAATACAATAATGAGGAATGATATAAGAAAATATATATTCCTCAGAGTATGAAAAATTTAAACATGACATTTTCAATATTACTGAAGAAGTTCACAAATCAATAATATCAATCCCATTTTCTAACCACTCTCAATATATATTTTTATCCTACAAATCCAGTACCTAATTCATCCAAAGATCATGACTTACTTTCTATTGTTTGACTTATACTATTGATCCTCGCCTAATTCTAAAGACCATCTAAACTTATGTAGTTCATAAATTCATCAACCTAAGTTCTGACGATCACAAACCTACATTCCTTTGATCAAAGCCTAAGCTTCTAAGGATCATTAGCCTATGGCTTTAATACCACCTAAGTTGTAATGCCCCAAAACCCAAGTACGCTACGACCCGCCACACATTCTCATTTCCTGAAAACATGCAAAGGCTCAATCTCCACTATTCTCCAAAAACTCACATTCATGTACTCCTAATAATAATAATAAATTATCTACTACATAACAAAGATTAATGAAATTTTCCATCCTCAATAACAAGTCATTAAAATTCTTCTCAAATTAAACAGCGGAAGGGATTAACATTCACTTACAATAGAAATTCTCAAACAACTAAATAAAAATCTAATATGTCTTTTCTTAGTTTATCTACTAGTCATCATAATAGATGTATTTTACATTCTCTTTATTGTTCTAATCTTGAGCTATTTCCCCTAGGTTTTCAACATATCCTACGATCTCTCCTATAGCAACTGTAACTAAAAAAAAAAAAAATTCCCATGAGAAGTGAACTAACGCCCAATATAATGCATACCTACACACACACACACACACATTCCATGCTAGGAATACTAACATAAGAAAAATGCATCATAATATTCATTCACAATTTTATTTATCTTTCACAATCTTTAGCCGAAACACAATTATAACATAAACATCTTCACACATAACATTCCTAAACATCCTTTCACAATCCATCCATAAACAATATATACATATATATATATGACAAAGGTAAATCATCTTTGTCCATGAGTCTCTTACTATATATATATATATAATAGTGAGCACTCTCCATTATCCATGAGTCCACAGGTCCTCACACATCAACCTTCCACAACCATACATAACAATATATTATATGTATATATATATATGACAGTTGATACTCCCCACTGTCCACGAGTCCATACACTACAACCTTTCATAATACACGTCACAACCTTCCATATCACAACATTTCACAACATAACCTTCTACATAAGACCCAGATCATTTTGGTACACGACTCCACTAAGGATAACATCACATACTGATCATTGAGGTGCCACCCCAAGAACACCGACCCATACTTAGTTTCTTAGACCTAGCAATTCACAATCACATGTACACTCAATCTGATTCATTTATAATATTATTAAACCTACACATAAAAATGCAATTTATTAAGCACAAGCAACAAACGTGGTATACATGTACTTGACTTTGCAAAACTTAGTTTGTTTTATACTTTTCTAGCTTCACAATTCTTCCAAACCTATTCATGATTCAAATTGTTTGACTTTAGAATTGTATTCCTATAAATATCAAAAGGAAAATAGACGTGTTTTAACTCAACATGGTTATGTTGAGAACTGTGTAGTTGAGTGTGGGGTAGTACACAATTGTGCTAAAGGTCGTATGCATTTTTTTTTAACATGGTCTCAACATGGTCATGTTGAGAGGTTAGTTTTTTTTTTTTTTTTTTTCTAACATGGTCATGTATCTCTCTCTATTCACTATGTCATTTTTTTTTTCAACATGGTCATGTTAAGAGGTCATATATCTCTCTATTTACTATTCATCAACACAATCTCAACACGGTCGTGTTGAATTTTTTTTTTTCAACACGGTCGTGTTGAGAAGTCGTGTATCTCTTTATTCACCTTGGATTTCCAACACGATCTCCAACATGGTCGTGTATCTCTCGATTCACTTTGAGTTTTCAACATGGTTCTAACACAGTCGTGCTGGGAAGCCGTGTATCTCATTGTACACCTTATAAATTAATCCCTCAACTTGATTTCTATTCAATTTAATCTAATTGATCCATCTAAAATAAAATTTATAATGTAATACACTAGTAGATACACTTACTTGACCCGAATTATTATCGTGATGAGTGAATTGCTTATTTTGTCCCTTGTGTATCATGGATTGATCTAAATCTGTAAATGACCTTAATACATTAATCTCTACGCTACCATATACATACGTAAATCACGATTCATAATCGTTGATTTATGTACTTACCTTAATTAGATAAGCTAGTGATGGAAAAAAGGGTCGTCTCCTTCTCTATGGATTCACACAAGAAGGTTCTAGGGTTTTGTGAGAAGCATAGAGAGGGAAAAGGTCAATATGGTTTATAACGACTTACTTATGTCCTCGTCCAAATTATCAAATTGTCGTCCAATCCTTTTAAATTATTTACAATATTAACATTAACTGCATTTTTATTATATATATATATTATATTATTCGTGTATTTACAGATAGTATAAATTCCTTCTCTTTGGCGAGGAATTCAATAGCAAAGAACCAAATCTCTCTTAGATGCAACTTTGATTTGTTGATAAGACATGATAAAAAGTTTGAGCATACCTCTTTCATAGAGTAATAGTAGCGCATCTTCTTCAAATAAAACTAATGGTGATGGCAACTTTGGCTTCATTGCTCTCCAGTTTTCTCCTTTCGACACTAAATCTAAGTGTTTTCTAGGAACTCAATCATCTTCGAGTTAGCATGTGCTGTCTACTCTCTTAAAGCTCTTTATACTTTCACTTCAATGGGAAGGCTCTCTCTTAAACCTAACCAACTATCCTCTTTTACCTTAATGGATGTACTAGGGACTTTCTCAACACTCTTTGTCCTATTTTAGTGTTGATTATGAATGTAATGTACTTGTATCTTCAATATTGATTAATATGTACTTGAAAGGTTGGATCTTAGGTGATGCATAAAAGCTATTAGATGAAATACCCTAGAGAAATTTTGCTACCTTGGATGTTTATGATGATTGAGCATACCTAATGTTGTTGTTACATGGATATCAATAGATGCATCTATATCGATTTTGAGTATGAGTGGTATGAGGATAATTAGGTGGTTAAGATTAGGAGTGGTCATGGTGGTCGAGATTTAAGTGGATGGGGTTGGTGCTGTTGAGATTGCAATGGTTGTTGTTGATTTTATATTAGTTTATTTTGTTCATTTATGCAATAGATGTAAATAATAATTGCATTGATTTCTTTTTAAGTTTGATATATTCTTGGGTTTAATAAGTAATACAATATAATTTAAATTATTTTATTGACATGTGTAAATAATAACATATTAATTTAAAACATGACATGGCATGTATAAAGTTTTTTTTAATGAAAAAAGACACACATCACACATTTCTTGGCTCATAATGCTACATAATCTAATAGGGAGTAACAATGTTGGATGAGGTAGTACCATTAGCAGCGTAAAGTTCAGTTAGATATTGAAATTGACACTTGAGAAGTTTAGGTGTTCAAATGAAAAATGACCTAAAGTATAGATATTGAATGTGACATTATCTCTATAAAATATGTTGTGCTTGTAATTAAGTGAATAAAGCAAGTTTTCCATAATATCTTATTGTCCTTATTTAAAAGAAAATTTCCTAAAAATATGTCTAAAAATTAAAACAAACTAACTAGGCCATACTAAGACACTTTTAAGCTAGTAGCATAATGCTGGTATCTACATTAGATGAACCAAATTCAAATTCCTCCTCTTATGTTGTAATCACCAAGAAAGAAAAAAAAAAAAAACTAACCAGGGCACACATTAAGGATTCAATGTGGTCTAAGAATAAATAAAATAGAATTATGAAATTATTGATGATTTACTAATATTGTTTTCTATTACACATTAGAAATTTTAATTAGAGGCAAATTGTTTCTTTTTTTTTTTCCCTCTCATATACTCATTTTTTTTTTTGCCCAAAGAGAAATATATTTATTGAAGAGAAAACAAATTAAAAAGATGCATCCTTAGTTTGGAGGTCTGGATCCATAATTCAAAAAAAGAAGTCTAGCTAAAGGGGGAAGGGGATTTTTATCCCAATACATCTAGCACACCTTTTTTTTACCTTGGGTTGCAACCCAATTAGCACAAGAATTTGTAGTTCTTTTTGCAAAAAGGAAAAAACAAGAATTAAAACAAGAACTCAAAGAATAAATGTCTTTAATAGTCAACTTAGTCATCCATAAAGTTAACTCCTTATTACTTAAACTTTAAAAAATAAGAAGATTGTCTAGCTCTATCTCAATTTTGTTCCATTGCCAGTTACAAACCTTACTTCATTGCCAAAGCTTTTGCTAACTCAACATCATTACATGTCAACCGCTTGGAAACAACTTTTACAATATTCCCTTCACTTTTTTGAGTAATAACTCCAATTCTTGCAACAAAAGAAGATTTATCTAAAGCTACATCACTATTGATTTTTATGAAATCTTTTGCCAGGGTTTGCTAATGTTCTAAGGGAGGTTGCTTCATCAATTGCAATCCCATTTCTACAAATATCCTACTAGGTCTTTCATGAAAAGCAGCCTAAATTCTTTCTTGATTACACATGTTGGGTTTAATTTTTTTTTTTCCTTTCAAAAACACACTCGTTATGATGTTTCCAAATATACCAACATGTTATAAAGATCTTCCTCAAAACATCCTTCCATTCTAAGGTTACATTACTCAATTTAGAGACTAAATCCATCAACTAACCATCAAATTTGGCTATGTTCAAAGCTTCAATTTTTAGTCATGCGCACTTAAACTAAACTTCCTCATCCACTTATATCTGAGTAGGAGATGTTCAATGGATTAGTCAACCCCACAAAACCTACACATAGAAGATGGCTTAAATTTTCTCTTCACTAAGTTTGCATTTGTTGCTAGAGTATTCAAGCAAGCCCTCCAAATGAAGTGCTTAATCTTAGAAAAAAAAATCTATAGACCATAACACTTTCCAGAGCCTATTATCCAATTGAAAAGAAGATGAGGCTCTACTACTATTTCTCCCTAATGTCAATTCTTTATGTTTTTTATATCCTACTTTCACATAATATTCTTTTCATCACTAGTATATGGCCCTATCACTTTATCTTCTTGTGGTTGACTAGGCAAGATAATTATTTTAATGGCAGCAACTTCACTCTCAAGTAACAAACCATTAATAGCTACCAAATTCCATTCCTTTGTCATTGTGATCAAATCTCTTACTTTTAGATCATCATCCTTTTATTGTTCACCAATTGGATGAGGCTTAAAATCTAAAATATTTGGAATCCATGGGTCTACCCATACCTTAATTTCGTTGCCATTCCCCACTTTCTATTAATAATACTTTGTCACCACTTCTATACCACAAAGAATACTTTGCCATAACTAAGAAGGTTGACCTCCTCTATTGGCTAATAATAAATCAGAATCTAGGAAGTATGTGCTTTTAAGTACACTGGCCCACGGTGTATTTGGGTACTTCAATAATCTCCAAGCTATTTTTTCCTAATATGACATGAATAGAAAGTTTTAAATCCTTAAAACCTAAATCCCCCTTAACCTTGGATTCCACTTAATTCTCCCACTTCTTCCGATGTATTTTTCATGAGCTAGGATCTCCACCCCACCAAAACCTAGTTATAAGTGCTAATACTTCATTAATTCACGTGTTTAAAAACTTGAAAGCACTCATTCCATAATTTGAGATCACATAACACACTTCTTTTCCTGCTTGACGAAAGAGCAAGTTTTTCCAACCCTCCAGCTTTCTCATATACTCACATTAAATATAAAATTATAAATACACTTGAATATATGTTTACGTGGATGATTACGATACACATCAAACAAAAGATTTGTAGAGAAAGATAAAGATGGTGTTTGACAATGAAGACATAAATAGAGGAATATTCCTGACACAATAATGCCCTCTTCAATAAGGTTTTTTTTTTTTTTTAATTCCCCTTTTATATTTTATCTAAAATAATTGGGTCGCTTGACTTCCAAGTGCTATATAGCTTCCATGTGCTTGGAAAATATAGTGTGAAATAACATTCATAGTTCTAAAACCTTCACATTGAATCTGTCGACTAAATACCGAATGGTAACAGGAAATCTTAAAACTTGAAATTTTCTATAATTTCGTTTATTATTTTAACGGAATCGGTTCAGTTTTTAATTTTATTATTTAATTAAATACATTAAATTTTTATCAATTAATCATTATTAAATTTCTATCATTAATATGTAAATTAATAGTAAAATATTAAAAATACGAATAGAACCATATAAAATTCTTTGTCACATTTTCAAAATTAAGTATGAGCACTTTAGGTACCGTTTAGTTACTAGTACTGGACAGTACTAAAGAAAAAGGACTGGACAAAAAATATTTTTGTATCACGTTTGGTTTGTTCAGTACTGGACAAGGATTTTTGTGTTGTCCAATGTTTGGATTGCAAAGTATTGGACTGAACATAGTAAATTTGACAGTTTTGCACTTTTTAATTACTGGAGAAGGCTTTTGTAATATGCAGTGTTTGAAATTGCAAAGTACTGGACTGGACAGAGTAAAATTGACAATTTTGCCCTTTTTATTTATATCATAGTTATTTATATATATTTGATATTATTATAAAAAAAATGATTTGAAGGTTTAATATATTATATTAAATATTATAGGGAAAAGAATTATATTATATTTAATGAAATAATACGTTATTTATGATTTTGAATATGTCACTGAAGACATGAAACACTTTTACACTGAACCTACAACGAAATATAACCACATAAATTTACATGAAAATTTTCAACTAGATAGATAAAATGAAAATAATTTTCTTTTTTAAAATGCTTACCAGGTGCAACTCTCAATCCATTAGATCGAATGACTGCATCACGTAATACTCTAGAATCTGATGCAGACCCTTCCCAACTAGCCAATATGTAGATAAATTTCATGTCACAATCACATACACCCATGACATTCGCTGCAAGATGCCCTTTCCTTGTTCGATACCTAGGTCTATCTGCAACTGGCGTCGTAACTGCAATGTATGTACCATCTAATGCTCCAAGGCAACCCTAAAATGTTCCCAAAGAAACAAAAAAAAAAATTGTATTGTAATATAAGTAATCATGACGGTCGTCAATTAACTGAAGGTACCTAAAAGATTTTTTGTATTACCTTAAACCATTTCCACCGTTCATCGATGCAATCTTCTTGTACTGGATTGGGTTTTGCAAATAAAATATGTTGTAACTTTAACACAGCAGCTAACACTTGATGGCAATTTCTACTAATAGTCCCACCTAATCTACGAAATCTAACTTGAATACTCCTATTTTTTGTATGATGTGCAAGGATGTTAAGAAAAATCGCAACTTGTTCTTCAACCATTGCTCTTCCATTACAATGCATTCCCCCTCGTACCCTATTGAGTTCACAAAGATGTGCAAAACTATTCCTACACATCCTTAACTCCCATAAACAATTTGTATCACTCCCATTAATGAGTGAATCAATCACCTCTCGACGCGTTTCATATCTAGCTATTGCTCGCTCGTTCAATACACCCTTCTCTACTCTCCCATTCAAAACAAAGTTTATATAATAGAAACTAGCTGTCGCCATTGTAAGCATATTGATATAGACTCTCCATCCAAGAAGAAAAATCAGAAATCCATGATCTATATGACATATCAAAGGAAATACCCATAAGTGTAACGTTGGGGGATCCAAAGATCATTTTCATAATACAAAACATAATGGACAACATAATATGCTACATAATCTAAATTCAACTAGGAAGTAGGCAACAAGACAACTTGTGTAAGGAGCCGTTGTTCTTCCCTAAGAAGCTCTCCTACACAAATATCCAATAAAGGAACCGGTTCTCTACTCATTAAGTTGGACCCGATTGCTTCCAACTCCACCCCCCCCCCCCCCCCCCGTAACTTCATTATGCGCTTCCGTTCCATCCGACTTCACTTGTGAGTTGTGAATGGGCAATACTTCTAGTGAAGATGAGTTGATGGCTAATTCTCCTGAGTTTTTTCAAGCACACGATCTCGACACACGACTTATACACGCCCATGCCTTCAACCGTGTGTGCTTCTATGGATTTTCCAAGCTTAACACATGGTCATGCCTTCAACCGTGTGTGCTTCACACGGTCGTGCCTTCAACCGTGTACTCAACCGTGTGTGCTTATGTGGATTTTCCAAGCTTAACACACACCCATGCCTTCAACCGTGTACTCAACTGTGTGTGCTTCTATGGATTTTCCAAGCTCAACACACGACCGTGCCTTCAACCGTGTACTCAACATGCATTCGAACCCTAACCAACATACCCCCTAAAGCAAACCATGCATTCGAACCCTAAAACCAACTCTTCTCCATTATAGAGCATGCATTCGAACCCTAAAGCGCACCATGCATTCGAATCTCAAAACAATGTTTAAGCTTCCCCCCGCAATGGACAGAAAGCAACAAATCTTGAACAACATGCGAGCACTGGGGGACTTGTTGACGGACACAACGAACAAGCATGCAAGGAACATTCAAAAGGAAGCAACAATGTGAGAAGAAATGGAACCATACGTACCTGATGGCGACTTTGGGCTTCATAATGGCGATGGGTGAACTTGCTGCCAATTCCACGGCGGGCGGCAGTGAAGGAGCGGCGTCGATGGCTTATTGTACTTCCTCGTTTCGAAGCTCGTGCGGCGCTGGAGGAAAACAAGACCGGTTATAGCAAAGGAAAGGAGAGGCGTCTATGCAGCAGGGTTTCAAGGTAAGCATGAAGGCAAATTCAGAATTTCAAAAAAATTACATGTTAGTCCAGTACCGCATTTTTAGTACCGAATTACATGCGATACTAAAATTTCTGATTTTATCCAGTACGTAATTGGTGTTTTGTCCAGTACTTCCTTCATGTGTGGCAATCAAACGGGGGACAAAAAATTTTGTCTAATCCAGTACCAAATTTTAATGCTAATCAAACACTACCTTAAATTTTAAAACTCGTTTTTTTTTAATTTTAAAAAAATCAAAATATAATAACTTCAGAGGTAATGGGTTCATGCAATAATTGCTCCAATTAAGAGGGCTAGGATCAAAACCACACTAATAATAATAACTGCAATAAGAATAAAAGCAGAAATGTGAAGGATTTTACACTGGATCAGTAGAAACATGAAGCTCTACCGCATGCATTCCAAGATCCCCTTATAATCTATTCGCACTTATTAGCAAGGAAAACTGATAAATTTAGCGAAGGTAAACATGTTGTGTGCTTTGTTTTTTCAATTATAATTATAATCTCATCTTCAGTGAGTTATATATATGGTCTTATAATGATCGAATAATTACAATGAAGAGGATATATATTTGTTAGCAAATATAAATAGAGGATATATGTTTTGAGATTTAAACTGAGAGTACTTGTTATAATAAATACTAATGCATATCGAAAATGTATGTCGAGTTCAGCTAGAGAATAAATGTTACAATGAATGTTTGTCTAATATTTATTTTCCATTTGCACCACTTAACAACATATATTCTCTATTTTCACTTAAAATCAAACATACGGTCTCTTTATTATAATTATCCTACCTTTTGCGTACATACGTGCGTGCATGCATGCTGGTGTGTGTGTTTTTAGTCCTGTTTGAACTTTTTCTGTCCAACAACTCATGAAATGTTGGAGTAGGTAGAGTGTTTGTTGTCAAGGAGTTTAGAAACCATAGCTGTTGTTTGTAAGTTATATACTACGTACTGAAAGAATTCTCGTTGATCCAAGGATTTGCGTGCTAGTAGGAAAAGCCATTGTCGAATAGGAGTAACCCTGTGGCGATCTCCACATAAGAGGAATGGAGATTGGTTAAATGAAGACTCCAACCTACTGCATTTGGATGATTGGTTGGTGAATCCGTCAATCAAATTAGTCAAGTTTAATAAGTATGAATTGTTACTTGTATTTTATATTTTATTTTGGGAACGGTTTTTCAGTTCAAATTTAGTTTTATCCTATCTTTACCAAGAATAGTTCTCATTGGTTAACCATAATTGTAATTTTACCAACAGTGGCATATTCTTTTATTTTCTTTCTTCCTCGTAAAGGAAACAAGGTAATTTGAAGAAATACCTCTTTTTAATAATCTATACATTCTCTTATCATTTCCAATTGGGCAATCCATTTACTCAATTAGTGGAGGATTATAAATGAACAAAATAAATAAATAAACAAATAAACGGATCAATTTCTTTTTTTTTTAATTTTTACTAGAGATTGGGAATAGATAGATTTTTTACAAGACCTATTTTACTAACATGATTTGTCACCACTTTAGCTATTTTAGTAGCTAGGCCAATTACTTGGGATTCCCAATTATTCCATTTCCAGATGTTAGCAATTTACGGTGGTTAAATAGGATCATTTTCTTTTGGAGACCTTTACTCTTTTTATCACATGGGAATTAGAATTAATTCCTATTTATCCACTTCTATCTATCTTGGCTATGGTAAGTTCCATTTTTCTATTAATAGAATTTTTATTTTTTTCTTCATCTTAAAAAGAGAGAGAGAGTGTAATTAACTATGACATATTCACTAAAAAAAATGCTTTGTAGCAAATCATTTATTAAGAAAAATTGAAAAACTTAGCATAAAGGGTAAAAAAGAAATAATAATAACTTGATCTCTACGTGAAATATATGTAGGATGGGATGGATGGGTGAATGATGGGAATTGAACATGCACATGGTGGACTCATGATCCGCTGCCTTGATCCACTTAGCTACATCCATCCCTTAATATAATATAAATAAATGTTATTGTTATCTATTATTTATTTTAACATAATACTATTAATAATAAATATTTTTTTATTTTTATATTAGAAAAAAAAATCCTATCTGAACCCATGTCTTTTTTCTTTTTCTTAATTTGGAATCAATTAGAAAATTTTTATTCAATAGACTTTTTGCTAATTCAATGTTTTGATTGATTGCATAGCACAAATTTATCTTGTATTTATTTTCTATTTGAATTTCCGCGTACAAAGTTTTGTTTCTTGGGTTACTAACTCAAAAGTAAAACCCTAAGAGAACGCATGAGTGAAATTGTTATATATATATATATATTGCACAGAAATATTGTTATACTAATATGAGTTTTATGTACCACTATTTTGTATACTCTCTTTAATTATTAATCAATTATCGCTCCTCCTTGACCTATGATTTTTTCACCCAACTTGGAGCTAATCCATATTTAATAATTCTCTTAATCTCCCTACTCCTATTTCATCACTTATTTATCTGTTTGGTGCCATTCAAACTTGGTTATCTTCCAGTACATACTACAGAGAGACTAAGGTCACATTCTTGAGTGATAGCTAAAAAGGTTGCATCTCTGGATGTTCTCACTCGGGGCTCATCCTTGGATGGATCCTAATAGAGATTTGTTCTGTATTTGGTAGCTCGAATTAGTTTTTTCGTGGCTACAGTGAATTTGACTGTTGGGAAGATAATGATAACACGTCATGGTTCATGTGCGCATATGCTTGCTCTTTTGGTGGCCATGGACGAATATCTTGGAGATAGTGAAGTTTTAGCTTATAAGTCTATGGGAAGATTCGTGGAGATGAAGCGATTGTGTAATTAAAAAAAGATTTATTAATTAATACATTATATGATATATATGTGTAATGTATGAATATTAATAAGATTTTAATATATATAATATGTATAAAATATTTATAATAATTGTTTTAAAAACTACTTATTTTATTATCTTATATATCAAAATTCTATTAACATTTATATATTAAATATATATATATATATATATATATATAACACAATATATATCAATCAATAAATCATTTTTTCTTATATAGGGTGCCTTCGGCACAATTTAATCCAATATAGAGATATAGGCTTTTAAGTGCAATCAATGTTAGCAAGATTATCATACTCCTTTTATACTTTCTTTTGGCCATCAGTAAATTATCCCTTCTTCTGTGCCCGTGGTTTTTTATCCCGTATAAGGGTTTTCTACCCTGCATAGTTGTATTAATCTCTTCTCTCCTATTTCTCTTTTTTATTTTGTTATTATGAATTGTTTCATCTTCATTACATTTAGTTATCCATTAAGTTGGTTGTGCTTCAACCTTTAAGAATAATCTTTAGAATTCATTTATACATCAACGCTGACAATCATATGACTATGCATTCAGTGATTACTGGTTATCATGACAATATTTATTTGTCGAATTGGTCACTGCCAGAGGAAAATATATATGACATATTATCATATTCGTTCTATTTGCGAAGTAGGACAACGTACAATTACATAGGATCCCTTTATATTCTATTTGTTAATAGTCAGTCAAGGGATCACACTTAAAAGAACTAGACGGTCCTCAATTTTTTTAATTTTTACCTTTGCAATCATTACTCCCATTGAGCTCAAGGTTATTATTAGTCTTTTCAATAAAATCATCAAATTTATGGGCTTTATGAATTTTCTTGATTTCTTATCCTTAAATTTTTTATATGTAAACACTTTTTTTAGTCCGAATCTCCAAAAATTGGTTATAAAAGCAGAATTCCTTTTAAATATACATCTTATGTAAAAAGAAGCAGCAGTGGGTGGTTGGCCAATATACGAGCCTAGCAGTGAGTGACAAGAAAACTTCTTTAGAAAGTGACATGTCCTTTTGCTAGTATATTTTGTATTTGTCACATATTAAAATATTGTATTTCATCAGGTTATATTGCTTGCCTTGGAAAGTGACTATCGTTCGACAATATTCTTTGAACTTACTCGAGGTTATAATATGAGAATCTTTTTGGACTGAGAAATCCTTATGAAATGACACACACAGTTGTAGTTAATTATTGCAATGTGACATGCAATCATGTTAAGGGTGGGGCTCCACAGATCACTCGTTTCTTAGTTTGTCTAAACTCTAGGAAGCTTCCTTCTTTTCTTCCCTGTTACGTCAAAATCCCACAGTGGGGGTGGTCTTAAATTGGCCAGAAGTTTGCTTTATTCAATTATCATATTTCGATATCAGTTATTGCCGTGTATAGTTGGTTTTTCGTGAAAATATAAAACGTATTTCACACGATAAATTAATATCGAAATAGGGTATTTTATTTTAATATTAGTTCTACCGTGTAAATTAGGTGCTTCTTATATTTTTTATTTCTTTTATCTATGTTCATATGCATTAATTTGTCATTTTATCTATGCTTTCTTTAGAAAGGATGTTTGATTTTTGTCTGATTTCATTCAAATTCATTTTTTAAATATGAAGATAAAATTGTGACAATTATTATGAAATCTGATTCCTAGTACATGGTTCTAGAAAACCTATCCTTTTAAGATGATGGTTTAGAATCTCTGATAAAATATACAATATTCACACATAAAAAAAGGGATAATCTTATCATTTAAGAGATTAGATGTCCTATTTAAATTAGAATATTAATAATATATTTTAAGATAAATATAATATTTTTTTGGTGGGAAATATATAATACATTTTATAAGATCAAAAACATTATTTTAATCTTGAGATATCTTCACTTGGGAGAAACGAACGAAATTGTTGTGCTCTGACAAAAAAAAAAAAGGAACCTAACATCCTCCACGTTTGAAAAAGTATATCAAGTAATACTGCCATCACGTGTTTTCAAAACAAGCTCTAGTGTAAATAATGTGTTCTTGCAACATGTGTTTACACTTCCAATAAAAAGACAATTGTAAAAAGAAAAAGAAAGAAGTGGGGTGGGATGTTGGTGTTGAGAGACAGAGTCCAATTAGAGATGGAACTAAATAAAGGACCAGCTCCACAATTCGTTAAAGATGAAATGGAAGATACATCGCCGCATGCATGGTAAGAGTTTTGGCTTTCTTTAAAACACAAACAACATTCCTTAAACTTTAGCCTTAATACAATGTACTTCAAAATTTATGAAGCATACTTGACGACTTCCTATACTTTTATAAATCAATAAATAATTCAAGATGAATACAAATAACCTTCTAAAGTTTGATCTCGATATAAATACACTTTCGAATTTATCAAAACATATTTTAACACTCATTAAATTTTAATGTCAAAATATATTGTTTTGAATAAAAAAATACATATTTCTTAACATTACCAATTTATAAGTGCTTAGAACATATTAAAATATTTATAATTTTAAAAATATAATGTTCTAAATTTAAAATTTAGATGAATTATTTACTCCATATTAACCTTTTACTTTATGCATGAATGAGCCACAACAAGTAAGGCCTTTATGCGACATGACCTATTTTCAAGGATCCACAACTAGGCTCTTATATTCATTTATCATCGGTTATTGGCAAGATTATGGACAATGTGATGTGCCTAATCCCAATGCAGAATCAAGTAATTGCAAATCCAACCGATGATTCACAACAAGTAATCCAAAACAAATAACAATAAAAAGATAAAACCCTAAACCCTTACCAAATATGACGCACTAGCAAGATGATAGTTTTAGTACTATCTTGTTGATTTGACACATAACAATCCCGATACCATCACTCGCCACAATCTAAGGATTGATAAGAGTATAAGAAGAATGAGAGTAAAACTCTAATCTTGTATTTCTCAAATGTCAAGCTTTGTTTGTGTTTCTATTCCCCAAAGGTATAAAAATAAAGCAAGGTTCCATTACAAAGAAAACTGGCTCGAAATAAGATAAAGTAGCCATCCTAAATTGTAAGCCTCCGACCTAAATTTCTACACCTCCAACTTTTGAATATACACCGCTGGCCTTCATTCCTGCACCACCAATTCTTCAAGGTAAGCTACCAACTTTAACAACATAAGTTTCCAGCTTTTAAGAGCAGTATTCTATGCTTGCTTTGAGTCATTTAGCTTATCTAGTTGTTGTCCCAATGCACTAACAAATGTATTTGGTTGAAGTTAAAATAATCATGCAAAATAAATGAAGAAACTAGATGATTCTCATCGAGTTCCATCTGATCAAGTAGAACTCTCAATGTAAGGTTCTGTAATCCTTTGGTTCTAGCTCGAGTAAGTGGTCCGGTAATTAAAATGGCTTGATTCCCATCATCTCCTCAGGCCTGTGGAAGATTTGCCCTCAAATATAATGGTTCTTCATGAAGATCTTCTAATAGTTAAGGTGATAAATCTGCAACATTGAATATAGTAGAAATGTCGTATTCTCCTGGTAAGTCCACCCTGTAAGCATTGTTGTTAATGCGCTTTAGAATCTTGAATGGTTTATTTACTCTAGGTGAAAGTTTCTATGATTTCTTGTGAGGAAACCTATTCTTGCTGAGATGAATCCAAACTAAGGCACCTGGATTGTAGATCTTAGCTTTTCCTGTGTTTATTGCCCTGAAGTTGTTGCTGCTCCTGAGTCTTCTCAAGATGTTCAGATGCCTTTTGATGAAGCTTTTGAATCTCCTGGAAACACTCCACTCCACTCAAGCTCTCTTCCTTTGTTGTCGGTTTAGCTATCAAACCCAATGGAAGTGTAAAATTATAGCCATACATGACCTCAAAGGGGGACTTACTGGTTAAACTATAAGTGGACCTATCGTAAGAAAACTCAACAATAAGGAGACATAAGTCCCAATTGGTAAGGTTCTTGCCAACCGTTGCTCTTAGTAAGGCACCAAGAGTAAGATTGACAATCTCTATTTGACTGTCTGTTTGAGGATGACAAGATGTACTATACATGAGTTTAGTACCAAGTCATTTCCAAAGTATCTTCCAGAAGAAGCTGATAAACTTAGTGTCTCTATTAGATACTATACTGTGAGGAACACCATGTAATCTTACAATTTCCTACACAAAAAGTTTAGCAATAAAAAGTACATCATCTATTTTGTGGCAAGGTAAGAAGTGGGACATTTTACTAAAGCGGTCGATGACTACCATGATGGAGTCTTTACCTCTTCGTGTCCTGGGAAGACCCAAGACAAAATCCATACTGATATCAATCCATGGTTGTGTAGGTAGAGGTAAAGGCATATATTCACCCTAAGCTTCCTTCTTTCCCTTTGCCCTCTTACAAACCCCACACCTTTCTAAAACCTTGTGTACATCTTTCAACGTACCCCTCCAGTAAAAATGTTCTTTTAACAACTCTAATGTCCTCTTCTCATCAAAGTATCCAAATAATCCTCCAACATAAGCTTCTCGTACAAATAGTTCCCTCATAGAACCATAGGGTATACACAACTTTCCTGTTCTATATAGAAAACCATTGATCATATAATAACTATCTACTACAGCTCCTCTAAAACATCGATCAACAATCAACTTCAGATAATCATCATGAGCATATTGTTCCTTCATTAATTCAAACCCAAGCAACTTTGACTGAAGTGAAGTGATAAGTATGTACCTGCGTGATAATGCATCACCTACTATATTTGTACTCCCCTTCTTGTACTTAATCACATAAGTGAAGCTCTCTAGAAATTCCACCCATTTTACTTATCGTTTAGAAAAACGTGGTTGGCCTTTGAAGTGCTTCAGAGATTCATGGTCTGTATAGATAACAAACTCCTTAGGGAGGAGATAGTGTTGTCACGACATCAATGCACACACTAAGGAATAAAACTCCTTATCATACACTGAATAGTTCAAAGGTGCACCACTCAGTTTCTCACTGAAATATGCAATGGGCCTCCTCTCTTACATCAACACAACACCAATTCCCACCCCAGAGGCATCACACTCCAGTTTAAAAGTTTTGTCAAAATCTGGTAACACTAAAACTGGAGCACTAGTCAACTGCGCCTTAACCTCCTCAAAACTCCTCCGAGCCTGATCTCCCCCCAAAAAAGGAATATTCTTCTTAGTTAATTCAGTCAGTGGACTGACAATGCTACTGAAGTTCCTGACAAATCTCCTATACAAAGAAGCCAAACCATGAAAATTCCTTACCTTAGCTGCTGTTTGTGGCGCTAGCCACTCCATGATGGCCCTAAATTTCTCTTCATCAACTCTTACACCAGAACTAGTCACAACAAAGCCAAGAAATGTTACCTCTAATTAACAGAATGAATACTTCTTGAGATTCCCATGCAACCTTTAATTCCACAAGACTGAGAAGACTGCCTGTAAATTTTCAACATGACTTTTCATGTCTCTATTGAAAATTAGAATGTCATCAAAATATACCACCATAAATTTTCCTAAAAATTCTTTCTTGACATGATTCATAAGTCGCATGAAGTACCAGGGGTGTTGGTCAATCTAAATAGCATGACCATCCACTCATACAAACCATGTCGTGTCTTAAAAGCCATCTTCCACTCATCTCTAGCTCTCATACAAATTTGGTGATATCCGCTTTTAAGGTCAATATTAGAGAATACCTGTGCACCATTTAGTTCATCTAGAATATTATCAAGTCTAGGAATGTGATACTTGTATTTGATGGTAATTTTATTGATGTCTCTATTGTCAATGCAGGAACAACATAAGGACTAGTACTCTCTTTGACAAAACTCCTTTCTACCAGCTCATCCACCTATTGCTTCAATTCTTTAGCTTCTTTAGGATTCATGCGATATGCAAGCTGATTTGGTAAGATTGATCCAGGCTGTAAATCAATCGCATGCTAAATGCCTCTCACTGGTGATAATCCCTTAGATAACTCATCAGGAAATACACCCATGTACTCATCTAGCACCTGATTCATGAGAGGAGGTAACTATTCTTGCTTATCAACCTCTAACACATACTTCATCTACAATAGATACACTGGTCTCTCTTCCTGAATTGCCTCTTCCAGCTCTTGTTGTCCTATAAATAAGGTCTTCTTTTTTATGGTTTTATTGATTTATCTCTATGCTTCTTGTACTTTAGTTGGTGACATGGGATGGAACACAATGTGATTGCCATCCTTCTGGAACACATAAGTGTTCCTAAACCCATCATATAATACTCTCCTATCATATAACAACAGTCTGCCAAATAGTATATGAGACACACATATAAGAAGAATATTACAAATAATCTCATCATGATATCTCTTCCCTATGCGGAATGGAACTTTAGCCCTCTAAGTAACATGTAGATTGCCTTGTTCACTCAACCGGTGCAGTTTATATAGCTTAAGGTGTAGAGTAGTGGCTAGTTTCAATTTATTAGCTAATGAAGCAGTCACTACATTGGTGTAACTACCACCATCAATAATAAGAGCACAAAGGTTACCTTAGACCGTGCAGGAAATATGAAATAGGTTCTCTCTCTACTCTTCTTCATTAGTAAGAAAAGTAGTCATCACCCTACGCAAAACATTGATGGCCAAATATTGATCATCCCCTTTATCTCCATGCACCTCAACATCTGCATCCCCATAATACTCATCTAGCACTGTTAACAAATCTGTTGGCTCATCCAGCTCTTCCTAGTCATCCTTACTCTCCACCTCCATAGCAATCATCACCTTTCAGTTTAGACACCGAGTAGCCATATGTCCAAAGCCTAAGCACTTGAAGCATTTGATTTTGTGGGTTTTTCCTCCTAATGACCCGACTGTTATCTACTTATTTTTAGCCCCATCAACTGCCTTCCCTCTCTCAGAAAAATTCTTCTCCTCTTTAACATCTGTAATCGCTGCATTCTTTTCCGCATTCTTACTATATCCCCCTTTATTAACATTCTTACTATCTAACCCATACAATTTATTAGATGATCTATACTTGTTACTTACTACTTTATAAGGATTGGAACGTCTATGTCTCTTAACTTTCAAGGCTAGCTGGATGGCTTCATCAAAGGTGTCATATCGTTGCAGTTCCACTATATAAGCAATCTCATATTTTAGATCCGACACAAATCGTGCCATCGTTTAATCAGGAGGTTCAACTATTCCACATCGAATCATCAGTGTCTTAAATTCTTGGGCGTACTCATCCATAATTTTGCCTCTTTGTCTCAATGTTTAGAGACGCATGAATAGCTTCTATCTGTAATGCCCTAGTATAAATCTCTTCCTCATAACCCGTTTTATTTCCTGCCAAGTACAGATCTCAGCAACTCCATCTCTCCTCCTACTAGCCACAATGTTTTTCCACCATAAGGTGGCATATCTTGTAAACTCTACTGCTGCCAGATGTACTCAGGTATTGTCATTAATCTCATAGCATTCAAAAAGTTCTTCCACCTTATCCTCCCAATCAAGATAATCCTTTACAGATCCTCTTCTAGTAAATGAAGGCATCTGCAATTTCACATATTCTAAACCCTTAGGTGGCTTAAACTCACGATTATAATAGAATTCATTTTCAAAATTATCATCTTTTGCTTCTGGTTAAGCATGGTAATTTCCTCTAATTCGCTTTCCCCTATTACCTCCCAAAGCTCCTTTCCTACGAGCCTTGTTAATGGCTACTTGAGGTGGGGGTGCTTGCGGATTTACCATTAGCTGTTGGAGAAGTGTTATTTTATCCACCAGCGTGGCTAGATTAGTAATAATGATGGTTAGATCTTGTAATTGCTTTTCCAAATTTCTCTTACCACCCGCAACACGACGTCCTTGACCTCTTCCTCTAACTTAACTGTTGGCTTCATCCCCAATTCCTCCATTCACATTATTGTTCGACATACTTTGCTAATTTTGTAGTCTCAACACAAAATTCCCAAATTACAATCACACACACATCGCAACACAACCTTAATGTCACCTTAATGTCAACCCTTGTTCAATTCCAATTCAAATTCAATCAATCCACGACACAATTTACAATATAAACCCTAATTTCAATTCACTACTATGCTACCACGTTACAAGCCCTAATCTTAACTTTGGCTCAATCCCCAAATCACAATCACACAAACCCTAATTCTCAACCTTCGCTCAATCCCTAAATCACAATCACATAAACCACAACACAAACCCTAATTCTCAACCTTCGCTCTGATACCAAATTATGATGTGCCTAATCCCAATGCAAAATCAAGCAATCATAAATTCAACCAACGATTCACAACAAGTAATCCAAAACAAATAACAATAACAAGATAAAACCTTAAACCCTTACTAGATATGGCTTACTAGCAAGAGGAAAGTCCTAGCACGGTCTTGTTGATTTGATGCACAATAATCCTAATACCGTCACTAGCCACAATCCAAGGATTGATAAGAGTATAAGAAGAATGAGAGTAAAACTCTAATCTTGTATTTCTCAAATGTTAAGTTCTTTTCGTGTTTCTATTCCCCAAAGGTATAAAAATAAAGCAAGGTTCCATTACAAAGAAAAATGGCTTGAAATAATATAAAGCAGCTAGCCTAAATTGTAAGTTGCCTAGGTTAAGCCGTTGGCCTAAATTTTTACACCTCCGGCTTTTGAATATACATTACCGGCCTTTATGGTTAACCTTCATTCCTACACCACCGGTTCTTCAAGGTAAGCCGCCAACTTTAACAACATAAGTTGCCAACTTTTAAGGGTAGCGTTCCATGCTTGCTTTGAGTCATTTAGCTTACCTGGTTGTTGTCTCAAAGCACTGACAAATGTATTTGGTTGAATTTAAAATAATCGTGCAAAATAAATAAAGAAACTAGATGATTATCCTCGGGTTCCATTTGATAAAATAGAACTCTCAATGTAGGGTTCTATAGTCCTTTAGTTCTAACTCAAGTAAGTGGTCCAGTAATTGGAATGGCTTGATTCCTATCACAATGTGTGTAAAAGGACATCATTGGCTCGTCATCTCACTTATGTCCATTGTAAAATGCCATGTGTTTTCAATAATGTAATTGCATAAAAAAAATTATAAGATGTTCTTAAAAACTATATAATACATATTCTTAAAAACAATATGATTTTCTAGGAATATATATCCAATTCTTTAAGTAAATGCTCGGCTAACTTGATAAGGGTGAAAGAAAATAGTAATTCCACCCCAAAAATTATTATTACATTTTAAAAAAGTAGTTATTTCATAAAATTCCTATTATTACATAATAAAGAATTGTAATTCCTTTAACACCAAACAAATAGCAATTCCTTAGTCTTTTTAGCATATTTTTGTATCCACTCACGAGACAATTAACCAATTAGTCAAGCCATAAACTATGATAAGGGTATATTGGTATTTTTAGACATATTCCTAATATATTTGCAATCAAATAAAGTAATAATTAGTATTTCTCCATTTCATTCCTTGTAGCTAGTTTATTTCACTTAATAGAATAATATTGTAATGTAATAACTATTATTGAGAAATAGAATAGATCTATAATAACATCTATAGTTATTAATTTTGATTTTACTAAGAGTATTTTAAGGGGAGAAAAATCAACTTCAATATTGTATTGTTATTTATAAGTTTGATTAATGAATAACTATTCAACACTTTTTGTATTGAGGATTCATTATGAAATTATTATTGTGGGCCTAAAACACAACTAAATACTTCTTCCATAAGTATAAGGCTATAGTAAAATTATTACTTAAAGTAAAGTGAGCAAGTAATTAGAAATTGTAATTTTATGACTACTTTATTTCATTTCGTAGAACAAAAGTACTACAAAAATCTTATCATATTACTTAATAGCAAATATATTAGAGGATCAAATTCCACCAACAATCTTATTCCTTAAAATTTATGGAATAACATTCCTCTTCTAGTTCTATTATTCAATCCATAAAATTAAAGAATGCACACTGTAACACACGGATGCAAACAAATGTGAAATAATAATATAATTAACGGAAGCATTTAATTTCTCATACCCCAGCAATAAATTTTCTTTCTTTTTTTTCAATTTAGAAATTCCATATAAAACTTTTAAATGCATTTTTCCAAGATTTGAATCACCATAAAAATATTACATAAATATCTTCCATTTTTTATTTTTATTTTTTTTGGTGATATTTTTAGGGGAAGAAAGAGCGGAATCCAACACTCCACATCTCCATTTATAACGATATAGGTAATATGTTGTATCTTCCAAAAAATTTATCACTTCACAAGTTCATGCTCTCTGCAAGCTCCTCTCTCTCCAACTTTTTCTAAAAAATGCACATTAAAACAATTAAACAAAATAATGACATTCTATCTATCATTAAAAATTGCTAAACAGTGAATTGTTAATGAAACATTTTGGAATTGGACTCTACAGAGAGAGAAAAAAAAAAGATAAAAAAGAAAGAAAAGAAAAAGAAAAAAAGAAAGAAAGAAAACACTGCTCAATTAATTCATTTCTGCCTTTTATGAGCCCATCGTTTGGTTGTGGGGGTTTGCTTTTTGACTTTGTGGCTTTTCTCCTCCAGAAATGGAAACATGAGGCCTATCTTTTAGTAAAATAACTATGCAGTATTTCTAATATGTATTGATACAAATACAATCAAGTAAAGGAGTCCATTCATTGTTAATATATATAGAGAGAGAGGGTATAGGTGGATATTAAAGAAGGGATTAAGTAAGGAGATGATAGGGTATAGAATTAAACCATCAATATTAGAAATTTTAATTTTAAATAAGTTAATGGCCCGGATTTGGACATGTGTTATGGGGCCTATTTATTTAACAAATTGGTTCCTGGGTTAAGATGTTAAATCCAAATTTAGATGCATTTATAAATATGTCTAAATGGGTTTGATCAATTTATTAATTGTATCAAGTTTTAATTATATAATCTGTTTATAACTGTATTGTGTTGTGTCTCAATTGGCAACTTGCCTCTTAAAATTGCCAACCATACTAAATAGTAGATGTGGTATTAAATGCCATGGCAACAATTATGAGATCCTATTCTTGAATGTTATGTAAAAATTCAACCACAACAGTTGGATGGATGTTGAACCATGTAATTAGAAAGGGACTTAGTTTATCGGAGTAAATATTAGAATTATTCATATAAAAATATTTATTTATTTTTGCAATTACATGACATTTTTTATATATAAGAGAATTTTATTAACAAATGCACCAATGACACTATTTAATATTAAATAGGAAGAGGATTTTAGACTTTATTAAGGAAATGATAATGTGTACTCAGTGCACTTTCATAAAAGGTTTAAAGCATAATTTTTTACTTTTTTATTGAGAAAATATATTAAAGAAAGATTAACTATCAATATATAAAAAATTAAAATTAATTAATAAATCTTGTATAAGTTTTGTTTTTAACAAAAATAAATCATAAAAAAATTTGAGTAGAAAATGAAAAGTATAAACAAAAGAGCAACATGATGTAAATTAAATAAAATCTCCCACAACCTTTTAGTGGCTTCTAAGATTTTTCATTATTAACATTATAGAAAATATGTCTTTTAAATGTAAGCAATTTGAATATCAATAATTTTATAATCTCACTCATCGAAATATTATCAATTGTCAAAAAATACTAGTAATAAATAAATATCATCTCAGGAGAATTTATTTAGTTATTTAGTATATTTTAATGAATAAAATTTAATTTATTGGTTACTAAGAAAAAAAAAAGATGAAAAAGGAAAAAAAAGAAGAAGAAGGGAATGAAAACCAATTCTCATTAGATGAGAGACACATGCAAATAATCACATTTTTCCTTTTTTTTTTGTATAATATTTGTATCTATTTTGTATTTGATATGTATTTATTTTATATTTGATTTGTATCTATTTGATATTTGATATTTATAAAATTATCTTATTCGCATCCTATCTATATTTATTTATAATTATGATAAAGGTTATGATTGAGATATGAGAATTAGAAAATAAAATTTCTCATACTTTTAAAAGAAAATGTTATAGAAATATATTTTATAAATTGGAAAAAGTTTTTAATTAATATTTTTATAAAAATGAATAAAGTAAATGGTAAATACGTTCAATTTTATAGGAATTTATTAAATATTTAATTTTATAAGAAGGCTATATATGTATTTATATTTATATTTTTTGGTATTTTATTTTTCATAAACACACAAGATAAATTTTAAACAGATACCATAAGGATACTAGAAAGATGAAAAAAAAGAAAGAAAGTATTTTTAAGTTGATTTTTTTTTAATTGAGTATACATAACTGAAATTTGGTTGATAATTTATATCGATAGATGTAGATGATATTTAATTTCAATTTCACATCAAATTTATGTTAATATTAAAAATACATAAAATTAAATATAGATTATACAAAATTAAATTATAATATGAATGTACTTATTTATGTCATAATTATGTTTTTAATTATATCATATTTATATTTATATTATTGTATTGTATTATTATAATCCTAATTGAAATGAAGTAAGTTTTTTATTATTAATTACAATTATAATAAAAAGGAAAAAATTGAAACGAATATATTTTATTTAGAGATCAATGTTATGCTACTTAACTATAAGGCTATGCACCAAGGGAGGCAAGTTGGATGGGAAAAAGCTTTGTCAATTTACAACTTGCAATTTTTAAATTCGAAGCTGTTCGGCAAAATCAAAACAGGAAAAGGGTGTATCTTGATCCTATAAAGGTAAAAAAAAAAAAAGCCTAGCCCATTGCTTTAAAAACACACTAGTCTACAGGCACTTTTTATTTATTTTTTATAACAGGGAGAAGGACCTTAGTTAAAGCAAGTTAAAATTCAAAATCTAAATCCTATTTATATATTTATATTTTATTTATGTTCTCATAACTTAACCCTTTTATTATTTTTTTACTCTTTTTATGGTTAATCTCTTTTGTTATTGAAATATTATTTTTTATAAATTTTTTTTCATTCACCAATAATGCCGACACATATAAAAATGTAGAAAAGAAAGATAAAACGTGTGGATTTTGCTTTTATAATATTTTTATAAATGTGAAATATATATTTTTCTTAAATAAACAGAGATATAGTAAGAAAATAAATAAAATGATTTTCCAAATTTATGTAGTGGGGAATTGAATCTAGGCCTAGCCGGTTCAATAGGTTTTTAGTTCCAATTCTTGAATTATTTCCAATCGATTTTTGTATGGAGTTCTTCCGGCTCCCGGTCTGGTTCCCTGGATCTATAACCTGAAGCGGTTGGACTGGGCATCGTGACTAATAAAGTTTAATTGAAAGCAGCGATGTACCGCCCGACCAAATCTTAAACAAAACCAGCAAAACCAAGATTGTTTTATGTAAAGTTGTTCCCTTTTTTATACTTGGTGTCTATTTTGTTTGTATGGGGAAATCAATCCCCTCTTGCACTCCTGCCAGACTCCAAGACTTCGTACGAATCATCTCGTCTTCATCCGCATCGTCGTCCAGGCATTCTCCCAGACCCAAACAAGCCAAACCCATCCCAAAGGCCAACCCGAAGACCAACGCGGTCCGGGTTAACCCGAAGAAGATGGAGAACCAGCAGCAAAAGAGTAGCAGTACTATTGGCGACTTGGAAGGAGGGAACGGGAGAGTTCCTTTAGCACAAGTAGTGTCTGAGTGTGTGAAAAGATGGTTTCAGGATACGCTTAAGGAAGCGAAAGCTGGGGATAGTTCTATGCAGGTTTTGGTCGCCCAGATGTATAATTCTGGGTATGGTGTTGCAAGAGATACTCAGAAGGTTATGTCTTTTTGTTTCCTTTGTATTGTTTGGTTTAATTGTTATTCTGTGTTGGAGTTCATTTTTTTTTTTTTTTGTTGGGTGGGGGGCTGGTGATAAAGTTATGTTTTTTCGTATTTCAATGGTGGTTTTGTCTGGTCTTTGGTGATGGCATTGATACCGCTGCAAAGTTGTGTTCTTTAATGTCTATGGCTATTTGATTAGTTTTTGGATATGGAGTGCAGGGGATTACTTTGTTTCCTTTGTATTTTTTTGTTTGATTGTCATTCTCTGGGTTGTTTATTTTTATGGGGGTTTCTTTAGATTCTATTGAGTCGCTGTATTTTTTCTGGATTTTTGGTTAGTTTTTGGAGATAAGATTGATGCCATTGGAAAGTTATGTTCTTGAATTTTTCTGTTGGTTTTGTTTGGTTTCGGAAGATGGGATGATGCCATATTGCCATTGCAATAGTTTATGAAGTGCAGGAACTAATTTCTTCGTGTTTGTGCTTTGGCATAAATTGAGGTTGTTGCTTTTGATGGGTTTTGGTTAGTTTAGTGTATGGTTTCACTTTTATGAGTTATAAATTAGCATATGTTGACTGATTGCACAATTCTTTGGGTAGAAACCGTTTCCAATTAATGGACTTTTGGAATCACAGCACATCCAGATTGTTTTGTTGAGCATCTAGACCCCTGTTGGATCTGTTAGATCCACTGATATTTTGCACATGTATGATGATATGGCTTAACAATTGCATTGCTTGGCTGTGTTTGGTTATTTAGAAATTAGGCGAATGTTTTGTTAGTTCGAGTACTTTGCTGGGGGTTGACAGGGGTACTAGATGATAAAAATAATAATAATAATTAAAAAAAAAAATCTAGGGTGATAGTGGATAGGGATATAAGCATCATGTACCTAAAAATTTTGAATTGTTCTTTTATTTTGGTGATGAGGGCCATAATATTAATTGCATTAATTAGCTTGATGTTTTGGTTTACAAACACATAGCCCTAAACATAGTCATGGTGGGAATCGATGAAGACTCCATGCAAAACTCTTGGACTGATGTACCCTGGTAGTTATGGTTCCTAAGTTATTATTTCTTAGAGCATAAGAGTCAATAAGGAGAAAAAGAGGAGTTGAACTCAACTCCTCCTTGTTGACTATATATGGGCATTTTTTAATAATTTTTTGGAGTTTAGTATTAAATTTCCCTTGTATTTCAATAGCCATACATATTTTTACCTTGAGGACATTTTGTAGGCTTGTAGTTGTAATAGCACCTACTGAAACAAACAATAAATAATGTCTTTTGAGTAGATTGAGTTATGTCAACGGTTAACACTTTCTTATTTTATATAATTTATACAGAAGATGAATGGCAATAGGAGGTAGGATATGCTCTTTATGTGGTTGTGAAATTTGCACGTTTGAATTAACCTAGCCTTTTACTAATTGATGTACGTAATACATGAAGGAAATGAAGTAGGATCAAAGATTGTGGAAAGACTATCGAAAAGAATTGATTGGAGATGATAGAGAACGAGAGTTGCACTTGCAATGCTTTGACTGCAGATTAATTTTTTAACCATCTCGTTATCTTGACATCTTACGAATTATAACCCCACTAAATATCAATGTTTATTTTATGTTGGACTTTCTTTTTCATTTCAGTAATATTTATCTTGACTGTGTAAGCCAACATGCCACATTGAATTGTGCTAATTTTGTGTTTTCCAATGTTTTATTAGTAAGTGTTGAAACCAGAAGGAAGACTATTTTATCTCTCTTCTGAGGTTTTTGGATTCTGAGTGATTGTCCTTAACTGCAAAGAGATATACCTAGGAAGGAAGATTCATTAAATGACTCCTCCATAATATTATATATGAAACCTCTTGTGATGGCATGCTTACTAAGCTCTTGAAAATTAAAACAGGTTCTCCAAAATTATCTTTATACCAAGATTTTTGGGAGGACAAGGACTCTCGTCACACTGAAGTCTCTATTCCCGGATCCCCCTTGCAGGATTCTCTATGACTAGCTCTTCTCTTTTTTTATGTAATCTTGCACAAAGATGTATATAGGGGCTAATAGTGTTGGCATATTCCTTATATTCGAATTTCGTGGTTGTGCGGTGTGCCTCCATTTTGTACAGTTATCATGTCTGACATTATAGTTCTTTACCTGAAAACAGGATTGCATTTTCTCTTTATGATATACACACAATTTTGTGGTCCTCCCCATTTGTTTGTAATTCGATAATATTATAGTCACTTTCTCCCTCTCCATAAACTACCCTTCGTTACTGATTGAACTTTAGAACCAGGATTAGATTTGGATCCAAACCATTTAAGAACTCCTGCCTGCAGAATTGTTTACTCTATTATTTTATCAGTTTACTTTTGTCATTTCTAATAAACGGTCTGAATGATTATAATCTTTACATATTGCAATATCTAAAATCTGCTTATACAAATGCAAGTCTAAACTTCAATAGATACCATAAAAGAGGTTCCTGAATGCTGCACTCTTGTTCTGAGATCACTTTTATCTATGCGGCATGAATATAGGGACGTGCTTGGATTAATAAAGCTTCAAGGGTTCGATCTTCAGTTTGGAAAGTAGGTGAAAGACAACCAGGTAGTTTCTTTTCTTCCTCTGCTCTCTCTATATATATACACATGTGCACATACACACATAAACATTTACGTGTGTGTGTGTATGTTTATCTCTGTCTTCTCTTTTTAAAATTGCTATACATGGCCTGATTATAATTCCATTAATTATTTATTACCTTAAATAGGTTATAATGCAAGCGATTCTGATTCAGATGACACGAATGATGCCAAATAAATTTCATGAGAGCAAAAGCTGCTTTTCCTGATGTTATTCATCCAGGTCCGAAGATTGCTATGAACTGTACATTAACTCATTAGTTTGTGATGTCATTTCTAATGTTTGGCAATCAGTTGATTCTATCATGGGTGCTTAGTTTTGCAGCTTTTTATTATGTTATAGTTCTTCAAGCTCAATAAAAGATTATCATAAGCATCTTTCTTTTTAATTATTTTCATCTTTGATAGTATATGCCAATTTAGCCTTTATTCTTTTAAATTTATAATCGATACCTTTTTTTTTTTTAAATTTATTTATCAACATCAGCAATGTATCCTATATGAATTAAATATTATATTTATTACTCTTATTTATTTGGCTAAAGATGGAACAGCACTGATACCTAAGGTTTGTGATGGTGTATGTGCATGCGTGCCTGGCTGCAAGATTGAGAGATGGACTGAGGGGGGGAGTTAATCCTGGATTTGATTGTAATCTAAAAAGAAGATGCATAATTTTCCACCCAAAAAATTAATAAATAAATAAAGAAGAAGAAGATGCTTATCAAAAACATGGAAGAACTAGGTAGGGTAGCTTAACTTTCATCAGGATCTCTAACCTGATGAGTCTTAGTTTGTGCCTGGACTTAAGTTTTTATAAGTTTCGAGTCTTCTATTTGTTGTAGGATAAGGACCCTTGGGGTATATGGGTCCTCTAAAGTTTGCAGCCTCATCAATAATTAGGATTACTAATTTTTTTTTTTGTTGGCAAATGGATTACTAATAAGTAGGATTACTATTTATATAACTCTAACTTGTCTCCTTAGACACACACTTTGTATAAATATAGCAATTCATGACTATCCCCTTGGTTGCTTGTGTTGTATGTGCAAAAATTACAGTGAATATAGTGTATACATACAGAGTCTCATCTGCTAAGTGCTTCAAAGGAGGTAATAAGTAGGGATATATTTCTCTTTGTACCACTATACATGGGAAAGTGAAGTGTTCCTTGGTGTATAGAGAAGGGAGTGTTAACTTTTTATGTCGAGGACCCAACTCACGACAAATTGCTGGTAGAGCAGACTAAATCCTGATTCGATCTCTTATGGGTTAAATGCTTCATGTGGATCTGCCTTTGCACTTCTTTTTTTTGTTTTAGGTTAATTATTTGGTCTTCAATAATGAGTCAAAGCTCTTTTGGAAGAGCCATTAGAGTCATCCATGTGGCATGTCTTGTTGAGTATTTAAATGAAATCTAGGGAAAATAGCTGACATGACAGCTTACTTGCATGACACATGGCTGTGTTTTGGTCACTCTAACAGCTCTTGTAACAAAGTTGGATGGTGACCCTATAACCCAAGCCCTAAAACAAGGGAAAAAGAAACTTGGACCTTGAAAATGAAGAAGGTTGCAAAAGCATAGGCTCTTATAGTGCATTTATTTCATATTATACTATGAAGTTCAAGAAGGAAGGAGTGAGCAGCTGAGCCAAAGACAGTCTACACTCCAAGTGTTCCAACACTAGATGGCCCATTACATAAATCCCATATAGGAAATGAGAGATTAATGGCAAGGGATTGAGTGCCCAACTTGTGGCTTGTCAACATGCATGTTTGTTCAGATAATCATCTCTCTTGTTCCTCTCACAGTGGAGAGTGGATATCTTAATGTCCTTTTTTCCTCTCTTATTTCCGTTTTTGTATGTTTATGCATTTATGTGTATAAAGTTCAAATTAAGCTCTCTTGATGCACAAATGGTGAAATATCTATGTTTGTGTGTATGGAATATTAATGTGAATCTTTATAAGAGGAAGGAACATTGTTAAAATTGGAAAATAACCTTGTTATTCTCTGATTTATGATGCATTTTAGGCGACAATTGTTAGATGTATTGCTATCTTTTATTTAGGGAAAGAATTGTTGAAATGCTCGTATAAAATTGGAGAATAACCTTGTTATTTTCTGATTTATGATGCATTTTAGGAGATGATCTTTTTATTAGGGAAAGAATTATTGAAGTTCTTGTATAAATTCCTCTTGTTGAGAAGGAATAAAGAAAGCAAAGAATTATCTTATTAGTATATTAGTCTTTTAATCTTGTTTTTAGTTTTTCCGGAGATGAGTTCTCTCAATGAGTTCTCAATCCCAAATCTCATCATTGGTTTTAGGAAGAAACGCTGGAATATTAACAAGGGCAAACCGATCATAACTCATAATTTGCTTGTTATCGATCTGTGGCTAGATCCCAAACTTGGGCCCATACATCTTGCACTAATCTTCCCTTTATTTTTCCTTCATTAGATATGTCACTGATAATATCTCTTCTTTGTACCAGCAATAGTTAAGGATAATGTTGAGTGAGCATTCTCCATATTGCTTCATTGCTTTAGATCACATGATATTTGGGAGAGTGAAGCATAAACTGTGCTGTCAGAGAATGAAAATACCATAGTGAAGTGACTTGGTACTTTAACATTGATGGATTATGCAAAAGAAAACAAATTCTCCATATATTGCAAGGGAAAATGAAAAAAGATTTATGCAAATAAATTAAAGGTTATATTCTTTCATCAAGGTTGTGTGCGATGTTGGGCTATCATCTATGGTAATGCCTTCTATTCACTCTAGGCATTCTGTGGGCAGAATGTTGAAAGTATATTAATGTGGAAAATGTGCCATGTGCCAATAATTTGTTAACTATTTGCTTTTGTTACAAAATACAAATCTTGTAATAGATAAAACCATGTTTAGAGGTGCTTTCTAGGTGTAAATCAACTGAACTTTTCGGAACAAATAGGATTACAATTGAGTGATCCAAACAATAAAGCTCAACATCACAGCCTCTAGTTTTTCTCTTTTTAATAGTTTTGTCATTTAAGTACCCAATATGCTGATGCTTCATATGCTTTCTTCTCTACTGACACCTTGCTGTCTTCTGCAGTTGATGCTGGGGATGTGCCTTTTCTTAACATTCGCGGGGGTTTCCATGACTTGTGGCTTTCGTAATTGATAACGTTCGTGTGAATTATTAGGAGGTGTTATTTAGATGGTTGTATTCTATCCTCACAAGTATACATAGGCTTTGCACAATTTTGATCAGATTCTGGAGTTAAATTGACTTGCACAAGTTGTTCAAGAAGGCGTTTTTGTTTGCAGCAATAATAGTTCAATCTATTGTGCCAGGAATATGTTACACTGAAATTCTCTAGTAACTAATACAATGTTTCCTAGGCAGTGTCATCTTAAATACATTCCGGTTACACATCCCGAGATTAATTTTCTGCTGCTGATAGTCCCTGGCTGCAGATGCGGGAAACAGTTCACTCTGCTCCAGTTGTAAATACCTATTAATGGTTTTGAAATAATATGGTTATAGGTCTCTACACCGCAATAGTCGGTAATCGCGAAACTGCTATCGGCCATTCCGTTTATTCTTACGATACTGCCATGGCTCCTGAGGGTTTGAGGATGCCCACAAGCCCCGTCGCTTTGCCCTCGCCTCGTTTTCCCACTAGACGATATATATCATTGATCCTAATTAGAGTATGTTCACAATTACAGGTATAAAATGAGCCCGATTGGGTGGTTACCTTTGCAAGTTCAGCCCTTTGGTCATATGCTTTGTAATGCCATGCCAGCCCTCTCTTTAGCATTAGCTCCTACACTTAGCCACAAATTAGTTACATTCAGATGGTATACACATATGTTTGTGTACTTATTATGAGATGGATGTACCTGAATGAAATTGCCATTGCAATAGACATCCCCAACACAGCGGCCATATTGATCTTCAGTGAACACGAGGACTCTTAGGGATTTTCCTAGAACAAGTTTGATAAGTTCCTCCTTTGCCTCTTTGCCGTACGGCATTGAACTTTCTGGTGCATCTATTCCCCTATTCTCCATTCCACAAAATTTTCGACGTCTCAACATACCGGAAGAAAATTTTTCTCGCGAGGAGCCAAACAAACTCGCAATCGGGAACGCAGAAACGAAAACGCCAATAGAGCACGATAATACAGTTGCCTTTTTTAAGGTTGTAATTGAAGAGGTCGAGCAAGTTCAAAATTGTTCTAACACGAAACCTATCTGTCAGCAAATGCCAGGAGAGCAACGGAAGCTTACTTACAGCGTCATTTACCTTAGTCTAATTCGATACTTTCGAGCAAGAACTTCCTCATTGTTTATGCTTATCATCCTAAATGTCAAAAAAAGACTTCCATCAGTCTAAGCATTTCGGTAATAACAAATAAAAGAATTCATAAAACATGCCTGTATCCGGAATCTATGATCTTTTTGTGGAGTGCATCTGCTCTACTATAGTTCCTTGCAGCCCGAGCTCTTGAACTCTCAGCAGCAGCAATCTGCACATCTTGCGGGACACGGCATGACTCTCGTGGATCCGAGGTGCTAACATACACAGTAACTGTATCCCCATCTGCCACCGCCTTAGCATCCACCTAGGTTCGATATTACAAACGGCACATCAGTCTATAGAGCACTTAAAAATATCGGTTTTGATGAATGATATTTGGTCTTGAAGGAAATTTTGCTCCTAACCGGTAGTGTTTGGAGTTCGAATTTCGCCCCTTGTGGCAGAGTCAAGGGCACTTGAGGATCAGCTGGAACTTCAACCGGATTATGTGGAGGAGGAAGTCCATAGAAACGCAATAACCCCTATTTAAACAAAATTATAATCAAGATCTCATACGAAACAAGTCAACATCATTCTTCATGGAATGCGTACCCTAGATGGTATAAAATGGTTTAAATTTTACGGCATTCCATGAAAAGAGCATCCATATTTATTGGTTCTGGACCCTTGAAATTATATTTATCCGGAAGGAAAGCTGTAAAAAAAAAAAAAAATAGTAGCCTGCTAACTCTAATACAACCATATAACTGGTTTGTCTAATAAGAATGTAAATTTGGTTCTTCTATTAGATGTAAAAGTTTGCAATCTCATAAATGAAAATTGGAGTATCAAAGGAAAAGTAAATGTTGTTCTACCTCAACATCAGCCTTCTGGTGTCTTTTCAAGGTCAGAATGACTAGCCTACTAGCTTCCTCAGGAGTTCTTGGTGGAGGTTTTGCTTCTTTCCATGCCTCCAGTAGTTTTCTATACCTTCAATTCATAAAAGACCCACAAGCAATTCTAAAAGGTGTTAATTTTATGCAGCCAAGTTTTTGTACTTATTCACTCTGTATACATGTATGTTTCTTTTTAGATAACCAGAATTTACGTAATTTCCAACTTTACATTTCTGTATTTATTTTTTGAGTTATATAATCGGAGTTTTAGCAAATTTTTTTTTTTTTTTTTTGTTTTCATTTTGCATATTCACATTCTATTAGATAACTTCAACCGCGTCAACACAACTGAGATAAAAGAGACCAAAATAAAATATGAAACCATCGAGCTCCTAGTAAAATTTTAAGTCGATTGATCTTTATACAATTGAGAAAAGACTCAATAACTCGGATATACAATGTGAAAAGAAAAGCTGGAAAAATCAGGCTATGTTACCCAAAAAAAGGTATGAAAAGTCTATATAGCTGGAACAAAGAAATAATAGTACGAAAATGAAAATCTCGGGAAGAAAAGAGTTACCAATTAGCTTGAGCTTTCTTTGATGACACCACATAATTGCTTAGCCCATCAGGAACCTAGAAATGAAAAGTGAAAAAAAAAAAAAAGCAGCAAAACTTGAATCCAATATTGATCTAAATAGACAGCATCATAGATGATCAAAAACCAACAGGGGAGAAAAAAAAAAAAAGACTCGCCGAATTACGTACCTTTGAGGTGTTCTGGAAGTTGAAAACATCGTGTGCAAGAGCTGAGACACCTGCAGGTGCTGTGGAGACGCCGTGAGGACGGACCCAATCGGCGTCTCCACCATCGGATGTGGTGGTTTTGCAGCAATGGTTGTATAGGAACCTCAAAGCATTTCCCATGGTGGATTGTTACAATCTGCAGAATTAGATTCTGCAGAAATTAAAATGTTGCAAGGAAGCTGAAACAACAAGAAAAGGATAAATAATTGGAATAATAAATAGTTGTCTTTGAGTTAGATTTGAAATTAAGCAATTTGACTTGTTGAGACAAGGGTACAGATGGCATATTGTCATTGGTTTATCAGTTAGGAACGTTTAACCTTAAAAATTGCAATAAAGATTTACTTACAAGATCCGGCGTCGCGGTTAAAAGGTAAAAGTGATGAGAAATATTCTTAAATATTGTTATTTGTTAAAAAATTGTTTGAAATATAATACTTATAAAAATTATTTTAAAAATAAATTTTGAATACACAAATGTGGTTTGCAATTTTTTTTTAAATTTGTAAAACCGAAAATACAGACGAGTTTGCACCTTTATTGTAACTTTTTTTTACACACTTTGGTACATGAAAACATAATAATTTGACTCTTATAAAAATATCAAACGGTAACGTGTTTAGTCTTAACTATAATATATGCAAATAAATCTTTTTTTATATATTATAGGTTCCGTAACTTGAAATAAGTAAAAAGCTATAACTTTTCAAAGTTAAAAAAAATAAATAAAACTAGTGTGATTTGTTTTTCTAGTTTTAAAAAGTCACAACTTTTTATTAGTTTTGAATTATGAAGCCCATAATAAATTAAAAATGACTGATTTAAGTATACTATAGTTAAGATTAAATTGCATTATCATTTGATTTTTTATAATAGTCAAATTATTATATTTTCACGTTTTCAAAATATATTTTTGAAATAATTATTTCGGATATAATATTTGTGAATTTAAAAAAAAATCACAATATTTAAGAGTGTTCCCCAATCATGGATAACCTGCTGTATGATGATCGATATAATTTTACCACCACTCACTCATATGTATCAAGAATAGTTGGTATATGAATCATTTTATTTTTTTTTTCTTTATGGAAACAATGTATAAGGCATATGAAAATAATTTGAGATTTTATAAAATTTAAGAAAAGTATTTAGGATAAAATAAAATAAAAAATACGATAGCTCGATTAATAAAAGAAAAAAAAGAAAGGCAAAAGTCCTTGCATTAGTTCGAAGGTAAAATTTAAGCTTATAGAATCTTAGTCATCTAAAATACAGTTTTGGGATATTGAATAAGAACTCAACTAGTTAAGTTTAACTTGCATTTTCAATAAAATTTCAAAGAATCATATATTTTGATGTTATTTACCCACAAAACATACCTTTTCATGTCTGCGGTATTCTCACTACTGATAAGGAGAAAAGCTATAACTGTACTGAACCGGACACGTACTCTCTTCTCGGCTGAAAATTGAACCAGCCAAAAAACCCTCGATCGAAATCAGGCCGAAAATGAATCAACTTAGTTGAGTCAGTACTTGGATCGATACATAAACATGTAGCTCAATCAAGTTGGCACGTCCATGAATCGAATAGCACAAACTGGTCCAAATTATTAATATTTTTTTAACAATAAGAAATAATATTACCCTGTCTAGTGTTACCACTATGGCTGATTTGATAACTTACAACATTTTGAGAGACAGTCGAAATAGCAACTCAAATGTTTGATTGCATATGCAAGAATGGAATAATAAAAAAGCCCTGGTGGAATCGCTATACTATATATAGCATGCTATAAAATCATGCAAACTATAAAGTCAAATGTAGTTTGATAATTCAATTTTCTTACATCCCGGTGATTCAACCATATACTGTGATCATACTTCCGTATAATAACTATGTTTATTAAGGTCTGCTCCAGGAATCCAATTCCTTAATTTTCTTTTCTAAAAATGTTGTTTCATTCGACCGACTTGAATGCACATTAAGACGGTGTCTTAGTAATTTAGCAAGTACGGTAACAACATAATTACCATCATAATACCCTACGTTGTAAAGCTGATTTGAACCAACATCAAGACTTTCCTTAAGGAATTGCCAACTGTACAACAAGCTTTATCGGCATGAACTTCACCCGTGGCCCTAATATCACATCAACAAAAGACTTGGGTAGTTTATTGGTTTTATACTTTTCCAGTTTTCCTCAACCATGGTTCAAAACAAACGCTAGGAAGGATCGCAAGTGTTGGCTATGGGCAATACGAGACATTTCTTGAGGAAGTATATCATCTGCATTCACCCCGGTAGTGCTGATTTCGCCTCCTCCATTCCCATGGCTTCTCGGGGTTCGAAGCAGCCCACAGGCCCCGTTGACGCAGCCTTGCCTCCTTCTCCCACTGCACATCAACATCACCAATATATTTTTAGAAGCGAGTTATACAATAAATTGATACAAAAGAATGACCAGAACAATTCGATCACACGTACTTTTGCGAAATTTGGGCGTTGATCAAAGGCTGTATAATGCCATGCCATCCCTCTCTTAAGCATCAACTCCTGCAAATTGCGCACACCATCCGGATACATTACAACCCTACTCTAATGGTAAGTTGAAAAAAACCAAAATAAAGGTCTATGCAAGCATGACTATAGACTCATGTTAACGTAAGTGCTTGGCTAAATATATCCAATCGACAGCAATACACTGCTATGATAGCGATTTTCTTCCATTGATCAACAGTATGGCTCAGCAATCATGCGATTCTCAGTTGTGTCATGATCAAAACTTCAAAAATTTACTAATTTTATCTAGGAAATTTGAAGAAGTAACGGTTTTAAATTGGCTTTTAGAGGCAAATGATAATAGGAGTTGATTATGGCATAGAGAGCCAAGGAAGTTTGATCAAGCCATCATTGGAAAGTACACATGGAAAGTGGGTAAAATCATTTCTTTCACTGTCAAATTTGTATTTTCCGCGGTTGATTGCACTCTGCCTGCTAAATTTATACTCAATTACCACTTGCTCTTGAAAGCCCACAGTTTATCTGCATCTAATGAGATTACGGTGATATTACTTGCCAATTATAAAGTTTCGATTATAATAAATATGAAAACTTCCAAAAGAAGTTGTTTTCTGTGAAATAAACACTGGTATAGTGCACTGCTAAGCGCTAGGTGTACCCCACTACCATAACAAGCAATGTAATAACATGCACAATCAACAAGATCTGTTGAGAACAAGAGGGTATTGAGAAGGGTTACTTGAACGAAAACGTCATCGCTGTAAACATCCCCAACGCAGCGATCATACTGGTCAATGTCATACACAAGCACTTTCAAAGGTTTGAGTTGAACAAGACTGGCAAGCTCATCCCTCGCCTCTTCACCATATGGCATATCAACTTCAGGCGCATCAATTCCCCTGTTTCATTTCCCAATTTAGAAAATCTAGCATAATTGACACGGAGCAAGACAAGGCAGATAGGTAGATTTTGATAAAGATCAACACAGCAGCAGCAACAAGATCAACACACTCATCAGCAGCAGCAACAAAATAAGCACAACCAACAGCAACAACATCAGGACATATGCAACAGAAATAAGGATCAACAACAGCAACAAAATCAAGACATATGCAACAACAACAACAGTGATCAAGATCATTCCAAATCACCAACAAGATTACTACAATAGATTTGAATCTTAATCTTATTTAATGTGATAAAAACAAACAACAAAAGAATATATGTACAATGTATCTTTATATACAACAATCATCAATAAAACGAGAGTGCGATTTTCTTCTACAATTAACTTTGCAAATTCGTTTCAGATTTTATTTCACCTTAGTTGAATTCGGTATTTTCGGGCAAGGATTTCTTCATTGTGACCTTCAATTTTCAGCATCCTGTTATCCAAAAACACCATGAACTGTCAATTTGCACATGCAAAAAGCATCTTATGATAATTTTCGACTAATGAAACATCAATGAACTACCGATAGCCAGCCTTTACAATTTTATCATGTAGAGCATCTGCACGATCATAGTCCCGAACAGCACGGGCCTTTGATCTTTTATCAACTGCAACTGTCACTTTTGGTGGCACCAAACCCGACTCTTTTGACTCGGAGGCGCTTACATACACAGTCATGGTGTCTCCATCTCTTACAGCTTTTGGATCCACCTAGATCAAGTTCTAATGTCAATTTTGATCCAGTTAAAAACTTAAAAAAGTAAAAATTAAAACACGGAATTGCAATAAACATGTTGTGTATCAACCGGCAATGTTTGAAGCTCAAACTTTAGTCCTGGTGCTGGTTCTGATTGTGTTTTCTCCTTTCTTTCAGGTATAGGGAGACGATAAAAGGCCAATAAGCGCTGTTAGAAAGGAAGAAAATGTTGTTCATTCATTAGTTTTTCCAGAAAAAATGTTTATAATCACTAGTGGTTTTAAATAGAAAGTGCTGGTGGAAGGCAAAGATTCCAGGATAGCCGCCAGTATTGGTTGTTAACCATATTCCATTATAAAAGAGTACGTAATTTTCTTCATTGTCCATTAGTATTTTCTAGGTTGTTGACCATTAATACCGACAACCGGCTACCACCATTGACTTCCACCATTAATTTATTGCCAAAACCCACTAATATTTACAATCTCTTGATCTTTTGGTATGGACATCTTCTTGAAATTACTGCATCAGTTTATTTTGAAAATTGCGAAACTTCAATCATTACATGACAAAGACACGAAATGCAAGGCGAAAGCACGAGAAATGAGTGTTTGTCTTCTTCTACTTACATTGACCTCAGCTGTCTTGATCCTACCCAAGGCCACAATAACAAGCCTAGCAGCTTCTTGAGGTGTTCTTGGGGGCTGTCTAGATGATTGCCAAGCCTCCAATAATAGACTATACCTTTATTTAACACAGAATACCACAATAAAATTTGCAAAATAATTATATTTTCTCTAAGAAACTCATAGCCCATTTGGCAAATCTAGGAGACTTGGTGTAGTGATTACCAGCTAGCCTGAATCTCCTCTGATGACTCCACATGATTGCTTAAACCAGCAGGAACCTTAGCAAGTTAAAACCTTATACTTCAGTTACATAAAAAACAAAACAAAAAAACCAATAAACAACTCAAAGTTTCATATACATGAGTTACCTGGGAGGTTTTTTGGAATATAAGAAGATCACGGGAAAGAACATAAGTAGGAGAATAGGCAGGCGCTGGAACAAGGACAAAGTGGATGTTCTTGTTCCCTGGCTCTGGCTTGCAACACTGACCATACAGTGACCTTACTGCATTTCCCATGGTGGATACTGACCGTGTGATGAACTTGGGAGGAAATATCTTTTAGAAGAAGAAGAAAAGGAGGAGGGTTGGTTGGCTGGTTGGTTGATCAATTCATCAGTGTTTTGGTCTTCGTCTTCTTTTTAGAGAAACAGGAATATGATGACAACACTACAGAGGAAGCAGCTAGGAAGGAAGAGAAATTAAACAAGGTGACATGACAAGGTGCTCTTTACTTGATATGATTATAATGAAAAAGTAAAAGGAAAAAAAAAAAAAAAACCTTCGAACAACTAATAATACTATCCGACACTATATATATACTTTCTATATCTTTATTATCAATTATAGTCAAAACAGGTAAAAGGGTAAATTTAAAAAAAATAAAAAGAATATAAATGTAAAAATTTCATATCCAAATATGATTTGTTTGTTGAATATATAGTAGGTAGAAAAGAATGTTAATTTTATTTTTTCATTTAATAAATATTTATAAATTGATAAATCTCTTGAGATTATGACAATACAAAAAAAACTTAATAAAAAAATATGATTACATTTATAATTTATATATAAAAAAAGAAATTAACAATAGTAGCCGTTGAATATTTGAGAAAAAGCCTTTAATTAATCTTTCCTTTCTTTTTCTTTTCATAAAAATTAAACCTAAATTTTAGTTTGACACCACCCTTAAAAGTATACCAGCATACAAATTATTAAATTTTAGGTCTACTTTTAGATTTGTCTTACACTTTGCTTACTAATGTCCAGCTATAAACTCTTTTGGTAGCTCTCAAATCCACAAAGTCTCTTTGGTTTATCCGGGTTTTTCGTTTTACTCTTTATCTATGAGTTGGGACTTTATGAAAGTTAATTGTAATTTTCACTAATGTAAATTAATTAGTTTAATTATATAATTTTCAAGTAAGCAAGACCATATATGATTCATATTATAAGAATGATACCACATGCCTTGCGATACTTATGTTAAACTCTTAAACTTTCAATATTTTCACAAATATATTTTAATGAAATATATAACTCCACGGTTGAAACTTAGTATTATTCTAAAGCTTGAAGCAACTAAGGTTAATTTAGAACCTATCACATTATTAGCATTTCTTTTCATCTAATATTTTTACTTTTTTTTTAATTATACATTTAAATCTTCAAATCTTTAAATGAGCTTATATTATTATCTTATCTTAATTTTATGTATTTTTAATATTTTATTTAAAGATAAAATAAAAAAAAGGATTTAAATACACTTATTTTTTAAAAAATTAAAGTTTTAAGCATATAATTTTAAATATAAAAGACTATCGTAATATGAAATAAATATAAAGGAAAAATTTGTGTAATTGGCACTATCTTTTATGATATAGATAAGAAAACTTCCTTCGGAAGGATTAGTGATATGGACTTTTAATTGTGTGATACTAGTAGTCTATGGTCAACACAAGGACATGATGTGAACAATGACTTATGGAACTGTGGGGCTGGCTAGACCTTGGAGTCCCCCCCAAAAAAACTTCAAAATCTTGTTAACCATTTCAATAAAGACGAATGGAAAGTGATTTTTTTAAGGGATTTTTTATTTTTGGTAAAGGAAGGAAAAGGCTGAGCGAGGAATGTGGAAGGATTGGATCTAACCATAAGTTTATAATAAAAAATACATCTTAAAATTATGGGAATTTTTTCTTGACATCTTGATGAAATAAATAATTTTATTATTAATTTTTCTTTTACTTTCATTTATTTTTTTATTAAAATAAAGGAAAAAAATATATATTTTTTCCATCACTTTCTTTCCTCTCAAATTATTTTTTTCCCCTTGCTATTTGATACAATTTAGACAAGGCGGGACCGGGATATGGAAGCCTAATGAGCTCCATCCATCACCAATAGATATACCGACAGATTTACTTTGAGAAGTCCAATTCCTCTATTTTTAATTTTATTCATTCTAAAACTAATACTACTAATGATCATGGTTGTCAAAATCGCGATTTTACGTAGAATCGCGAAGGGGTCCGTAGAATCGGAATGCAGAAACAAAACGTAAAAATGTAAGTTTCTACGACCTATGTAAAATAACTTTCAAATATTATAAATTTACTTATAATAGTAATTAAAAAATATAATTAATAATAGAAATAAGGAAATTAAGTATTTATTTTAGCCATAAATTACAAATTTGCAATAAAAGTCATAATATAGATAATTGAGCATAAGTTGTATAATATAGATATTTTATTTCTAAAATGATAAATCATGTATAAAAACAAGTTTCACCTAGTTCTATATACAAAAACTAAAAGATAATAGATAAAATTTAAAAATCAATTGTGACTTTAAGAAATTACTAATAAATAAAAATTGATAATGAAGATATACCATTAGAAAAGAGTAATATTAAAAAATGACCAAAAATACATAATAAAGAAGATACTATAACAAGAAAACCTTCAAAATTATATATTACTAGGTAAATTTTTGCACTATTCGTGATTATTAATTCAAAATATATTTACTTAACAATATCTCACATTTACTTAACTATGAGAATGATATATTGAAAAGATAGAAATATAAATATATTTATACATTTCCTATAAAATTAAAAATCTAAAAAATTCTTATAAAATTAAAGTTATCTACCATTTATTTTATTTACTATTACAAAAATATTAATTAAATTAAGGAAAGTTGCAGCAATCAAACACGAGTGCTTTAATACGAACATGATCACAAATAGGAACAAGAAGACTAACAATCGATGAACACAAACACAAAAACTTCAATGCAATGTAACACACTGACAAGAGAAGAGTGATGACTGATGAACATGTTGGGGTATGACTCATACTTCCGCTACGACAGGAAAGCACGTGAGTCCTACTCCACGCTGAGCGAGTGGGGGTCTGGGGAAGCCGCCTCGACGGGGGTAGCAAGAGGGTAGCGCCCCCTGGACGCTAGAGAGCATTTAACAATTAAGCCCACGGTTGTTTATTAAAAGTTTAGGCTTAGATAAGAAAACACGAAGAAAAATGCTTTTTGGAAGGAACAGGGGAAGAGCACGGCCGTGTGTCAAGGAAACACGCCCACAGAAGCACACACGGTTTAACATACGGTTGAAGGCATGGCCGTGTGTTAAGCTTGGAAAATACACAGAAGTACACACGGTTGAACATACGACTGTGTGTTGAGCTTAGAAAATCTACAGAACAGAAGAACACACGATTGCGTACACGATTGAAGGCACGACCGTGTGTCGAGCTTGAAAATCCATAGAAGCACACACAGTTGAGTACACGGTTGAAGGCACGACCTTGAAATCCATCAACCCATTCAAATACCTATTCACAATCACAACTCACAAGCATAAAAATTCACATGATACACTACATTACAACTGTACAAGTACAAGTATAGTCATACAAGTCATACCTAACACAAAAATCGCGTCTATGAAGATGGATCTCAACTCGGTGGCCTACTGTAAGAACAATCGTTGCTTGGCGGCGCTCACTCGTCTACGAAGGAGAAGGATCGCTGGCTCGCTGCTCGGTGTTCTTTGTTCTGATAGTATCAAGTATCAACTCAGCTTAGTGTGGAAGTGGATGTGGAACTATGGATCTCGGCTCGCGCTCGCCTCTCCTGTTTGGTTGTTTTCGCTTTTCACTGTCTCTCTTCTCCTCTCTCCACTGAACTCTGAAGAAGTTCAATGTACAGGACAGGCTACAGCAGCAGTAGCAAGCCGGAAATTGCAAAGGATGTGCTGGGTTGCCGATTGGGCTGGGCTGGGTTGGGCTTGGATCCGATTCGAATGGATTTAAGCCTGCAATTGGATAATTGTGTGGAATCGTTAGAAACGTTCAAAATCGCGATTTTGAACGATTTTACTGTTCAAAATCGCGATTTTATTACGATTTTGATCCTTTCCGAGTTTGTATGCGAGTTAATTGGGATTGTATATACAAACTCGTAAAAATGTGGAATCGTACAAGTTGAAATGCGATTTTGACAACAATGCTAATGATTCCCATGCATACATGATGTCATAATCAAGGTTGTCAAAATCGCGTTTCAACTCGTACGATTCTACGTTTTTACGAGTTTATATATAAAATCCCAGTTAACTCGCATACAAAATCGGAAAGGATCAAAATTAGAGTAAAATCGCGATTTTGAACAGTAAAATCGTTCAAAATCGCGATTCTGCACGTTTTTACCGATTCCACACAATTATCCCAATCGCAACCTAGCCCAACCCAATCGGCAACCCAGCACATCTTTTGCAATTTCCGGCTTGCTGCTGCTGCTGTTCCTGTACGTTGAAGAGAGACAGTGAGAGAGAGACAGTGAAAAGCGATGAGAGAGGAGAAGCGAGCCAGGAACCGTGTGTAGTTCTGTTCTGTGTGTTTTTCAAGCTTAACACACGGCCGTGCCTTCAACCGTGTGTTCAACCGTGTGTACTTCTGAGTATTTTCCAAGCTTAACACACGGCCGTGCCTTCAACCGTGTGTTAAACTGTGTGTGCTTCTATGGGCGTGTTTCCTTGATACACGGCCGTGCTCTTCCCTATTCCTTCCAAAAACATTTTTCTTCGTGTTTTCTTATCCAAGCCTAAACTTTTAATAAACAACCGTGGGCTTAATTGTTAAAAGCCCTTTGGCGTCCAGGGGGCGCTGCGTGCTTTCCTGTCGTAGTGGAAATATAAGTCATACCCCGACATGTTTGTCGGTCATCACTCATCTCTTGTCAGTGTGTTACGTTGCATTGAAGTCTTTGTGTTTGTGTTCGTCGATTATTAGTCTTCTTATTCCTATTTGTGATCATGTTCGTATTAAAGCACTTGTGTTTGATTGCTGCAACTTTGCTTATTTTAACTAATATTTTTATAATAGTAAATAAAATAAATGGTAGATAACTTTACCTAGTAATATATAATTTTGAAGGTTTTCTTGTTATAGTATCTTCTTTATTATGTACTTTTAGTCATTTTTTAATATTACTCCTTTTTAATGGTATATCTTCATTATCAATTTTTATTTATTAGTAATTTCTTAAAGTCACAATTGATTTTTAAATTTTATCTATTATTTTTTAGTTTTTGTATATAGAACTAGGTGAAACTAGTTTTATACATGATTTATCATTTTAGAAATAAAATATCTATATTATACAACTTATGCTCGATTATCTATATTATGACTTTTATTGCAAATTTGTAATTTATGGCTAAAATAAATACTTAATTTCCTTATTTCTATTATTAATTATATTTTTTAATGACTATTGTAAGTAAATTTATAATATTTGAAAGTTATTTTATATAGGTTGTAGAAACTTACGTTTCTACGTTCCGATTCTACGGACCCCTTCGCGATTCTACATAAAATCACGATTTTGACAACCTTGGTCATAATAGTAGCTACTACTATTACAAATGTTTTATTATAAGACACGAACATTACTCTTATTTTTTATAAAATAATTACACAACATTTTTATAAATAATTTATCGGTATGGACCTTACCTTTTAGTCGCATATGCATGAATCATAGTTAACTTGAATAGTAAATTGGGAAAAATAAAAGTCATGTCAAAATTTTATGACGAAAAGTCAATTTGATTTATTACTTTAAAACTATTTCATTTATTAATGTAATGAAAATACTATAAAATGAAAAAAATAAAAAAAATGTGAAAGGGCCAAATAAGAATCCTAAGAAAAGAGACCCAAGTTTGAAGAAGCAATCTAGATTTTTATTTTAAGTTTTAACTAAATACTATATATTATATTATATGGAGAAGAAGGATCTAATTCATCCTTATTTTATAGTTTAAATGTCATGAAGTTGCAATACTGTATGCAATTGCAATCTAAAATATTATGGAGCTCAATAATCAATGAACTACAATACAAATACATTAAACATAGTGCATTCAAACCATCTAAATATTTAACATTGAGTACAACATAAACTTGTATAGACATTATTCCAAAAGCAAAACCATGAAAAACTTCTTATTTGAATTACCACCAACATTTTAAGGAATGTTTTCCAAGTTTATTTCCAAGTTATCACCACTTAGTAACTTCAGTTCTAAATTAGTATGAGTCCTTTTGCTTCCTAATCGCATGATCCATTGAATAGTCTCTTAAGAAAGGTGAATTTTCCAATCTCCCATAGCTACCTTGCAATGGAAAGAATCAAATTTAACTCCACCCCAATGGAGCTTTGCACTTACATCTATATTTTCCTCAACTTTCTTCAATCTCTTGATGCTACAATTGGCAACAACTTCCTCCACTTCATGACTACTGCGATAAAGCTATATATATAGTTGCATGCACATGGAATCAATTGTACTTAGCCACCATATCTTGGAGATATTGTTCTAGGATAATTACAAATATGCTGATCGGACATCTAAAAAAGTACTCTCAACATGCTAGTGTAAAGGCCATTTCACTTGCTCTCCAATATGGATATCAGTAATAATTTGCTAAAATTTTGATAAAGTCTCATATTCTTGCTTAAGATCCTCCATAAAATGAAAACAAATCATGGAAAAAGCTAAGTGAGTGCTTATAGGAATGTCCATATGAGATAAAGAATTTGCAACCTGATTGTCTTTCCCAACCTTATAAGTGACCACATAATCATAGGCCAACAATTTAGTAAGATATTTCTATTGTTCATGTGTTTGTATAGCCTGTGTAAGTATCTCCTTGAGATTGTAATAGTTTGTTTGAATCACGAAATGTGACCATAACAAATACTAGCACCATTTTTCAAACTACTTCCACTAGATCATATAACTCACCAACATAAGCAAAAGCTTTTTGTAATTGAACAGGTTTTTTTTTTCTTCAATAACTAAAATAAGCAACAAGATGATTCTATTGCAACCACACAACTCCCACACCATTCCTTGATGCTTTTGTTTCCACCATAAGCTCGTGAGAAAATTTTGGAAGAGCTAAAATAGGGGCATTAGCTAACACTTGTTTAAGCCACTCAAAAGCTTGTTTAGTTGAACCAATCTAAACAAAGTTGTCACTCTTCAACATGCCAGTCAAGGGCACAACTATAGATGCATAACCTTTAATGAAGCGCTTATAATATCTAGATTACCCTAAAAAAAGCACAAAGTTGTTTAAGGTTAGACAACAAAGGCCATTGAAGAGTTGCTACAATCTTTGATGGCCTAGGTGCTACTCCTCCTTGAGATACAATGTACCCTAAATACTCTATAGAAGTCTGTCTAAAAGAACACTTATTGCTCTTGAGATAGAAAGTATGATTGAGTAACTATTGAAGAACAGTAGCTAAGTGATGTAAAAGCTTCTCCATAGACATTATAAACCAATATATCATTATATATATCACAAACTTCCTCAAAAAAGACTTGAATAATTTATTCATAGTAGCTTAAAATATAATGGGCACATTACTAAGGCTAAAAGGTATGATAAAAAACTCTAATGGCCCTCATGTGTTTGAAAAGTTGTTTTTTTTTTTTCAATATCTTTAGGAAACATACGAATTTGGTGATAATTGGATCATAAATCAGGCTAAGAAAAAACTAAGGCACCATTTAATTCATCCAACAATTCATCAATGGTTGGAATAGGAAATTCATCCTTGATAATAGTTCAATTTAAAGCTCAATAATCATTACAAAACCTCTAAGTCCCATCTTTCTTTTTTAACTAATAAAACTAAGGATGAAAATGGGCTTATACTATGTTGAATAAGTCTTTGTTGAAGCATTTTTTGCACTTCTCTATTTCAGCTTTTTGAAAATAAAGGTAGTGATACGGTTTGACATTGATGGGAGAAGTGCCATTATTCAAATAGATGCAATGTTGAATATCTCTCAATAATGGCAATGATGATAGCGCCTCAAACACTTGAGAATAGTTGCTCAAAAATTGCTTTAAAGCATTGTTGCTAGTAACATTCATTGAAGTGTCCTTAATCACCTTTTGAGCCATTAATGGGAAACAAGAAACTATTGCATTAGTGTGAAATAATTGCTTCAATTGATGGCAAGAAATCTGACTTACAAGGGCACTGAGTTCTCCTTGAAGTGTCTCCATCGCACCTATATACTAAAAAGACATTATCATTGCTCCATAATCAATAGTCATTGGTCCTAACCTTTGTAACCAATGGATTCCCAAAACCAAATTAGCACTTTAAATAGGCAATACAAAGAAAGTATCAATAAATTTATAACCTTGAATCATAAGTGGGATACTGGAACATTGTCCCTCACACTAAACTTTATCGCCATTCCCTACCATCACTTGAAATTTAGGATTAAGAATAATAGAAAGATCCAAATGTTTAGCTATCTAGCTCTATAAAAAATTATGAGTACTCCCATATCCACCAAAACAATAAGTGGCTACCCATTAATTGTTCCCATAACTTCATAGTATGGGGCATAGTAGTACCAACCAAAACATGATAACTAATTGTAACACACAAATAAATAAATAATATAAGGTTCTAGACAATTTTGCAATTACAAATAAAAGGCGAGGGTAGTTTTTTCTTTTCCTATAAGACTATATATATGCTAAAATGACCTAAGGTTCTGCTCTTTTTGAAAATTCGACAATCCCAACCATCTAGAGAGATCAATTGACACAAAGAGAGAGACAGAAAGAGAGGAGGTGTGCCTAAGAAGACCTAATGAGATTCAAGGGAGTAGCGTGGTGAAGCAAACATGAAGGTAAAGAAAAGAAAAAGGAATTCTAGGGTCAAGGAGTCAATATGCAGGAAAATTCGATGTAAGTATTCTAACTACGTTATTTGAGAAATAATTACATATCTTTAAGATTTTATGGAGTTTAGGGATAAAAAGGATTGAATTTGGGGGAAATTGGAGTTAAATATTAGGATTTGTGGGATTAGCCGAGATATACATAGCCTCCCAACATGGTCATGCTACGACCATGTTGAATTTATAAAGTGTACTGAGGGATACATGACCAATCAACGCGATTGTGTTGCCCTCATGTTAAAATAAGAAGAACACGACCTCTCAACACGGTCGTGCTCCAATTGTGTTGAAGCAAAATCTCATTAAGACATACACGACCCTAACATGGTCGTATACTAGCCTGTGTTAAACAACACAGCCTCCGACATGGTCGTGTTAAGCTATGAACATTATGATTATATATCAAATTATCTTCTTTATTAATTGAGTTCCACACAACCAAAATAATTAGTAAGACCTTAGATGACCTAATAGACTAAGAGGAATTAGGAGGGTTATATTATATTAGATTAGTATTAAGATCTATGCATTGATTATATAGATATTGTTTTAGCTTAAGCTTGGAACAAGAAGTGCGTAAGGCTAGGATTCCAGGTACATGTTTACTTTGTTTGTTGTATGTGATTGTTAGGGAGTTATATATTGATGCGTATGTGAAATAATGAATTGTTAAGATGTAATGTGAGTTAAGTGGTATCATGAAGTAATACCATATTGTTGGTTGAATGAGATATGTTATTTGTGCTTGGCTTAGCCTAGGGGCCCACAGTGGTAGATCCCTAGGGGGCACCTCGATAATTGATATGCCGCGTTGTCCTTAGTGGAGTTGTGTGTTAAAATGATTTGAGGTAGATTAGGGTTAGACGGACCCCACAGTGGCAGTTCCCATTAGGGTTAGATGGGCCTTGTAGAGGTAGTTTCCACTAGGACAAATGTTGCGTGTATCGGGGTTAGGAGTACCCTCATGTTTTATAATTCATTGTTGGTATTGCTGTGTGAATGGAATTATGAATGAGTTATGGAAAAATGTTGCATATATGCATGTGATATTAATGTGGTATGTCATGCACATGTGAGTGTGATACTCACGTATTAAGCTTAGGCTCACCCTGCCTTTCCTATATTTTTTTTAGCTGTAGGCAAAAATGATGAACAATTAAAGTATGATGAAAACGAAAACTTGGTAAGACATTATATGGATGAGATAGGAAGAGAGCACTATTACTATGTGGAGGAAAAGTTACAAGAATTTTGATTTATTATAAATTGATGTTTTATCGTTAAATTGGAATTATCAAGATAGATTATAGTTTGAGACTTTGTGGTTATTAAATAATGAAATATGGAATAACTTAACTGTAAGTCATTCATTTGATTATTGTTATAGTAGTATAATGGATGATATATATATATATATATAGAGAGAGCCTTAGTGTATCGCTTGGTAGTAGTGACATGTGGTGGGTTGTAATGCTCTAGGTTCTGGGGCATTACAGCTTAAGTGGTATTAGAGCCTTAGGTTTATGATCCTTAGGAGCTTAGTTTGATGATCCCTAGAAGCTTAAGTTTTGATTGAAAGAAAAGAAGTAAGTGGTTTTAGAACACTAGGTTTTGATGCTCTTTAGAATTTAAGATGTGATCAAGTAGAGATTTAGTTGATGCCTTCTAAAATTGACTAATGAAGAGAGTGGGTAAATTAGGGGATAACTATTAGGTTGTGTTAATCCTAATATTCTATATGGATGTATTTTGTTGAATATTCCTATTTAATTTCGTATGGGAATATACCTATGTTTGAGTTTGAGTATACATAGATGTATACTATCACTAACTCCCCTTATAAATTCTAATAATGGAATCATTCTGCTATCTCAATTTATATAGAATGCCTACAAGAAGAAATATCAAGCAGGGTTCATCTAGTGTTAAACAAAGTGGAGATACCCTAAAGGATAGGAACCCTCAAAGACCACCTTAGTACGAAACCCTAGAGCAAGTTAATGTCACCGCTACTCAACTGCTAGAGACTGTAAATGCTTTAGTAGGAATGTTGACACAACAACAACAACAGGCTGTGAGATTTATCAGGCTTGTAGAGGAACCTTGTAGGCTAGACAAATTTGTAAGACTAGCCAAAAGTTGATGATCCAATAGAGGCTGAATATTGGATCACTGAGATTGAAAGGACCTTTGAAGCCTTCATGATCCCAGATGATAGAAAAGTGAGGTATGCTACCTATATGCTGAAGGGAGTAGCTACAGATCAGTAGACTAGTATGTCCAGATTAATAGGAGCTCCTGGCCAATGGCAAAGGTTTAAGAAACTCTTTTACGAGAAGTACTTTCCCAGTAGCATTAGGGACAAAATGAAGGTGTATTATTATAACTACCAGTAGGGTAGTAAATCTGTTGAGGCATATGAAGCAGAGTTGAACCTCTTGAGCAAATTCTTTCTAGAGGTGATGAGAGGAGATGATGCCTCCCAAGCTAGAAGATTCTTGAGGGGACTAGAGCCTACTTTACAACATGAAGTGGGAGCTTTTCAATTGACTACTTATGTAGGAGTAGTTGACAAAGCCAAATATTTGGAGTGGAGCAAACAAAGAACAAAGGAACAAGTATCCCGCAGAATAGGATTAGTTCTAAGAAAAAAGCCTGTTTCCAACATATTTTATGCTGATAAAGAGAAGAGGCCAGTGTTATATCTAACCAAACATATGGCTTATGCACTTAGACCTCTTTAAACAAGGCCTGTACCTCTAGCATTGCCTCCCCCACCACATGCAAGTTAAGGTGTGAGATGTCGTAGATCTTTAGGACTGTATGATCTGCAATAGTGTAATTGGCCAGAAGGGGCTTACTTCTCTTGTGGCAAAATAGGATATACTAGTAGGAACTGTACTAAAAGGACCTTCCCTTAGAATTTTTGCTACACTTGTAAGTAGAGAGGATATAAATCATTTGAGTATGGTTCAAGTACACTCAGACAACTGCGCCCCCACAAGCCCCACAACTTATAAGGACTGCACCTAAAGGACCACTAGGCAGAAATCAAATGTGGGACTAAGACAAAGGGCACATGGTAGAGTGTTCACATTACAACAACAACAGGATACCCGTGATCAAGATACCATAGTAGGTACACTGCTCATAAACTCAAACACTGCTTATGTATTGTTTGACACGAGTGCAACACATTCTTGTATATCACCTCTATTTATGAATATATGTGGATTAAATCTTATTGTATTGGAGGATGCTATGATTGTAAATACTCTATTTAGAGTGAGAGGGAAATTGGATCAAATTTGTAAAGATGTAGAGATTGTAATAAATGGCAAGAAAATGCTAGCTGAATTATTTGTATTAGAGAGGATAGAGTTTGATTTAATTTTAGGGGTAAATTGATTGTATAAGTATCATGCCCTATAGATTGTCACAATCTAGTGGTTAAGTTTGATTTTTTTTTTATGAGGAGCAAATTTTATACAAGTTAGATCCACAGAAGCCTACAAGCTATGGAATAAAGGAAGATTGTCAGCCTTATCAGTAGAGACATGACCGATTAAAGAATTGAGAATCATGCAAGTAGGGAATGAGTATACAAATGTTTTTCCCGAGAACTTGCCAGGTTTACCACCATCCAGAGAGATAGAGTTTTGTATTGATCTTATACTGAGAACGACACCCCTATCTAAAGCACCATATAGAATGGCACCTACTAACTATCTAAATTGAAGACTCAATTGCAAGAGCTTCAAGATAGTGGTTTTATAAGACCAAGTGTATCACCATGTGGTGCTCCAGTATTATTTGTCAAGAAGAAGGATAGGAGTATGAGGCTGTGTATAGATTACAGGGAACTAAACCAAGTCATAATCAAGAACAAATACCCTCTCCTTAAGATTGAGGATCTATTTGATCAATTACAAGGAGCTCAAGTCTTCTGCAAAATTGACTTGAGATCGGGGTACCATTAGTTAAGAATTAAGGAGGAAGACATATAAAAAACTGCTTTCAAGACTTGGTATAGGTATTACAAGTTTCGAGTGATGCTTTTTGGTTTGACAAATGCTCCAACAGCCTTCATGGGTCTCATGAGTAGAGTGCTCAGAGATTGGTTAGATCATTTTATAGTGGTTTTTATAGATGATATCCTCATTTATTCTAAAAGTAGAGAAGAACATGAAGCACATCTTAGAACCGTATTGGAAAGACTCAAGGAAGAAAAACTTTATGCAAAATTCAGTAAGTGCGAATTTTAGTTGGAATAGGTATCCTTCTTAGGACAAGTGGTGAATAAAAATGGAATATTAGTAGACCTTAAGAAGGTGAAGGCAGTGAGTGATTGGCCAAGACCAAGAACTGTAATGGAAATAAGGAGTTTTTTGGGATTAGTTGGGTACTATAGATGCTTTGTAGAAGGATTCTCTCGGTTAGCAACTCCATTGACTCAATGGATAAAGAAAAAGGTTAAGTTTGTATGGAGTGAGGGATGTGAGAGCATCTTCACAGCATTGAAAAATAAATTGATAATTGCTCTAGTGTTGGTTCTACCGAAAACGAGAGAAGAATTTGAAGTACTCAGTGATGCATTAATTCAAGGTTTGTGGTGTGTGCTTATGCAAAATGGGAAAGTCATTGCATATGCTTCCCGCTAGCTAAAACAATATGAGAAGAATTACCCTACCTATGATTTGGAATTAGCTGCTGTGATTTTGGCACTGAAATTGTGGAGACACTATCTTTGTGGGGAGAAGTGTAAAATCTTCATAGACCATAAAATTTTAAAGTATTTGTTTACTTAGAAGGAGTTGAATATGAGGTAAAGAAGGTGGTTAGAAATGATAAATGATTATGATGTAGAAATTCATTATCACCTTGGAAAAGCAAATGTGGTGGTAGATGCTTTAAGCTGGAAGAAACACATTAATATTGCAAGATTAATCACATCTTAGAAAAAGATATTAGAAGATATGGATAAGCTAAAATTGGAAGTACTAACAAGAGAAGTGGGAAATAGGTTGGCTATACTTAGTATCCAACCCAATCTTTTAGATCAGATTAAGACAGCATAAATGGAAAATTGTGAAATCTAGAAGATAAGGAACAAAGTAGAATGGGGGGGAAGCCATGGAATTTGTGTTGAACACAAAAGAGTAGTCAAGTATGGTAATAGATGATGTGTTCCAAATAACACATAATTAAAGAGGAAGATTATGAAGGAATCCCATTACTTAGGGTATATAGTACACCTAAGAAGCACTAAGATGTACAAGGATCTCAAGAACACTTATTAGTGGAAAAATATGAAATAGGAGACAGCCAAATATGTGTTTAGGTGTCTCACCTGTCAACAAATAAGGATTGAACACCAAAGACTAGCTAGTGAGTTATAACCTCTTCTTGTGCCTAAGTGGAAATGGGAACATATAACTATAGATTTTGTCACAGCACTACCAAGAATAAGGGAGAAATATGATGCAATTTGGGTGATAGTAGATAGATTAACCAAGTCTGCACATTTCTTGCCAATTAGAGTGGACTACAGACTAGAAAAGTTTGCTTAAATGTATATTAAGGAAATTGTCAGGTTACACGAGATCCTAGCTATGATTACATTTGACAGGGATACTTGTTTTGTGAGCAAGTTCTAGAAAAGTCTACATCAAGCTTTTGGAATCAAACTCCAATTTAGTACAACATTTCATCCTCAAACAGATGGGCAATCTAAAAGAACTATTCAAATTCTGGAAGCTTTACTAAGAGCTTATACATTGGATCAAGGGGGTAATTAGAGTGATCATTTTTCTTTAGTGGAATTTGCTTATAAGAACAGTTATTAAGCTGCTATATAGATGGCTCCTTATGAAGCATTATATGGAAGGAAGTGTAGATCTCCTTTACACTAGGATGAAGTGGGGGAAAGATGAGTATTGGGGCCAAAGATAGTACATGAAATAGTAGACAAGGTTAAAGTCATAAGGCAATGGATCATATTAGCCTAGAGTTGCTTGAAAAGTTATGTAGACAAGCGGCGATGGCGTTTAGAGTTTCAAGTGGGAGATAAAGTCTTATTGAAGATATCTCCATCTAAAGGGGTGATCAAGTTTGGACTGCGAGGTAAGTTGAATCCAAGAAATGTAGGTCCATTCGAAATTCTAGAGAAAATCGGAATTGATGTGTAAAGGTTGGCACTACTGCTAAGTCTGGCCGGAGTACATGATATGTTTCATGTGTCGATGTTAAGAGAGTTTGTACTAAACCCAGATCAAGTGATGGCCTTGGAACCTTTGAAGGTATAGCCAGACTTGTCCTCTATAGAAAGATCTGTGAGGATAGTGGATACAAAGGAATTAGTTCTAAGAAGAAGAAGTATTCCTTATGTCAAAGTACAATGGATGAGTCAAACAGAGCGAGAGGCGACATGGGAATTAGAAGAAGAAATGAAGAGAAAGCATCTAAAACTTTTCCTAATTCTAGGTAACTTTAGAGGACGAAAGTTTTAATAAGGGGGGAGAATGTAATACACGACACACACACATACACACACAAATAAATAAATAATATAAGGTTCTAGGCAATTTTGCAATTACGAATAAAAGACGACGATAGTTTTGTCTTTTCTAGTGGGACTATATAAATGCTAAAATGACCTAGGTTTCTCCTCTTTTTGCAAATCTGACAATCTCAGCCATCTAGAGAGATCGATTGACATAACGAGAGAGATAGAAAGAGAGGAGTTGTGTCTAAGAAGACTTAACGAGATTCGAGGGAGTAGTGCAACAAAGTAAACATGAAGGTAAAGAAAAGAAAAAGCAATTCCTAAATCAAGGAGTTGATATGTGGGAAAATTCGATGTAAGTATTCTAACTACTTTATTTGAGAAATAATTACATATCTTTAAGATTTAATGGAGTTTAGGGATAAAGAGGATTGAATTTGGGGGAAATTGGAGTTAAATATTAAGGTTCGTGGGATTGGCCGAGATATATACAACCTCTCAACACAGTCGTGCTATGACTGTGTTAAATTTACAAAGTGTACCGAAAGATACACGACTAATCAACACGGTCGTGTTGCCCCCATGTTAAAATAAGAAAAACACAGCCGCCCAACATAGTCGTGTTCCAACTGTTTTGAAGCTAAATCTCAACGAGAGATATATGACTCCTAATATGGTTGTATACTAGCCCGTGTTGAATAACGCGACCTCCCACATAGCCATGTTAAGCAATGAACATTATGATTATATATCAAATTATCTTCTTAATTAACCGAGTTTCACACAACCAAAACAATTAGTAAAACCTTAGATGACCTAATAGATTAAGAGGAATTAGGAGGGCTATATTATATTGGATTAGTACTAAGATCTATGTATTGATTATATAGATATTGATTTAGCTTAAGCTTGGAACAAGAAGCGTGTAAGACTAAGATTCTAGGTACATGTTTACTTTGTTTATTGTATGTGATTGTTAGGGAGTTATATATTGATGTGTATGTGAAATAATGAATTGCTAAGATTAATGTTAGTTAAGTGGTATTGTGAATTAATACTGTATCGTTGGATGAATGAGATATGTTGTTTGTGCTTGGCTTGGCCTAGGGGCCCACAGTGGCAGATCTTTAGGGGGCACCTTGATGATCGATATGCCGCGTTGTCCTTAGTGGAGTCATGTATCAAAATGATAAGAGGTAGATTAGGGTTAGACAGAGCCTATAGTGATAGTTCTCATTAGGGTTAGATGGAGCCCATAGAGGCAATTACTACTAGGACAAATGTTGTATGTATCGGGGTTATGAATACCTTCATGTTTTATAATTCATTGTTGGTATTGCTGTGTGAATGGAATTATGAATGAGTTATGGATAAATGTTGCATATTTGCATGTGATATTAATGTGGTGTATCATGCACATGTGGGTGTGGTACTCACGTACTGAGTTTAGGCTCACCTCCCTTTCTTATATTTTTTTTAGTTGCAGGCAAAAATGATGAACAACTAGAATATGATGAAAATGAAAACTTGGTAGGACATTACATAAATGAGATGAGAAGAGAACACTATTATTATGTGGAGGAAGAGTGACACGAATTTTGATTTATTATAAATTGATGTTTTATCGCTAAATTGGAATTATGGAGATAGATTGTAGTTTGAGACTTTGTGGTTATTAAATAATGAAATACGGAACAACTCATATGTGAGTCATTCATTTGATTATTGTTATAGTAGTACAATGGATGATATATATATATATATGAGTAGGTTTGAAGTATGATGGAGTTTTAGAGCCTTAGCGTGTCGCTTAGTAATAGTAACATGTGGTGGGTTGTGATGCTCCAAGTTCTAGGGCATTACACTAATGGCCAATGCTGTTGAATTAAATTAATTAGACTGCTCATTCTCAATTTCACCAAGAATTTCACTAAAATCAGATTGATCATCATCATCAATGCATATGAACAAGAGGCATTTAGATTTACATTTATGATTTTGGTGAATTTTTTTTTTTATCACAAATGAAATAGAGACCTTGCTCCCTTTGTGCATTCATTTTAGCTTTGGTAAGTCTTTTGAAGGGAACTATAAAGTCTTAAAAATTTCAAAAAACTATATGAAAAATTAAAGAAAATAAATACAATAATAAATTCTCTGAAACGAAAATTTCAAACAATATTAGGATAAATAATGAAATTAATTTAAATTATAGATCTAGAAATTTTAAATGGAAATTTAGAGTAAATATTTAAAATTTGGGATAATTAGATTTGCTAGACGTAAGCATTCGTAATAAAATGTTAAAAATATAACATTTAAAGATATTTTTATACGCGAGCAAAATAATGAAATAGAGGCATTTAGAATATAAAATATAATCAAAATATAATATATATTCATAACTTAAAAAAAAAAATTCAGCTCTCGTCCCATCTGCTCGTTAAGTTAGATAGGCAATGGTAGCAGCAGGTCGGCGCTAGTCATGTCGTCCTCAGCCTATCCCATCCCTCACTCCCTCTTTCTTCCTTTTCTTTTTCTTTTCTTTTTCTTCCTCCCCGACATCAGTCTCTTCTTCTTCCCTTTACTTTTTCTTTCCTTCTTCTTCTTCTTCTTCTTCTTCCTGGCTTCGATTGAGTAACCCCGTGTTCCCTCCCTTCTCCTTCCCCTCGTCCTTTTCTTTTTCTTTTCTTCTTCTTCTTCTAGCCGCGCCCTTTTCCTTCACCTCTAAGGAGCCGTGTCCTTCTCCTTCTCCTTCACCTCTAAGGAGTTGCATCTTCTTTGGCTACGTCCCGTAGTGATGACGACTCCGATCGTGGTAGCAGCACCAACGATGGCAGCAGCAGTGGTGTTGATGACACAATAATGGATAACGGCTTGGCATCATGTCTGTCTTGTCTCCTTTCCTAATGATGGAGGCCATAGTAGTAGCAACTATGACGGTAACAACCCCAACAGCAACTACAATGGCTGTAATGACAACAATAATGACATGAGGATGATGGCAATGGAAACCACGAGGGACAATAGCAACAATGACGATAACGATGACCACAATAACTGTAGCTAAGACCTACGACAGTAGTAACATCTCCATTTGCCCTTGTCTTTCCTTAAGCCACACCTAATTCATTCTTACTCATCCCTCCCTATTTCCAGCCAGCCGTGTTTGTGGGATGAGAAGAGTCTGGCAACAATGGTGATAGTAATAACGGTGATAGATGGTGTTTGTATGTACGTGAAGAAGTGTGTGTGTATAGGTGAAGGAAGTGGGTGTGTGTGAGAGTGTATGGGTGTGCATGGATGGAGGCTGTGTGTGTGTGTGTAGCTGTGTGCATGTGTGTGCATGAGGGAAGAGGACTACAACAACAGTGGCAGCAGCAACCACTTCAGTGGCCACGATGATAACCACAAGAACAATAACAAACGGATAGCCATTACAAAAGCAAGTGAGGGAAGAGGAAGAGATAAGAATGTATGTGTGTGTGTGAATGGGGGTGTGTGGTATATGTGGAGATGGATGTATGTGGCGATGGATGGTGTGTGAAAAGAATGTGTGTATGTGTAGGTGAAAGTGTGTGGGGTGTAAAGATGTGTATGTATGTGTGGGAAAGGGAGAGGCGAGTGTGTAGTGTGTGTATGTATGTATGCGTATTGAAATGGTGCGTAGTACAGATGTGCGTGTGTGGATATGGAAGGCAGGTGTGATGTCTGTGGGAAAGTGTGTATGTGTGTGAATGATGGTGCATGGTGTGTGTGTAAAGATGTGTATGTGTGCGTCTGTGGGAGTGATGGCGTGATGTGTGCAAGAATGTGCGTATGAGTATAGGAGAGTATGACGTAGGTGGAATATGTATGTATGAGTATGAGATGATATGTATGTGGGTGTGATGTATTTGAAGATGTGTGTGTATGTGTATGAGGAGATGTAGGGTAAATGAGAGGTGTGTGTGTAAATAAAGGATGTGTATGTGTTTGTGTGTGAATGGAAGTGTGTAATGTATGTGAAGGTGGTGTGTGTGATGGTGGGTGAGATGTATATGGAGTTATGTGTATATGTGGGTGATAGTGTAAGGTGTGTTTAGGGGTGTGTGTAAGTGTAAGTGATAGTATGTAGTGTATGTAAGGATATGTGTATGTGTAGTTGAAGGTGTGTGGTAGATGCAATTTGTGTGTGTATGTGTGGAGGCCATGTAGCATGTAAGGATGCATTTATATGTGTGGAAGGTGTAGAGTGCGTGGTACTAGTGTGTATATGGATGGTGTATGTGGAGTATGTAGCATGTATATATGTATAAGGAAGGAGTGGTATGTGTAGGTATGAATGTATGTGTGCGAAATCGTATGTAGTGTATGGACATGTATGTGTGTATAAGTACGGGAGTTAAGGATGATGCATGCGAGATATGTATATATGGGTATGAGATGATGTGTGGACTGTGAATATGTATGTATGGGTATGGAAGGAAAATGTGGTGTGTGCAAAGTATGTGGGCGTGTGTATTGATGGTGTAAGGTGTATATGGAGTATGTGAGTAAGTGTATGAGATGATGTATGGTATGGGTATGTGAATATGGATATGGGAAGTGTGTAATGTGTGTAGAGTATGTGGGCAAGTATGTATTGGTGGTATGAAATATATGTGGGGCATGTGTATATGTGTGTGTTAGGGGTATGGGAAGTGGAAGGAGTATGTGTGTATGTATGCACTAGTGGTGTGTGCGCATGTGGACTTGAGAAGAAAAGAGGATAATAATGTGCAGTTGTTGTTATGTGTAATTTGGTGTATGATATGGTTATGTGTGTGTATGTATACGTGCATGCGTGGTGTGCGGGGTACGTATGTATATGGATAAGAATATGTTGGTGCACATGTGATGTGTGGGAAAGGTTGGTGTATGTATGATCGAAGCATGAGTGAGGATGAAAACCGGTAGAAAGTATGAGGAACCCGTAGGTGGAAATATCTATAAAGAAGAGAAGAAAGAAGATGATACAAAACCTTTAAGGATTGTTAAATCCTGCGGGTTATCCTACAAGTAGTTCATTGGAAGATATTAGAGACAATTAGATAAATGTCAGGTTTAAAGATGCTTACGGACAAGAGAAGTGTCTATAATGGTGTAGATGGTAAGGGAATAATTCAAGCAACATCCAAGATGATGGCCTGGGGAATATTTGGAATGAAATGGATTTCACAATAGAATGTTCAAAGGATATTGAGAAAGATCATTCTTGGATAAATACCCTAATGCAAGATCTTCAGTTATCCTTTCTAAGGGTATCTTGCATATGCGGAAGAAGGAATTCCAAATTTGGTAGGTCGAAGACATTCCATTGCTCAATTTCTACACAAGGAAAGCAGATAGTCGATCACAACAACTTGAGGTGTTGGAAGCACAAATTCGTAAGAAGTTCAATATTCGAATCTTGTTTGCCCAAAGTTCCTTAAGGAGGAAACTTTACGCCTTGCCATCAATCGCAAGATGAGTAGAGTACGCATATCGGGAGCTAGAAGGCTACCAAAGTCAAGTGGAGATGCAACTTTCTATGATTGGGTTGAGGAAGCATCGCAAAAGGACACTGATTTCGAGAGGAATGCAAAGGGGTTACTCGTTAGAATCGCTCGAATCCGGCTAGGACTATAACAACCTTAAACAGGTGAGTAGAAAACTTAATGATATGCTATCATGTTGTGCTGTATGATGATTTGTTATGCATGTTAAATTGTTGGCTTGTTGTATTTGCAATTGATGTGATTGTTGTTGAGTTAAGTCATAGTGGGGATTGATGAGTTAGGGAGAAAGTCATAAAGAATTTAGAGGAATGAATGGTCCGAGGGTTTAGATGTCGTTATCCTAATGATAGCACCTAGCACTATATTGTTAGTGCTATAACCACGAACTTAACCCATGATTTAAAATTGTTTTCTTTCAAAACAAACCAGAACATAGAAACTTAACTTTTCCTTCTATAGCTACCGAGTAGGTAGGCTTAGTTAGGATAGGGTGTATAGGTATCATTATGTATACATGTCAGAGTTGGTTCTTAAATGTGTATACATATACTTAGACAAACTTATTTTCCTACTATGTTTACAAAATACACTTATGAACCCAAGTGTACAAATCATGAGTGCTACCTTGGTTTTTACAACCTAATGATCTTGTTTTCTTACCCTAATAAGTATGTAAGGGAAGGTGTCTAGTGAATTTTTCTTAATTAAAGATGTGTCACGAACATATATATATATATATCATATACAAATGTTTTGAGGACATCAAAGGAGAATACAAGATGACCTTGTTGGCTCTTGGAAGTGAAAATGATAGAGCACTTGAGAAGTGCAATGATACAGAGGTGTTAGAGATGATGATTGTAAATTAACCCCGAGTGGTTGGTTTGACATGTAAGATACATGATATAGAGGTGTCAGATATGATGATTGTAAGTCAACCCAAGTTGGTTGACATTTAAAGGAAATGGCACAAAGAGGTGTCGAGTTAATTTAACTGGTTGTAAGACTAGATAAGTCTATGTTCACGAGGTCTAGGTTCAGTGTTTGTCTTAAGTGATAAGAAAGGCATGATCTGTACTTGTTGTGATGAGTGTAAAATGGAATGTTTGATGTTTACCTTTATGGTATGATTGAGAATTGATTTTGATTATATATGTTGTTTGATCACTTTAAATTAATCAATTAAAGTACAAAGTGGATGAGATTAAAACTTGACATGCATTTTCACGAGACATTGCATGAGATTGAAGGCCATCAATGCTACAGGATGTGTCGGAAGTGATCAAGAGGATCGCTATTCCACCAAGTGCAAACTAAGTGATTAGGCCATCACTGCTATAGTTCCAAATCCGGCCTGTCCTTGAGGGTTTTGCTCCGTTTGGTATAGAGAGGCATGGGAGCGTTCACTGTTGAGTTAAAAAAAGATCATAATTAATAAAGTGATAAGATAAATAAACTGGGTAATGACCTGGGCACTAATGGTGGCTTCATAATCCCCAACCCAAGGTCAAGGGGGGTGTAAACCTTAGACTTCACATCGGTTACAGGAAGACTACGTGAGATGCTGCATTCATATGGTTGCTCATACATAGCATATGTTTTGATAACTTAATTCGATATTGCTTGTGTGTACATAGCATTGAAAGTATTACCATCCCATTCACTAAGCCATAGTGTGCTCACCTCCTCACAGACTCTTTTGTAGGTAGCGATTACAAAAACACGGGATGGGATAAGATGTGAAGTGTTGAGAGTTTTGGAAGACCAAAACAACAAAGTAAGAATTGTGAATGACAGATTTACTTAGATGAAATGTTAGGACCCCCATGTGAATGGAATTTGAAATTACGAACCTTAGGGTTTATCCTATTTTACTGATTGGTAGGAAATATTGATTCTCTATGATCATGGTTGACCGTGTGATACGAGATCGATAGTTATATTTTATTATCCAATTATATGTACTATGATTAGTTGTAAATGCAATTATTTATTTAGAGTCTTACGATCTTTGATACGTAAGATGATCATCATGTAACGGGTGCACACGTGCCATGATGATTTTAGTGAAGACTTTTAGGCCCCCTTTTGGGGCTTAACAAGAACAATGGGCTTGGAAATTGAATTTGAAGTGGAAGGAGAAGAGGATTTTGAATTAGAGGATGAAGGAAAAGGTTTGGAAAATTAAACAAGGGAAGGTTTTGTAGAATCAAAAGGTGTGGAAACTACGGTTTTTAGGTAAATGAAGCAGTTATCAAATTTAGATTTATGTATTTTAGCTAAAGAAATTGCTTGAACTAAAGAAGTAGGCTTAGTAAATTGAAATTCTCTATGAATCAAGGGTTTAAGACCTGAGATTAGTAGTTGACGAGAAAAGATTTGGTAAGACCCACTATCCTATTAGATAATGCCTCAAATTCAAATTGATACCCTTCAATTGTCTCTAAATGATACAGTTTAGACACTGTTCCTTCTACATTCTCATATTCCAAAGGTCTAAAACAAGTCGCAATAGCTTTAGCAAAATTTGACCAAGAACTCAATTGTTTGTATTGAAGCATCTATCGATACCAATGTAAAGCTTTGTCCTCTTATGTAAATGAAGCATTACTAATGCATTGTCTATAAAGAATGGAATGGAAAGTGGAAAAATTGTCTACTTTGAATACTAGCCTAATACATCTATACCATTAAAATGAGGAATTTCCAATTTAATACCTTTTAGCCACTACTTAAATTGGTATGTCGAAGAAACTGAATTAGAATTAGTAGTCGAAGAAGTAGTCTTATTGAGAGTAATCTCTTGATGTTGCAACAACTTGATTTATTCATGATGAGTTGAAATTGTGTTAACAATTTTTGATCTAATTTCTATTCCAATCTATCATCAGGTTCTTGATAAAATTGTTGGTTAAAGTTTTGTGTCATCTGGCAAAAAAAAAAAAAAAAAAAAAGTTTTGTACCCATTCTTCCATCTTGTCATCAATGCCAAATCTCCTTGTGTTGGGTGCCATTGCTAGAGAATGATGAGAGCACTAAACAAGGAGTTATCTTTACCTATTATTAATCCTTATTCCTCATTGCAAACAATAAGAAGAAACCCTAACTTTCTCTTTATTCTCTTGTGTATGTGTGTTTATCTCCCAATTTCTTTGTTAATTTCTATTAATACTTCCTAACTAATTCTACTATGATAATTGCGAGGTCAATTGATGAAAGGTTAAAGAAGATAATGACCTATTCAAGTTGGTCAAACTCCTTTGCTAAAGACATCTTAATTTTCGAGGGGTAAAGATGCTCCCAATCTAGTCTCTTCTCTTATTTATACTCATGATTACAATTCCGAGAGTTCTATTGTAACTAATTTTTCCTCCAATAGCTACTATCTATTACTAATACAAATATAAAAGTCTTATTTTTGTACATAATCGCTATGACATCTAGGCTTCTTAGTCTCACTTCTGGGTTACACTATCTATATTGGTTGTTAACCATTTTCTATTCTTAAAGAGGGTAGAAAATTTCCCACATTGTCCATTAATATTTTCTAGGTTGTTGACCCTTAATACCAACAACTAGCTATCACCGTTGTCTTCCACCATTAATTTCCTACTAAAACAAACCACTAATATTTACGACCTCCTGAAATTTCTATATCAGTTTTTGAAAATTGCAAAAACGTTAGTTGTAACAAATATGGAAAAAGGCCCAACATTGTTTTGCACGAAACAAAGACACGAAATACAAGGCAACGGTATGAGAAATGAACGTTCGTCTTCTTCTACTTACATTGATTTCAGCTGTGTTGATCTTGCCCAAGGTCACAGTGATAAGCCTAGCAGCTTCTTGAGGTGTTCTTCGGGTCTGTTTAGATGATCACCAAGCCACTAGTAATAGACTATACCTTCATTTAACACAGAATACCACGATGAAATTTGCAAAATAATTACCTTTTCTCTAAGAAAGTTTTAGCCCATTTTGCAATTCTAGGAGACTTGGAGTAGTGATTACTAGCTTGCTTGAATGATGACTCCGCGTGGTTACTTAACCCAGCAGGAACCTTAACAAGTTAAAACCTCATACTTCAGTTTCATAGAAAACAAAACACAAATCCAATAAACGACCAAGTTTCGTATGCATGAAATCATCATAGAATACCTGGGAGGTATTTTTGGAATATAAAAAGACCACGGGAAAGAACATAAATAGGAGAATCAGTAGGTGCCGGGACGAGGACAGAGTGTATGTTCTTGTTCCCTGGCTTTGGCTTGCAACACTGACCATATAGTGACCTTACCGCATTTCCCATGGAGGATATTGACCGCATGAGAACTTGGGAGGAAGTATCTTTTAGAAGAAGAAGTCAAGGACGAGGATAAGTTGGTTGGTTGGTTGATTGATCAATTCATTAGTTACTTGGTGTTTTGCCTTCCTTTTAAAGCAACGGGAATATGATGATAACCCTCAAGAGGAAGTAACTAGGAAGGAAGAGAAATAAAGTTGACATGACAAGGGGCTAGATACTGCTATATGATTTGATGAAAATTAGATAAAAAGAAGAATTAGATAAGTAATATGATTTTTTTTAGTTATATATTTTTTAGATTTTTAGAGTTAATTTTTTTTTACTTTTTATAATTTGATTTATAATTTTTTATAGCTTAAAAATAACAATTTAGCTGGATTATTAATTTTTTTGAACCTGGAAAGAATGATTATAACCTAATTTATAATTTGGTTTTATTTGATTTCATAAGTAATTTGGTGAGTTTTTTACCCAACTTAGTTAGCATCTATTCCATTTAATATTTTATATATTTTTTAAACTATGCATTTAAATCTTTTAAATCTTTAAATTAGATGTATGTTAACTTCGATATTATTATTTTGTCTTGACTTTTTGTATTTTTTATGTTTTTATTATTTTATTTAAAAATAAAATAATAAATAGGATTTATCAAAGTGCTAAACATATAATTTTAAATATGAAAAGACTATATACATATGAAACAAAAACAAAGAAATATTTGCATAATTGGCATTATTTTTTATTGCATAGTTAAGACAATTTCCTTCGGAAGAATCAGTGACATGGTTCTCTATCTGTCTAGTACTGGTAGTGTATTGACAAAACAAGGACATAACGTGACACCCATCGGTAATGGGGTCTAGGAAAGACGTTTTCACTTTCCACCGGCAATGTAACAGTCAGGCATAAACATTTGTGCTAAATTTAAATAGTCGGTAAATTTGTAAATAATTAAAATAAAAAATTAATATTATATTAAATAATTTAAATAAAAAATTTTATTTAGGTACTTTTATAAGTAATAATTAATTTTTTATTTGAATCAGCTAGCATATTTAAAAATATATAATGAATTTTTTATTTGAATTACTTAATATAACGTTGATATTTTATTTTAAATATTTAATATAATATTAATAATCTAATTTAATTATTTAAAAATTTGATTCTAAATGTTATTCTCTTCAATTATAATTTTCCCATTTTGATTGAGGGAAGGGATGAGGAGGAAAAGAAAAGTGTGGTTTTTTTTTTTTTTTTTTTTAAGGAATGAATTTAGATGGAAAAACTTTCCCTTGGGTTCATGAAATTCATTCCCCACCAATTTGGAGAGAATGAGAGAGAATTGATTGAAAATTACTTTTTTTTTTTTAATATTTTGATAAAATAAATAATTTTATCATTAACTTTTCCTTCACTTTCGCTCCTACCATTTTTAAACAATGAAATTTATAAATGTTTTCTCCATTCCTTTTTTTTCCTCTCTAATTTTGTCCTCCCACTTTATTTCCTTCCAATTGATGCCGATTTAGATAAAACTGGACTGGCATGGAAGCCTAATCAATTCCATCTATCACCAATAGATCTACATGCGAGTTTACTTTGAGAAGTCCAATTCTTCTATTTTACCTTTTCTTCATTCCAAAACTAATATCACTAATAAATTAGTAATGATTCCGATGCATGCACAATGTCATAATAGTAGCAGCTATGCATGTTTTATGAAAAGAAAGGAATATTACTCTTTTCTTATGGAATATTTACACAAAATTTTTATAAATAATTTCTAACCCTTTAAAAGTTAGCACCTACTGTTATAAACCCTACTTTTTAATTGTATATGTGAAAATTGTAGTTAATATGGAAAAAAATTGGAAAAAAAAATGTCAAATTTTTATGATGACATGGTAATTTGATTCATTGCTTTAAAATTATTTAATTGATTAATGTCATGAAAATACTATGCAATACAAAAAAAAAAAAAAGAAAAGAAAAGAAAAGAAAAGTGCAAGGACCAAATAAGAATCCTAGAAAAAGAGACCCAGGTGTGAAGAAGTGGTCTTGAACTTCTTTCAACTAAATATTTTATATTATAGTATGTGGAAAAGAGGAATCAAACTTAATTCATCCTCATTTTGTAGTTTGAATGTCATGAAGTTGCAATACTACATGCAATTGCAATCTATATTTTATAGAGCTTGATAATCAATGAGTTATAATACAAATAGATACAACATGGTGCATTTAAACTCTCTAAATATTTAACATCTATTACAACATAAACTTAAATTGACCTTATTCCAAAATCAAAGCCATGAAACTCTTATCCTTTGTACTACCACTAAAATTTCAAGGATTGATTTCCAAGTTTAGTCCCAAGTTATCACCACTCCACCAATCACATCCCATTTTTGCTTCTCGATCTCACGAATCCTTTGAACAGTCTCTTGAGGAAGGTGACTCTTTTAATCTCCCTTAGCTCCCTTATGTTAGAAAGAATCAAATTTAACTCCACCCCAATGGAGTTTTTCTCTTTTGTCTCTATTATCCTCAACTTTCTCCAATCTCCCGATGCTATAATTAGCAACAACTTCCTCCAATTCATCATTACTTAGTGGAAAATTAAAAAAATTAGCTAGTTCCTTTGCATGCTTGTAAGGGTCTTTTTTTTTCAATTCCTCATAAGTGATGAAGAATATATTCTTTTCATCCCTAACACGCCAAAACTCCTTTGCATGCTCAAAATAAGGATTGTCAAGAACAAGTCCTTTACAAAAATCATCAAATGCCACTTTCATGGATCAAACACCATGATTCATATTACAGAAATGCCATAGGGAAACAAGTGTGTCCCATGGATTGCATGAAATATAAATAATCTTGCAACTTGACTTCTTTATTCGCTCTAGAAGGATGGAATAAGCAAGATATGTGTTCAACGCTCTAGAAGAAGTTATTTAATTTATGTTAATTATAGGGTTTTCATCAAAAGTTTTAGTCTCAAGAAATGGGACTAGTTCTTGAGGATTGTGGGTTGATAATGGATTAAAAGAGGTAATATTATGAAGTTTTAAATTCTTGTGTTTATTAATTATTGAGATTGTAAGAGCTTTAAGCCATATCATACTAGTACTCAGGAAAGAAGATAGGATTATATCGATTGATAGAGGATCGTATTATTCTTCCATAAGTTGACATGCGCTAATAAAGTCTAGTCTAAGCCAAAACTCGTTAAATTTGACTCTACGAGAGTTTTTCCACCACTTAGCTTCTTGAAATGCATCATCATTGGGGATAATTTCATCAAGTTGGACATTGCCATTTAATTCTTAGAGGAGATACTAATGGTGAGAATCGGCCATTTATGTGGTTTTGGTTGACCTATTGAAAGATGTTGAGCAAAATTGACTCGACCTTATCAATATTAATTAACTACGTGTAGACCGGGGGGGGGGGGGGGGGGGGGGGGGGTTTGGCTAGAATTGTCACATGAGTATTATATGGGTATTGCACAATACGCGATTTTAGAGAAGTAATCACTACATGAATTTTGATGTTTCGTGACGTTTAATAAACGTCACCCAAAATTGAATAAACGTTACAGACGGCATTTAATAACGTTTATTAAACGTTACAAATAGACGTTATTAAAAGTTTGTTACAGAAAGTATTTGGTGACGTTTAAAAGGTAAACGTCACCAATAAATTAATAATGGTAACGTTTAAACATCATTAATAAACGACATTTAGTAACATTTGAATGTTACTAAAAGTCTATAATTTGGTGTTAAAATTGTTTGCCAAAATTCATATTTTTAGTAATGTCTAAACGTCAAAAAAATTTGAAAAATTGGTAATGTTTAAACATTACGAAAAATCATTTAAACATTACTGGCAAGCATTTCTTGTAATATTTAAACGCCGCAAATAACTAATGTTTAGTAACATTTAAGCGTGTTAAAATGTTTTTGGTAACATCTAAACGTCACAAAAAAAAAATGATTGTTATAATGATATAATAAGTCTTTATAAAAATTTATCAACTTAAACCGGTAATAAAATAGTATACAATAAAATAAAAAATGTGAAAAAAGTGGACATTTGCATATATGATTATAATCGTTCACTTCCATTATCAACTACACTTTACAAAAGTAGACATTAACATATCCCAAACAATATTATCTAAACTTTACAGAACTTAGTAGTAAAATAAACTCTCTATTGATAGCCTACTATTGCCCAAATTGATAATCTACTTCCAAAAAGTGACCAAAGTGCTAAATTGTAATTCATAAATTGGCTATTCCATTGCTTAGTCTAATTATCATCTATAAAAAAAGGCACTAACAAAATAAACCATTCTTCCCCACTTTCATCACCCTCTTCAAAAAGGTTAGAACCAAAATAAACTCCCTTTCACAAGCTATCCTCTTCGCTACTTTCACCATCATCATGATGATCGGGGGGAATTCTAGAAGGCATAATAAATTCCCCATTGCTTGGAGATCTTGTCACACAAACGTATAAAAGGTGTAAGATAACTTAATTAGTATAATGATGCATTAAACACGATTGTAATGTTTAATAATTCACTTAAATTAGGTGAGAAGCCTAGAAGAAACCTTTGCAAAACTTGAAATACACTATTTAGCTACAAGAAGATAAAAATCTAGTAAAAAACCAATCTTATGAAAAAAGAGAGATATAGTACTAGACATGGAAAATATAAGCTTTCATTAGCTGCAAATATCATTACTTCTTAAATTATAGCAATGTCAACATCATCCAAAACAATAGGATTGTAAGTTAACTAAATCTTTATGAAGAAAAGACGCAGTGAAACAACATAACAACTAAGACACCATTCGAAAAAAAAAAAAAGCCTTGGAGAAAAATAGAAAAAATTGAGCTTCAAATTGGGCCACATTAGAAGATGTACTTTATCTTCTTGAGCTCGTTGTAAATTCTTTAATTCTTCAAACTAAACATCTCACTTTTTGCTTTGTTGTTTCTCCACTTCAAGTTCTTCCCGCAATCTTTTATTTTCATCATTTTTTTACTCTCGCTTTTGCATTGATTTTCCTATAGCTGGTGGTCTATAACCACGACAGGGATGGTAATCTGTCCTAGAATTTGCATTCATATATTGATCAATAATCTTTGAAGCAGACTTTGGTGTGTCTAAGCTTTGTGACTCTTTAAAAAATTGAACCATTTTAGCCTATATTATTAATAATAAGGACAAATGTTAAAAAAATTCTACCCCATAGTATATTTTAACTATGTAATGTAAAAAATGTATTTTTTATACTAACATAATCATCTGCAGCTTGTTGAGAGACCCAACCACCGGTACCATTCGATCTAATCTCATAAAATCAAGTTTGCTTGAAGAATTCAATACCATCAGGTGCTTCTTTATGTTGCTCAATCTAATTGAATAAACAACAAAATATTAAATATCTAACCCAATTCACCATCAAATATATAACATTATCTATAATACTTACATACTCAAGGTTTTGACTTTCAAAAGACTTACTCCCTACCCTATGCGGATGTTTTACACAGCTGCGTGCATACTTTCCATTCATCGACTTTGTTTTCTATTAGTCAAAATAACAAATAAATTGTTGAAATCATTTTCTGATATTAAAAAGAAATATTTTTTAATTAGAACTTACCTTTTCATGTGGATCATCTGATTCTAGCATATTCATCTCTTCTAAGGCAACATGATTCCACATATCTGTGACCATTTTCCAATCTTCATCACTGTAGGTCCTTGGTCGTGCATTATCACCCTCCTTTTTTCCATTTTTTGTGAACATCACATCGGAATTTCCTATGGAGACGTCCCATCCATCTATTAACGTCATTGAATTTACCTGGATCACTCATAATATCGTCAATATTAAGTCGATTCCGCAAAGCAAATATTTAGTCATGACAATCGAAAACAAAGAATAATTTCCATATCGTACTTGATTGATATAAAGACCTCCTAACTTGTACTCTTGCCCAAGCTTGCCTCTTCTCAGATACTAGAAGTGTTCTCCAATCACCCTTAAGATATAGTGGCAATAAGTCCTTACAGGCTTTCCTAATCTCAAATGCTAATTTAGCTGACTAGTCTCTCGTAATTAGACGACCTGTGGAAGCATCAAAGTCTATTACCATCCTACCCTTCCATCTATTGTTCTCCTACTCTAGTGCTTGTCCTCTATATATACCTCTCCTATTGTAATGTGATGATGTGCTAGCATTAACTATAATAGAAGGAAATACTTTTTAGTAACGGTTACTAACTTTTATGTAACAAGTTATAAGAACAATTAAGCTATGTGCAATTACCTGAGCCAGGAATAGAAGTAGATGGATAGCTATGTGATGGATTTGTATTTCTACGATTGTTGGGGATGACATGAGTATGCATTGAGGCAGCATCTGCTACAACTGAATCATGAGCCAAGGAACTTATAGCATCTTCACATTCTTGAGGGGATGGATGTTTCTCTTCCTTAACATCCTAAGAATTTGATGGTGTATTGACAATGGGTTGAGCCTTTCGTACAGTCCTTCCTCCCCTTCTTTGTCCAACCTTTTGTCTTCTAGCCATGACAATCCTACAGTAAAAAACATGACACAAAGATGAAATGAACAGTTGATGTGATTCTATAGGATTATAAAATGACAAAACAAAATTACCACTTAAAAAGGATAAAGTAATATGGTACGTAACTTAATTATGTTTGTTAAGCAAGATTTGGTAGCATGGTGATGACACAAATTTCATTGGAGCATCATCTAATTCACATGAATATAATTAAAATACTCACAATCCTCATCGCTATTATTGTAATCCATAAGTGTTTCATTGACTTCATCATCTTCATCTTCATAATAATCAAAATTATCATCATGTTATGTGCCATTTAAAACTTGGATAACCCTCTCTATATCTCCAACAATAGTCTTAGGGCATACATCAATTCTCAACAACACATCTATATCACAATCAATTATAGGAGACACTAGATTTCCTCTATCCTCATCTTGCAAGAGTAGATCGTCTGTACTTTCATTGCATAAATGAGTTTCCACATCACCAAATAAATTCATAGTACTAGTAAGACAACTTATGTCATAAATATGACGATGCTCAAAGTGCTGCACCACACACCAATTATTGCTTAGTTTCAAGTCTTCTAGGTAATATATTTGTTTAGCTTGCGATGCTAGCACATATGGATCACTCTCATACCATGTATGCGTTACGTTGATACTTTTGAATCCATTAGCAACTCTTACATTGCGATGGAGCTCACTGGTGTCCCACCACTTACACTTAAATAAGAAAACTCATATATGTTAGTTAAAACACAGTAAAAATCCATTGACGAATACATGTCTCCTCGTTTCCTTCTACAAGTACTCTATTGTTTTGGGTCTTCTTTCAACGATCAAAATCGAAAGTGTGATAACGAATGCCATTATATATTAATTTATTGTATCTCTTAAAACACAATTTAGGTCCAATTGATAATGTATATAAGGAACTTTCAACCAGATTAGAACTTTCGTATAATGTGCTCATCTACAACAATGACAAGCAACTTAACATCACAATTCACTTACAAGAAGTTCTCTTAAGTAAGAGTAATATTTACCTTTTTCATGAACCACTGACCAAATTTCTATTTGTGGTATTGATCAATGTCATCATAATATTGTGCACATAAGATACTTATATGTTCCCTGTAACACACAATGAACTTTAATTGCAAACATATTTCACATTATTCCCATAGTTCAAAATACAGTAATCCATGCTTACTTTAAATAAGGTTGAACCTCGGAACAATTATTAATGATATACCACTTCGCTACTTCTACCTCTTCGTCTAATAAGGCTATATATGTGGAAGAAGAAATAAAACCAACCTTATTTGTAAAGACATCTATGCCACCTTCTTCCATGGTATCACAATGCCTATTAAGACGATTGAAAATTTTCTCAACACCTTGTAAGTGGAGGGAGCACCATGTCAAGCATTCATGTACAATGTAAGCTTTTGCTATGGATCCCTCTAGAAAAGCCTTGTTTCTAACAAACTCCTTGAGAGAGCCTAAGTATCTAAATGTAACAAAAAAAATTGAATGATGAAGAGTTGACTAATAGTTATAAAGGATTACATTCTACTTACACACTCATACCTTTCTATGAGATACATCTATCAATATGCAATAGGTTCGGCAAGCGATAGTTTGTTAGGTAAGTGCATAGCTAAATGCACCATCACATCAAAGAAGGAAGGAGGAAAGATCAATTCCATTTTGCACAATATGGTAACAATATCGCTTTACATTTGCTTTACCTCATTGACGTTGAGAATCCGCTTGCATACCTTCTCAAAAAATGAACCAAGTTCAGCTATAACTGTCGCAACATCATTTGGCAACATGCCATGAACACCCATAGGTAATAACCTTTGAAGCATCACATGGAAATCATGGCTCTTCATCCCAAACAGCTTTGTGCTTGACTCATTCACACACCTACCGATATGTGATGCAACTCCATCAGGTAAGCTAACACCCTTTAGGAATTGATAGAATCTTCTCCTTTCTATAGGACTCAATGTATAACTAGCAAATGGCATTGAATACTTGTCATAGCCTTGCTTCACCAAATGTAATTCCTTCTTAATACCGAGATCCTCCATATCAAGTCTAGCATTGTAGACGTCCTTTGTTTTGCCATCAATCTCGAGTATAGTACCAACAACATTGTCACATATATTCTTCTCAATGTGCATGACATCTAAATTATGTCGCAACATTAGCTTTGACCAATATGGAAGTTGAAAGAATATTGGCCTTTTTTTCCAATTAAGGTCTTCAAGATGATGAACCCTTCTAACCTTCCTTAGATGCTTACCCATGCACACATCACTTATGAATTGCAATTGGTAGATAATTTCCTTACCATAAAATTCTTGTGGAGTTTCATGAGTGTCACGACTTCCATCAAATTTTAAGCTACGTCTCCACTTATGGTCCTTAGGAAGCCACATTCTATGATTGGTGTATCCAATCTTTCCATTGAGCCTCATTGATGGTGTTTGATCTTGTCATACTGGACAAGCATGATACCCCTTTGTGCTCCACCCTAATAGGTTTCCATATGCTGGAAAGTCATTTATAGTCTACATTAAGGCTGTACGCATGTAGAATGTTGTCTTTGAAAATGCATCATATGTGCGCAACCCATTATCCTAAAGATCCCTTAACTCATCAATCAATGGTTTTAAGTAAATGTCAATCTCATTGCCAGGTGCCTTGGGTCATGGAATCAACATTGACATCATAAAGTACTCTTTCTTCATACATATCCAAGGAGGCAAGTTATATGCCAAAAGCACAATCGGCCACATACTATATGATTGACTCATATTCCTAAATGGATTGAAACCATCGCTAGCTAGCCTTAATCTAACATTACAAGCATCCATCGTAAACTCAGGAAACTTAATGTCGAAATTCATCTAAGTTAACCCTTTTGCAAGATGACTCATTACATTTTCCCTTCTCTTATGCTCCTCCTTATGCCAACGCATTTTCTGGGCAACTTTAGAATTCATGAAAAGATGTTGTAACCTAGGCTTTATAGGAAAGTAACGCAAAACTATATGAGGAATAGCCTTCCCAACTCCACTACACACCTTATACCTCAAAGTATCATAAGTAGGACATTGCTTTAAATGCTCATTATCACCCTAAAATAAGCAATAATCATATTTACATACATAAATGTAATGACAACCCATGCTTAACTTGTGCAAGTACCTATTTGCAAAATAATAAGACTTAGGAAAAGACTCGCCATTGGGGATTACATCTTGTAGAATTTGAAGAAGCATGTCAAAGGACTTGTTGCTCCACTTATTGTACACCTTCAAGTGGAGAAGCTTCACTATAAATTCAAACTTAGACAACTTGTAACCTAAATAAAGCTCCTCTTGTGAGTCAACTCTTAGCCCATCTAGAAAATCCCATGGAACATCAAAACCTTCTCCAGGGGATGATTCTTCATCTTCATTATTGATGAAGGCTTCCACATGTTCTAGCATCTCATCAAGTTCACCTTTATCATCACATCCCACCCCTAAACATTCCTCCTCCATGGGTGGTTTTGCTTCCCATTCTCTATCTCGTCTCCTACCTCGATCTACTGGAGGTAATTGAATACTCGGCTCCTTTCCATGATAAGTCCAACACCGGTAGGTTATATCTACCCCATCTACAAGTAGGTGAGCTTTGATCACATGTGGATGATGCAACTTATCATTCAAGCATCTCTTACATAGACAATTTATTCTCGCGTTCACCGTATACTTCAAACACACGTATGCAAAGAAGTACTCCACACCATGTTGACACTCCTTAGACTTGATGTCTACAGCCATCCAACCCTTATCCATGCTTACAGGAATATTACTCCAAAAGAATGTGTAAAACTATGACACCTGAAAATGGGTAAATAACAAATGAGAATAGAGTGATATTCTAGCATTTAATCATTCGATCAAATATCTATAATTGGGCACCTCCTTCCCTCAAAACCTAGCAATGCCCATTTGAACTTAACCAATATCAAGCAACTTTATAGTAATTTATAAACAGGATCATACTAATATAAAAAGCTTAGTAGAGTGTAGAACTTAACCAATAGTCACACTATCTAAATAAGTACTTTGTTGCAGTCACAAACTTATCAATATATGGCTTTTTGATAAATTTTATGATAAGTGAAAATGGTTATTCTTCTACCAAAGAAACATTATTATGTTTGCTTAGTAGTGTAATTATTATTACTATTGCAGTATGAGTTAATTTCAATATCAACTCCTCGTAAAGTATATATTCCAATGCCATCTTGCACATCTCAAAGTGCTAACATGAAGGCAATGATGTATGATGAACATGTAATTTATGACATATTAACTTACTTGAGGAAACTCAAAGGAGGCAATGTGTACTGTTGATAGTTGGAGTAGAGAGGAGAGGCTCAATGATGTTGTAAATGATTACTCTGTTGTGGTCTATGATGAAAGGTAAGTGCTCTATTTTACTCAATGATGAAAGGGTAGTGTGATAGAGTAAACATAAAATTAAATTAACTTAAATTGGAAAAGAAAAACGAAACCATATAATTATGTATATGGAAAGTGTTCTAATCAAGCTAAACAAAGTAAAAGACAAACACAAGCAACATCCTTCTTGAGGCAAGCGGTTGAGGAAGAGGCGAGTTCTTAGCTTTTGAGAAAATGGGATTTTTATCTTAAAAAAGAGATATTTTTAGCATGGGAAGGCAAGCAATTGAGGTAGGCATTGCTTTTTCTAGCATCCAAAATATTTTCAGCACAATACCTTTTTTCTAGCATCCAAATTATGGATTGAAAACTTTCTAATAGCACAATACCTTTACAAAAATTGTTTTTTTTTTTTTTTTGGGTGAAATTTAGATTTTTTCCCCCATTAATATAGGTTGATGGGGGCATATCCCCTATACAAACAGACCAAAAGCTATCTTATCCAAAACTAAACTATAAAATCAATTAAAAGACTCTAGCCACCTAACAAAAATGGGCACACAAAACACTCCTCGGGCTTGAAAACACTAGAGAAGAGATTCAATACACCTTATAACTCTTTTGGCTGTAAGGTTTAGATCACATGATGCTTCCCAACATGTCTTTGGTTACTTTCTTTCCAAATATGATAGTGGCTAGCTGATGTTGCTTTCTTAAACATTATACTCATCCTCAAAACTGAGTTATCAAAGGAAGGAGGGTGATCTTTTCTTGCATCTTTATCTCTCATTGCCTAATCAAGCCACTTCTAGACTAGTGTCCATAATTCCTTAGCCAAGTCACATTGAAAAAACAAATTTGTGGTCTTCTTTCTCTGTTCCATATAAGGAGCAAGTATTTGATGTTATGATACTTTAATATCACTATTAAGTCATATTTTCTTATAAGTGTAACTAGTTCTTTCATTAAGAAAGAAGAAAAAAGAAAGAATGTCATTTCTCATATGGATTAAAAATGCATTGCATTCAATGAAACAACAAACCACAATAGCACTCCACTTTCACTAAGAAGTTATGGTAAAGAGAAGACTACAAGTTACATGACATAGAAATAAAGACACCATAGTATTATAGTTTCAATTGTGATGCACTTACTAATTAATCGCACATAAAAATCTTACCTGAATCTTTATTGCTAGAAGGGAAACTTTGTCTCTAAAGCATATCCTACCAAATTCCTTCAATGTGTTTATCAACGCCTTAGGATTACATTAGGAAGTTGTGAAGAATTTAGGCCATATTGATCACACTGTGGCAACATTTGAAACAATACAAACCTCTAATTTTACCTATGAAGCTTTTGTAGTATGCAACCTTGTCTTTAGCTCTAACTTTTCAATCAATTCAGGTAGACTAAATGGAGCTTATAATGTTCGAATGACACTATCAACCATCAATAGTACCACTAACAATGAAAGAGAAGCAAAATGTACACTATATGCCAACATAATAGTAGATGATATAAGGTATTCCTTCTTTACTTGATGTCATTCAACTCACAAAGATGAAAATAGCAACATAAACACTCAACTTCGCCCACTGATTTTGGTAATAGATTCCATCAGTTTTTATATAAGCATACAAAATATTATTCTCCAACAAGGGATGGAAATTTTGTAGAGGGATGAAAAAGATATATGAGGCATTATTGTGAGGCTAAGATTGGATACTAGCAAAGTCAAGATCTAGTTTATCTTATACTAATGGCTTAGTATAAAATGCAAAAAAATATATAACCACAAAGGTGGGAGATGAAAATAAGAATAATACAGTCAAAGTCAGTTTGATCACTTAGCTTCACTTCTATAACATAAGAAATTTGTTTCCTTCCTACATCTTCTAAAATGGAAATACCATTTTTATAACTTACATATTCAAAATTTGTCCTATTGCTTCAAATTGGAACAAATTGGAATAGTCTGTGTGCAATCTATTACTAACAAAAGTCAGCAAGTCTTGGTACTAAACTTAGGTAACACCAAAAACTTCTTTTCTCCCAGCAAGGTTATGCTTATCATAAAGCACGAGAAGTATAGACATGAAGCAATCATACCATGCACCATGAAAGGGAAAAAATCAGCCCTAAACTTGAAAGCAAGGCTCTTCAAATAAGTAAGCTAACATCAAACCTCAAAGAGATGAAAGTATTTAAAAAACTCTGCATATATACCCTTTTTCCATCTTTAACATACTAGGGATTATTAACATTTGTGATAATGTTAAGAGGTTGATTTTTCATTAGAACTAATTTTAGAGGTTGGTGACTAATTTGAAGCATATACCAAAATGTTTTTTCCCTTCTTTGAATCAATTTAAATGTTGATGACCTATTTAGACATGGCATAACGCTCCAAATTTGAAAGATTAGCAAGTAACTTCATTTTCCACTTCTCTAAGTTTATAATGAAATAAAAAAAAAAAGCATGCGACAGAAAGATTAAGCTACTTAGCATATGCGAATTGATGTAGAAGAAGAAAATTTGTATTCTTTTAGATAAAGAGGACATTTACTTCATGATTTTCACATTACACTCAAGTAAATGAGGGTTGTCTACATCCAAGACAATATTCTACAGAGCTATGATACAATCTAATTCTACTAAAACATCTACGCTGATTGGAACTCAATGCACAACATTTACACATAAGATCAATCCCCCTCAGGTTAGTTGACATATGTGTCATTGCCAGCTTAGACATCAACTCCTAAGTTGTTGACAACCTTTTAGAAGATTGCAAGTTATTTAGAGAAGTTGGTTCATTTAGGGTTTTACTTATCCTTCCTTGTTTCCCCATGGTGAATAAAAGAGTTTGGGCTTGTTAGAGAGAACCCCACAATCCCTTTCAATTTGGAAGTTTAGGAGTTTTTAAAGAAAAGACAGGTCTGCCCCATTTCATTCATTTTTTCCCATACAAGTATGAGCCCAATAAGCATTTACATGGATGATAATTGTTGACTTATAATCCCTTACCCTTAATGCCACTACCTTAGAACATTATAAGATGCATATGAAAAATAACTACCCATTATGTATTAAACACACATTGACTCAACAACATGGAGACACATAAAAAACATATTTGAAGATGATATCATTGACAAGTAAATAATAGTAGTAAGTAGTTAAACACTTAGATAACTATCCTATCTAGCTAACTCGTTTCCTTCATCAACTACACAATTGGAAAAGGGTGGTAAGGCAACCCCTTTATTAACACATGTTGCCTTGCTAAGGAAATATAAGGAGTATAAATCAGTCATGGATCTAACTTTCTCTTTGCTGAAGTTCTCATCTACCTCATTGTGTATGTTCTTATCATGTTGGACAAGGTTATGGTTTATGCTTATACCTCCCACTCTTTAGATTTTTAAATCATCTAAGATGATCTTTACCTGTAAAAAATCACAAAGCCTTTATGCCATACATCTAAGCTTGGGATCTACTAGAATGTCTTATTTTTCACTTCACCAAGTGATTAAATTTCCATTGAGATAAGTACAATATCCTAACATCAATTGCCTATCTACTACAAACCTAGCATAGAAAGCATCAATATACGTATCTATAATCAACTCATTCCCCTTCCCAAACATCATACCCTTACCCTAACAATAGCAAGTTCACATAAATTAGATAACAAAATATAGTACAATACATAATGGAATCGTTGCCATGCTTACACCGACATGGCTAACAATATCTATATCCATATAAAGCACCTTGAATAAATAATGAGATATTGGAAAGCAGCCCCTTAGTTATGATACCAAATCAACAAAAACCCTAGAATTATTCTACAAAAATCAAAAAGGAAAAACATGAGAAGGTAAAATTAATGAATGGTAAGGAAGGGAGACCAAATGATTGAGGACAAACATACCAAATATTAGCAACAATCCTTGTATAGACAAGGCAAGGGATTGAGGAACATGGACGAGAAGGGAGTGTAGAGGAGGTACAATAGAGGAGGGCTTATGAAGGCGATGCAATAGAGAGAGGTTGGGGGCGCGATGGGAGGTGTTTAAGGGGGGGGGGGGGGGGATGGGAGAGAGAGTATGGCTGATGGGTAGTGTTCTGGGTGATGGCCGGGGTACGGTGGTGTTTTGGGGGCAATGGGAGAGAGAGAGAGTATAGGAATGCATGTGGGTTTTTGGCCGATGGGTGAGAGTACTGTAAGTCCTTGCATTATTGCTACAATTGGTCAGGATGAAACTGTGAAGAAAAAACAAAAGAAACTTTAGTGCAGTAAATTCATCCTAAGGGGCAAGCAAATTTTTAGCTATTTTTTGAGTTAATTATTTTATTTTAATTTAAACATTATTTGATTTTTATAGAGTGAATAGAAAATATTTAATAGGATTAATTATAATCAATTTTATAAATATATCATAAATCAAATTACATATATATGTTTTCTAAATTTATTTTTAAATGTTACTAATATTATATTTTCTGTAATGTTTAATAAGTCTTACTAAATTATATATAAATTAGTAACATTTGCAAAATTTGCAAATGTGTTACGCCTCGCTTTAAGGGCTTCTCGTGATAACCCGCCACGATCGCTTAACCCCCTTCTTAAGCAACCGCGAAGCATCTCATCACCAATAATGACCTGATTATCAAAGTAATAATATTCCCTGCTCATAAGATAATTAATTATACAAAAGTATCGGAGGGCCTTAGATGGGTCCCATTACACTACTATAAGTACACCCAAGATCAAATTAATTGTTTGATCACATTTTCATTAATTACAAAAAGTCCATTCTAATGATGTTTATCTCTAGCTAGACTTCATACCCTTTTCACGACCATGTCACCCAGTGATGTGACGTTTACTCACCTTAGTTCGTCGGTTCATCAGGAAGTTTAGGTAGTCCCTGCTTGCAAGACAAAATCTATAGGAGGGTAAGCCAAAGCTTAGTGAGATAAGGTGCAATCTCTCAATCTTGCAACACACACATCAAAATTCAATCAAGTTATTAACAAGTGCTATGCATGAACAAACATATGAAAGCAACATCTCACGTGGTCTTCCGGTAACCGACGTGAAGTCTAGGGTTTACGCTCCCCCTTGACCTTGGGTTAGGGATTCTGAAGCTACCATCAGTGCTCGGGTCTTACTTACATCTTTATTATTCTTATCACTTAATTAAACCGTGTCTTAGCTTTGATGTTTTAGGCTCCAGGTGCCTTAATACATTGAGCATTATTCCCTAAAGGGACGAGCTAGACTCGGAACCATTAAGGCACGACAATTCCCTAATTACTTAGTTCACACTTGGCAGAACAACGATCCTTTGATCACTTCTGACGCCTTCCATGATAGTGATGACCTTCAATCTCATGCAATGTCTTGTGTGATGCATGCCAGGTTATTAATTAAACCTCATAATTAATTAAAGTTTTGAGGGTGATTGTACAATCAAGTATAAGTGCAATCAACAATCATGGGAATAACTAATCACCACACATGAAATCATTCTAGGAGCAAAGCATAAGTTAATACAAACAAGTAGACAACATACATACAGTAGACGTGATATATTAATAAGCTACAGAGCATTAGTACAAATTCCATCGTTGCACTCCTCTTTTCCCATTCCCTCTCTATACTTACATTCATGACTAGAACTTTATGTATTATCCTTGAATATGCCTACATCAATACCATAGGCATTTAGTTGTTGAACTTGATTCGCATGCCTCCTTTGGCGTATACATCTTAGGAGTTATGCATGATGTAATCAAGGTCATGTACTACCACTTTTCCTATCTCACTTTTATATACCTATAACATATGTACATATATGAGAAGACTTGGATCATTGAAGCCTAGAATTTCTCTTCCATAATTTGTATTGCGCGTAAGGGCTTGACTACATACTTCACATCAATTATTACTTCCCACAACGACATACATGACATAGTGAAATCTTTTCCTACCACTTATAAGTTTATTCCTATTTGCATTCAGGGGTTAAACTTCACCTTTACATACCCCCACATGTTGTCTCCTAGTCTTATTCATGGGTCTTCACTTTTCTTCAAATTTCTTAATACACAAGCTTACAAGACAACTAACACGCTATAATCATAATTCTCACTTCCATTTCATCTTATGTATCACATCTTTAACTCTAACGTCTATTCCTCTTCTCATCATACCTCATATACACATGAACTCATCTATCATCTAGCAAGACATCATATAACGTAAATTCTCCAACTCCTCTGTTCTTGACTAGCTAGCTTATTTCACCTACGTCTAATGTATCATTCCATACCTCCTTGAAGTGCACTCTGCCATCCCCTGTTTCAAATTGCTTCACACCATAACAATAAAATGAGAACAAGGCACAAGCATGGCCAGCAAAGGGAAGATGATGCAATGTTGCACTCTCCACACAATCATGTGTATATATATAAGCCTATTGTCACTTATTAGTAGCAAAAGAAGGGCAAAACAACTCCAGGCACAAGCTCCTTGCACGACGGGTCAGAGCAGCAACCGAGATTTTTTTTTTGTTATATGTATATATATTCACACCTAAACGCTACTTAAAACAGGGGAGGGGAACTATGCCAACGACAAGCATCGATGAAGGACTAGGGAATATGAACCACACAACGTCCTAGCTAAGATACATACATATATATATGAACATCTACAGCAGCAACTTCATGCTAGCACATTAAGGACACAGCAAGGGACGAGGAAGAAGAAAAAAAAAAAAATCAAACATCCAATATCCCAACTGTGATAACTATGTATACATATATATATATATACTACGTATTGCAGTAACATCATGTTAGATCCTTAATCCAACGTTGGCCTTATATGTGAAAAGATTATGTGTTGCAGGCTGTCATATTAAGTTAAGCTCAATTAAAAGTAATCAATAATATTTGAATATTTGAGTTTTAATGTATCTAATAGGATATGACCCCTTTTATGTGTAGAGACCTTATGGGTAGTTTCTATTTTTATGATGGGCTAAAATAGAAATACCAAAAAGGTAATATAAAGTTATCTATATAAATAGTGGTTATGGTCCCCGGGTCATACACACCTTTCTTGTCTTTTTGAATCGCATCATCAAACAAACTATAGAGAGAAAAAAAAGGGATCTCTCAAAGAAAACGTATTGATCTGGAAGGCCGACCGCATAATCTAAGAACCATGGATCGTAATGGATTCAGGTACGCTTCCGCATATTTATTGTTTAATTCTTAATGATCAAACATGAAAGATCTAGGATTTTATTTGTGATGATTTTCACAAATTGGTTAATCAAGATTCAACAATTGGTATCAGAGCCTACATTATTTGATCATTAGGAACTACTTTTGTAATTTTTTGTAAGGTGTTATTATCCCTAATTCTAGAAATTATGTTTTGGACAAACATTAAAATATGTAAACGTCTCAAATCGGTTCCGATCATTCCTATTATTGGATATGTTATCATAATAATTTCCTCACAATTTTTCCGCGTCAAAATCAATGGCCATTGTTGTTCAATATTGTCTCCACGAATAGTATTTAGGAACGACATGATTCCGATATGTTATCGGATCTCTCCAAAATGATTTTGTTTTCCGTGATTGTAATTCACCATGGTGAATTAAGGTTTTCTTCACAGTCCGTTTTCGAATGAATTAGGAACTGCATCAATAAACAATGCATCACGTTGCTTCCTCCATAGCCAAACTCTTTCATATACACGGTCTCGACCCATAGTTATACATGGTCGTGTACTCAAAACATGTAAGATTCTGTTAGTTTTTAGGCCAACATACACGGCCGTGCCTTCAGCCGTGTACTTAAAATGTGTGAGATTCTGTTAGTTTTTAGGCCAACATACACGGTTGTGCCTTCAGTCATGTACTCAAAAAGTGTAAGATTCTGTTAGTTTTTTAAGCCAACATACATGGCTGTGCCTTCAGTCGTGTACTTAAACCGTGTAAGATTCTATTAGTTTTTTAGGCCAACATACACGGTCGTACCTTCAGCCGTGTATTCAAACCGTGTAAGTTTTTGTTAGTTTTTGAACCTAACATACACGGCCGTGCCTTCAACCGTGTACTCAAATATATGTTCATAATCACTCATAGATTGGTATTTATGTACACCAATTTTTCTTTTGAACTCTAATTTTAAGGTTTGAGTTATTGAGTCATATTTGGATATGGGTGCTTAGACCCAATAAGTTTTAGCTAAAATTAGAGTTGCCTTTGACTCAATGTTTGATATAATTTTAAATTTGAATATTGGTATGTTTATATGTATTTTTAGATGAATTAATTGAAGCAACATACTGCCAAAGTGGTCCCTCTTGCAGAAATTAATTTATTTCAAAATATAAAAGGTTGTGTGCTTACAACTTCTGTGAATTTTTAATCGGCCCAAAAGAAGGTTAATGTTTAACAGAATTGGAAGTGCATCTGTGGTAATAAACTCATGATGATTATTTAGTTTTACATGTGAACAATAAATCGGCCCAAAGGAAGCTTTATTGTTTGATGTGTTCTTATTGTTAGTGTTTGATTACTATGCCAAGATACCACTTAGTAGTTAATGTTTTGTCCAAAGATGAAATATTAATAGGCTACCTAGTATTTTAAGATGGGGTTTACCTTTATTTGAATTTATTATTATTATTTTGTTATAAGGCTTATGTAAGCTTGTTTATTTGTTTGTTGTTCTTATTCAACCATGAATAATCCTACTAATATTACTGCCAACATCAATTCCATTCCTATGCTAAATGGCACTAACTTTAAGTCGTGGAAAGATAATCTATTGATAGTACTTGGGGTTATAGATCTCGACCTTGCTTTAAGGACTGATTCTCCTTCACCTTTTACTGATAAGAGTACCTCTGATGACAAGAGGGAGATGGAAAAGTGGGAGAAATCAAACCACATGTGTATGATGATCATGAAGAAGGCCATTCCAGAAGCATTTAGAGGTACAATATCTGATAAGATAACTAAGGCTAAGGAGTTCCTTGATGAGATTGAGAAAATGTTTGCTAAGAATGAAAAGGTATAAATAAGTACACTCCTAGCAAACCTAATCTTAATGAAGTACAAAGGCAAAGGCAATATTAGGGAGTACGTCATGGAGATGTCTCATCTTGCTTCCAAGCTAAAAGCACTCAAGCTAGACCTCACAGAGGACTCACTAGTGCATTTGGTTTTGATTTCTCTTCTAGGACAGTTTAGCTAGTTTAAAGTGAGCTATAATTGTCAGAAAGAGACTTGGTCTTTGAATGAGCTCATCTCACATTGTGTTCAAGAAGAGGAAAGGCTAAAGCAAGATAAGATTGAGAGTGCTCACCTAGCCTTAACCCCTAAGAATAGGAATAAGGAAAATAAAAGGAAAAGGGATAAAGAAGCTGAATATGGTACCTCAGAAGACACAACCAAAGAAGTCAGATGCATCAAATGGTATTGGTTGTCACTTCTGTGGAGTTGTAGGGCATTATAAGAAGCAGTGCACCAATTATCATGCTTGGTGTGCTAAGAAAGGTACACTTCTTAATTTGGTTTGTTCTGAGGTTAATTTAACTTCGGTACCCATAGACATTTGGTAGATAGATTCTGGTGCAACAACTCACATCAGTGTGTCTATGCAGGGTTGCCTACATTGCTGAAAACCATGTGATGGTGAAAGATACATCTATGTGGGTAATGACAAGATAGTTGAAGTTGAAGCAATTGGGAAGTTTAGATTATTATTAAAGACTGGATTTTATTTGGATCTTAATGAAACATTTATTGTACTGTCATTTAGACGGAATTTGATTTCTGTTTCTGCTTTGGAAAAATTTGGTTATTCTTGTTCATTTGGGAATAAGAAATTTAGTTTGTTTCATGATTCAACATTAGTTGGATCTAGTTCTCTATCTGTTTATAATAATCTTTACTTGATTGATATTATTGCTTCATTTAATGAATCCCTACAAGTAAGTACATGAGGTATAAAGAGAAAATTGACTAATGAAAATTCAGCTATATTGTGGCACAAAAGATTAGGTCATATCTCCAAATGGAGAATGGAGAGACTTGTGTCAGAGGAAATTCTAAACCCCTTGGATTTTATAGATTTTGATGATTGTATTAACTGTATAAAGGGGAAACAAACTGATAAAAGGACATTGGAAGCCAATAGGACCTTAGACGTCTTAGAACTTATACATACAGATATTTGTGGGCCATTCCCCACAGTTGCTTGGAATGGTCAACAATATTTTATAACGTTCATAGACGATTTCTCACGGTATGACTATTTTTATCTCATTCATGAAAAGTCATAGTTCTCAGATATGTTTAAAAATTATAAGGCTGAAGTTGAGAACCAACTAAACAAAAGGATTAAAAGCATTAGATCTGATCGTGGTGGCGAATACTATGGTAGATATGATGGTTTAGGTGAACAACGTCCAGGACGTTTTGCTAAATTCCTAGGGGAATGCGATATTGTCCCACAGTACACTATGCTTGGTTTACCCATTATGAATGGTGTTGCTGAAAGACGAAATAGGACGCTTAAGGACATGGTAAGGAGTATGATTTGTCACTCCACCTTGCCAGAATCACTTTGGGGAGAAGCACTTAAGACTGCAGCATATATCCATAATAGGGTTCCAACTAAAGTAACTAACAAAACCCCTTATGAAATTTGGACTGGAAAAAAGCCTAGTCTAGAACATTTACATGTGTGGGGATGTCCAGTAGAGGCACGACCTTATAAGCCCAATGAAAAGAAACTGGACTCAAGAACAGTAAGTTGCTATTTTGTTGGGTACTCTGAAAGATCAAGGGGTTACAAGTTCTATGATTCCACAACTAAATCGATATTTGAGTCGGGAAATGCTCGGTTCTTTGAGGATGTTGAGTTTGCCGGGGGAGATGATACGATTAGAGATATTGTCTTTGAAGAGGAATACGTTGATATTCCCACACGTGTTATTGAATTTGGTCAAGATTCCATTCTTGATCTTCTTCAAGACACAATAGAACAAGACAATATTGGAGATCCCATTCAAGATACTGTTCCAGAAGAACAAACTCTACCACCTCAAGAACCTATGCCATTGAAGAGATCCACTAGACAAAGAAGAAGTGTGTTGCTAGATGACTACATTGTATTTCTTCAAGAACATGAGGTTGACATTGGAATGATGGAAGATGATCCAATCAACTTCCGTCAAGCCATTGAAAGTTCTAAATCTTAGAAGTGGATTGATGCCATGAATGAAGAGATAAATTCTATGAAAGACAATGACGTTTGGGATCTTATCCCATTGCCAGAAGGTATGAAGCCCATTAGTTGCAAATGGATATTTAAGACCAAGAGGGATTTAAAAGGCAATGTGGAGAGGTACAAGACTTGTCTTGTTGCAAAGGGCTTTACATAGAAAGAAGGCATCGACTATAAAGAGACTTTCTCATCGGTTTCTTCGAAAGACTCTTTTAGGATTACAATGGCATTAGTGGCACAATTCGATCTTGAGTTACATCAGATGGATGTAAAGACCACCTTCCTTAATTGATAGGAATAAAAATCTGACAAGACCTATCATTAGGGCAAGAACTAAAGGATTTCGAATCTTGGCGATGAGGACCCATTTTGAGCAAATCAACCCTGGAATTATTCATTTACTAACCTCTTTTATCTTATTCACGTATTTTATATTCCAACAGGAATACTTATCATGCTTTACAGGGCAATGGACAAACTCACTCAGACTCAGATTGTGGGTTATCCATGGACCGACCTGAACCGGCGATGAGTTGAGCCGATGGATCCTATAGAAGACCGGCATCATGAAGACCATTTAATTTATATATTTCTTTTTTTATGAACTATTTTAGTTCTATTTTGGTTTTGGGACACTTTTATTTCTTTGTAACTTTCATTTAGGGTTAGCCACCTTAAAAGTGGCAAACTTGTAATTTTGAGCACTTTTTAACCCTAGAAGTAGCAAGTATAAATACTTGCTTAAGAGAGGGTTTGAGGGAGCTTATTTTTGCAGAACATACACCTCTTTTCACGTGTGAATTAGGGTTCATACCTTGGTTCCAACTCTTATCAATTTCAATTCCAAGACTTGAAATTGTGGCGAGTGCAACATCTTGAAATTGTGAGTTATATCAATTTCATTTTGTTGTGATTTCTTTTCTTTTCTAGTGTGTTGTATCTAGGGTTGATTTGAGATAGTTCTTGGTCAGATTTACATGTTATTATTCACGAATTCTTGTGTTTAATTGAAGTACTTACCATTTGATTTGGGATCATCATTGAAAGTTACACTTGAAAACGTGATTTTCACCATTGGGAAAGGAATCTTACTTTACGGTTTTCTTTGTCAAATTGAGGCTTAATTTGCATGGATTATATGACATTAGAGTGTTATTAGAAGGCATTTTCTTTGGGGTATTCTGATTATATTATTAGTTGATTGAATTTCATCATTTCAACATTAGGGTTCATTTGAAAAGTGCCATTTTTGGATCCGATTTTGCCTAGACTTGAGATATCTTTTCTTAAGTCTTTTGGATGTGCTTTTAAGTGTGTTTAGGCACATCATTAATGGTAACATTGATAAGACGGTCTAAAGAATATGGTTTGTAAACTTAAGAAATCTATCTATGGACTTAAGCAAGCATCTCGACAATGGTATTTCAAATTTCATTAAGTGATCACTTTGCTTGGTTTTAAGACGAATTTGGTCGATGATTGTATATACCATAAGTTCTGTGGGAGCCAACATATTTTCTTGGTTTTATATGTTGATGATATATTGCTTGCCAGCAACGATATAGGCTTATTGCTCAAAACTAAGAGATTTCTAGCTGAGAATTTTGAGATGAAAGATCTTGGTGATGCCTCTTTTGTGTTAGGAATACAAATACATCGAGATTGCTCTTGAGGTACTCTTGGATTATCACAAAAGAGCTATATTGAAAAGGTACTCAAAAGGTATGGCATGCAAAATTGCAAACCAAGTGATACACCCGTAGCCAAGGGCGACAAATTTAGTCTTAATCAGTGCCCTAAGAATGATTTTGAGGAAAAGGAAATGCAAAAGATTCCCTATGCATCAGTAGTAGGGAGTCTAATGTATGCTCAGGTTTGTACGCGTCCAAATATTGCGTACATTATCGGAATGTTAGGCAGATACTTGAGTAATCCAGGATTAGACCATTGGAAAGCAGCCAAATGGGTCTTGCGGTACTGACAGAGAACAAAAGATTACATGCTTACCTATCGGAAGTCAGATCAAATCGAGATCGTTGGGTATACTGATTCCGATTTTGCTGGATGCCAAGATAGTATGAAGTCTACATCAAGCTACATCTATTTGTTGGCTGGGGGAGCCATCTCTTGGAAGAGCATAAAACAATCCCTTGTTGCTTCTTCTACTATGGAAGCAGAGTTTATAGCATGTTATGAGGCATCCAATCATGGAATATGGTTGCGGAATTTTGTCACAAGGCTGCACATTGTGGATACTATTAATAGGCCACTTAAATTATTTTGTGACAATAAGTCAGCAGTTCTATATTTTAACAACAATAGGAGCTCGATGAAGTCAAAGCATGTAGACATCAAGTTCCTAGTTGTAAAAGAAAGAGTTGAGAGTGAACAGTTGTCTATAGAGCATATAGGAACAAACTCTATGATTGCAGATCCGCTCACTAAAAAAGTGCAACCCAAAGTGTTTCATGAGCACACTGCTCATATGGGTGTTATGACCTTAAGTGACATTAAGTTTTAGTAGGAGTTTGTTATCTTGAATGCATATATGTCATAGAAAAAAATTTAATAAATTGTTTTAGTTTATTATGTTTTGAGGATATCTTCTGCAGAAATAAAGTATCTTGTTTGCCTACACTCTATTTTTAGTTTATGGTTGGATCTTACTAAGGTTTATGGTGGACCAGTAGAAAATAGGCATGTTAAGATCACATTGCATGGAATTTTCTTGCTACACATCCATATCATGATCCATGTCATTCAATTATATCAGCATTGTGACCATTGATGGGTAGAGTTATGATAAATGTAATGAATACCACTTTGATGCTATGTTGATATGACTGATGGATTGGATTGGTTATAGATACATTCTGTTCATGACAGCAAATTTGAGCTTATATGGTTTTGCAAAACATGATTGTAAAGTTACACATATAGTCTAAGTGGGAGATTGTTGGATCCTTAATCCAGCGTTGGCCTTGTATGTGAAACGATTATGTGTTGCGGGCTGTCATATTAAGTTAAGCTTAATTAAAAGTGATCAATAATATTTGGATATTTGAGTTTTAATATATCTAATAGGATATGACCCTTTTTATGTGTAAAGACCTTACGAGTAGTTTTTATTTTTATGATGGACTAAAATAGAAATACCAAAAAGGTAACATAAAGTTATCTATATAAATAGTGGTTATAATCCCCAGGTCATACGCACCTTTCTTGTCTCTTTGAATTCCATCATCAAATAGATTATAGAGAGAAAACAAAAGGGATCTCTTAAAGAAAATGTATTGATCTGGAAGGCCGACCGCATAATCTAAGAATTGTGGATCGCAATTGATTCAGGTACGCTTCCGCATATTTATTATTTAATTCTTAATGATCAAACATGAAAGATTTAGGATTTTATTTGTGATGATTTTCACAAATTGGTTAATCAAGATTCAACGCATCATGCCACATCCATGGGGCAGCTGAGAAGAAGGGCAGTTGTTCACGCCTTGGCCAGACCACACATATATACACACAATATACACATATACACATATACACACGAGTCAAGTTGACGAGTTTCCATGTCTTGCACCGCACCATGGAGAGGAAAGAAACATCACAACTTTGTTACGTGAACCTTTCCCCCTCCCCTTCCTACTGCATGGTCACGGCCAGCAGCACCTCCCCACAAGAATGTACATATATATATATCACACCCTCTGCTACCTGCTAGTCCTTGTTTACAGCAACACAAAGAGGAACAGTCCAACACAATCCACTAATGAATCACTGATATACACTCCACGGAAAAGAACGACGCCTCAACGTCTTACATATATTTACGTATATGTACCTATTGCTTGGCCTCCGTGAGGAAGGAAGACACGGGCGAGGTTTTAACGGATCTTTCTCGCACAGCAGAACGACTCCAGCAATTCTCAGAATTACATCTATATATATATATTGCTACTCGCTCTAGGGGATAAGCCACCAACGTCCACAGTACACGAAACAGTGTATATATATACATATAAATATATATATATATATATATGCAGACACACAAAATCGACAATATACACACAATATAATACATCACGGAGTCCTACTTATCTCGATCTCATTTTGTTGGGATTTTACTTGAAATAATCCTCGGGTATTCCCAAACCGAAACCCTCTTCACCTAAAAAATTAGGGAAAAGTATATCATCACACTAAATACATAGTTTAGATCATTTTGGCTTTTGTTTTCTTCCCGTTCTCGTCTCGTTCTGGTCCCCTGCGTCCAGTCTTCTCTGTTTCCCTCTTTTTTTTTTTTTTTTTTTTTTTTTTTTTTTGTGGCTGTGTTTTGCTGGCATGATCGTGGGTCCTTCACAACTGCTCCCACACACACACACACACATATATATATTATTTAATATTATATATTATTTTATTATTATTATTATTATTTAATACTTTATTAGATTAGGTTTTTAAGAGAATCCTAGTGTATGTTTACTTGATGGATGGTCTCGATAAAATTTAAAATTTTAACATTTTATTATGCATTTTTATGCTTACACTAATTTAATTATTCCGAGTGTGAATATCCATTCGAAATTCCCATTTAATAATCCTAAATCTAGGATTTTATTTTATTCCTTTGTTTACTCAATTTTTTTTTATGATTTGTCTCTAATACGCTTATTTCTATTATTATAACTCTATTTGAATAGTGTTTTAAGGCTTTTAATAAAATCTTTCAATTATTCCGCTATTATACGAAATTAAAGTTCGCAGGTGAATATGGAGATGACACATAATGGGATGACTAGAGAGGGAGTAATAGGGAGGAATAATGGGCAACCTCAAGGGTCTTGAACACACATGTGACAGACAAGAGAGCTAAGGAGACCTTGGGTATTAACGTTGCAATTCTTGAGCAACAGAGACCATTATTTACCTGAACTTTTGTTTGATCCTTGAAAGCAAAGAATTCTTGGTGGAACTTCATTTCTTTAATCTTTGGAATTATCTAAAATAAGGAAGAATGGCTAAGTATTTATAAATTTTTAGGCCGAATGACATTCATTTGATCACCTTAGTGATAAATAGACAAGATGGAGTATGCTCATTCTAGTGTTATCATGATGAGCTTATAAAGGGCTTAAGGCTAGTAACCTTCCTTATGAGTGTATAAATCTGCCTAAGAAAGGTTGGATATGGCTAGACTAGTCTAATGATCCACATTCTAAGCCCACTAGGTTAAATCTCCCTAAGTCATCCCGATAATTAGACTAGAATCACTAGGTCCTATCACCTA